>OY293832.1:44091120-45291120 GCA_958507055.1 Crioceris asparagi | reverse complement strand
TCTTTCAAAAATTGAAAATTTGTGGGCACTACATGAAAGACAATAGTAGATATTTGTAACAACATTTATAATGAATATTTTTTCTTTAGAGTTACGGCTTTCGAGATAGAGCGGTGGTAAAATGTTTAAATCGAAAATACTTATACGTATTTGCGCAGCGATGTTCTGAGATCTCTACATAATAATATAGTAACAAGGACAAGCAAAGAATATAACGTGGGTTATAGGATATTAGTGGTATAAGCGAACGTTCAACGATTTTCGTGTCTAATTTTACACTCAAAAGTGTAAAATAAATATTTTTTTACAAAAAACAACAACGTTATCAGTTGGAGCACTGAAAAGTACGAAATAATATTCAAGTTATCAAAAATTTATTCTGACATTTCATGAGATGCTTATTATAGTAGAATCATTTGCGTAGCTGGATTTCAAATTTACTTCCTCAATTTCAAGTTATGACACAAAGTTACTCCAATAGAGTATCGAAATTTGCCCACCCTGTACATTTGATAAATAATAAATATACTCGTAAATATATTACTTCAAGGTATTATGAAATCTCATATTCACAGTCAAGCGTGAATAATTTTCACAATTATTATATTCCGAATGAATAAATAAATGACAGATCCTATGCGTGAAAAAAATCAAATGGAATAAATGTCTGAGAAATCTTACTTAAGAAAGGTATCCAAGTGCAAAAACCAAACCTTGTTATATGCACGGTTGAATATTTCCGAAACTAAGAGTCAGTTCTCTGGTTCCTTATATTCTGCTCTAATAAATAAAACATAATGATACAGGGCATATCGAAAAGACATAGAGGAAATCAAAAAAATGTTTTTTTCTTGATAACTTCCTACTCTAAGGACAGCATGTTGAATGAATCAAGCTAATAAATACATTTTTACCAAAAATTGGACCGACTTTATTAGTTGGTGCACTGAAAAATACAAAATAATATTAATTCTATTGGTTTTGGTACCTTTGAAAGTGGTGCCCAAAGTTTTCAAACTACACAACAACAACAACAAATAAAACATCTTTTATTTATATGAACTACAATACCTACTTTATTTTGGCGTACTCTGTAAGCCCCCATCATTTCTTGTATACGAACTTTCCGGACACCTTGTATAAGGCCATTGAAATCTCTTTTAATAATAATTACAATAGTAAGCCTTTTCATAATGACTTGCGTATGGTGAACTCATTGCCAAATATATTGGGTAACTAAAAGCAATCTTAAATGCAACTAAAAAATGTTACAATAATTAGGCAAAACAACCATGAGTTTATAATAAATATAAGAAATGGTCTAAGAAAGATTTGACAAAGATATGAAATAAAGGAAACAACTGAAGGTTACAAGTTAACCGAAAAGTCAATTTCCTAGAATACAACAATACAACATTCTTAATGATGTTGATATATTTTTAAATAGTTTTTATTATTTTCGGTTCTTGTATCAATGGACTCCGCAGCGATTTCTCAGGCCCTATACGGTCTAGAGACTTGAAATTTCGAATTCGTACTTAGATCGCAGACATCTCACCGCCTGTTAAGCTCCAAGTGTGATCCAATATTGGTAATTAAAATTATCTCATTCAATCTCATTCGACCAAGATCATTATAATGTCGACATGGAACGACAATGGGATCCGTCACTGGAATTACGCACGAGCATGGAGCGTATATATACGTCTCGTTCTCTGGTATATAGGTACTTTCTGGAAGATCGTCTATGGTTATGTCGCAATTGTCAGACGTCAGACGTTGTTAATTTAAAGTTTAATTTTGTGTTGTGGTAGACAAACAGTAATTTGTTATGGAATTGCTGTTGCTGGCAAACACATATACATAAGTATAGTTAAAATTGAGAAAAGGATAGCAATAGTAGGTACTCATCGGTTCGGTTTAAATCTTAAATGCCCAATAAAAACTATTTTTAATTTTTTTCAAAAATTTCACTTGTTAAATTTGCTGTTGAATTTGGACCGATGTTATTAGTTGGTGCACAAAAAAATACAAAATAATATTAATTCCATTGATGCTGTTACATACTTTTGAATAAAATTAATATTATTTTGTATTTTTCAGTGCACCAACTAATAACATCGGTCCAATTTTTTTTAAATATTTATTTCACACTTTTGTGTGCAACATTAGTCACGAAAATCGTTGTTATTATTCAGAAAAAAAAAACATAGTCGTGGAAATACGCATATTTTAGAGTTTACCACCCCTGTAACTTGAAAACCGTAACTTTATCGAAGAAATGTTCAATAAAAATGTTGCTACAAATAATCTGGTCTTTAATTTGGTTGCCGCAGATTTTCAATTTTCGAAAGAAATTGACCCCTCCACATAGCGAAAATACACATATTTGGGAATTTAACATCGCTGTAATTCGAAAATCATAACTCTTTTTAAAAATGGTTCAATTTCAACGTTTCCGGATATTGTCCTATCTTCTGTCGTCTCAGATTTTCTAGAAAAATTGCCAACTCCACCCCCTTCGGGGGCGTTTTTTGGAGAGAATAACATTTCGGATTTGAGTTTTTACGGATATGGGACTATTTCAAATTAATCAAAAATAATCAAAATCGGAGTATAGTTATATACAGCGTACGCACAAACCAAAAAAAAAAACAGACTGCCGAATTGTATACCTCCTCCGTTTGGGTTTGTCGGTCAATAACACATAGGTAATAGGTATTTCAGAGAAAAGAATACATTTTTCATATTTTATACATATTGACTGTTTCCATATTTTTTTATTACTTTTTGGATGTACCTAGATGTGAATCAAATGCTTCATTTAAACTAAAAAAAATCTTCCGTCAATTTTATGAAATTATTAATTCTACAGTAGAAAGTAAGAGCAAATTTTTAAATTTACAATACCAATTCCATCCAAAAACAAGGCATTTACGTAATAATCTATAATGCATTTCAAACGGAAAATGCATGGTGAAGTCTTATGGTGCGCATCGTTGCCAGCGCATTCTTATGCCGGGCTCGAAAAGCCATCAGCCAGGCAAATTTCATCGTTTGGGTTTAAATTTATTCACAATATGTTAAATGTTGAATAGAAAAATAATTTAAAAAAAAATACTACAGATAAAGATAAAAATATTGTATTAACATGTGAAGGAAAATTGGCAATAAATAGGTACTATTATTTAAGATAGAGAATGACAACACTGTATCCAGTTTTAAAATACATTGCCTATACCCGGCCACACTGCATTCTAAATGTGGAACAGAGCATAAAAAAGTTTTTTTTCTTTTAAATTATAAAGAACTTCTTCTATTTCAAAAACGAGAAAGTTTTGTTTAGAATTTCTAGATTAATTCTAAAAATTTTGTCATGTTTATGAATCAAATTAAGGAGAAAAATAAACAGAGCATTAATCTTTCTGTGATAATTTATTTACCATTCTTTGTGACAGGTACAAGCTTTTAAAACATGAAACAAAATTACATTCAATTAACACCAAACAGTTTCTTTTCTTCAATTTCGAACAGAAGATTTCAATCTGGTTCAAGTTGTTGTATTCAATTTCCATGATTATATAATAACAACTGGATTTTCTTTTGTTGCGTTCACAGGACAACAAAAAAAAATAAACATCCGAACCGGCTAGATGGGCCTGGCATATTATGCGGCATACCTCAACAGCTAGATGTAACCTACCTACCAACTATTGCGTGATTTTCAATGAGAATAAAAATAAATAAATCGAGAAAAGAAATGAAAAAAAAAACAACACCAACATTCTTGTTGGACCACGTTTATGTAATTATAGAGAAAGAAAATTATGTACATATTATTTCTCAGTCGGCGTGTTTATTTTACCTTATTCGATTACCACAGCCGGCATAGATAATTGTTGCTCGTTATTGGAGTAGACAATACAGAGAAAGAGTAAACAAAAAAAAATAAATAAAATTTTATTTCATCCATGATCAATGTATTAATAATTTGATTATTTTCCTATGCTCAAAATAAAGGAAGTGTGTTATTAAGGAAATGGTTAAAAAAGCTACAAAAGCGGTTCATCTGTTCTCGAGATAATCGTGGCACCGACAGATCGACAGACCAATGGCTGAAAATATGTTTTTTTGGACTCAGAGATCTTTGAAACATCAACATCTGCCGAAAATCGTACACCGATAATTTTAAACAATCGTACAGCTAAGGTAACGGTAAGTGAGTAAAAAAGCCAAAATTTTAATCACAAATATATTATTACAGTCTGCAGTTAACCTGGAAAATGTCAAAATAAAAAATTATCGAGAAGCCTAGGACGCAAACACGAAAAGATTCTTCAAATCTAAAGCGCAAAAGAATAATTTGATAATATACATATTATTGAAATTTGTAGGTACTAACTATACAAACTTGTCATTACTAATACTACTTTTTATCTTAATTTCAACAGTTTTATCGACAGTATGTACCATGAATGAAAAAAAACTGGAACAAAATTAAATTATGCAAATTTTCTTCCTCAATTGCAATATTACAAAAATTAACATGATTTTCACTCTTGCAAGCCTCCCAAATAGGTAATGAAGTATACTACTTACTTCACACACAAAGATTTCTTAACTCTATCACAATCTATATACCTATAGCGTAGATTGCAAAAGCTATGAAACCGAGAAAAGTAAAACGAATAAACGAGATATCTACGTATATAATATATTCAATACCTATGAATTGCTATATATCCGACAAATCATTGGGTCAATTTCTGCAGATGTCGTGACCCAATCATAGAATTATCTACGTACCTATATCATGAAGTATCCGAATATACAGAGTGATTCAGGTTCTACTAGAATTAACTTCAGGGATCGATGGAACTAACCAAAATAATGATAAGTTTGTATTATAAACCAACCATACTCCAAAAACGCATCCGTTAGGAGTAAAATGGAGCCGAAGTTTGAATTATTTTTCGGTTATGTGGGTTCCATTTTCATATCGAATGGACGGAACATAAAAGGAGTATGGGAAGAAATTATTTTTCTAACGTTCCTTCCTCTAGGAAATTCAAGATCATTGAAGTTTGCTTAATTCCTGAAAAACTTAATAATGGGAAATATGTAACTTTTTTTCAAAAAAGTTGACTATCATCTGTTTCATCATTTTTCACTGACTATGATTTATTCATTTTTGTCGGCTCGAATGGCGTTTAATATAACTTTTAACGGATATGGATCATTTATCTATATTCAGCCATATCATGAAACGTCCAGTTGTCCACATCGACAAAAGATTTCTTTCTATTAAATTGATCTTACCAAAGCACAACATCATGATTATATTTCATGAAATACTCGTCTGCTTCATGATATGAGTAATTCTACGATTGGGCAACGACATTGAAATGGCTTTTCTCATTTTCCATGCCAGTGATCAAAGCTACTACGATACACTTTTTTTTATTTTATTGGGTTGTTTATACAAATTCTCTCTTGCCTATGCTTTTGTTTCCCAATAAACTGATTAATTAAAAATACAGTTTAATCAATCTTTCGCATACACTTAGGTACTTGGATATACAGGATGGCTACAAAGTCTAGAAACATCTGATTTCTGGCACCAGCTTCAAAAGTACCAGCACCAATAGAATTAATATTTATTGGTACTTATTTTTCCAAAATGTTCAATTCAAATATTGCTACATATAATCTCTTCTTTAATTTGGCCTTCTTATATTTTCAATTTTCGAAAAACAAATTCCCCAACATACTGGAAATACACATATTTCAGTCTATACCAATGTTGTAACTCGAAAACCGTAACTCTTTTGAAAAAATGTTCAATTCAACCGTTTCCGGATATGGTCTCATCATTAATTCTGCCATCTTAGATTTTAGATTTTCAAGAAAAAATGACCCCTAAATCTAGAACCGAGTTGTATACCTCCTCCTTTTTGAAGTCGGTAAGAAAATTAGCATAACTGTTGTCAATCAAAGTATGTCCCTGGAAGGAGCTACTTTTGGTAGGATATTTTTTTCATATAACGTACAGTTTAGCCAAAATTCGAAACTGTTTCCAAACTTTCTATCCACCCTGTATATAGGGTGTCTCGTCTCTAATTAATCAAATGAGTCTCAAAGATTCGTTTGGCTCACTAGACTAGTAGCAGCAGAAAGGTTTATCCATTTCCTCATTTTTATTAAAAGCAAAACAATAAAGTTCGGAACCTTATATATGCGAGTCCAAATCAAACTTGGCCGATTTTTTTTTTGGTATTTTTCCAATACATTTACAGAAAAGGGTTGAAGCAACAGGTAGAAACGATGTCAATTAAAATTATAAACGATCAAAAATATTATTTAGTGCTATTTAACTAAACGAAAACTTTCTAGAAAGTTTTTGAAAAGTATATAAAAGCTGTACAGGCTCTAGTTTGTAGTTACATGTTCTATCAACGTCTTTTGTGATTTGTTATACAAAATTCAGAAAGATGTAGTTTCTTATCGATATGATATAACACTGCTGACGCATGACGGATTGAAATTTCTTCGAAATTCGAAAAGTATACAAGTAGGAGCACTAACAAAAGATTAACCTAAAAACTAGAAGCAAAATAATTGTTTATCAAACGGTAAAACTAATTTTGTAATCAATCAATTTACAGATTGAATTGAAGATAAATTTATTTGGATGAAAGCATGAAATTGAATTGAATCTTTCATCCATAAAAAGATGAATGAACTAACATGACCTGAACACGCATGTATCGAAATTACTTTTTGTTTTTTCATTTATTTCATGTCCGACCTAGACAAGCGTAACATTTTTGAAAGGCAACGAAAATTTTGGAAAATACTTACTGAACAATATTATTTTTAAAAATTAAAAAATACATAAACTTTCATATTTTATAGTATTCTTATTTTCCAACAGATCATTTCATATCAATTTGTTTATAAAAAACATAATTCCAGAGTTAATTTTTAGGTTTGGGAGATTAAATTTTTTATAGCTTCAAATATATCATTCAATAAACCTTTTACATATGATTATACATTAAGCCCTACATATTTAGGGCTTCTGTACCTATAAAAGCCAACAACTTGAGTCAGCAAAAATTAGATCAAAAGGTTAATGTTTTGTAAGTAGATTCCTTATATAAATACATCGATATATTCCTATAAGTATTAATGAAAACTACCTATTATGTTATATTTTTATACTATAGTTTGAATACCTATCGAATGGGGTTTCGTCATACCTTGTCTATCTCTTTTTTTCGTTTGTAAATTAGGTGAAATAAAATTTTAACGTCATAAACATATGTCTTCGATCAGATCGGCTGATTGTTATTTTGACGTTTGTTCTTGTTCTCTTTGACGTTTAATGTCAAACATTTATTTTTGAAAGTGATGTCGCCCCTCTACAGATATGTCAGTGTCGGAGTTTTGGGGCTAGGAATTAAAGTTTAATTTAAATTATTTACGACATGCGTAAAATGGCAGATGACGTCAGGAATCGTGACGAAACCCCACTCGATGGGTATTCAAACTATATTGTTTGTAACGCTCGATGCTTGATTATTTTATGTCAATGTCATTTGGCCACTAGCTAATAATATGTGATACTTGATTGTTTTGTAATCTTGTGTGTAAACTATTCAATGACAGATATCACTAGCAGTGTAATTCTTTCAATTGAATTTTATGAATTGATTTTGATAACTTAGAACAGAATCTTATTTTATAGAAATAGAAAGATTTTCTTAAACCATGGCCGACTTCAATAGATGAATAGTAACATATAATGTACATGAAAAAAATGTGTCCAAGTCGGAGTCGAACTCGTACACGAAAGGATCCGTACCATTGTAAAAGAAAAATTCCACTATCTACTTATAACTGAATGGAACGTATATGAAAAAACAAACATACAGCCGAATCACTTATCAACAAAGCAAATGAAATAATATGTGATCAATAAAAAAAATTATAGGATTAAAAAACAAACCACATGATTACTTTAGATAATATATTACATTTTTAAATATGTATTTATAAATAATACTAGACTCACCCACGATTCTCAACTACTAAACGTTTTCCTCTCATTCGAAACTGATTAAATATTCCAAGACAAGAAAAATAGTCGATAAAAATAATTAATTATTGCTAACCGATGCAATTATTTTATTTTATGATATACACAATGCATTGTTGATTTACAAACAGGATTCGCAATAGATAATATGTATATAAACATTTGATTAACATTCTATAATTTTTTTGAGGCTGAATATAATATTCCATTTCCTTAATTTTTATGAACTTGTTTGAATTTTGTAACGAAAATTCAAAAAATATAATCGGGATCCTTTATTTTTAATTATTTATTTATATACAAGAACTTCTATCCACCACTATGCACAATCCACGAATATTTAATATTAATACATTTCCATGTAGCCTGTCCCATACTTAAGACCGGACTTCTATAGTAAATGGCAATAGTGTATTTATAATCGTATGGAAACGTGTATCCTATAAGATTATTCTAGCAATTACAATATGGGGGCTGACCAAAAAGTGAAATGTGTTTACAGTGTAATTATTCAATTAAAAATGGCAATTAATGAAGAAATTGCCTCGTTGATTTTACTGGTAAGTACGAATTTTTATTTACCTCTAAACACATTTTTCCCATTCCAACACCCCTTTTTCTCCAACATCCCGCAAGTTTGTTGAGAAAAGAAAGGGCAAATATCTTCAAAAGAAGACGAAAACGAGAAAATTGGTATTCTTGATTTTCGTCTTATTTTGGGTTGTTTAATTAGAAAATACCGTTAAATCTTGGCGCCACATTTATCGGAAAGTCCACTCTTTATATAATTAGAGAATTTGTTAAAATTGAATTAATACTCAATAATATTTAATATAAGGGAGCACCAGAAATTTAATCAATGTGTGAAGAAAAAAACAACATAATATCCTTAGAAACCATATTATTACATCCATGTATATCATGATGCAGAACTCAATTTCAAATAATATTCACGGTCATTGAAAATGGGAGCGTGAGACTACTACAGATATGTATTATTAGGTTTGTTCCATCTGCCGGTTTCAGGATCGTCACGAAACGGTGATAGAACCAAAATAGAAACGCTTGGATCATTTTATGCGCATGTGCTGCCTTCACACCGTTCTTGAATGATTCCATGAAAACTCTTGGTTGGAACGAATCTGTGAAGATTAGATATCTAGTTTGCTGTCAACTGTTAAAGTTGAATTTTGACATTTGACAATGTTTCGAAGTAGTGTTCTCTGATAACTTTGTATCGGTTTGTATTTTTTGTTTTGTTGTGAGCACCCAAAATTCTTTGAACGGTGAGTAATATCAATTTTGAAAATCTATAAAGAAATAAATATGTAATTAATCATTTATCATTTTTAAGAACTGCAAGAGTTCATCTGCATAAAGGGACCACCTCAGACTCAGAAAATAGAATTTCGTTGGAATATTAATCAGACGAAAATGTTAATTGATTCATATGAAAAGAACCACAAGAAGCTGGGAACATTCCTGATAAAAAACAATAAAATGCTTTGGCAAAAAATTGCAGAGGAATTGAGGATTTATTTCCTCGTTACACCCGAGAATTGTCTCAGTTGATGGAGAGTACTTCTAAGTATTCTAAATGCTACTTACTTGATGCAAGGCAGGTGTATTGCCATATTGTCCTACTTGTTTTTTGTAATATGGGCTTCTTTCGAACATAGAAGCAATTTTATTACAAAGATCTGTGGATATTCTGAAATGCTCGAAAAACACACATTCTGAATACTCTGGTACTATCTCCTCTAGAAAATTTTCATTTTTTTCCTTATCTCAGTCAATTCAAATTCCAAATCGTCTTCACTTTCTGAGAAATCCGATTCAAAATCGCTATCTCCTTGTATACTCATAATTAACGTAAAGGTTGTCTCTGATGTAAATATAACGGAAAAACACAATAATCACTTTTATAATATAAAGCACAACTAAACAATTATGAAATAATTACATGTTATATGAATCTATCACCGATCCGTTCATAGAATTTTAAAATTTTACTTCTAATGCGCATGTCATTCCATTTAGTTTCTACTCTTGGCCATGTACCGAAGTGACCGTTTCAGAACTATCCATAAACTAACACAAAATTGGTTGGAACGCTAATGAAATCGATCGTGAACGATCACATTTTGGTTGGAACACTTTTTTTCTACTGCGCATGGGTGTGATCGTTCTTGAACGGTTTTCATGGTGGATGGAACAAACCTAATATTATACGAACGACAATCTAAAAGTCTACAACATGTATTATAAAACTATTATTAGCATTTTCAAGAAAAACCTATAATTATCATGAAAATATAAGAAGAGCACATACCTTTTTGGCTTTCTATTAATGTCTATGTCATCCTGAAAAGTCGGTGAACTATCCTGAAAACAAAGAGAAGAAAAATTATAGAAATAATATTATATGGCATTAGAAGAAGAAGAAATACTGTAGCGTTCCATTTTAAGGAGTTATTTGTTGGGGTTCAGCTTATTCAAATGCATTAGGGCTGGTAGCCAGAATGCAAAAGCGTGATAACAAAATTTTAACGTTTAATAATATCAATTAAGCACTAATAAATAATTAGGTATTGTATATTACAGGAACGGTATACCCACTATTGCTGAAGCATCTGTATTTTCTATATAGACATAAATCGCTTGCAGTAAATAAAACTAAATTATCTATTGGCCAAAAAACAAGTTTATATCGATCTAAACTTATCTACAATAGATAAAAAATAAACTTTTTTTTTATATCTTTACATTTTACTTCCCTCAATAAGGGAAGTATTGTATTCACGTAAAAAATCGACCTCGAGATTTTTGCTGATATTTACGTTTTGGGGTTCCTAGATCACGAAAATCATGGTATCTCAATTCTGTCGGTCTGTCTGTCTGTAGTCTGTTGTAACATTGTAGCTCAATAACGGCTTGACCTAGGACAACGAATTTTGGTATGCATATTGAAGGACTACCGGCGACGCAATGTAAGGGTTTACGTTAATCATCTATACAGGGTGTCCAAAATATTAAGTGTCAATATAAGAACGGTAGAAGCTACGAGGTTGTTTCCATGAGCAAAAAGATGTAAGTTATTTACGTCGATAAAGATACATTCTCGAAGCGGGGTGGTTTGTCGAGGGAAGTCGTAGGTAAAGGCTTTTACCAATTTTTTGTAGTTGTATTTATTAGTTCTGTTCTATTTTCATTTTATTATTTGTTTATATTATTAGATATGTATATTTAGATGATGTTAAGGTAGTAGATTTTAAATCATTATTGAGTTCAGGGGTCCGATTTTCAATCTTGTTTGAATTTATTCGTGCACTCATGTTTTCGGATAGTAATTTCCGTGGACGAAACGAGATTTGTATTTTTGAACCTCACACGAAATGAGATTCGCATTCGAATTAGTTTTGATGTGGCAACGTTGTAAAATCGCATGAAAAGGCCGTATTAAGTCATGTTAGACCGAACAGGGAATAAAAACATATGGATTTAATTATTCTTTATATTTGTCTATGAATTTGATAAACAAAGATTATGTTTTATTTGTAGGTTTTTTCTGATTTTCCCCTTTTTATTTACTTCCCTCAGTACAATTCTGATTTAAACAACGTAGATAAAGATTATTACATTGAGGATCACTAATATTTATGCCCCGATGCTAAGAGTTTTGTAAGTCTATACAATTTTAAAAACCGATTGTCAATATAACTCTCAAATGGGTCTATGAAAGGGTGAAATCATCATACGTGGCTCATTCGCCAAAATGTATGCCTCTTCAGTTCAAATTGTTAAGTTGCACAAAATCTTTCATGTTCGCCATTTTGTTACCTCTTTCGTGGACGAAATTCAGTTTTCGCCTCCTAATACCCATCCGAAGCATATTGAACGAAATATTTCGTGCACGAAACTTATTTGCACGCTCGAAAATACAATCATGAAAGTTTCACACGAAAATTGAGAAATATTCGTCCACGAATGCATTCGAACAAGTTTGAAAATCGAACCCCAGGGTCTAGAAATAGATGCTTTTTGTAGGGCTCATAATAATATATTAGCATACTAAGTATTTCTTTAACCAAAATTTGTATGTTAGCCTGAATAAATGATTATTATTATTATGAATAAATATTTTTAAAAAAATGGACTTAATTTGTTGGTGTACTGAAATATACAGAATAATGTTAATTCTATTGATATTGGTAATTTTGAAGTTGTGCAATTGTAGTTAAATAGAAGATTCTTGGCATCAACTTCATATGTACCTACCAGCACCAATAGAATTAATATTCTTTGTATTTTTCACTGCACCAACTAATAAAGTCGGTCCAATTTTTTGTAAGGAACTAGATAACTTTTTCTGTCTCTAAAAATCAAATGGTGAAAATTTTGAATTTTTGTAAATAAACATATGTAACCTCAACGCGGTTGGACGGATTTTAGTAAATTTGGTTTCGTTGAAAAGAACTTTTCGTAGATAAACAAATCTACCTTACTTTATGTGGTTTTAGTTTGGTATGTTGCTACAACAGGGCATTTGTTGATATTACGACAGAAATGGCATTGATTCTATTGATACCAGTTTTTTTCCACAATAAAATAGAAAAATAATATCCAAGTCCAAACAAGCTGGTGAAAATCGCGTCTTGATTTCGTGCAGCTAACCTAAAATATCGGAAAAGGAAAACGCAACGTTTCAAGTTGTTTATATTTTTTATGGTTTCTAGTAGACAAATAGAAATTTGAATAACGCAGAAAACAACCATTGCTGATTTTTTTTTATTAAAACTAAAATTACAAATGACAAAAAGGAACTTATAATAACCCAGCCGATCTCAATTGACATCTGGGATAAGTGAGTGAAAAGCTGTGAAATCTCAATTTATTTCTTACAAAAAAATACGCTATTTAACTTGCGACCTTGGTGGCTATCAACATCAACTGACTTATAACACCAACAACCTCTATTCCAATTTTTAATGGGACACTGATGCTAAATAAAAGCGTGAAAGTTCAAGGAGATTAACAAACACACCGGTTTTTTCTCGAGAGACAGATAAAAAAACTATCTATCTTCCATGTAAATATGGGTCAATATTAATTCTAGGTCAATAGGGAAATTAGGAAACGTATTAGCCTTATAATTAACCACAATATTCTACTAGGGGGATTCAATAATTGTCGATTTGGACAGGTTTTTTTCGAATGTCTTTATTGCAGTCACGTTTTGGGGTTGATTTCCCATTTCTTCGTGCCTAAATGACAATACTAGTCTTAATTTCTGTACTAAAATCGAAATTTGTCTTACCTTATAAAGAAAGTAAAATTGGAATTATACAAAATAAAATTAAACTAAAATAATGACAAATATGAAATTGAATATTAAGACTAGTATTGTCATTTAGGCCCGAAGAAGGGGAAATCAGCCTCGAAACCTTGCTGCAATAAAGATTTTCAAAAAACAAACAGTCCAAATCGACAATTATTAAAACCCCTTAATATAACCTGCTACTAAGTAATATTCTACGAATTAGAATATAAAACATTATTTTTAATTTTTATCAATATTAGGTATAGAGCAACTAAATATTAAAATTTCTGATTTCCAAACATTTGAAAAATATGGGATATCGAAATAGCAAATCCTGTACGTACTTTTCGAACATAATCATAGAGTTTTAAAATTGCCCCCTTTTGAGAGAAGTTTTTTGGGGGAAGGAAATGTTGAATGTTGATATTTTTTTCAATGGAACAAATTCTCAATAATCCTTTTTCAAATGAAAAAGAATCATGAAAATCATTTATTATGCAAAAGGCGCGAAGATACATATAGAATAAACATACAAACAAACAGTCGAATTGTTTACCTCCTTCGTTTGGGAGTTCGGTCAAAAACAACGGATGGCATATCACCACCATAATCTATATAGGTATATATATATATATATATATATATATATATATATATATATATATATATATATATATATATAAAAAATAAAAAAAATATGGTTCACGTGGTAGAAGTGTATTGTGTGTTGCATAACGAACCCAATGTGAAGTCAACGAGTCAGGTATGTCAGATTTTTTATTCGTGAATGACAACTCTGGTCAAATGCAAATTTGAATATTATGAATAGTGTATACAAAGTGATGTAATTATTTTGAGGGTTACATTCAAATGCGCACTTAATATCATTTCAAGAAATTTTAATACTTTTGATAGTGGATTAATTCATTTACAATGCACGTTTTGCAATACAAAACATTTCGAATCTGAAGTAACTTTTGTGAAAGGACTGCATTCATTCTCTTCATTTTGTCATAAGGGTAGAGTAATATTACCGGCGTTAAGTCGAAACATTACAAATGCATTGTATTATAAAATAAATAGCTAGCTGTCATTGTGTTTTTTGAACTGTTACTAACATTAAATTTCAAAATTCATATGTACTGAAAGGAATTAGGCAAACACGCTAATGCCGTTTTGTACGAGCTTGCAACTGACGTAATAAAACAAAATTCCGAAAAAATTGTATCTTTGACAAAAAAAAACTCAATAACGTTTGAATTTAAAATATAATGAATTACGGTCAAATTTCGACCAATGGGCGACCACTAGTATATATTAAATTGTATAAGTAATTTAAAACATGAATGCGGATACAACAAAAGCAGAAATATAACAATGACGGTATTATTGCATACCTTTGAAAGGCTCGTACATATTGTGACAGAAAAAGTGAAAATGTAATAAAATACTTGTACAGTTTACACTTTTCGTTTTCCTTAAAGCATAAACAAAATATTTGGGGCAAGAATTTTTCCACACAAAGTTATTACTTTAAGTAGGTATAAGAAATAATATGGTAAAAATTAATTGATGTTGAAATGGTGAAGTTTGGCAGGCTAATTTTGGAACACCCTGTACAATAATTAGAGACGCATTAGGGATTTGTTCGAATAATGTATTCAAAAACAAAAAATTGTTTCAATATCTTCTCAATGTTTATGTACGTAATATGCTTTAGGAGAAAAAACAACACATTCAATCCTCTATAATTAAAGCATTCCTTATTTATTTAAATGCATAGGTACCTATATAACATGAGTTAGGTAGTGTTAGTTCTTTTATCAAATGTAAATAGACTTTCTTTTCCTAGAATTATGTAATAATTTCAAATCATAGACACATTTACTATGTATTTTACATATGAATATAGGAAATCCTGTTATAATTATTCTTCCTGTCTGCACATTTTTCAGATTATTAAAAGATGGCGTGATTATTTTTTACTGTCCCACTGTTACCCAACTTAGCGTAGATATGTAAGGAAAGTATGTAATCGTGTAAAATTTTCAACAAATGTTTACCTTTTTATGGTCTACTAAGTCTAAAAAACATATTTTTATAATTCACTATTGAAAACCCCGATTTACGACCCTGTATACTTCCAAAATCTATTATTTATTAAAGTGGTAGAAACGTTTGAAAACAAAAAAAATATTATTATTATTTATGCTTATTAAGCAACGATTGTGTTTGTGTTTATTCAAACATTAAATTAATATTTTTTTCGAGGCAATAAGGCAGTTTCCAACGTTTCCAATTAAGTTCAACTGTCTCTTGTCAAATGTCATATATCTTAGATCTTAAGCCGTCAACATATTACACGCTACAGTTGTCAAGAAAACTTCTCTAACGATTGGGATTAACTATTTTCTTTAATCTCTTTTCCACCATCTATTGCTCAGGAAAAAAATCACACACATCGTGAAATGGTGTGAATATGATCAACATAGTTTATCATTAAATCAAAATTTATGCCATCAAGATCAAATTGCAGAAGATTGCAGAAGTTATCAAAAATCTGAGAATCGATTATTTACTTAAATTTTGTAAACAAAACACTTGATAACAAACTCTGAAGGGACTTTCTCGAAATTTCAGAAACTTCATAAGTACCTACTTACATAAAAAAAAGGAGAAATGTGTATGTTCCACCATATTTGGTTGTGAACCATTTAGTTTTGAAATGCTAAAAACATTTTTTATAATACCGAAAATCTTTATACTTTTATTCCTTCTCTAGACTGTCTCTGTCTGTGGATATATTTTTTAGTAAAGTCTAGAACACTTTTCAACCGCCTTATCAGAAAATAATGGTTTAGTTCTTTTCAAATTTACCGTACTCATTCTATTAAAGGTTCAAGAACATCCTCCTAATGTTTTATTAGGATTTGAATTTACTCGGATTAGATCGGAGTCAAATTATTGAATATTATCAATAAATAATGTTAAATCAAGTAAATGGAAGTCATGGTCATGATCTATCTATCCATAATCTCAATCAGAATCAGCTGTGTTATATTGTTGTTCTATGACAATATAAATAAAAAGCAACCTCATTCATTCAATTTCATATTTTACCAGTTTTGAAGCAGGTGAAAACAAAATGAATGAAATAAATCTATAGATGATACCTACTCTAATGATATAATCTCTTTCATTTCATTTATTCACTGTACCACCAATAATGCATTACAAAACAAAAGCCAGTAGGCTGAATTTCCGGATGTTTATTATTTTACTACCAGCAATAGTTCGTACCTACTTTTTAAATAAATATCATTGTAAACTAAGCAGTGATAATTAATGTAAAATTGCTATCGAAATCAATGCACACACAATAAGGGTATATTAATAGTTTGATCTATAATTGTTCATAATATTGCAAGAATGCTATATCTATTGAACTACTGATTCAAGATAGAGATAAACTTAGAATCCTTACATGACTATGACTAGATGAACTTGAGCTGGGACTTCTCTGGACTGTAACAAGGGCCATTACGGGCTAATAGATGTGAATAATATAACTGCACTTTTATAAACTTTGTCCGACATAAACACTACTCTAAATTTTCGCACATTCACTCATATAATAAAAAGGAAAACACACTACATTTTTTGACACCAACATGATAACAACCTTATTATTATGACAAGTTTGTCAATCATGAGAATAATATGATACTTTTTGCATTTTATAACCAATCAAAACAATATCATTTTTAACTTTTATTCTTCCAGGCCAATGATAATAAATTCGATATTAGATTGTTCAAGATGTACGTAGCTGCACCTGTAGCTGAACTTCTGAACTATGTGATAGCAAGGTTGCCAGAATCACTAAATCATTCCGTATACTCTACAATTCTAAAGATTTATCTAATCATTTTTGAGTTTACTCGTAAAGCATTTGGATTTTCCCATCAACCAAAAAAAACATGTATCCCTTCAGTGCTCTCTCAAAACAAAGAGAAATAATAGTAAGAGCAATTTGACAACACTACGTTTGAGAATAAATATGGATTCCATGATTCCATTGACAATTATGTCAATTCTGCTGTTGCGTCAATTGTCAAGCGTCAATCAATTGTCATTGTCAATGTCAGAGCAATTTTGATTTTTAATGAAACTCTAACCTATAAAGCTAGAATCAAAAGTAATAATAATAAAATAACATTATGCAAGCAACGATAATATACTCATATAAATCGTAGGTGCTTTTAAAAATTGAAATATGGCTGGGATTTTTACACCAACCAACCAAATAAGGCTCACGAATGTAGCTATTGTAAGAATAAAGAAAGCTGGCAAAAGATTTGAGATAGCCTGTTACAGGAATAAGGTTGTCTCATGGCGAAACGGCGTGTAGGTGGATTAAAATCTTTATGCATAATATAGAGAATACAAAAAATTCAGATTTGTTAAATATTCCAATAACATAATAAATACGTATTCTAAGTGGAGATTTTCTATTTTTATAGAGAGAAGGACCTGGATGAGGTTCTACAGACGCATACTGTATTTTTAAATGTATCAAAAGGTCAAGTGGCCAAAAAGGAGGACCTGTTGAAAGCATTTGGAAAAGCTGATCAAACGGAAATCTGCAGAGAAATCCTGGCGAAAGGTGAACTCCAGGTGTCAGACAAGGAACGCCAGAGTCAAATCGATCAAATGTTTAAAGATATAGCAACAACAGTTGCTTTGAAATGCATCAATCCTGAAGTGAAGAGACCATATCCCGTAACAATTATTGAAAAAGCCATGAAAAATGCACATTACTCCGTGAAACCAAACCAATCGACAAAACAACAGGCTTTACAAGTGATGAAATTACTGAAGGAATCAATCCCAATTGAACGAGCCAAAATGCGATTGAAGGTTAGTTTTAGAGGCAAAGGCGCCAAAGTAATCAAAGATAAATTACTCAAAATTGAGAGTGTTGAAATGGAGAGCGAAGAAAGGCAAGAAGATGAAATTACATTGGTATTTCTGATTGATCCTGGACAATTTAAGGATATTGACGCCATGGTAAAAGGCGAGAGTAAAGGAGCTGCTTTCCTGGAAGTTATGTCTTACAAAGAGATGGTAGCTGGTGATGAACATTTTTAAATTGTTGGAAGAAAAAAATTGTTGTTTATGTTATTGATTTTCTTATATTTGAGATTTTTGTAAATTAAAAAGATAAAATTTAAAAGTGGTTTCAGTTACTGCCAAGTGCTTTTAAGTTCGTGAAATGGCTGGAAGTTGTCACCACATTTGTTTATTTTTTACAATCTCGTTAGACGGAACGTAGCCTAAACTCTTGCTACTTTGAATTATAATGCGTAAATATCATTGGATTCCGTTATAAAAGATTTGAAAAATGGTTGAAGTTTTAAACCCGCTATTTAAAAAATAGCAAAAGTTATGTGGAATTAAAGATTCTAAAAAAGGGGTTGTGTAGAGGAGACATTTTCTACAACAAAAATGTGGATACACCTTTATCACAGTTTAGTACTTATTACGAATTCAACTAAATTCAGATATATTAAATCACTTTTCTATTCAAATTCTAAGCCTTTAATTCATTTTTTTCTTAAGTACTCCAGGTTCCTTTTATTTTCATAAATAGACAAGTGTTTGTTATGAAGACTGTAGTTACAGTATCTTTGAAAATAATCAATAAAGATCCTAAATCCTAGGTAGATATGTGTCTATGTTTTTACTTTTATTTTCCGTAGCATAAAAATGCAGTTACAAGAAAATATACAAACATCTGCGTATATGGATTTCTTAGAAAAGTCACAGTTGGCGTGGAAATTCGAATTGTTTGAAATGCATATCCAGTATGTTGCAGGAAGCGTTCGCGAAATGATGTTAGTTGGATTCGAAGTAGTGTTAGTGAATTTGTGAAAAGTGATAATGCCCTTCCTTAGCTAACAGGCTGTCATCGTAAGTGATATAGGTACCTTAATTAATATTCTACTATATTTCCATATTTTAAAGTTGAATTTTGAACTTCAAATGTATTAACCGTCTATCAAAGAATGTACCTGCTACATTGCTTGTTTATTAAACTTTCGTAGCACAAACTTACTTTTGTGAATTATGGAATTCTAAGGTAGACTTTTATAAGCAGAAAGAAAATAATTGAAATTGCTAATGTGATTTAGGTTCCTAATTCCTAGATAATCATACATTTATCGTAACTGGGTGGAAATAGAGAGAAATTCGTGATAGAATGTATATTGAATCAAAAAAGATAGTTTTATCTTCGTTGGTTGAAATTGGTAGAAATTTGTGATTTTGAATCGACCATATGGGAATGGATGATTCATCGTAAAAGAATTTGTATACAATACAATTAAGTTTTCTATTAAAAATAAGTGAGGTGTTTGAATCTCTTTTCATTTTGGGTAGATCGATCATTCTTATATTATTTAGAATAAGAAACATTGTTAATAATATGATCGATAGGTATGATAAATATTTGTTATTTCAAATCATACCTACCTGCATTAGTACAAGCATTTGCAAAAAACAAAATGGTAATTATGGTTTAGGATTCCTAATTTGGGGGGGGTTATTTGGCGAATGCGCTGTCTTGAAGCATTAAATGTAAAAACCTTCATTGATATTTATACCTAATTATTTTTGCGAATAGCTTTGGAAGATCAGGCAAACATCTGTATAAACAACGATTCTTCGTCCAAAATAGATTCAGTTAAGCTACCAGAATGTTTGAAATACAAATAATAAATAATATTAATTATTAGAAATTGGAGCTGACTCTTCTGTTTGTTTCAAATATATGCAGTTCATACATAGCCCTCGAAGGTAAGATTAGAATATAAGGGATAGGGATAGTAACATTTTCTTTTGCCCTAGCTTTTTCAATGAAATAATCTTAACTTGTTGTTATTAGTTATCAAAAGTGATGCTTATTTTATACATTTTGTTAATCTACAATAACTGATTTATATACAAAAGGGTAGGTAGATCTGAATTATAGGAACAGAGGAGTAATAGTTAGATGTTCTTATGTTCGCCAAAATACAGATTCATCAAGATCCTTAGTTATTTTTTTATATAGAATTATCTAACGAAGATAGGGCTAGTTTGTAGTTTACCATAAATAGTGAGTGTCCTGATCATTATTTTAGGAATAAAAATCAAATTTACCTTTTGGTTTAGACACTTGTGTATTAAAATTTAATTTGATCAGAAAACTTGTAACGGTAAGTACCTAGAGTTTAAGCATACCTGTTCTATTTGATGAGTATTTTTTAATTCGAGAAACATATTCTGAGTATTCTAAATTTTTGTACTTAATATATTTATGAATTAATAATTCTTTCTTTCAGGTCATATTCTATTTCTTCGTTATGTATATCGTAAATATTCTTAAATAAAAATTCATATGAAGAATTAGTTTTATTTTAGTATATTTAAGGATAATAATTTTATTTTTATTTCTTTTCTCATATTGCGTTTTCTTACATGTCAGACCTGCGCTCAAGCTTATTATTGCTTCCTGCAGGATTGTTACACTGTTGAAGAAATCTATTATTATTTTTCTCATCTTTCTCATTGATTTAATGTAATAACATTTTTCGTGATAATTAAATAACATAAATAAGAATAAATAAATAATAAGAATAAATACGTATTGGTATTTTATCTTTACAAAAAATTATGTTTACCTTTTTAGCATTATTAATTTTATGTTTCAGTAAACTATTTCAATTATTTTACATGTTCAGGATTTCGTATTAATTGTCTGACTTCCAGATGAAGGAGTTATATTACATTCGACCTTTTCTCTCTTTTCAGGATATTATTTTTTCTTGCAGATGTATTTTATTGTCTCAAAAATTAATATTAGTTCTGTATTTATTTCTTATTGATCATTATTCATTTTCTTTTTCAGCTAATTATAAATAGGTACTCATTTATAATTATTTTTTGATCTTATACATTTTTCAGTTGCATATTTTTGCATTTTCAAGATTTATTATTATTTTTTCATAATTTTTAGGTTGCATATTATTATTCTCATTTTCAGATTTTGAACTTACCACTCTGCATATTGCTGTAGGTATTTAGGTGTACCACATTTTTGTGGTTATTTTTTTGAATTATTATTATCAACATAATAGATACATATTTTTGAAATTATTATTTATATTTAACTAATAAAATAAGACAAATATGTCGACACATAACAATAGACGCATATTCTTTATTTGGCAAAATGTAGGTAATTGTATAAATATCTTAGCTTTAAAAAGTAATAAAATTTTCAATAAAACAATTATATATTATTTTTTCTAAGACATCTCACGATTTTAACAACATATTAGTTATATAATTATATAAACTCTATTAAAAGGCCAAATTTTAGTATTACATTCTGCTAATCTTTTTTTTTTTTCTCTAAAAACATCCACCAATTATTAAATACATTCTTTTATATTAAATATGCAATATATTAAAATAATTTGTGGAATATAAAGCCCAATTTTGCTAAGTATATAAAAATAAGGAATTCTGTTTTTAATTCGATTGCAAAATTTTCAGACCTGAGTGCATTATATATTTTTCTAATAATAAAAATAGTATTTGGAAAATTTCTTTTTTGGCGCATATAAGCTCACATTATTTCAACTTTTTTTGTTAATATTCTCCTATGAGAGCTAAAAGACATTTCTTGTAGTCTCCAGAGGCATCACCCTGAAAAAAAAAATAGTAAAATCGGTACAGGTTCACTTTAGAAATAGAAAATTTATTAGGTTTTAGAAAAAACATTGAGGCTTCTTAAAATTTTATTATTTAAATTTTTTTCATGATTTTTTTTATTGTTCCTGTTTTGTACACACATACTTGAGCATTTCTTTTGAATATTTTGAGAAATTGTTCAATATAAAAAATAAATCACTTTAATCTCTTTCAGAAATCCATCGTAGTCTGTTATTTTTCAGCATTGTTATCATTTAATTTCTTTTTTCTTTCTTTTCTCTTTCTCAATTTTGTTCTAATTAATTGTGCTTATCCTGTTTTTTTTCTTACAATAATTTTGAAATTATTTATTAATTGGTTTGATTGTTTTTTCAGTAAGAGAATATTTGAAGAAAATAATCATAATATAAGAAAAAAGAATAGCTAAATTTATGTTTTATTTTAAATTATTTAAGATTTTTTTGGCTTCAGTCTTCTGATTGAAGGATTTTTTTTATTAATTTTTTATCCGTTAGTTACAATTATCAATTATAACAACAGAATATGAGGAGAAATATGAAGAATGTTCTATTTACTTTTGTTTTTTTACTTTACTTTTAAGATAAATCCACAAAAAGTAAACTCTTTTAGTATCGTAAATAATGTTGCTCTTAATATATATTCTATTGTTATAATTATAGCTGACAGATAAAAATAAATGTGATATACTGAATATTTTTAATAGAATCCAAGATTGTAGAAAAATACAAGACATGCTGTTTAAACAAAGTCAAAACAGGCACAATAAAGCAGTAAAACCGACCTGTTGGAAGTTTTTTTTCTGTGAAAATCTACCCTATATTTTTTATGAATCTTATTCCTTATTTTACAAACTTTACTGCACTGTGTTATATTTAATTTGTAATTATTTTACCTTGATTGCCTCTCTCAAAGGTTCTCCATATTTGGCCATATAAGCCCGCTTAATATCCTCCATATCAATTTCACATCTGGTGATCAGTAATCTAATTAATTTTTGATCATCAGTACCCATGCCAGAAATAGCATTGTGTATTTGTTTGGCAAAGTATCCAGGTTGATCCCGAATGGATCTCACAATTGCCAGGAATCCATCTTCTGAGTCGCCAGAGAATTCACCTTTGATAGTCTCCTCGATATCGTGACCTTGAAATAAAAATAACTATTTATGTATATACTTCTAAAATTCCTACTGTCGTTTTACCTAAAATATAAAACCCATAAATGCAATTGTAAGTGTATTTATGAGTTCAAAATGTGTTCAATATATGAGCGCTGTACCTCTAGCATTTCTAGAGATATTCACAAAAAACGATTTTTTTTCTCAACTTTGACCCCCCGTATCTCGAAAACGGTGCGTTTGCGAAACCATGATAAAAAACATATTTTTGGACAAACTAACTTCTCCTAAAGTCCTGCGCACCTTTTATGAACCACCCTGTATAGCTTCAGTTGATGAAGTTTTTTTCATACTGGTCAGTATACTGGATAGAATTTAGGAATACAGACTTAACTTCGTGGTAGGAAGTTATTGCGATGGGTCAGTTTTTCCGAAATTATAATTTTGACAAATCTCCACGTTTTTTTCTGCTATATTATCTCTTTGTTAATACAAGAAAGGGACAGAATTTTAAAAATTATATTTTGTACGATCATATCTAAATTTGGTAGAAAATGAGTCTGTGTGATTGAATTTGTTGTTTCAAAATGGCGGCCTTCGAAAGTATTGAAAAAATCCATCAAGTCGTCAAATATTTTAACGATATTTAGAATATTTTTGATGGATCCACTGGGAAAATTCGTATAAACTAATTCTACTTATTTCAAGTTTATTTTCTTCTATACTAACCTGCTAACTGAGCATACTCGTGAAAGATAGCCTGAAGCTGGGCATAGTTCCTTTGACACAGGATGGCATTAAAGGCGGACTCATCGGTACCCAAACGAAGTTCCCCAGCCGTCAGCAAAGCTTGTGCATCAGCTCGGGCGGCATTAATGTCCATCATCATGCTTTCGTCTCGATTACCTTGGCACAGTGATACCATAAGGCGTTTGAATGTGAATGCCGTATCGCTGCGCAGGTCCTCTTCCAATGGACGAAAGTACACTGTGAAAATAGTAATTATATGTTGCATGTTGGTAGAGATTCATGGAAAGCAATGGCAAACTACCAAAAATAATTTATTTATTTAATACAATAAATGAAAATTCCATATTATATTTGTAAAGTGAACATAGTTGGATGAATAAGTTCCTGAAAATGTTCGTTATTTGAAGGAATTCATTTCAGTTTTGTTGTAAATATATTGGCGGGAAAATTTTAGGAGACAAAATGATCATGCGACCAGAATGACTAATACGCGTGCTTCGTTATTACAACAAACGTCTCAATTTCTGTAGATAGATATGTTGGGAACTTATACTATTTATATTGAAGAAGTATTTACTTGTAGATGAAGTCACTGGCTTGATTTTTGATTTATTATGGTCCCATATCTACAAAAATTCAAATCCGAAATCTCCTTCCCTTTAAAAACCGCCCCAGGCGGCATTTTTGTTAGAAAATCAATTTGAGACGGCAAAATTGAAGAAAATACCATATCCGGAAACGTTTAAATTGAACATTTTTTCGGTAGAGTTACGGTTTTCGACTTACAACAATGGTAAAGTTTGTAATATGTGTATTTCCGCTCTGTGGAGGGGGCAATTTTTTGCGAAAATTAAAAAGATGAGACAGCCAAATTAAAGAACAAATTATATGCAGCAACATTTAATTTGGATATTTTACAAACGAAGTTCCAGTTTTCGAGTTACAGCAGTAGGAAAATTTAAAATAGTGTTTTTCCGCCGCGATCTTTAGAGATCTCTGAATAATAACAAATACAAGCATATAATATACATTGGGAAAAGGATAAGTACTATCTTCTTTGGTATTAGTGAACGTTCAACGATTTTCCTGACTAATGTTACACTCAAAAGTGTGAAATAAATATTATAAAATTCTATTGGTACTGGTACTTTAGAAGTTGGTGCCAAAAGTCTTTTAACTACAATTATTGCACAACTTCAAAAGTACCAACACCAATAGTATTTTTCAGTGCCCCAACTAATAAAGTCGGTTCAATTTTTGGTAAAAAATATTTATATTAGCGAAATGTTGAACGACATACTGAACAGAAGTTAACATAAGTACAGTTTGCCCAAATTTTATTGACACCATGCCAACCGTTTGTAAATAAATGAAAATATTTTTCTTAATTCTCACTTTCAAGACAAATAATTCCATAATAGAAGCCCGATAGGAACATTTTTCCTTTCATTTTCGTTGCCAAATTTCCGACCACCCTTTATATTTATTGAAAATGGAAAATAAATAAGTTGAAGGTTGAAAGAGAAAATAATACAACAGAAATAATAACGGCTCATTTTATTGTTTTTGTTTAGATACATAGTACATAGTTTTAAATACATACAGTAAAATACAAGTATAATTTCTCTAAAAATACATAGTCGCATTTAATAGAAACATCAAATAAATTTTATATAGTACACTATATATACACGTAAAATGTATATATGAATAGAAACATGCAACATATCATTAACAAATTCAAAATGTAAAAATGAATACAAAAATAACATAGAACATAGAAATAGTACATTTATATAATGTGGAAAGTGACAAAACATAAAATTAGGTATATTTATGTCAAAAAATTGACAGTCATATTGTCTGTTGAAGAATGTTTGCGAGGTAGTTTTATGAATATGGATTTTCTCCAATCAGTGCCAAAAGGCATTTTTTATAATGCCCAGAACAGTCTCCCTGCAAAGAAAAAAAATAAAAGAAAATATATTCGTAAATTTTGATTTCAATCAAGCAGATATTCATTTATTATTTTGAAAATTCAGTTTAACTAGATATAAATGCCATAGAAAATTCAGACCAAATTTTATAGATTTTTATAAGAAACAAAAACTCGAAAATTTCTCCACAAGAACCTAAAATTAACGAACCAAACAACGGAACCAACTAATTACTACAAAAATAGTAGTAGTAGGTTTTTTCTTCACAATATCGGAGTTACTTGGTGGAATGACAGATTTTCTTCAAATTTTCTGATTTCCTAACAAAATTAACTCCCAGAATGACAATTATTATTTTATTCACGCTATTCAAAAAATTCCCAAGTTTTAGTTTCTTTGAAACAAATTGAAGGTCAGAAAGATATTTGTCTACTTTTATAATGACTGTAGATGAATCGTAATGAAATATCTTATTGAAATAAAAAATATCAGCGAATATAACATTCAATTTTACGTTTTTTAATTTTTATTATTTTTTCTATCACTTTTTTGGAAGAATGTTTCAAACAAAAGTTTTAGTTACAGATCATATCCATGAAACGAAAATAATTTTTCTGTGATCAAAATTTTTTGAGATCTTCTAAAACTTTGGACTACCGTCATTTTGGAACTACCAGTCTAATCAATCCCCCTTAACGAACTTGACCACGATTGATATCTCAATAAATGCGATCACTGTCATGTTAGCAAATTTGGTTATATTATCCCATTTATATACAGGGGGTGTCAACGGTGCGGGCGGGAAAGCTCCATAAGTTTTTTCTATTCAAGCATTTTGTTTAAAACGATAAGTGCGACATTAAGGCTCATTCTTAAAATAGTTTTATTCATATATAGTAAGATAAGTCACTAAATTGCTCCCAGGTTTCTTAGACTTACCTGTAAATAGTTTCTGACTTATTTCAAGTTTAGTGTCAAAAAAGCTCAGTACATAGACCCACAAAAAAACAACCATACAAGATAATTAAACCAACTTTTTTTCAGACGATTCTTAAAGCTTTAGAGTATGTTTAGAGATACAAGTAAACTAAAAGTCGATTGTTCCGTCACCGACTACGATTTTTTTAAAGAAGATCAAATAATACCTTCTAATATGGCAATAACTATTTTTTTTCAAATGCAATACCCAATATTGCATCATGGCCTAGCATTTTTTAGAAGCCTTCTGTCCATATTTGGTTTGTGGCATCTACTTTAATTTGTAAATTGTGGGACTTATATCGTCTTAGAAAAGTCAAATCGAGGGCTTGGTAGAAAAAAGTTTATGAAGCTTTGCCATACCGCTTGGTCACCCTGTATATTATATACCTAAACTTTTGAACTGAGTTGAGTGTTTTTTGGGAGTATTTTAATACATAAACCACCATGTCATAGAATTTTTTTCGGAATTGAAAAGTGTGAACAATTTTATAAGAAATAAAACACACCAACACTTACCTTAATAGCATCAGCCAACGATTCACCAAACTTTTCATGATACTCCCTCTTAATCTCCACCATATCAACCTCACATCGCATCACGACCACTCTTATCAACTGCCTATCATTGGTACCCAAACCCTTCATGCTTTTATTCAATCTTTTGGCAAAGAATGCAGATTGATTCTTAATCGAACGAATAATGGCCAAGAAACCATCTTCAGAATCACCGGAAAACTCATTTCGTATAGCCTGCTCAATGTCGTGGCCAGTGATGCGTTGATACTCTTGGAAAATCAGCTGGAGTTGAGCATAGTTACGCTGGCACAGCACCATGTTGAAGGTGGACTCATCGGTGCCGAAACGTAGCTCGCCAGCGCGCAGCAGTGCCTGCGCATCGGCGGCTGCCTTTTGAGCATCGGTTTGCATGCTTTCATCGCGACTGGCATTGCACAGGGATACCATCATGCGACGAAAGGTGCCGGCAGTGTCACCCACCAGGTCACTTTCTAGTGAGCGGAAATACACTGAAAAGACACATCATCAGTGGTCTTTTTTTCTTTAGATCTTTTGTTCACTTTTCACCACACATTTTTTTTTTTGTTGAATATATAGCTGCAAAGTTAGTAAGCACACGCCAAGGAAGAAGCGGGATATTCAAATATTTCTACGCGAAGGTAAAGAAAAAGCAAGTTCAACTTATGTAGAAATTGGTCAAAATCGGAGGACTTGAGATGTTATCTCAGATAAATTTTTTTTGTTTTTTTTTTCTTTCGCCTACTCCAAAGTTACTACTAGTGTTATCTCTGTACCTCAATGACAGATACTGTTTTGAAAACGAAAAAACACCTCAAAATTTGTTCATAAACGTCTTAAGCCGTTTATATAACCTTAATACTAAATATCTTAATCTAAACTGAAACACTATAATAGATTTCCACTAATATACAACCATTAAGACACTCAAGTGTTTGTGTTAACTAAATTGCAAGTGCCTACTTAGATAATAAGGATGATTAACATAAATCTGGATGACTAACATTATAAACTAATTAGATAACAGTTATACAGGGTTCAATCGTCGTCTTTTAAACTATTTCGAATAAAACCTAAACTTAGATGATGTGTACAGGAAGGCACGAAAAATAAGACGAATTTTTATTTATTATTAGGTTATTTATCATTATTGTTTATGGGGTTTTATTATTATTATTATTTAAATTATGAATAAAATAAATCTTAGAAATATTTTTTATTTGGCATGGCATGCTGGATCAAAAAAAAACAACGAATTTATTTAAAAAAAAACATTTTTTTGGTAATAACTTCGAAATTAGAAAAGATAACGAAACGCGGTTTTGAGTTTTTTTGCAAATTTAATTTACTTTTTGTTTTTGATGGAATAATTGTAGCATTCCATTAAACATTTCGAAGGAAATTAAAAAAATGAAACTTTTTAAATAGCTACCTGTACCGTGAGCAGCGAAAACCAGTATGACAAGGATATTTTTCTTACTTAATCAAAATCAGCAAAGTTTCCTTTCGTAAACGAGATATAGAATGATAAATTCTGTTAAAGAAAACCAAAATTATAAGCATTTTAATCAGTAAAACTTCTTTCTTCCCTTCTGCCCTTATTTTACGTCATACTATAAAAATTGATAGATCAAAAAGATGTAGAATTCTAGCAGCATCACTTTGGAAATATTTTTTTCATAATTATTTACCTCTAAAATACCTGAAATTAATATACTTTTCATTAGTATATTCAAAGCTTCAATATTTAATTTCAGTTTGGGGTTCAGCAACAAAATTATTACTGAAACCTTTGAAAATACTTCAGAAAAAAATTATAAAGTGCATATTTAAATTGAATTACTGAGAACCCACAGTTAATTTATATAAACCCAGGAAATTATTTGACATTTATTCATTATATAAAATTAAAATTTGTATATTCATTCATCTGGTCATAAATAATTTAAAACATTCAAATTTAGTTTTTCGGTTTAGTTGTGATCAACACAATTATTTAACTAGGTGTTCCAATAATCTTGTATTAATAAAAATTAAAACAACAATTGGCAAACAATCAATTCTTTATAACAGCATAAAATTATATAATGACTTACCGGATTTTCTTAAAAAATTCGGCAAAACAAGATTCAAAAGTAGTTTGAAAAAATATTTAAATATTATATATAAGTTTCATATAGCTTTTTTAATTACATTTCTGATTTCATTGTTTATTCTAATACTTGTGTTTTTTTTATTATTATATATTTTTTTTACTTTCCCTGTTATAAACATTTATGTTTCTTGGGAAATAAACAGTTATTATTATTTATTATTTTTATACACCATTGTACTTGTGACGCCCTCTAGCGGTATAGTTGGGAACTAATTTCCAGCAATTTCCTATGGTCGATTTCCTTAAGAGGATTTTTTCCATATCGTCCTACGACTATTACTTTCTGAGATATGCTAAGTGTCCATCCCTAACGAAACAACTTGTGTATACAGCAGGGGGCTGGACATACCATCGATCTGGTCATCGACTTTTAATTTTCGGAATTATCATTGAGATGTAGCGCATTGTTTGAGTAGTTTTTTTTATATGAATGAGCTCTTGTGTTTATTGATACATGGGTTTGAAATCACTGCATGAACACCTGATTTACAATTATCTGGATTTTTTGATTTATTATTCTTGATAGATTTACCTAATGTAATTAGGGTTATCTCTTGAATGGCCATGCTGTATACATAATTGTTACCTAATTATTGTATACTGATGTAGGTATGTTAACCATCCTTATTGTTCAAGTAGGCACTTGTCCTATTAGAATTTAGTGTTTTTCATTGCACCAACTAATAAACTGGGTCCAAGTTTTTGTAAAAAAAAATATTTATTTCATATTTCTGACATGTTTTTAAACTTTCTAGGGAATCCTATGTTTTGTTAATACCGCTAACCGCCACCAGTGAATAATCACACATTATATTAAATCCCAAAAAATAGATCATAAAAAACCAATTACTTTTTCTACTTACTTGCTTGGTACGCCTCCTTGATAGTTCTTATCTCTTGATTAGACATTGTACACAATATTTCAATCAGAACATCTTCATCAGTACCCACACCACTGATGGCATCATGTAATTCTTTGGCATAGAATTCTGGCAATGGCATCATCATGGCAACGATGAGATTTTCAAAATTGCCGCTCAGTTCACTTTTAAGATCCTTGATCAAATCCTATTTGGAGAAAATACATATATGTATATGTAAGTCAGTTGATATATCGAATTTTCAAGCGTCAATAATAAAGTCGTGAATTGGTAATTTCCAACGTTGTCAATTCGTAGAATCAGCTGATTTACTGTTTGATAGGTTATGATAATTTCTGTCAAATTTTCAAAATATTTGACACAAATAAACAGCAGAGGGTCTGATTATCAATCGCCTAGTAATTAGTAATCAACAAGTTGACGTGTTTAATATGACAGCTATCAGTGTAAATTAACCTTTCTTTTGTTTCTGCTATTTCCTCATTATTTAATGGACATCTATCGTTTCGTTTGCCGCATAATTATAAATATATTGAACAGAAAATACTGTTTCTTCTTCCATTTTCAATTCCTCCAAACTGTCAAATTATTTTAAATCTTTTGACAAACGTCAGTTTGACAAATGAGCTAAGCAATTTTGATTAAGTACTGATTACTAAGCGATTGGTAATCAGACACTGCTGTGGACACGAACAAACTTTTTGTTATACATGTCAAAAATGTATCGATTTGATAAATTTGTGAAACTGTACTACATATATCCAAACAGATAAATTTTCAAACCAAGAATAAAACCTTACCTTGAAATACTGATGGCATGAAAAAGTATGTATTTTTGAATTATATAAGGGGAGTTTCGAGGAGATAATTGTTGATAAATAATTAATATTTTTATTGAATTCAAATAAGAAATAAATATAATTTTTAATTATCTATAGTTCTGGGGACATTTATATACTATTTGGGAATGAAAAGATACTTCCAAAACAAAAATTCCAGCTAAAAGTCCTAAGAACAACATTTTTAAATTTTTTTATTAACAAATCATTAAAAATATCACCTTCCGCGTCAATTTTTATTAAAAGTTATGCTAAAATACACCTATTTTTGCAAATATTTGATTTTTTAGGGCTTTTACAAAAAAGCCGCTAAACTAGACTATTACCCAAATATTTATAAGAAGTATTAATATTATTTTTGCTCACTCTATACGCTCCCAACTACTTTCCCATTAGTTCCTGAATACCCTGTATATTAGATTAAATTTCAAGATTCTTCCAATAAAACTGCAACAACAAAAAATACCTTCTTCAGGAACACTCAATACTTTTCCATGTCATTTAAATTAGACAACAAAAAAAGTTTAATCAATAAAATATTATCAACCAGCCCCCCACATACCTTGCCATACAATGTTTTAAATTCATATGCAATTTGCAATCGCTGTGCATTTGTTCTTCGAGTCAATACATTGATGATAGCCTTTTCATCTGTCCCGAAGCCTTTCATGGCCTTTCTAAGGATCTCTGCATCAGCACTGGGATTGAACGGTTGGGCTGGAACCACAGTGGGTGTTCGCTGAAATAAAAATAAATATAATAGTTTAAGAAAGCTAAAAACAGGCTTTAATAGCAAACCACACTAAACATTTGAAAAAACCTCCCAACCCACATACAAAGAGAAAGTTCCACGAAAATTCATCCAGAAATCAAAAACACCCATAGGTATGGAACCCTCCACCAAGGAGTCCCACTCGCACATACACACCATGAAATTATTGTATTGTCATCGATCCTTTAGAAGTGTACAAAGTTTCAAGTCGATTCGATGTTTTAAGTGGGTAAAAATCGTGTCCAAAACTTCCGTTACATACATACCAAGCTAATAAAAGCGTTTTAACAATCAGATTTGTATTTCTACTTCAATTTAATAAATTGAGATTTAAAAAAAGTGAGGTCTTAAAACCATTTTTTCCCATGGGTTAATTCAATGATTTTAAATACAGATCGAGAATTTGTTATTTTGTTATTATTATATGGTTATTGTTTTCTACTAATTTAATATTTATATAGTATAGTCAACAAAATCTCTAGACCGTTTTACGGACAGGGTTGTGACTCTTCTCTTAATTAAACAGTAGATAAAAGTGAATTTATTTAAAATCAAAATTAAATTTACCATAGTAAGAAATATTATTTCCAAGTTAAGTGCGTCTTACAGAAACGAGTCAACTGTATCAACTAATTCGCATAAATAATTTAAGTATTTGTATAAAATTAAATGAAGTTATTTAAAAAGCATTAATATTCATATCATTTCTATTTACTAGGTTCAGATAGCAGTCAAATATTTCTGTAGATAACAACCACAAGGAATGTGTACCTATTTGGGTTTATTAGGGAATTAAAGTTATAAAAGTAATAAAATTTAGGTACTTAAATTCTACGTTGTGAGGTGAAATTGTAGGATTTTAAGTTCAGTAAACAAGTAAATAAAAAAACTGCATCTAAAGACTAATCAGATAATTATGCATCGAATGAAACTAGTCCAACATCGATAACATTTTTTGACCAGTTTCAAAATAAAGGAGAATGAATAAAATTGGGTCATCAATTTTTATGTGTATATGTATTTTGTTTTCTATAATTCAAGAATTAAAATTATACATTAGCAAAAATAAAATCTAGAAACCATTATTTCTGTCTCTGACAAGTGAAATATTATATACAGGGTATGTTATTTTGAATAACAAATTTCCTAAATACTTTTCGATATAACCGGTTATATTGCATTCATGAAAGAAAAAATCCAGTCGATAGAGTAAGACAATTTCCTCCATTAATCAAATTTTCAAATCAATATCCTGTTCTCCTTAAGCGTCTAATCAACCATCATCATCACCCTGTAGAAGCATAAACAATTTTCCAGAATGATATATTTGTAACTCTACATATTACTATCGTCATTAGGTACGTTTAGAAACACTGGATGATTAAACTCCAAGTGTTGAAAATGGAAATTATGATACTTCCAACATTTTGAAAAAAAATATTACGATACCTTCATTCTAGTCACGGGTGCCTGACCGTAGTGTTGTTGATGGCCACCACTTGGTGGTATATACGAGACACCCCCATAAGGTCCATGATGACCTGGTCCAGACTGATGATGATGATGTTGTTGTTGATGCTGATGGCTACTAGGGGGAGCACCAGGAGCATTTGGATGTGGCGGATATCCCCCACCACCGGACGACGGGGGGTACCCCGATGATGATGGTGGTGGAGGATACCCTCCACCACTTGAAGGAGGATATCCAGATGGTGCTGGTGGATAACCTCCGCCAGAACTTGGAGGAGGGTGATAGCCACCAGCACCATTGGAGGGTGGATAGCCTCCACCACTTGGGGGATAGGCAGGCATGGGCATGGGCTGTGGCATGTACATGGGAGCATTCGAGGTGAAGCCCATGCTGTTTGGATGTACTTGCCCAGCACCTGGAGGATAATGGGATTGTTGGGAGGTGGGGTATGGTGGTGCTCCCCCTCCATAGGGTGGCTGTTGTTGTTGTTGTTGTGGCTGAGGTGGATATGGATTGGGTGCTCCTGGTGCAGAACCCTGTGCAATACAATAATTTGTTCTCCTTTAGTTGGTTTTGCATGAAGCAGCATGTTTTTTTGTTGTTGAGAAGCATCAAAAAGACGGATTTATTGATTGATGATGTTTCTTCAAGTAATTAAATGTAATCAAATTTGTAATATTGAGATGTATGAGTGACCCAATCCTCTAAAGTTGTTAGATTAGCAGATCGAGCAAAGATCTTTAATTCGTCACCAATGTTTTATAGTCGTTGGGGGGCTCAGGCCTTGGTTACCAAAAACTGCTTTTTCGATACTTCGTATTATCATTGTCTTTTTTTATTTGTGACGTGTTTAATACCCCTTATCGTGTTATTAATTTATAGCATTAACATGTTGATGACAATGAAAGGTCAATTCTGTATGAGCAAATGCTGCCGGAAGTGCATTTAAAAAAAAGTTATTAACAAATTAAAAGATTAGAGACTCCTCCCGGGTTTTTGCAATAAAAAATACATGAGAAAATTTTACTGTACGATAATTTTTTTATGCTCTGATTTCTAATTCTTTTAAAATAATGACAAACAGTATTCATAATTGAAATTAGTACGCTACTAAATTAAGTGCGGAGGTTTATGACTACCAGAATACACAACTGACGGAACCTTCATTCAATATATCTTATATGGCAAGAAAATAAAACACTCTTGTCATTGTTCTTTTCTTTAGGTATTTATACATATAATAAAACAGTAGAACTTGGTTTGTTTGTTTGCGGTAATATCCGAGATTACTGAACGGATTTTAATGCGGTTTTCACGAGTAGATTGTGATAGAACTCGGTTTTGCAGCAGAATAAGTATATGCTCTATTTTATTTAAATCAGATGCCAGAAAAATCCACATTTAAAGATACTGAGGTTTCAATTTCCGATCTACTCATGATTACTTAAAATTGTGACATATCGTTATACTGCCAAGTTGACAGCGCCATTGGCTGAAGTATGGTTATATCAGTAAGGGGACCAAAAGTTGAACGATTTAATATTTTCAATAGCTTTTGAGGGAGCATTCCGCACACAATTTCGTCAGTATCAAGTTTTAGTCAAGTCATTCTGCTAAATCAATGGCTTCTTTAGCAAAAGGAATATGCAAGACTTTAGAGGTATGGTCAAAAGATTTTGAAGTTATCCTCATTTAAGGATATTAAGATGAAACTCCTCACAGATCTATGAAGTTTCTCAGCGATAATGTCATACCTATTGAAAACTTATCCCATAGATAATGTTATGCAGTGGCGCACCCAATTTTTTTTCGGGGTATGGTAATGGACTCGGTAATGGATATACGATTTTTTTCAATGGAACACCCTGTATTTAATATCTCAATAAAGTCCTTATTTTTCCCTTCAATATGTTATATAATATATGAACATAAAGTTTTAAAAAATACTCCAGAATCACTAAAACATTGAAAATAGTGGGTTATATTCCGTCAATTGGAACTTTTTTTTGTATACAGAAACCATAGCCCACTATTCAATTTCAACGTTTCAGTGATTTTAGAGTATTTTTAAAAACTTTATGTTCACATATTAGAGATCATTTTGAAGAAGAAAAAAAATTAATTTAATGAGATAATAAAATACAGGGTATTCCATAAAAAATCATAAGTTGAGTCGTATACATATCCATTTACCGTATCCCAAAAAAAATGTGTGCGCCACTGGATTCTGAATAAAAGTCTGTATGGGTTAAGTTTTCAAGTAGACATCGCTGAAAAACTTCGTAGATCTGTGCGGAGTCGAAAAAGTGTGAGTTTTCAAAAACACCTGTAACTTATGAACAAAACAAGTTTCATTTTTAAATTTATTTAATTATTTTCATCTGTATGGAAACTCATTTATTATTAATTTAACTGGGCTACTCTATTCTATCAGAGGTGCCATGCAGACGTTCTCATTATCCCCCCCCGGGAAATAATTTATGTCCTTGTTTATTATTTTCTGTCGCGTGACATGGTGTGTTTACTGCTTCTAGGCCATTAGAAAAATTAAAACATTTTCCCAAATACTACCATAATTAAATATTTGTTTGCTCTCCTTTAAGGGCGGCATTTTGTACCCGGAAACGATATTCTTCTGAATTGGATAATTACCTTAGCTTAGAGATGATCTTTACCAACTACATATTCTACTTGCGTCAGTTAAGATACTTTATCAAAATAGTCTTTAATATTTTATTGTGGTTCTGAAGTAGATAACGTATTCGTTCTGAACTAACACTACTGTTTTACCTATTAGAACTACACTGCGCAATCTATTTAACACAAGCAAAAATTTGCCTTAATTTTGATGTCATGTATTTACGACATTTTTTGATAATTTTTATTGATAAATATAATATATAAAAACCTGGTGAGAGTTTCTTCGTTAATTTTATTGATTTGTTTTTATTTGTCGTTAATCGTTAATAATAACGATGCTAATTGTAGAGATGATGGGTACATAAGATTTATTTGTTAGCCTAATTTCTTTACTATAACGATAAACATATAATTGTAAAAGTTTTGCTATTGTCAGAACCAAACTAAAAATATGTTTGATAATAATGTCGATTATTATTAGGAAATGACTATTTAAATATAATCATGGATGACCGAGTAATGGATCAATTTAGAATGAACAGTGGAAATGGAAAGCTAGTTCTCATCAGTGTTATTTTTCATGCAATTAAGCCCATAAAATAGCTGTCAAGACAAATGAAATGCTGCTGAAATAGTGAAATACCTATACCTAATCACTTTCTCTTACTCACCTGTTGATAACCGTATGGATAGCTCATTTTGACTTCTTTTTGTGGGACCTGAAATCACAATTCAACATCATCATTTTAGAAATTGAAATAATTATTCTAGACTGTCATACTTTTATGTTATTTGTTATACTATGCCACACCTATTGTAAATAAGACTAGATTTCTTTGGCTTTAATAACTCTTATTGGTTTCGTTTTCAATTAACAACTAAAAATAACTCACTTATAAACTGTATTTAACTCCAATAATAGGCTTCGGTGTTGGTATTTGCAGTGACGTCTATTTGATGACTAATTGAATACGTTGGTTGTAATGTTGGGAGAATCCTTTTTTAAGGAGAACACAAAAAAAACAACACTGAATTTCAGAGAAACGATTGCAGATTGCACAACTTCATCGCCTGAGCTTGCCGGTAAAAGCTAAACGAGGAACGGAGATAGACGATGACGAGTTTGTTATTGCCGAACTTGTCGTTACGACGTCACATGACCACTAGCGGGGCGATAGGGGGCTGCCGCCTTGTCGAGACCTTGAACTAGATTGGGTGTGAGTGGGGCGAGATAAGGTGAAGTGAGATATGATTTTGTTTTGAAAGCTTTCTTTTGTTTTCAGGAACATTTCATTCGGTTATTTAATTTTGTCGTGAATACGTATTGAATCTCAGACCAGGTGACGCTTCAGAATGCTAAGACGAAACGCTTTCGAGATTAGAAAATACGATTTCTAAACCAAGCTGCGGTGTAAATGTTTGAATTTTAATAGAATAAAAATCTATGATTTTTCCATGATCTGTGGGTTTGACAAAAAGATGGACAACATTTTAAAATTTGTACATGTTTTTAGTTATTTTAAAAGTTTGCCTCCATTCTATTACTAGGTCTAGGTAATTATAACCCTTTGGTATATGTGACATGAGTATTCTGTCGTCTAATTTTCATACAAACCTTTTCTTTTGTGAGTTTTGAATTCAATTTACGAGTTATGTGGATGTTTAATAAAATAAGCGGAAATGCCAATCACGGTTATTTTTTTCAAACTGGCTCCTTTTAGACATCAACAAAGGGTAAACGGTCCTTCACCATGAATCTTGTTCATGTTCGTACACCTGGTAGTCCGGCAATATTACTTTTATAAAGAAACTAAGGCGTCAAATTTATAAAAATGAAGCTGATAGAAACCAATATATTTGCAAGAGGATTTCAGCAATGAATTTCTTTTGAACAAATTACGTTAATTATTGGGCTTCTTACAAAACAAAAACTTTTTCAATTCATGAAACTAATTTATTTTCTAACTAGATTTCCTTAAATGAGAAGGAATTTTGTTATATAATCATAAATACATTGCAAGTAAAATATTTATTTTTCAATACTCTTGTACTCACATAATCTTAGCAGCATTTCTCCACTACTATGTTTAAAATATTACAAAGTATACCAACCTACCTGTTGTAATTTTTATTTATTTCATATGATAATGAACTGTGATCAGCTGATTTTAATCAATCTGGCAACACTGTTATGAACTTACCTTTAAAGGTGAAGATCAACTAAAAGACTTTTAAATAGACTTCATAATATATAAGTATTGATTTGATGAATGTGATAGGTAGTTCAGCTTCGAATTCTAAGATCAAAGATCTTGGAAGACATTCTCTTCGATTCTAGCAGAAATAATTACTCAAACATAATACTAGCTTGACCTTGTAGATGTGTTTACACTGTACCTATACAAACCTTGACTTTTTTCTTAGAAGCTTAACAACGAACAACTCTTGATGAGTATATGAACTTGGGTTTATCACTGATCTAACATTTCATTGTTTAGTTTTAACGTATCTCATGTTGTCATATTCATAAATAAAGTAGCATTTAAAACAAATAAAACTGGAACAACCGCAAATAATTATCATAATGTGTTAAAATAAGTAACATTACTCTTTTAATGTATTCATTTTTAGGTTAAAGGATTTGAAGTTTATTAAATAAATTATATCTAGTGGAAATACATTTTATTTGTAAATAATAATAATAATAGGTAATACAAAATGGTGTAAATAACATATCAATATCTTATTGGTATCTATTTTAAGAGTAGAATATGTAGACATATTTAATAAGTTGATGATTTCAGCCAACTAGAGCTAACAATATTTTTTTGTAGTCGGACGACAAATCATCCTGAAAAGACAAGACAAACAACAAATATTACAAAAATACTTTTTGACATTTTTTTTTAAATAATGTATTCAATTTATTTCTTAAAATATTGTAAAATACACACAAACACATATTATTATTTTCAAACAGGAATCTGATAAATAATTATCAGTAACAACAATGAATTGAAAGGCATTGGGATAATTATTAGAAAGTAAAAACAAAAGATAGACACTCAAGAGTATTCTTAACCAACAATAGTAAGTAATGCTTTTTTGTAGTCTCCTGAGGTATCATCCTGAAAAAAATATGTATAATGATAAAATGGGGTATAAAATAAGAGAAATGTAGAGGTATGATTCATTCCCTAAGAAAAATTTAAGATAAATGCAATTATTAATAAAAATATACAACGAAAAAATATGAACTAATATTATATAATATAATTTTAAAATAGATTTTATGTTGAAACATTTACTGCCTAGAGGTGAGAAAGGATTGTAAATGGTAGAAATAATTAAAAATAATTATATAATTATGAAATTTTCATAAATTTTGCTTCAATCATTGTCAAATTCTTAAAAATAATAAATGTATGAACAGCTGAATGATATGTTTTTAATATCATTGACCTTGAACTTGACCGTAACGGTTATGTTTCTCATTATATTGGTAAACACATTCCACATTTTTTGTGAATTTAATTAACAGAACAACATCAGTAGATGAAAATAATAAATAAATTGAGTTTTATTTTTTCTAAATGATGTGCTATTTTGTTTACATCTGATTCGTAATTTAAAAGAATTATTGATTATTTTTGCAGCTCTACATATAAATCTATAATATTGATCAAAAAATGGTGCCTTGTGGAATGCTTGATTTTTTTTTTTTTTTATAACTTAATGCTGTGAGCCCTTTGAATAATGTTAATGTTTACAATAAAAATACTATAATCCAGATTGTACCACCAGACTATTACCAGATATTAAAAGAAAAAGATTATACTCATTCATTTTTCTGTTTTTTTTAATAAAACATTAGTAGTTGGAAATAAACACCAAATTTTTTATATGTGGTTGTAGTTTGTTTAGATTTAATTCATAATCTAAAAAATCTTTAATTTTTTCGCAACTATACATAAATTAATAATAACGGTCCAAAAATGGTGCCTTGTGGAATACTTGATTTTAATGTTTACTTTATAACTTAACTCTGCCATTTGAATATATTTACAATAAAAATACTATAATTCGGACTGTATCACCAGACTATTACTAGATATTAAAAGAAAAAGATTTCATTCATTTTTGATTTTTTTCAATAACACATCAGTAGTTGAAAATAAACACCATATCTTCTAAATGTGGGTCTAGTTTGCTTAGATTTGATTCATAATCTAAAACATCTTTGATTTTTTGCAACTTTACATAAATTAATATTAGAGGTCCAAAAATTGTGCCTTGTGGAATACTTGATTTTGATGCTTTGCTTCGTAAAATACTTATAACTTTGTGTGTTTGAATCCTTAAAATATCTTTTCAATATGAATATTATACTCTTGACTGTATCACCTGACATTAAAGAAACATAAATTTGATTAATCCTTACCGCTATTCTTTCAGCCAAACTTTTTCCATACTTTGCCTCATATGCCTGCTTGATCTCTTCCAAATCCCGTTCCGAACGCGACACCACTATCCTAATCAAGGTCCTGTCATCTGTTCCAATGCCAGCCATGCTATCATGTAATCTAGTTGCCAGGAAATCGATTCTGTCTCGAATGCAGGCAATCAGCTGCAACATGGAGTCCTTGATTGTGCCGGAGAATTCATTTTCGATGGCCGTTTCTATCGGATGACCCACCAGTTTCTCGTACTCCTCAAATATCAATCTGTTGGGAAATAATAATGTCTTCAAGTCCTGGAGTTTGTTCTCGCAAAAAATATAAATAATAATAAAAAAATATAAAAGGAAAGTATTAGTAAACAGGTATTTATATGTATTTTGTCACACTTGGTATTAAAATTATAGCAAACTTTTTCCTAGCATCGCTACTGTATTTCAAAAGTCCATGTCTGTTGATTTAAAAATGTGCATCGTTGCCAAATCTACTACCATATCGGGTATATGATTAAATACTGCGAGTAGACAAATCTACAACTAACGAATAACTCACCTGAGTTGATCTTTGTTTCGTTGGCATAAGACAGCGTTGAAGACAGATTCTTCGGTACCGGCGAAAAGTAATTCACCAGCTTGTAAAAGTGCCTGAGCATCACTGAAGGCGGCTTCTTGGTCCACAACACCAGACTCATCACGATTACCCTGTGATTATTTGAAAAAAATCTTGACTAAATGAAGAATACTTTCAATGTTTGATTTGTGATAAAAATAATGTAAACTAAGAAGAAAATAGTATCTTTTTTAGGTGTTGCCAGACTTTGAAGTGTTAAGTTAATTATATATAATATTTTATTTTTGGTTAGATTTTTCTCATGGCATTACTTACAGTGGATAATGAGACCAATAGTTTCTTTAGACAGCCTGAGGTATCACCTTTGATGTCAGATTCTAGAGATGTTTGATATACTGTGTGAAGAAAATGAAAATCATAAAAATTGTATAATTTATTATTGTATAAACTGAATTAATTAATCATTTTGTGGTTCCCGTAATTATACATCTGTACTTAGTGTATTTTTGATTGAATCGACTTCGGACCAGTTTAAATTACATGTTGGCTTTTAGAAATTAAATTTCTACATTGAGATAAATACAAGAATACCTATTATTTGTGTTATTTTTTTAATTTAACAGCTATAATTGCAGCTCCAATTTTATTTACATACAACTTTCCTCGCAGATATATTAGTTCTATAATAGAACAGAGTTTCTGTTTTTATTGAACTAGAAAAGTTACAACTACCCTTGTTTACAATCCCGGGATGTTTTTTCTCAAAGAGGGTGAAAATATAGGTCATCCGAAAGGCGCCACTTAAATTTATACGCGCTTTTTATGTAGACGCTATTTTTTTCTGCTGTGGTGTTGTAACCCATCCCATAAGTGCCATTAGTCTCCTCCCATCATAACGGCCTTGTAATGTTCACAGAAAACAACAAAAAACATGACAAATGTTCGTCAGTTTAGCCATTTTCGAATGTTTAAAAAGTTAATAGCAGTAGGTGGATACAGGGTGGGCAAATTTCGATGCTTTTATAGGGTAATGTTAACTTGAAATTTAGTAGCTACGCCAATGGATTCTGATATAGAAAGTGTCTGCAGAATGTCATAATAAATTTTCGATAAATTTACAAATAAGATATAGGCATGCATCCAATACGCACAAAATTGAATTTATAGTTATAACTCGAAAAAAAAAAGAATATAGCTAATTTGTGTTTTTACCATTGAATTTATCTAGAAAAAGAGATCCAGACTGTCCGTTGAATTTTTTCTATTTCTAATAGTTACCAAGTTATTCTATGAACGCATCTAAATGTACCCACCCTGTACATTACTATCGAAATAACAGATTTGGATTATTCAAAACGTCAGTGCAGTCGAACAACGTCAATTGTTTTGTTTTGCTGTTTTATCTCATACAAATATTTAAAAATAATAATATTCACAAGGAAACTCGTGTTCATAAAAATTTGTTAGAATTACTGAAGCATATTTGCAAAAGAATAATTTAAATTCATTCGTAAAAAAACTGGAAATGAAAGAGATTTTTACTCAATACAAGAATTAAAATTCAAAAAATATTATTTTAAATTCGAGTTACTGTTCAATCTATTCATGTTATGGTAAAAATAATATTTTATTTTTGAATTAAAATTATGTACATAATTTTAATTCTTAAATTTTATTCCTATATTAGAATTATATTTATAATTTTATGCATTATTTAGAATTTTGAATTTTTATTCTTTAATTAAAATTATGTAAATTATTTTAATGCTAGAAAAAAATGCAAAAATTATTATGTTATTATTATGTAAATAATGGAAATACGGCAACACTCATATTCTCCTAGAAAGGTTCAAAGTGTTGCCGAATTTCCATTATGTACATAATTTTAATTCACGAATTAACATTAGATTTAATTCGAAAATAAAAATTTAATAATAAGATTTATTTATGAATTAAAAATATGAACATTATTTATTTTTAAAAATTTAATATAAATACTTGAAAGTATATTTTTTATATTTGTACATAATTCAATTTTTTTTCTCAATTTCATCGCAGCATAATTATTCTTCTAGAACGTTATATAGTAGTTTGTAGCCTATCGAAATATAAGTCAATTTAACATGATATTCTCGTGTACTTATTAATCGTCGAATGTTAATTATTCATTACGTATTTTCCGTTACACTTCTCATTATTTATTTCAATCCTGCAAAAGAACTGAATATCACTTATATTCTTATATATTGTTTTCAAAATTATAACCTCCCCAAACATAAGTTGACAGGCTATTTATAAAATTACATAGAACAATGTATATCCGACATCATAACGTAAACGATATTTAGATGACAGTGTTTAATATAAAAATCAATAGAAGGTCTTTATTGGTATTTTGTGTAACCGTTGTCGACATTATATGGTTTATGGATACTTAATATTTAGGACCTGGAAACGCTAACATAGAAAAACGAAAAAAAAAATACCCGACAGTTGTTTTCATAACACAGTTGACATCTTCAGAAATAAACCTGTCAACTGACATAACATTTTAATTATTAATACTTACATCCTTCGTAGGCATTTGATATTCTTCTGACATCATCATTGTCATATACCCCTAATATTTCCACAATTGTCGTTTCATCTGTACCCAAACCGCTGATGGCTTTATGCAATTCTTTGGCTTGGTATTCGACAGGGTCCATCATGAGAGCGATGATGACATCTTCAAAGTTGCCGCGCAACTCGCTCTTTAGCTCTTTGATGAGATCCTAGATGAGAAAAAAAAAACAGAAATTTTTTTTCAAACGATAATGATAGTTAATTTAGTGATTTGTAATAAAAAACAATAAATTTCAAAATTACGGAAAAAATAGTACAAGAGAATTTAAAGAATGCCAACACTGCGTACGGGGTTTTCCCATTTAAAATCCATTGCTTATTGTCGGCCCCACACTGTATTTAATAATGGTAAAGATAACATTAAGACGTATTCATATCCATGAATTATTTGGGTCACGTTCATGTAATGAAAATACGAAAATAGCCAAATAACGAGAATGCAATACATCCCATATAATGTGAAATATTTAGGTCCAACTCTCTGGGTATTTCTTTATACCTTTTATGCTACTGAACCCTTTGTGTGCGTGTCAGACTTGGCACTCGGCCGTTTTATTTACAAAATCAAACGTCTTGTAGAACTTACAGCAATTACTGAACAACTCAAATTTAAAGGAAATAATTTAATGAGATGTTGCAATTTTAATATGTTTACAAAAAAAAATTTAAACACTATAAAGCTCAATTTTTCTAAAGATATGCCTAAAGCAATAACATTCGATACAAAAGACACTGAGAACGATACCGGTTCTGATTCTTGCAGTTTCAGTATTAAAATAAAAGTACAAAATGATGTAAAATTATATGTTATCAAAGAATGCACCTATTTGTTTCTGTAGCACGATTTTTTTGGGGTCTAAAGTTGCTATTTTTCGATCTTATCTGATAAATGACGCCGCAATATTCGAAATTATTCTCTAAATAGGTGTATAGAGTTAATCGTTTTATACAAGGTATTTCATACTTGGAGATGCTGATTCTCTGCGCTTCCTTTTTGGGTTATTCAAAGTTTATATAAAAAATATTTAACCACTTTCACAAATATTATGATGTCCGCGTAGTCTTGGATTATGAAAAAAAATATTATAGGTATTATTTTTCAACAGCCCGTATATATATTGAAAATAGAGCGCTTGCGCAACTACTACATTACATATTACAGTTTGTTTCACGAATGATGGCGTTTGCCTGTAATCATTCACGAGCTACGTACATCACGCTATACTTCTCATCACATCTCATTATCATGAAATTCTCTGCTGCGTTTGTCGATCTAAGCTACGACATCAGTATTTCAAGCTTATCTACTTCAAGAACGCTGCTCGTGTGTACGAAGGCAACGTTTTATTTCAAAGGCGTCACATACAGTTTAGATAGTTTCGTGTACAAATTTGAATAAAACCCATTTTAATTATATATAAAAATATATAAAATTTAAAAATGGCAATGGGAAATGTGATCTACACAATGTATACCGAAAGTAAGTGATTAAAATTTCTAATATGTCAGATTTAAAATAAAAAAATATTAAATAACATATTTTATCTCGAAATCGTCACGCCTGATTTACTCCCCTCGGTTCAAATGATCCGTATTCAGTATCTCGTGTTTTAAATGCAGAAGCCATCATCCAGTATCCTATTTATTTACAAAATACTTCCAGGTTATTATTTGATGAATGACCATACGTAGATAGAACAAATAGTAATAAGAAACATTATTTTAGAAGAAAATGCTATGTATTTTCAGTACACATAACATAGCCCTAGGTATTCAAATTACTAAGGATCTACATTCAATTTAGAATCACCCTGTATAATAATGCTAAGTTTGCATCTACAAAAAACTGTTTAATTTTTAATGTAATAGTGTACAAAGTTCACTTTACATCATTTATCGCGAATAATATATTTACTTGATTTTATTTATTTATTTTATCTTGACATTTACTACTGCATTCATTATATTTGCTTTTTATATTTTTCTTTTTTTCCATTATTCCTCAATAAAATGTGGGAAACAACAATTTGTCGATAATAGAATATTTTTACAAGTATGAAAGATATTCTCATATACTCATATAATAGGGACAGCATACAAAACAGTTTGTGATATTATATACTTTTGATAAGAAAGATCTATAAATCTTTTGACACAATTCTTAATTTATGACATACTATATTAATAAATATGTACATAATATAAACTATCAAATATCAGTGCTTGCCTAGTTTCTAAAGAAAAAGTGTATTGAATTTTTTTTAACAAAAACTGGTACAAATTTTATTAGTTGTGCAGATATAGGTATATTTAGAATAATTTTGGCAACAATGTCAAAGGTACCGCGCAAAATTGCAACAGTCAGTTTAAAACAGCATTTTTGCAACAAGTTATAGTATTTTAATTATTTAATGTATCAGTGGAAATTATCTTTTCTTTAATCTTGCAGTTAAAAATTTCAATAACATTGCACCCCCTTAGAGCGTATTTTTTAGGGGGAAGGACATACTGGATTTCAACAAAAAAGAACACTCTACTTTCCAATGAAATCAAAATCGGTGTTTACTATGTAAAAAACGCGTATCAGCAAAATAAAACAAACATACTTCATGCTTCTTTGAAGTTGATCAAAAATTGACATAACTGCATCGTTCATCTCTTCAATTGATTTATTATACTTTTGTATTATGTTTTAATCCTTTAAGACATATTTTTTTTAATTCTCAACTCTGTTATTACTTCAGTATTGTTATCACTAATATAATCCGCGGTCAGCACTACTTTTAGATTCTGCTTTTGTTTGATATGTTTTGAAAGCACTTTTATTTCTTGTGTAAAGTCATTTAAAGAAAAAGAATCTTCAAAATTTTGTTCATATTTAAAATTTCCTAACTATTTTAGCGAACATTTTCACATCTTACGTAGGTATTTATATTTCAGCATTTATTGAGATTGTCGGATTTTCAAAATTTGATAAATGAATAAATAAGCACACAATATAGTGCATTCTTGAAAATAGATTTTTGACAGGCTATACATGAGAGGATAACTAAAAATACCGCATATAACGGAAAATTAGGAGTTGAAATTATTTGACGCACGAATATACCTACTAACAAATTTAACTTTTAATACTTATTCATTCCCTAATTTTAAACATAAATATTCCAAAATTCGAATTTCACGATCTAGCCCATAAAATCACCAACAATACCCCTCTTGGAGATTATAAATTATGCTTGATATTTTTGTCATTGTAATTCATGAACTTTTAACGTCAATCGAAAAAAATGACTAATAACATACATAAAAGCACCGGATGTTCCCAGTATTCTAATGATTCAACTTTCAACTACTACTATACGTACTACTTACCTTGCCGTACATTGTTTTGAATGTAGTGGCAATTTGCCTACGTTGATCATTACTTCGCCTAGTAATAATCTCAATTACAGCATCTTCATCAGTGCCGAAACCTTTGAAGGCCTGCTTGAGGGCTTTGGCATCTTCTTCATCATTGAAATTATCATAAGGGAACACTGTAGGCTGCAACAATGTTGAAAAATAGCATTTATGTAATGTTATGGATAGGTATTCAGCCAAGTTGTCAGTTTTAAAAATAGTTAGGTAGTTGGTTTACTTACGGCCATTGCTTCGGAATAGAGTAGTTTGTAGGTTAAATTTAACAACGAAAGCAGGAAAAAAAACGACTTGAACGCAATGAAGAACCGCGTTTAACTGAATTTTTGTAAGGTGACTGCCAAAGAAACACGCATGCGCTATCGTTGTGTGGGGGCGCTAGCTCCTGCTGTCCTGCTCCACTGCTCCTGCTATTTGAATTTAACGGTAGGTGGAAGCAAGGCAAGCAAATTCAAATAGCATGACAGCAAGTTTGTTTTATGTTGCTTTTTGTTTTAAGTAGCTGAAGCAGTGTTTTTTCTTTTTTAGTTATTGAGCTCTGTCCATGTAGGTATAGACGAGAACATAGAATTAATAATCAAATTTAGACAGTCACTGATAATTTGGCAGTTGGCAACATCGACTACAGAATGTTTCAAATATAAAACTCATTTCGAAATGAGAACTTACTTGTGAAAGTTATCATCACTTTCAAAAATAATATCGAGATTATCACATAAGAAAACACCAAAAGTGATGAAATATTTTGAATCGGTAATAAGTATGGTTGAAAATGTTTAATAATGTACTTTAAGCGACATCTAACCATGTACGTGATAACTACTTTGAGTGATTGTTTTGCACGAAGCATTCTTTCTAATTCTCACTCCTAGTGTTACCTTGTAGTGAATAGGAGAACTAAATCTCCATTTATAGCACATTACACTATTGACCAATAGATGGCAGATAATTCAGGTTTGTGAATTTTTTTGTTATGTTAATCAATGAATTGGTATTTGTTCCGTAAAAAGTGAAAAAAATGATGTTTCAAAATTAACTTCAAATAATTTGAGTGAAGAGACATGTTTCCAAATCTACGAGGCACACTTTGAATGAATTTTTTGCTAATATTTTCATATTATCATTGCATCATAGTTGTATCTAGATACATAGAGGTAGGTATCAAAAATGTTTCCTAACTAATAACCTGAGGACTTTAGGGAACAATGAACAATTATTGTTATTAGAATGGCCACTACTCGGTACGTAGATAAAGGTCGTTTGCTTATCCTAGCATCGAACTTTAACAAATGAAAACGAAAAAATGCTTATCATCGTTTAAAAGCCATTAATCAAAAAAAGAGAGAAAGACAGAGATAACGAAACTGCTACCGATGGAGAGTTTTTTCATTTGATAGGATCTGTATATAGACGATTTATGTTCCGATGAAATCTGTTCGTAACATCTTGGCCATGAGTTAATAAATGTCTGTATTTAGATTACTTCTTCTCTTATGTTGTTGTTTTGTTATCTCTATATAGAATGAGATTCAGATATTATGTAGTCTATAAGTAGATAGGCAATAAAATAGATCATAGATGCTACAAGTTTCAAAAGAACACATAGTTAGATATGTCTTTTATTCGCAGAAGTTTGTTAGACATGGTTCGCTCTACTGTACTGTTACTTAGATGATATTCTTTCAAACATTTAAAAAAAGTTTTTGAAAAAATCCCTTTACAGGTATTGAAATTTTTACAAATATTTCCCAATCATTGGGAACAAAATTAACAAACAATCAATGAATAACTACCATCAGGACATTGAATTGTTTCACTAATGATCGATTTGTCGAAAGTTTTCAATGCCTAAACCTAAATTTCATAAGTATCTACTCGAAAAAACAGCAACTATCAAAGGAATGCACAACTTTTCCTATGGTCTTCCCCAAGGATCTATTATGAGACCATTCCCTGAAATATGTGTGTTACAATAGTATTTTGAAGTCTATGAATATAAGTATCTGAATCGATTCAAATTCTAAGTCACTTTCCCTCGAAAACCGCCCTCGAAGGGGATGGAGAGGGCAATTTTTCTCTTAAATTCGAGACGGCAGGATTAAAGATAAAAAACTATCCGGAAATTGAAAATTGAAAAAATATTTATTTCACACTTTTGAGTGTAACATTAGTCACGAAAATCGTTGAACTTTCACTAATACCAATGAAGATAATAGTTACTTATCCTATTACCCACGTATTTTCTTTGCTTGTAGTTGTTATTATTAAGATCTCAAAACATCGATGCGGAAATACGCAAGTATTCTAGATGTTACTATTTTACCACCGCTGTAACTCGAAAACCGTAACTCTAAGGAAAAAATGGTCATTATAAATGTTGCTACAAATAATTAGGTCTTTCATGTAGTACCTACAGATTTTCAATTTTCGAAAGAAATCGCCTTCGCCACTTAGCAAAAATACTTAATTGAGAATTTAACATGCCTCTTACTCGAAAACCGTAACTCTTTTGAAAAAATGTTCAATTCAAACATTTCCGAATATTGTCCTATCTTTAATTATACCACCTCAAATTTTCGATTTGCGAGAACATTTGACCCCTCCACGCCCTTCGGGGCGGTTTTTGGAGGGAAGGTATCTCGGATTTGCGTTTTCATGAATATGGGACCATTTCTCAAGCCTCATCTTTCAAATGAATCAAAAATTATCCAAATAGAAGTAAGTTTACTATATAAAACGCGTCAACAAACGAAAAAAAAGCAGACAGTCGAATTGTATGCCTCCTCCGTTCGGGGTTCGTCGGTCAATACCACTAATTCTGTTGGTGCCGGTATAATTGTGAAGTTGGTGCGAAAAGTTTTCAATGTAAGTACCTAACTGCAACTGCTCAAGCCGCACCATTAGAATTAATATCATTTTGTATTTTTCCGTGCACCAACAGATAGCGTCGTTCCATTTTTTTTTTAAATATTTATTCAATGTAAGAAACTAATAAAGTCGATCCTAGTATTTGTGAATAAGTTTTATTGAAATCACTGTTTCCAACAAACAATTAAGAATCTAACACGTACAACAAAAAAATAATACAATTCATCCAAAGTTATGCACTATCACTTCCTGTCCATTGTTTTCAAATTGCAATTATTATTATAAATCTAATGCAACCAAACAGAGGTAGTCAAGCAACAAATTAATCAAAGTACCTACGTACCTGCATATTTACCTATAGATATATAAATAAAATAGGTAAGCTATATACTATGATATCTAATATCCTTGGAAAAACCACAAAATGCATGTTGCACAAATCCCATGAATCACCAACTAGTACTACTGTTTATTATATTATTATCTAGATGTGGGAGAACAAAAAAAAACAAAAACGATCAAAGCGCAAACTGGGAAACGTGCTACATAATCGAGTAAATTGAATCGAATATTACGTAAAACCAAGTTTAGCTCAATAGTATTTATTGTAACTGATTGATTTGTATATTGTGTTTTACAATTTACAGCTACGTACACTTTTTATTGGCAATGGCTCATGGTAAAAAAAAAATGGTATGTCCACTCATAAGACTTTCTTACTAGGGAGGTACTGCTGTCAAGGAAATTTCAGCAAAAATGTGAAAATCGTTCGATTATAGCGGCATTAGAAGTACCTACTCATTTTCAAAATGGATGGATGGACAGATGGACGGAGAGCAGAATCATAGTAATAGGGTTGAGTTTTCACCAATTTGCTACGGAACCCTAACAAGAAAGCAGCCAAATTGTTTACGAAAAAATTACTGTTTACCTATTACTAATTAATATAAAATAAAACAGATGAAGCTTAGTGTGGTTGAAATCATTTTGTAACGATTTTTAGTTTGCCCTGTCTAAGAAAATAAACATTCTCGAAACTTTGGTTTCATTTAAAGAATCATCTTTTTATTAAATATTAAATCAATCAAGAATACAAAATTAAAAAAAAATCCGACGGCCTGTAGCCAGCGGAAAGGTAAATTTCTCAAAATTCATTGAATTGAAATTTGAACATTCATAGATTTTTTATTTATTATTTTAATTTTCTGTGCATTTTATGAAAAATTGCTTCGAACAAAAGTTGTAGGTACCTACTGATTATATATATAACCTAAAATTCGTTTTGATGATATTTAAATTACGGCCCTTTTTTATATTTTTTTAATATGTTTGAACGTTCGCCATTTTGATACTAATTACCCGATAATGCCCAATAAAGAACTCGGCTAAGATGTTTAAGAGATTGATTTTTGCAGTAAATTTGAAGTTGATACTTCCGAAACTGCAAATTATCAAATTTCATAATATCTTATAAGACAAGTATAAACTTTTGAACAAAAAGTTTCTTCAGACCTACTTCTAGACATACTTATAACAATTTGCCATTGAATTTTTTTCGAAATTCAAAAGTGTGAACGATCGCACTAGGTATATTTCTATAAGAAATTTACCTAAAAGAAATCCTAGGAATATTTTTTTACATTTAAGATTCTCAGATTTTAAACTGCTAACTAACTGGGTAAAAATATACCTACATCGATAATTTGTTCTCAATAAAAATAATATAAACTTTATAATCGATTCCTTTAGTTTATGATCTAGAAATGTTGTTATAACGAACCACCCACCACTTTTTGTGGCATTGTATCTGTATGAGAACGAGACCTTTATTTACATTCCTTGGGTTCACCATTACATCGCGAACGAACGGTCAGATAGACAGACAGACAGGTCGATCCAATAATCCCCCATCACAGATTTATATTATTAAGAATGTGTCATCGTTCATGTCTTCACCATTTTTTTTAATTGGTTGTTGTGCTGTGATTTTGATCAGATCGTTCATATACCTAATAATGTCTTGTGTCTTTTTCATTATTTCTCAGGATTTTGAGCTCAGGCGCGCAGTGTCTGATTCAGTTATATACTTATTATATTATACAGGGTGATTTATTAAAATTGTTCTGATTATTAAAAACCGTGATTCCAAGAAAAAATAGCATGATACATCTGAAAGACTGACAATAGTCAACTTATTGTAAATAAAAATCACAGAAGAATATATTCTCATGAAATTGCATTTAGTTTAAATGGATAATTGACGTTATAACATGTCACAACTAGGTATTCGATCAATATATCAAAATTCCAACTGATAATAATTTAACAAACATCCAAACCATGCAAACTTTATTTTATATTTACCCACAGATAGAGGTACACGAGTCAGATGCGGAGATTTTGCTGTTTACTGTTTAGAGGTTAAGGTTTTTTTTGTTTGACTCGTCCAATTAATATTCCCTTTGCATTCGCCACAAATTCAAACGGTCTGCTTTATCCATTAAATAAATAGATCGTCATAGATACAGAAGTTATTCCAATGATATTTACTAAACTAAAAATGCTGCATTTATTCCGTTGAATACCTACCTAAGTAAACGTTCTGATACTGATATACCTAGGTATATATATTTCTATAAAATAATGGATTACCAAGACATTCAGTTTTGCCCTGTCAAACCGATAGACACGTCTATAAGTGAATTAATATTGATAAGTGTTTTTTTTTCGACGATTCCTCACAAACATTTAGAAAATATCAATTATATTGGCTGCCTTTCGAAATACCCTGTATAAAGCTGCAAGCACCTTCACACAACAATGTAATGCGATGACAGCACTCGTATCTCGTTTAAGCCCCCCTATATCTAGTATAAGCCGTGTTTTGATTTAGGTACTTATTTAATACGTCTTCGTTAAGTCTGACTTTTAGGTTAGGATTTCTTGTGAAGGATGGACTTTGGGATCTCCTGTGAGTAAGTTGTCAGATGGGGTATCTACATGGTTTTACATAGTATTTAGAACATTTAAAGTGTAATGACATTTTTGATAATTCATGAAATTTACCACTTGTGTCTCGTTTCATATACAAAATTCAACGACTTTGATGGACTAGTTTAATGGGTTTATTGGTCAAATTACCCTTTGCTAAATGCAGATACACTTCATCATTAAAATGACTAAATCTTTATGCGATATCATTAATCCAAGACTTTTGATCTTATCGCGTTTAAATGATGACTCAACTAATTGATGGCAAAATCAGAAAAAAAAACCTTCTCTCCATCGTCTTATTATAACATCCACTCGACTGGAAGACGGTGTGGTTGTGGTTGGTGCTTTATTATCTGATCCAAGGTCAAATGGAATTTATCTTCTTCTTCTCTGGCCTGGTATATGAGGCGGTGTAGCCTGTACGATGACATATTCTCTGCTTGACAGCGTCTGCGATACCTAGATTGGTACAAACCGTACGTTTGATGGATTGACTGTAGCATTGATTATGAGCTGCTCGATTTACAAGTGATAATGATATTATAAACCATAAAAATATGTTCACATTGTTAATGACAATATATGGAGCTCTAAGGTATCTCGTAAACCATGCAACTCTATATCTAATATCTATACGGCACTCGAGCCAATTATTTTTACCCCAAGTCCAGTTTGTTATTGATTGTTCAATTAAAAAAGACAACACTTTATGATCCCTGGAAGTAACATAACAGCGTTTTTCATTTTTGACCGACGAACCAAACGGAGGATGTATACAATTCGACTGTTTTCATGTTTTTTATGGATGTTGGCGTATTATAAATATGTAGTAAATTTACTCCGATTTTCATGATTCTTTTTTCATATGACAAAAAACCATTGAGAGTTGGTTCCATTGTAAAAAAATGACAACTCCTCCCAAAGGGAGTGGAGGAGGCATTTTTTTTCGAAAATCGAAAATATGAGACAGCCAAATTAAAGAAGAGGTTATAAACCGAAATAATTAAATGGTACATTTTTTTAAAAAAATTATCGTTTCCCAGTTACAGCTGTTGGAAAGTCTGAAATATATGTATCTATTTCCGCCAAATTTCTGAATGAGTGTAAGCAACGTATTATCTTCTGTAGTGAACACTGAATGGTTTTGATAACTGATGTTACACTCAAAAGTGGGCCCACTTTATTTATTAATTCTATTGGTGCTGGTATTTTTGAAGTTGCTGCCAAAAGTTTTCAATCTAACTACCTACATATGAAAGTTGGTTCTATTTTTCGTAAAAAAATATATATTCCCTTCACGTTTCGTGCCCTTTCGAGGGTCCTTAATAATAAATATACAACACACGAATTCTTGTGGTTAGTAAAGTACCTAGTTCATTGTTAATGTCATCTTCTGCTGAGGATTCTTTGGACTCTTCATTACTTCTTTCGTTTTAGTTCGCTTGTTCTTTTTTATTAGTATAAAAAGGGATTTTTTTCGACAACAACAATAGAAAAAAAGAGGCTGTATTTTAAACGATGCGAATTGTAGAGATTTGTAGTAGGTTTAACTGTATATGGCCTCAGGTTGCAAAGGCAAAAACGTTTTCTGGCGCATATGGTAATTTAATTTTTTTGAAATTTATGGTATTAATGATGGAAATTAGTGTTGGCGGCAGTCGATGTTTATAGACGGACGTTTATTTCGGTAAGTATGTGAATCTATTAGGTATATTATTAAAACGTTAAGCTTTAAATTGTGGTCACTGTTCTAAACTCTTTATCATAAGAAAACCCACACATATTGGTAAAGTATTTTCCACAATAAATGGTATTGACTTAGTTACTGCAATAAAATTGCCGGGTAAATTCCCATTATCTACATACACAATCCACAAGCGAATACACTACAGGATCGGACTATATGAGTCGGTATACATATAATATATGTAAGTAATTTAATCAAAATTAAAATTATGGAGTTATTTAACTGAACACTTCCTATAAAGTATGTACAAAGCAAAAATTAGGTATGTGTTAAATAAACCTACTACATGTTAATTATTTCGTGGAAAGAAGCTATTTAAATTGTATTAATCTGATATACAGGCTGGTCCGAATTATAATGGAGAAACTTTAACAGAGTATTTTGCAGATAAAAATAATTATAAAAGTTCATATAAACTTATCTCCAGAAACACTTCGTTTTGGAGATACGTTGAAATATTGCGTTATTTCTTAGTTCTAAAGAAACTCTACTAGATTTTACTATCAAACTTAGTAGGTATTATTGCCACTTAAGAACAAATTTTATAGCATGATAATAAATACTTGTTTTTGCTTTACCAGTGGCGTTCGTGAGACCATTTTAATTAATTTAAATAATAAAAAAATTGTACGCCAATAGTTTATCGCAATTTTGTTAACAAACTTAGATATCCTGATAGATTCTAAACAAAAAATATTAATTATTATACATACTTACGTTAAACGTAATTTTACTCTCAATACCTAGGTGGCGCGAATTGTGTCCCACTGGTAGATTATGTCTCAAAGTTTTTGACTACTTCCAGTTGCTTTTGTTTAGTTGGATACAGCTTCCTTATGTGGCGCTGATAAAAGCTAACAAGCTTGAAATCACGTGATCCGCTTCTAGTGGGTGGTTGTGTCCGACTAAACAAAAGCATAAAGGTGTAGAGCTTCATCCTATTTATATATTTTATATCTCATTCATTAATGAACTAACAGATCTCTTTAATTATATATATATATATATATATATATATATATATATATATATATATATAAACTTTTGTACCAAATGTTTTTTTGGACTAACTTATAGACATATAACAACATGCCGTTGAATTTTTTTTCGAAATTCAAAAGTTTGAACGACCGCAATAGGTACATTTCTATAAGAAATTTACTAATCATTTCTACTGGAGAAAAAAGATGGTTTTGGTGTAATTCTGGGGTTTGTTCTGAGTGTCTCAAATTTTTTTGAAGAGTGTCCATATCATTATTTTTCAATCCCAATGGCATTCATACTATGTAGTTGAATTATTCAGATAATGAATTCGTCACATTTGAACCCTGCTTGTTCCTAGAGAAGGTAATTAAGGGATGCAGCCCAAAAATCAAATACTTATTCATGAAGTGCGAATCAGAGATTCATATAACCTAATGAAATTATCAAATGAAGCGAGACGGACGTCTAATATTCACCGATTTTACTTTAAAACTTAAAAAAATGTGCAATTTAAATGTTATCGGATATGATGTCTTCTTTAATTTTGCCGTCTCATGTTTTCAATTTTCCAAAAAAAATGCTTTCCCTATGGAGGAAGATTTGTATGCGAAAAACGTGGTTATATGGAGCTGTTTCCACGCGAGCTCGATTCGCACATGAACAACAAACATTCTTCTGTCGAATTCTTCATGTCCAAATATCTCTCCTCCGTAAGCTCTCGATGTGGATGCCAATAAGAAAATTAAAAATTGAAACCCAGACGATATGGTCGCCCGTGTCCGACCGTCCGTCTGTCTGTCTGTGGTCTGTGTGAACCTAATAATTTTCTATGATAATAGACCATGTTAGAGTTAGAGTGTGAGTGTATGTGTATCGGATGCAGCAGGTAGCAAAAATCTAGGACAACAAAAAAAATTCCCATCATAAGACTTCGCATTTCTTTCCAAAATTATATCAAATCTGAACCCATAGGCGCCCCAAAATAAACGACTTTATATAGATTTGAATAGAAAAATGTTCGTGATCTAAGAGATAGGTAATCTTCAAGATAATTGGAAGACATTTGATATCCAAAGGCAGTTCGTTAGTTGTTTTTTTTTATTTTGAATGCAACCTTAACACGCGATGGAATCGTCATTGTTTTGGTAAAATCATGATCATCAATAGCTGTCCATATGATTTTAAAATTTTTCTAATACTTTCGGAAACTTGAATATGTGTCTTCCTAGTTACTTTACTTGTAACTCAGTGAAATAAAGAATGTGACAAGTACCATCAATGAAACTTTAAAATTACTAGAGACCCGCTCCTGTTTCGTACAGTTAGCACTAAAATCGTCATTTGAGTCAACCTTGGAAGATAGACATATTCCATCGTGGACTTTTTTATCGATCATTTTAAGATTTCCAATTCCTTAGTACATTATTTTTGCAAGTTTTATGTTAGTATTATATCAATAAAATATTATTTCTTGAAATATAAATAGTTCAACTTTGTCTTTTAATGAACGAGCCATATTAATCAACGACAAAAATTATGAAAAAAGTAATCAAGGACATCACCAAATATTGTTAACTTTAATTTAACAATTGTTGACAACAGAGTTAAAAAATTTATTTACTTGTTGCTATGGTTACTAAGACAATCACAGTCTAAACAGCCGACTGAATTAACGTAAGGGATCGAAAATCAGATCAGTATGGATAAAGATTTTTTGGGACTCACTTCAACTTAGTTATAGTAAATGATGCATAAAAGCATGAAGCATACTTTTTTGCGCTTTTTCTTAGAGATGGCGCTGTATGTGGGTGGTAAAGGGCTCTCAGAAGAAAACCTTAGGCAAGTCTAATCAAAATCCTTAGAGGTATTTTCGCGCTACAGTCTTGAGGAAACCACGTTTTTTTGGCTATAGCTCAGCACCCAGTGTATACAGGATTCTCATTCAGTGTCACTGGCGAGTGGTATTGGTACCAAACAAAATAAAAAAGAAAGCAACAAAATGCATGGATCCGTTCTCGAGATAATGCTGTCACAGACAGACAGACAGACATATCAATGGCTGAAAATATATTTATTAGACTTAGAAAACTCTGAAACGTCAACTATTTTGTAAAAATCTCGATACACGATTACAATACTTTCCTCATACAGCTATTTCTAGTAGCTTAGAAAAGTAAATATGTGACAATTATTTCATCTACCTACTGTCTACGCTTATGGTTTTTCTTGTGACTCTTGTGGCTGTCTGATCTGACGAAGAAGAAGATGATGACCCACCCCTAATGCGATTAAAATTGGTTCTTTATTGGTCCAAATTCGGTATATGTATCTATAATACAGATAAAGGGCCTGCCGGTATAATATGATGTCCCAAAAAAGGCCCTTCTTCTTCTTCTTCTTCTTCCTCATTATTATATATTTATTTATAAATAGTACACCACAAAATTACATTTCTGATCGGCTATAGGTATGTGTATGAAATTATGGTTTCTTTGATAGATGACAATTAATTTGGAGACGATGTAAGCCTTATATTAAAGTCATATTAGATGTTTTTTTTTTCTTCTCAGCTTATATATGAGATTGCAGTGGCGTAGATTTTTTTGAACTTGAATATCTCTCTCTCTCAAGTATTTAGGATTATTTTAGCAAATAATTTAAATAAACTCAAACAAATTCAAAGTATATTAGGTTGGAAGAAAAGTCTGGAAACACGGCTAATTATCACGTTCTGGAGCAGAAATATTTGATTGATAGACTATGAAAGAAATGCATAAATTTGAACAAATATAATGATTATAGCGAATATTTAAAATGTCCATTTGAATTTCTGTTTACATAGGTACTTAAAATAGCATTTGGAAATGACTGAAGTAAATTGATAAGATCCAGATGGTTATACCTAATCTATCAATTCTCAGTTTCAACTCGTTCCGATTTTGTTAATTTTGGATTCATTTGAGAGTGAGAGTGAGAATTGGTGCAATATTTGAAAAAAAAACTCAAATTCAAAATCTCATTCCCTCTACAAACCGCCCCTCCGAATTGAGCAATGTTTCTTGAAAATCTGAGATGGCAGAATTAAAGATGAGACCTTATGCAGAAACTTTTGAATTGATAATCTTTTCAAAAATTACGGTTTTTGAGTTACAGCATTGGTGTAGATTGAAATATGTATATTTCCGCTATGTGGAGGGGGCAATTTTTTTTCTAAAATTGAAAATAAGACTGCCAAATTGGAGAAGAGATTATATGTAGCAACATTTAAATAGGACATTTTTCAAAAAAAAGTTAAAGTAATTAAGTCGATCCTATTTTTTGTCAAATATGTTTTTTAATGATAAAATTTTCTGATAATTATATAGAAGAATTCAGTGACTCTACTCCTTCAAACAGTGTATAGCGAAAATATGAATTTTATTCAAGTGATATTTAAATTTATGTTCACTTAACGAAAGCAACCTAGTATTTTATGTGTGCATCATAATTAAAATCATAATTGAATATAAGTTTTAGAGGTTACGTTAAGTGGTAAAACGCAACCCATGAAGGTTCATTCCAATGAACGTCAATGTGACAACGTATATAACATAGAACAGGATATAAACCTTATATATAGATATACAAACCTACTTACGAAATGTCAGTATCATAACCTAATTTTCGTTTATTGACTTCTTAAACGCCAGAATTTGAAAATATCGAAATAATCACAATTGAATTAACATAAAAAATCAACATAACCTTTAAAACTTATCTTTATTTGTGATCTTAAATATAAAGATCACATAGAAGACGACGCTGATTTTGTTAAATGAGCGTACATCTAAATATCACTTGAATAAAATTCATATTCTAGCAAAACACTGTTTGAATAAGTAGAGTCACTGATGTCTCCCATATCGTGTATGGTAATCTCCCAAGATCAAATAACAGAGGTATTCGTATTTCCAATAGGTAATAAGTAACTTTTGAAGTAAAACACACCTCTTCACAGTCCCCATGGAGGAAATATATAAATGATCATTAAAGCAATTTCCTGGCTAGGTAGGTACTGTTATTTATTTTTAATCTTTTTTTTTTTAAATACACCACACGTTTATGGTAGTTTAATTGCTGGTTCTTATTAATCTCTTATGAGATAAAAAAAGAAAAGATTATAGAAGAACAAAAAATAGTCATTTGCTAATGCAAATTGCTTCTAACGTACGCTGTTAACAACAAAATATGGAAAATCTTCGAACCACTACTACTTATTCTCGATAGCGATTTACTATGTTAAAGCATGCGATGTTTCTCTATAAATGGCAATTAAAAGTGCTTAGTTTATATTTAATTTATAATATTCATTTACTATGAGATACATGCAGATGCGTGGAAGATGGATTTTCTGGATTAACCAGGATATGGCAATATGAGGTTATTTTTTTATTATTTCTTTATGTATATTACAATATTTCTAATTAATGTACCTAAGGTGTGCAAACTACGATGCTGTTATAGGATAATTTTTGACAGACTTCAAAAAAAGCTGGAGGTAAGTATACAATTCGGTTGTATGTTTTTTTATGTATGGCTGTTCGCGCGTTTTGCATGGTAAACATGCTTGATTTTTTTGATTTATTTGAAAGAGGAGAGTTGAGAAATGATCCCATATTTAGAAAAACTCCAATCCGAGATTTCCTTCCCTCCAAAACGGTGAATTTTTTCTCGAAAATCGAACATCTGTGACGGCAGAATTAAAGACGACACGTTTGAATTGAAATTTTTTTCAAAAGAATTACGGTTTTCGAGTTGCAGCATTGGTAAAAACTGAAATATGAGTATTTTCGCTATGTGGAAGGGACATTTTTTTTTCGAAAATTGAAAATATGAAACTTCTAAATCAAAGAAGAGATAACAACATTTAAATAGGACATTCTTAAAAAAAGTTAGGTTATCGAGTTACAGCAGTGGAAATATGTGTATTTCCGCGATGTTTGGAAATCTATGAATTAGTATAATTAACGTATTATCTTCTTTGTTGAACGCTGAATAATTTTAAAGACTAATGTTGCACTCAAAAGTGTAAAATAAAGACTTTGTACAAAAAAGTTCGACCGACTTTATTAGTTGGTGCACTGAAAACTACAAAATAATATTAATTCTATTGGTGCTGGTACTTCTGATGTTGGTGCCAAAACTTTTCAGTCTAACTACAATTGCTCAACTTTAAATTACCAGCACCAATAGAATTATTATTACATATTTTGTATTTTTCACTTCCTTATAAAGTCGATCCAATTTAAAAAAATTATTAGATTTTTTAAGATGTTTCTATCAGAATGGAAAGACCTTCCATATAATATATATGACTGTATATACTTCCTATATAAAAAAATGGCGAGATAACTGTCATTCGTAGGGGGGTTTAAATATAGAGTGATTTTTTTATCAACTTTTTCTCAAATATGCACAATAATAGAAATAAATAATACATTCAATTTGGTTGTTCTATACACTGTATGTGAGTAGTTTTTTAATGCTGAATTTTGATAAATTATAGTTTTTTATTTGTCCTTTTCTTCTTCTCCTTCTTTATTTCGATAAATCGGCAAGATGGCTGCGCAACACCATCATAATAAAATTCCTTTGAGCGCGGGTTTTTGGCCACACGCGAAATTTCCAGAGAACGCCATTTCTTCATACAAAAATTTTTTTTGTTCTCTTTTCTTTTGGAGGGATAAAAAAGATGCACCTTCTCAGCAGATAGGTAGATATAAAATTATTATATGTCTACAGAAACAACCATAATCAAGACTCATGACTCTGATCACGGGTATTTAAAATGAAAGCTTATCGAAAACCATTGGCTGAATCGTTTGTAGTGGCCATTGAATTTGGGCATACCCAAAAATTTAATTTTTCATCACGCAATGCTCAAGATGTTCATTCGGTTTAGTATAAATGAAATAAAGAGAAAAAATATATTTTAGGTAGAAGCAACCATTACGATGTTATAGTTATAATAATATTTATAGTGTCGAAGTTAATTCGTTTGTTTGATCCCACGTATTATTGCATAAATACAAGTTGATTGCATTTGGTGAATCTTAATTCAAAATTTCCTGCTCATTTCAGTATTGAGATTCGTGTCGTGGCAACTAGGGATGTTAAGAGAGAATTAAATTAATTATTCATAGATTGCTCCCTATGTGACTGTCAATAATTTACCCAAAGACCTCTGATTCATCAATTATATTTAGATGAAAACACAGGAAGGAAGAAGAAGGTTTCGTTGAAAATACAATTCCGATGCTTTTGGAGTATGATTTCTTTTAGTTCTCATATTATTAAACAAATTAGGCTCTGCTCTTTTCTATGGTCTAGATTCTTGAAAAATAATAATAATGATTGGAATATGCGTAAAAAAAGAAATAAGAAAGCTCTTATTATATCAATTTTATGTATCTATTTGTGCAATAAGTTTGTACAAGTAGGATTTGTCCGTTCTAGACGCATCGTGAACGGAAAAAGATACTGTTCCCAATAAATAAGAATAGCCTCCAAAAAGTTGGACAGCCGCAGTCACAGGTTTCTTCATTCCTGATGTGTTCGTAATTTTATCATCTGCAAATAGATGAGATTTTAAATGTTCTAGAAGTTTTCCAATCCTGTTTATATATAAAATGAACAACAATGGGCCTGGTATGCTACCTTGTGGCACTCCATAATGTAGTAGTTTTGTTTTCGATATTGCATTTCCACACTTCACATTCTATCGTCTTAGACATAACTAATTATTTAGCTAGTTCATCTAAATCCGTAGCAAAGCTCATTTGAAATCTAAGAATACTCTTATTCAATTTTCCCCTTTATACTTTTTATCTGAAGAAACTTTAGTTATTCCATACGATTAGCCCAAAACGCACTTTTTAGATTTATCGGCAATTAATTTATCAGCGGTATCGCCTTTACAACCGATATTGTTATTATTATTTACTAGTGGTCGCCCAGTGGTCGAAATTCGACCGTAATTCATTATTTTTCAAATGTTATAGAGTTTTTTTTGTCAAAGATATAATTTTATGGAATATTGCGTCAGTTGAAAGCTTGTACAAAACGGCATTAGCATGTGTTGTTTGCCTAATTCCTTACAATACATATGAAATTTTAAATTTAATGTTAGTAACAGTTCAAAAAACACAATGACATCTAGTTATTTATTTTATAATACAATGCATTGTTAGGTTTCAACTTAACGCCGGTAATATCACTTTACCCTTATGACAAAATAAAAAGAATGCTGTCCTATCACAAAAGTGATTTTAGATTCGAAATGTTTTGCATTGCAAAACCTTCGTTGTAAATGCATTAATCCACTATCAAAAGTATCAACATTTCCTGAAATGAAATTAAGTGCGGATTTAAATGTATCCCTCAAAATAATTACATCACTTTGTATACACTATTTACAATATTTAAATTTGCGTTTGACCAGGGCTGTCATTCTCGAATAAAACCATTTGACGTAGCCCTGACTCGTTGACTTCACATTCCAATTAGCTTCGTTATGCAACACACAATACACTTATTCTACCACGTAAACCATATTTTTTTATTTAATTCAATTTAAAATATTAATACATCAAAATTTTAACTGTGGGCAGTACTTCACCATATAAATTTTCACTATGTTGATTATCTGACATTATCCTGCCTTTTAAATGGAAAGTTATGGACGTTCTGCCAAAAGTAATTTTCGGAGCGAAGGATTAGATTCTCCTAAAAAGTGTTGTAAGCTTTGACGCGTTTGTATGGAATCATTTAAAATTCGCGCCATAATAGGAAATTGCATTTTATCGGTAGCCACCATCAAGTATCGGTATAGGTATAATTTTTCACCATTAAAAAGCTCGTATATCAAGTAGCCAATTCAGAAAATGTGGAAGCTTGTGATTACCGGATAAATTGCTTGTCCATCCATGTGGTATTATAATAAACATTCAAAGTTGCTGTTGTTTTATTTTCATATTGTTTTTGTTGTTTTTTTTTTCTTTGCATCTACCTTTTATAACCATTATTATGTAAAAAGAATGGTAAAAGGACTCCATGAATAAAATTAAAGTAAAGGCGCACATATCGCAGCAGCAGAGGAGTTTAGAGTAGCCTTTGGCTTTATTGATAACATGCTGTTATTATTATATTATATTATATATCCTACCGGTGGTGGATCGAACAACAGGAAAAAATTAAAAACAAAACAAAAAAAAGCTTGTGCATTTTTTGCAGAGGAGGATGTCAGGCACGTACATACAAGGAGGACTGCGGGTGATGGCTAAGAAGATGGCTTGTCCATTTGAAGGACATGGCACGTCATAGAGGAGAGTTATTTTCATAGTATACACCATCAATATAAATATTCTTTGCAAATAGATGGACCGACTTTTAATAGTTGGTGCACTGAGAAATACAAAAAAATATTAATTCGGTCGGTATTGGTAATTTTAAAGTTGTGCAGTTGTAGTTAGATTGGCAACTTTTGGCACCAACTTCAAAAGTACCAGAACCAATGGAATTAATATTATTTTGTGTTTTTTCACTGCACCAACTAATAAAGTCGTTATAATTTTTTGTAAAAAAATATATCAATTTCACCACACACCAAAGAAGAAAATATGTTGCTTATACTAATTCAGAAATTTTAACACATCGCGGAAATACAGATATTTCAGATTTTCCCACTGCTGTAACACGGAAACGATAGATTTTTTAAAAAAAATCCAATTTGGATGTTGCTATATATAATCTCTTCTTTAATTTGGTCGTATCATATTTTCATTTTTCGAAAAAAAATGCCCCCTCCACCTCCTGTGAGGGGTAGGACATGTTGAATGTCCATTTTTTTTAATGCAACCAATTTTTAGTAGTCCTCCCCCGTTTGGTTCGTCGTTCGAAAATAGATTTCTTAAAATAAAAATTTAGAAAACTTGTTCTCAAGGAATCGTCCTCTGGCACGGAACTCTAATACAAATAAAGTTATTATAGTTATTTCTCAAAATTTTACAAGAAAATAAAGAAATATTTAGTTTAGGTTAGGTTAGGTCAGGTGAGGTTAGGTTAGGTTAGGTTAGGTCAGGTCAGGTTAGGTTAGGTTAGGTTAGGTTAGGTTAGGTTACGTTAGATTAGGTTAGGTTAGGTTAGGTCAGGTCAGGTCAGGTTAAGTTAGGTTAGGTCAGGTTAGGTTGGGTTAGGTTAGCCTAGGTTAGATTAGGTTAGGTTAGGTTAGGTCAGATTAGGATAGGCTAGAAAACTGCTCAGCATTTTTTCCTATTGTTTTATTCATATTACTTAAATTGTACTCTCAGAAACTTATAATTTCCTCAATCTGTGAGACAATTCTGTTTTTCCAGATTTCTTCACTAATGGGGAGAAAATTATTTTAATTCAAATTAAATGAACTAGGATTTGATTCAGAGTAGGTACCAAAATTTCCGAATCATTTCGAGTGGATTAAATTCTTAATTTTCATCAATAATGTGATGAAAATTGATTTTAGCTGATTTTCTTTTCAATAAAAATACGATTTTTTAAAGAATGGTATTATTATTTTCTTATTTTTCCACCCATATTTGTCTACTAAATCCTTTGATAGTTTTTGGAGCACTATAATGATACCTGTATCATTAAATTAAATTATTTGCAGGCAGCCAAGAAATCTCATGCTTTATTCTTGGAACAAAGTTTAATTATTACAGAAGTCATTACATAAATTACCATATTCTTAGAAGATGAAATGAACAGATTAGGTGAACTCACAAAAGGATTAATCTTATCAAAGTTTGGACAATTTCTTATAGCGGAATATTCCACATTGATGGTAATAGTATTTTTTTGTTCTATATTTCTACTTATAAATCCTGGCAGAATAAATCATATTATGAACATTAAAACTGAAGGTACGTACGTCGTTAAAATCGTGTGGCTAAAGAATTAAAAAAAATGTCCAATCAATATCAACTTGACTGTGTACTGTAAACAGGATATGATATGAAATTTTATTATAAATTCCCTCCTTTTTTCGTGTATGTGGTATAGATATACAGGGTCTATGATATTGATAAGGTTTGGGAAAAACCAGTTAGCTTATGAAATAAATCGAATTAAAAAGAACATACCCATATATGATTTAGGATATTACATTCGTTTTATGTTTTTACAAGCTGGTTTCAGAATTTTTTATACCTTATAAACCAAAGAAAGAAAATTAAAATAAACTAAATGTGTACATACAAGATTTTTTAATAATTTAATAATAATAAAAATTGAAAAATACAAGTAAGAAATTAACTTCCCACATTACAAGAACAAAAATTAATTTAAATCGTTATTAAATTGAATGCTCAAAGTGGGGGCACCTTACAACTTTTATACAAGATTTTTTTTGATGTGCGCCTTTTTCGAAATAATTTACCAGCCCGGGACTTTTTACACACACTGTATATGATTTTTTTACAAAAGCAAGGCATGCATGACTTTGCTAACAAAATTAATAAATAATAGATTTGAAATAATTGGCGATTAAATCAATAGAATTAATATTATTATTAAACAAAACTATTTGGTACATCTATTAGAGTAAGTCTAACTTTTGTGGAACTCAAGAGCCGTTGACGCTTAAAAAAAGCCATCTCTCACTAGATAGATATCTCTTTTATGTGAAATAATTCTCCCCAAAATCAGAGTACCTACAATAATCCTCCTCCGTTTTTCGATTTCTCTCAAATATTTATACCTACCTACAAAATACAACCATTATTTCGCCAACAAAGTTACAAGTTTACTCTTGAAGAGGCCAGCTTGTTGTTGGCGAAACAAATGTCGGGTTTGAATTATACTTACAAAAATTTCAAGGATTCGTATAATTTATTATGATACAAAAAATACAGAATAGAACAGCCTTTATAACATATCGTAATACAATAGAGATTCCTTAATTATCATCATCTATTACTCTCTCTCTTTTTGAAATGGATTCTAGTTATCTTATTTTCGGTAATATTTGACTGTTTCCATACATATCACCGACCCCCTGTATATTATATATTTATATTATAAAATGTCGTTCTTATAACTTTGTAAACGTGAAAGGACAGGAATACCCACCTGATCCAATCAGTATGTACCTACCTATATGCTGATCGTACGGACGGATGGACGGACGGTCTCGATCTCTTCTTGTGTAGTGGTTGTTGTTGTTGTTGTTATTTTATTATTAAACATAATAAAATGAGTGAGATAATGAGCGATCGATCATAAATAATTAATTTTCAACCTTTCATGAATTATTGATTTTCGAACCATATGATAAAATGTGCACAGGGATGTACTGGCTCTTATCCATTGGATAATAAAATTTGATATTATGGAGAAAGCTTGATTTTGATTAAAAGCAATATTTTATAACTCATTATTATGAGCTTGCTTATTTATGTTTTTTGAAAAAAAATATATCAAAGAAATATTTAGTCAGTTCTTTATAATATGTTGGTTCAGTTTGGTTAAAATTTGAAATTTATGTGTTCTTAACTTGACCATATGTTGACTTTATTATTAAATTGGTTAATTTCATTTATTTGTAAATACCTAGTACTTTAAACAAAATATCAGCACCAATGGAATAAATATTTTGTATTTTTCAGTGCACTGATTAATAAAGTCGGTCCAATTTTTGGTAAATATATATATAGACTTTGAAAATGGTGTATTTTGTATAATTGTGTATTGATTGGACTTTCGTCATCTTCAGAGCTTCAAGTCAGGTAAACAAGACGTTTACAATTAGTGAAAACATGTTACATTATATTGTAAGTAAAAGTCCATGATCTCAAAGTGGAGTAGAATATAAGTTGAAAAAGAGGAAACTCCAAGTCATCTCTTTATCAATCACATAACGGTTATGTAAAAACAGTTTTATGTAAAATCTAATTTAACTTAAAAATGTTATCAAATCATAAAAATATCAGAAAATGTTGTAAAAAGATTGTGAAAACTATCAAAAACAAAACAAAACAAAACAAAATGATTGTTCAGATACTCACATGAAATAATGTTTTTTTTATAATTTTAGTCCATATACCAGAAATTCGTTGATTAATAAAATGAAAAAAATTAAATTAAAGTTTGTCCAAAATACCCCAAAAAATACCCAAATTAAATAATTAAATAATTGAAAATAACATAAAATTCTAAAAAACTAAAAATAAAATAAAATAAAATAAAAAATAAATAAAAAAACAACAAGATGTAGTCATTTTTAGTATTTTAGAATTTTATTTTATTTTCATTTATTTATTTGGGAATTTTTGGGGTATTTCGGACAAACTTTAATTTAATTTTTTTTACTTTATTAATCAACGAATTTCTGGCATATGGACTAAAATTATAAAAAAACATTATTTCATCTGAACAACCATTTTGTTTTGTTTTGTTGTTGTTACAACCTTTACACAATCTTCTTACAACATTTCCTGATATTTTTACGATTTAATAACATTTTTAAGTTAAATTAGATTTTACATTAAACTGTTTTTACAGAACCTTTATGTGATTGATAATGGTGTTGTACAACACCGATCACAACTTAATTAAAATACAAAATTAAAATGTGGCGATGACTTGGAGTTTCCCTTTTTTCAACATGTTACATAATATATTAAGATTAAAATTCAACGGAACTCATGTTGAATCCAGACCATGTGGTTAAGTTGATAGTCAATTTTGACTTAAACTTTAACTTAAAATTGAAACGAAACTGTTCTTGCTGTTGTTATGTAAATAAACAAAGGCGAGGCAAGTTACTAGGCTACGGAAATCATATACATGTATCTACTATGATTTTTTTAAAGATTCTTATTTGGTAATGCTTTAACATCCATGATTTTTCGCTTATAATTAGTAAAAGAAAATACAAAAGAAAATAATGTAAACAAACATCGTAAGAGAAGCAGTTCTACTAAAATCAAACTCAAATTTGACTTTTCCACACTTGTTGTTTAATATACTGTTAAATTGATCAGCGTCTTTAATCTATATCATTTTATATGTCATCAAGTCCGTACCTGTTCTCTTATCCGCCAACATACATAAAAGTTTATAACCAGTACCTACCTGTGTCTATACTCTATATATACATATATATATATATATATATATATATATATATATATATATATATATATATATATATATATATATATATATATATATGTATATATGTTTCTCGTTAACATTATAATATAGATCACGTTGCTTGTCCACTCCAAAATAGTCCATCCTTAATTGATGGCTTTTTGACAGTTATCATCATGAAAAGCCTTGTTATAAAATATAACAACTCTCTCCTTTAACTCTCTCATATTCCATTCCATAACCATCGATGGATGGATGGATGCCTTACACTTACTGAATTATTTTATTCCTCACAAATATATAATAGGTAGGTATCTGCCTACTTATTTTGTTAGCAGGTCAACGACAACATCAACAAGTAATTTCTACCAATATATATATATATATATATATATATATATATATATATATATATATATATATATATATATATAAATAAAAAGATGTTCTTTATTCCTAATTCTTTATATTTATATAGATAATGACATTTTTAATTGATGGCTATGAAATCTTTCCTGTTTTTGGCTAATTTATTTTAAATTCACGATTTTTGCCCTGAAGAAGAGAATAAACATTCTCGAAAGCTCGGCTTCAATCAAAGAATTTTATTGAATATATGACTGCATCCCCAAGAACATCTTTTTATTTATTATAAAACCAGTCAAGAATACAAAATCAATATATATATATATATATATAGGGTGTTTTATGAAATAACAAATGCTTACTGATAAACGTGCAGTCTATATTGTTTCACATCAGATTCCTGACTATAGGGATCTTGCCAAGTATTAAAAGTTAGTAAAAATAGTCAAAACCGTAAGTTATTATTATCAAAAACCACATACTCAAGAAAGAATGTCGAAAAAAAATGTTTAACTGAAATATAAGGGTTTAAAATGTTGTTATTTTGACTTTAAACCCGCTGGCAATGGTTGTGACGTCAGACCTTGCTTGCCGAACAACACGACGGCGGACAGCAGGTAAAAGCCCCTAGTAATGAACGTGTTATTCTTAAACGTGGTTGAAATTGAATTTTGGTGATTTGATCTCAATGTATTGATGTTATATTATTTATTTATATGTTAGTGTGGTAAATACTTTGATTAAAAATGGTTGATGCGGGTTTTATAAAAGGACAATAAGATAATTTACATGTTTTCAATATGTTTATGGCTGTGTCATTAATATTTTCCATCCGGAGTACCAAAAATTAACTATTTATCGAATCGAAAAACACAATCAAGTAACTTTATAAGTTAATGTACTGAAATATACAAAATAATATTAATTCTCTTGGTGCCAAAATTCTTTTAATTATAATTGCACAATTTCAAAATTACCAGCACCAATAGAATTAATATTATTCTGTTTTTTTCAGAGCACCAACTTATAAAGTCAGTCCGATTTTTTGAAATATTTCACACTTTTGAGTCTAACATTAGTCATGCAAATCGTTGAACTTTCACTAATACCAAAAAATATGGTACTTATTCTATTACCCATGTATATTCATGGCTTGTACTTGTTATTCTCCAGAGATCTCAAATCGCGGTGGAAATACATATAATTCAGACTTTACCATTGCTGTAACTCGAAAATCGTAGCTTCTTTTGAAAAATGTCCAATTTAAATGTTGCTATATATAATATCTTCTTTAATTTGGCTGTCACATATTTTAAATTTTCGAGGAAAAATTACCCCTCCACATAACGGAAATATACATAGGTGTTTCAGTCTTTACCATTCTGTAACTCGAAAACCGTACCTGTTCAATGTTCAATTTAAACGTTTCCGGATATGATCTCATCTTTAATTCTGTCGTCCCATATTTTTGATTTTCGAGAAAAATAGCTCCCGTTCACCATTTCGGGAGCTGTTTTTGGAGGAAAAGAGATTTTGGATTTGAGTTTTTCTAAATATGGGACCATTTTTCAACTCTCTTAGTCAGTCATATATAGTAAAAAACAAAGATACAACCGAATTGTATATCTCCTTTTTTTTTGGTCAAAAATCAAGTTAACTGCGCAGGTAGATTTCGATTATCCAACACAGACATCTGTTAGTTTAATGGTTACATAACTAGACTATTTATAATGAACATATGATACTACTAATGAGGGTTCTTGCATTGACAATATTTTCATTAAATCCAGCACAGTCGACTTTGAGACTATTAAACTGGAGGAACTATTTACAGATCACTATCCATTGTTTATAACGTTGAACAAAATACCTAATCAGCATACGCCCAAAACATCCTACTCAACTATAAACTACAATAAGTTGAGGAATATTGCCGCAATAAAGAATTGGAGATATATATTGCAGATGCAAGATCCTGATTTAGCAATAGAATCGTTGATAAGTGATATTAAACATTGTATTAGCTTGTCCAGTGTTAACATTAGCAAACAATCCAAGAATGATCCCCGTAAGAATTGGATTACCAAAGTAATTATTGAATCTTGTAATAAGAAAGAGTTATTATATAAGAAATGGAAAATGAGATCAAATGATGAAGCAATAAAGGCTGAGTATAAAAATCACATAAAGATACATAATAAACTTATTAAAGATGCTAAGTATAAATATCAGCGAAAACAAATTGAAAATAATATAGGTAATTCCAGAAATCTATGGAAAGTTATTAACGAGAAAATTGGTAAAAACTCAAAAGTAGTCAATCTAATTAACTATATTCATGATGAAAATAACCAAAAAATCGTTGAACCTAAAAAAATTTCAAACATAATGAATAATTTTTTTGTAATATAGGATCAGACCTTTGCAGAAATATACAACAGCCAAACTCTGTAATAAATTTACCACCTGTCAACCCTAGCTCCATCTTCTTAACTCCAACAAACATTGATGAAATTGAAAGGGTCATCAAAAGATTGAAACAAAAAAACGGGGGAGTAGATAATATAAATACAAAGGCAATCCTGGCTCTTATTGACTTTATTTCTGAACCGCTTGTACATACATTTAATCTATGTATTGAAAAAGCAATTTGGCCAAAAGCTTTAAAAACTGCAGATGTTATACCTATCCACAAAAGTAATCAGAAACATATTATTTCCAACTACAGACCGATATCATTGATATCCAATTTAACAAAGATTTTTGAAAAAACCATTTTCCACAGATTTTTAAAGTATATTGAAAAACACAACATATTATCAAAACGACAATATGGCTTTATGAAAAACATAGGGACCAAGGATGCGCTAAACTATATAACTAATTCAATCTATGAAAAACTTGATAAAAGTACCCCAATTGCTATTACTTTTTTGGATCTAGCTAAAGCATTTGATACTATAAACCATAAGATTTTACTCGATAAATTGCATAACTATGGCATTAGGGGCAACGCACACAAACTCATTCAAAACTATCTAAATGACAGGAAACAACGTGTAAAAGTAAACGGGTGTTTTAGCGATTTTTGTGAAATTAATACTGGCATTCCCCAGGGAACTGTTTTGGGACCTTTGTTATTTATATTATACGTGAATGACTTGTTGACCAGTATGCCGGAAGATACAATTGTATCCTTTGCAGACGATACAGCTGTTATTTCTACCGATAAAAATTGGCAGGGAGTTGAAACTAAAATGAACCATTATCTGGATAACATATACACATGGCTAGCGTTAAATAAACTATCCTTAAATATTGATAAAACAGTTTTTATGACATTCGGTAATTATTGTGTTAGTGTTCCTGATACTATTAACGTGTCTATCAATGGCGAATCTTTGAAAAGAGTACAAAGTTGTAAATATTTGGGTATTATATTTGACTACAGAATGAACTGGAATGAACATATTGAATATATCCTAAAGAAAACAAAGTACATAGTTTTTATATTTTACAAAATGTCTAAGATCATGACATCTGATACGCTAAGATTACTATATTATGCTTTTTTCCATAGTATCATCAACTATGGTATTACTGCTTGGGGGGGGGCATGTGCAACCAGTATCAAATCACTGCAAGCTTTACAAAATAAAATAGTCAAAATAGTCAACAAAAAACAATACATAAGTCATAAAAATCCACTAACTATAGATCAAATTTTCTCTTTGGAAGCTCTCAAATATCACTATGACGAACTGAGAGGGCAATTTATGAATTCAAATAGTATCACTAGGAATAAGAGCATTATTGTTCCACAAAGAAACAAAACAGTGAGTATAAAAAATAGTTATATAAGAGCCATAAGACTATACAACAACCTTCCAAATGATCTCAAAATATTGAAAAAAAATAATGCCAGGAAAAGATTATTAAAGAAATGGATTGCAGGGAATACAAAAGGAGGATAAAATATTTTTACATATTGCTTGTTATGTTTTGTTAACATTGGATGACTATTTTACATTAAGTTAAGTAATAATATAAATTTTGTTAAAAAAAAGGTCAAATGTTCTCTTTACTATTATTATTATTCTTTATTCTATATTTATTTATATTACCTTTCTCTTATCTTGAATATTATTTTTATTTTTGATCGCCTTGGATAGGCGTCCTTTTCATTTTTTTTTGTACCAGTCCTACGAACAAGTATTATCATATACTTCTGTAGGTTAATATTATAATGCAGTTTTAATTGTATGTATAATACTGGTTAATAAATAAATAAATAAATATTTAATTCTGTCATTTACTTCAAGATACACCCTATACATGCTACACAATTTACAATAATATGTAGGTGTATATACATATGATAAATGATAAAATGTGCGTTATATAATTCCACAAAAAAGCCAATCAGTGATGTACATTATATACAATTACATAGTGGATTATTATTATATTATGGCAGAAGACAACATGCCTGACTTATATGGTGATATGATAATATATACCCAGGAACAGAAACAACATTGATCCTTTTTAAGGATATATATGGCAAACCGATATATAAATATATACATGTATCGATGGATTATAATCTAATATGTTTCCAATCGACTAACGAATCATCTGGATATAGATGTAATGTAGTATATATAGTAAGGAAAGCGTGGGAAAATTGGAGAGAAGAAAGTCATCTAACTTACTTGACATTAGCATTATTCAGTCAAGTAATTTAGAATTGGAAATCAGTACAAGGATAAAATAATGGTTATATGAATAAGGTTTTTAAGTGAACTCAACCCACAACGTTTAGCACAGGGTTAAACGTTACAATTGGTGTCAGAAGTGGGATCATCACATTTTGCTGAGAATATATGGTGAGTACCAGATCGAAATATTACGACGGAATGGCAAATTTTGCAGAAATAGTGAAGTACATAGAAAATCAAAAAGAAGAACTAGAAAGAATTAGACAACAAGAAAAAAAGAACGAGAAAGATTTAGACAGGAAGACCAAACAAAAATGAACCAATTCCTAGAAAATCAAGAAAGAAGTAGACAACAAAATAAAGAAGAACAAGAAAAAAATAACACAAATTCTAGGAAATCAAGAAAAAAATAGACCATAAGAAAAAGAAGAACGAAAAAGAATTAGACAACAAGATAAAAAAAATATTTTGATCGAACTCTATTCGGGACTTTAGTAATAAATTTATATTATATTTGTTAAAATTTCATTAGAAGAGTAGACCAGCATAAAATAGCATTGTAATTCAACATCAGATTAATTAAGAAAAAGTCACCGCGAATTTAATATAAAAATTCATTCAATAAATATAAATGACAAATATGTTATTATATAAAATAAGCAGAGAGTTTAATCTATTTTGAAACAAAATTATATTATTTAATACATAATACAGTTCCCAAACATGACTTAATTAGATATAAAAGATATACCTATTATAAAAACATACTAAATATAAAAAAAATCAGGGTAGTGGAATTTTAAGTTCATTATATTACTTACTGTTTTTTTCAAATAACATCTTCATTAATGCGTTATATGCATTTGATTGCTTATATTCCAGTCATAAAATGCAAAAAGAAAAAAAAATGGAAGCAACGTTGAAAGTATAAAAATATATTTGTATATTTATGATTAGAATTAAAGAAGCTTTCTTTCGATTTTATACTTCTAAAGATTTATTAAAAATATATTACCCAGACTTATGAGAATAATTCTGTAAATGGGATATATCTTTAATTGGAACTGCGCGGATGGGCTGTTGTTTCGTTATGCCAAGTCTACTAACATGTCAAATGTCACTGATTATTCTTTGAGTATGTCATTGTGCGTTTTTTGATACCTGCTTTTCTGGTTACCTGTTCTATCGAGAAATCCAAAAAAAACTCATCCTCAGTAGGTCTTTGAAATGAAAAGACCATGTCTTTGCTAAAGGAAGGAAGGAAGGAAAGGAAGCTAAAAGTGACAAGTGATGTTTCAATCAAGACAAATGCAACTGCAGATGATTCAAGTAAAGACACGCGCTTCCCATTTCAAATGCCTACAGCAATGATTAAGTAAGTATTTGTAATCAAGTGTTGTGCTAAAAAGCAGTTGTACTTTCTGGCAGCTTTTTGAATGACTCCCAAAAAAGGAGGAGATATACAATTCGGTTCATGTTTGCTTATTTTTTTTATTCTATTTAAGTCTGCTCGCGCGTTTTGCATAGTAAACGTGCTCCGATTTTGATGATATTTGATTAATTTGAAAGAAGGAAGTTGGGATATGGTCCCATATTTAGAAAATCTCAAATACGAAATCTTTATACCTAAGTGTATTTTCGCTATTTTTTAAAATTAAAAATATGAGACTGCCAAATTAAATAAGTTTTGAAGTTTTGCAAACTTTTGGCACCAACTTCAAATTAATATTATTTTGTATTTTTCAGTGCACCAACTTATAAATTTGGTCCAATTTTTGATAAAAAAAATTATTCATTAAACACTTAAATACCTAATAAAAATGTATTTTAACTTTTTTTTAATTCTATTTGTTGATCTCTAAGATTCTAATGGTTTTTATGATTAGCTACAAATTTTTATTCAGATTGATCCATTTCAACTTAATATTAAATTCAAGAGTAAACTTTTTTTACCTTTTTGTATTTTAATATATTTCGAGCAACTTTCCATCACCGACTAGGTTCGATACTACTACACACTAATGGATGGCACATCCCTTTTCGTTTTTGCTTGATACGAAATAAAAAGAAACAATGAATGGGTTAAGAACCTTTTGCGGTCATATTGCGGAGAAGACACACATCCAAAAAATAAAAAAATACCAACAAAAAAAAAAACACTGAACTGCATCGTCTTCGTCTTCGAGAATCCGATGGTTAGTTGTTGGATTTCTCGTATAGGTAGGAGCTGCCAAATTTGAAATGGACCATACATCACAGTTGTCAAGTCGTTGTTGTCGGTGTTATTCGGGTATCACAGTAGCCGAAAAAGAACAATGGGCCACATGGGTGTACCCGATGGGTGGGTTTAAGGGGAGGGTGTCTCGCTGCTACAAAACATTTTTTCTAAAAGTGAAAGAAAAATTGATAATAATGGGAAACATTGAAATTTACCTATAAATCATAGGAACCCTCTTAGGGAATTCTTGCTAGCCTAGAAGCCTGATGGTTACTTCACCAGGCTAAGATTGCAAGGACAATTCGCAAATCACAAGTAGACTTAAGGAAAAGATGACATTCGAAGTGTTAAGCTTTATTAAAATTTGGGAAATAAGAATAACGGACCATCCTCTTCCAAATGATCAAAATCGGTGCATGTTTGAAAATAATGTTTTCTTTGTCAACGTTATTTAATATCCCATTAATAGCTTCTGTCCTAAGGATGTTATTCTGTGATACGCCACTGAGCTGCTTTTGTCAGACTTGATCTGAATTTTTCGCTGAAATTCTTCAATAAATCCATAAAGATTCGATATATTTATATCTATCGTCTGGTGAACAGACAGACCTGTTTTTGTTTTATAGTAACTTCACTCTGCAGGTTGCCTTAGCCCCTTGTTGCATCAACTTCAAAAGTACCAGCACCAATAGAATTAATATTATTTTGTACTTAGCAGTGCACCAATTAATAAAGTCGACTTTATATCCAGTGATTTAAAATTCAATGCTTCATACTCTTTCAAATGTTTTTTTAGTACAACTGTCAAAAAAACTGGATATTTCTGCATCTCTATTGTTGCGTAATTGTTTTCTTTTTCCACTGCCAAAATAATTCACAATCAAACATGAAATATTACTTCTTGAAGGAGTCAATTATTAATGGATTGTTCATCATAAAACAATCATTTGATTTATTGGAATAAATTTCCGAAGATGTTCCATGGTGCTGCTGATCAGAAACGTTAGATATTTCTTGAAGAGTTGATTCCACAATTTTATCAGATATTTTAATTTGTTTGGAAGAAGATGGACAATTCTATATTTTGTTAGAAATCTCAATTTTGTTATTCAAACTATCTTCTATAATATATGCTTCTGCAACGAAGGCAGATTTCCAGCCACCGTGACGTTTTCTATATCAATAGAGATGCAAAAAATCAAGTTTTAACAGTTGTGAAAAAATGGTGTTTGTATAATTCGAGAGAATTTTTGGCCTCGACCTGCAGCTCGGACAAAAATTCACACTCTCATGTGCCATTAAAAAAACACTCATATTACGCAATTATAACAAAAATAACTATTTTATCATTGTAATGATGCAATTTGTTGTAAAAATGTTGCAGTTTATATGAGGGCTTATACTTTGAAAGTTGGTAGAAAATATAGTTACTAAAACCTTTCGCTTATCATGTTAATTCGGAACAATTGGTGATTGTAATTAATGCAATTTTTTTAAATTGGTATATTTATTGAGCATTTCAAAAGTAAGTGATAATCCGTTTCCGAGAACTCCAAATCTTACAATACTTATTGGTAATTAAAAAGCAATCCGGATTAAGGCCGTGCATAGCATCGAATTGCTTAATAGCTCATTAGTAGGTAATACAATATGAAAATATTTCCCTTAAGGTTGTTAGAAGCCCCACCGGTTTTTTTATGTTTAAGTTTGAGTGCTTGAGCCTTGTCAACCTTGAGAAAACACTGTTTTAAAATTCATTAAAAATGTAAAAGATTCTTTGGCTTTTTCAGGAAACAATTAGGTGTTTTTTTTCGACTCCAAGTTTCCCCATAGAAAAAATCTAACGGGCTTAAATCTGGCGAACTGGGAGACCACCCAATTGAACCTCTGCGCCCTATCTAATGATTTGAAAAATTCTGATTAACAAAATTACGTACTGCTGTGGCATAATGTGGTGGAGCTCCATCTTGCTGAAACAGCACATCGTCTTCTGTTAAACATTTTTCAATGTTTCCACAATTATGGTGTAGATATGCGTTTTCAGTAGATCCCAGATACATGTCTCCATCCTGATTTCTCGTTAGGAAGAGAGGTCCTGTGATGTGGTCTCTCAGTATGCTAGGTCAAACATTTAATTTTCCCGGATGCTGCTTAAGACTTTTATGAAATATTCATGGATTTTAATCGCTTCAATAGTGCCAGTTATGGCGGATGACTTGGCCTTCCAGTTCAAACGAACATTCCTCGGAAAAACAGATTGAGTACCATAATGTTGTATTGCTTTGGGCACCATCAATCATATCCTCACACGATCGTCTTTATTAAGCTGATGTAGCGAAGAAATTTTATGACACTTATGATTTTTAAAAATTCGACGGCAACGGAAATTCCAAAGTACTTGCAAGTTTCCTGAGGCTCAAATTTGGTTCCACTGCTAAGCGACTTAGGACAGCTACCTAATTATCTTCATTACGTACAATATTGTCACGTTGATGTTTTCTGCTTACAACCGATCCAGTTTCGGAGAATTTATTATTTTAAGACGTACCGATACCGAAGCATTCTTACCAGGATGACGATCATTAAAAATTCGGGTGGCCTGTCATGCACAGTCGTTATAATACTAAAAAAATAATTATTTTTACTTTTCAGCAATTGTATATATTTCACGAATTAAAATTCAATCCACGTTATGATGATTTTACGGAATCTTTACGGGTCTCGTTTAAATAAAAGTTGGTAAACACGTTGTGTTCATAAAGTATGAAGTTTTTGTATTGGGAGAAACGAAAAATTAGAGATATTTATATAAAAAAGTTTGAATTAACACATGAAATGTTCGATCAGACGTAGAGCAAAGATTTTATTATTGTTTGTAAGTAGAGGGCACAAAATTTGAACATTTAACTAAATAAAATTGTCTTATTGATTGATATTCTGTTTTATTTTCGAATTGATGATTTTATGGCCGTAGCCCAATGCAAATACAAAATGTCCTTTTTCCATATTCTAAGACACTGAAACCTACGCCACTATGTATTCTCCTTGATAACAAAATTGACGTGTCTTGGCGATTTTTACAAAACCTAACCCGCGATAATAGGTGTAGGAAGTTTCAATTGACACACCCTGTATACAAATTTATCAGGTTTAATGAACTTAATCATTTCATTTCAACTGATTAGTGTTATTCTCATCACTTAGATTATCATATAATCGAAGAAACATTTTTATTTCACGTGTCTTGTATCTCTCCAAAAACCAAACGCTCCCGATTCGACACCATGAAATATTTATGTAACGTGTTTGCTCGAATAGGATCCATCTTTTTAGCATCTAGTCGCCAAAAAAACTAACGTGAAAGATCAGACAGACATTTGCTGCTGTTATATGTGTTATACATTGGAAATTCCGCTTGGATTATTATTATTGGCCATAAGCGTTTCGGTTTTGCGGTCGCGGTGTCTTCTTCTGAGAGAGGAGCATCTGTTTTTTGTTTAAAAAACATTAATATGTATAAATCTCTACTGGCTGCAACTAAAGCGGAGATGGTTTGGATGAAAAAAAAAAAACTGGTATAAGTAATATGTATTTATTATATTAGTAAATCGCCAAAAAGAAGCATTTGTTACCCGCTGGGCAGAGCTCTATTATTAATGTGGTACAGAATCATGATTTCTTTTAAATATACGATATCTTCATAAGAAAAAAGTATGTATTGCATTCTGTCCAGATCAGTTATTAGCGTACAGAGGACAGGGTGAAAAACTTGGGTCTTTTGTATTCAATTTATTCGTAAGGCTATCGAAAATGTATTGTAACGGGAATTTATATTAAAACTGGGTTCGATTTATTTTCACTCATTTATTTACACCAATAACTACACGACTATATACACATTTATATTCACACTTATTTCTCGGACTATATACGACTTTCTACTGTCTATGTGATCTATGCCCGATTTTGATCTATGACTGACTATATATCACTATCACTGACCGTGATCTATGACTAACTAACTGTCCTGTCATTGCCATCAGCCTTATATATCTAACCTAAAAAGCTCTAGATGATTCCAGTGTTGTTTTCGTTGTTTCTGGAGGTGATTTCGAGAATAGACCAGGACTTATTCTCGTTGCCTCTGATGTCTCCTGTGTTCTCTGGAATGTTTGTGACATTTGTGAGTATGTGTAGTTCATTATTCGGGTAAGTCTTCACGTTACAGTATTTTGGCATCCGTCCGAAACTTCTTAGTGAAAACAATCCTGTGGCATTGATGGTTTTTATATTTGTTTGTTAAATTACTGTTAAGTTATAAAATAAGGGGCTACCATAGAATGCACCAATGCGATTCATCAAAGCAGTGGCAACTGTTGCTAAAAATCTAAAATAGTAAAGGAATGCCATAAAGGTCTTGTGCAATTGGAAACAGGTAGCAAAGTTTGCCTCATATGAAAACGATCAGAAAGGATTCCAATAGGCCCCGAGCCATTCTGTGGACATGCAAAACAACATGTCAAAACAGGAACGAAAAAAATGGCAATCAAGGCTAAAAACCAAATTCTGGCATGACCTAAAACAAACCAGTCAGACCAAACGCCTGCTAGACTGGCAATACTCAAAGGAAAATAGCCTACTTGTCCTATAAAAAGAAATGATCTGAGAAACATGGTTGACCAAAGGTCATTATCCCGTCAAAAAGCATTTAAAAAGATGGATTTTGTTGAAGATGATTCCTGCAGATTTTGCACAGAAAAAGAAGAATCTGTAAATCACTTACTGAACTGAATGCGAAAACTTAGCGCATAAAAGACCAAAATTCCTAGGAAGGGCGTTTCCCACCTATGAGAACCTAAAAGCCTGTGATGCAAGAGCAAACATTAATTATTTCAATGAGCTGGATTTAAACCCAGAAATAAATGTACCATAGTAATAGTATATCACAGGATGGTACAAAAGACCTTAAGGTCGTGGTGTCTCACAAAGGGAAATGTCCCTGGTGTCCGTCGTTTTTATAATAATAATAATATAAAATAAGGTTAACTTATCAAAGCATCGCTATTTGCTGACCCTGTACAGTTTCTTTTTTATAATTACGCATCAAGCTTTTATTTACGTGAGTCCCTCAAATCTCTATTTACGATTAGTTTTTATGACAGGATCTTATGAGAGAACCGTGGATGTTCGTCGTAATGCAGTTCAAAGTACTTCCTGCCTTTATCCTTTCTTTGTTTTATTTTGGACAATATACTGGGTATTGTTTTCTTGCTAACCAATCTAATTCAAATGATATTACAAAAAAGTTATCCAAAAGTAGGTACATAATTAATTCTACTTGTTCTCTGTTTAGAGCTTAGTGCAAAAATTCTAGCTGATCAAACAGCAAAAACAAGATGAAATGCTTTTGAGAATGATAGTTGCTCCAGCGACAACGAAATTTTTTACAAAAAATTGGACCGACTTTTTAAGTTCGTGCATGCACTAACTCCAAAAGTACCAGCACCACTAGAATTAATATTATTTTGTATTTTTAGTGCACCAACTAATAAAGTCGTCCCAAGTTTTTGTAAAAAATATTTAATAACATTAGTCATAAAAAATTTTGCGTATTCACTAACACCAAAGAAGATAGGCTCAAAGACCGAAATTCTTACACAGAACGCGACGTGGACACGTTTGCTTTATTCTAAACTAATACAGATATGTCCACGTTGCGTTGTGGGCAAGGAAACATTTCGGTAAGTGACCGAATTCGGTCTTTGAGCGTAGCATATACAAGCTAAGCCTATACATGGGTAATAGGATAAGTATATATACTTGTTATTATTCAGATATGTCAAAACATTGCGGCGCAGATATACCTACATATTTTACTGGTGTAACTCGAAAACCGTAACTCTTTTGAAAAAATGTTCAATTTAAATTTTGCTACATATAATATATAATCTATTTTTTAATTTTGTCGTCTTAAATTTTCAATTTTCGAAAAAATTGCCCCTTCCACATATCGGAAATACACATATTTCAGACTTTACCATCGCTGTAACTATCAAAACATTACTCTTCAAAAAAAAAAGAATTAAATATTTGTTTAAATGTATGGTGTCATCCTCAAGTCTGCCGTCTTAGATTTGAGTTTTTCTAAATATGGGACCATTTCTCAAGTCTCCTCTTTCAAATGAAACAAAAATAATTTAAATCGGACTACGCCTACTGTGAAAAACAGGCATACCTACATAAAAAAAAGAAAACATACAACCGAATTGTATACCTGCTCTTTTTTTTCATTTTGAAGTCGGTCAATGAAAATTCAATGAGATCCTTAGCATCCGATTCTAGAGACTTTAAAACATCAAAATGAGAATTCTCGGTTATGCTTAAAAAAAAAAAAGATTAGCCAGTACCTTTGTGTGCTATATCTATCCACCTGATTTTAGGATAATTAGGTAGGTATTGTAGCTATATGGGGTAGGTAATATTGGGAAAATCCTTCGGTCTAATCTGCACATGTTGTAACGACATTTAGGCGACAGAACGAAGATAATCATTTAAATGATACAGATATATATATATGGAACAAACATTAGGATAATTTCATTTAAATCAGTACCAAGAAACTGAATATTACCCCGAAGTTTAATGAGCATGTAACGGGGTATGGCTTCGGACCAAAATCAAATCAGTTTCGTTTTGTTTGTTCAATCATTCGGATGAATAGTGAATTTAGTGAAGAAAGATAAGATTTGTGATAACAGTGAAATATATACTGGTGTAAAATGCGTAATATTATGGATAGTAGATTGTTTGGAGTAAAGAAGGTGAGTAATTTTTTAAAATATATTTTTACTTTTTGTACAATTTTTATTATATTCATTTAAATATGTTAGATTTTTTTCATAATATGAGAGAAATATAAATCATTCATAGACTTTCAAGATAGAATATGCATTTTGCAAATAATGAATTTGAAAGAGGACGAAAGTATTAGATCTCACTTTTTTTTCAAACCTCGAGTTCTTTCGATGGTTTTCAAGACAATCTAGCTTCTGTTATTGTTATTAATGATTGATAATATTGTCAATATTTATACTGAATATGTTTTTATATCATCTATAAATAAATACAATATCTCTGATGTTGATAGAATGAGTTTGAGTCGTTATTTTCTATTGCAATAACAAAACATGTAAAAAATACTAGATACAGGGTGAGTTTTTAGTGTGTCCACGGTCGATAACTCTGTTATTATAGGAATAATTGAAGAAAGTTTTTCTCAAAAAAGCAGGCACTTTTAATTTCCCTATTTTAAAATTAATTTAGAAATGTACAGGAGGTTCTACAACATGGTGACAGATCATTCTTATGTTTTTTAAATGGAACACCCTGTATTTTATATAAAATTCGGAATCTACTCTTCTTCGCGATTGCATTAATACAAACTTGCAATGATTTTTGTTTTTGTTGTCGATTTTATTTATGTTTTTATGTAATAATGATTTATTTTTATAGTATTATAGAAGCTCTTTACAGGGAATGCCAAAACTCAAACACAATATTTTCTCTCCATTTTTTAAATGGAACATCCTGTATTTTAAATCGTAAACAAAAAGAGAATAGTCATTCACTTTTCATTTTTATTATGTATCCCATATACCTTATGAATAGTTTCGGAGTTATTTGAATTTTTCTTCCAGGTTTAGTAAACTTCATGTTTGCAGTTGCTTTCCAAATGAATTTTCTTTATATGAAAGAACGAATAGTTATGATGTATATGTTGAGACGCCCCGTATATTTTTCTTTCTCTCCTTGCTTGCAACTCAAAGTAATGATAAGGTAGTTTTATTATAATCATATTCTGAAAATATGATTCTTTATATCTCAGTCATCATGGTTTAAGCACCGTGTACTTTGAAACAAAAACCTTTAGCGTTAATTTCATTCTAACAACTACTAGCTATTGGCCGCGACTTCGTGCGCGTTGAAAACTGCACTCAATTCCATTCCTTGTAGTAGTAATGCGTGTACAAATATACAGAAAGACAGACAAACGTGATAAAATGTAGTCAATATTTTAAGTTAGATCTCTAGTAATACATCGGTGAAAACTGCATTCAATTACATGCAGTAGTTTTTGAGTGATGCGCGTACATAAAGACGGACATACAAAGATTCTAAAAAAAATATTGTTCTAGCTTCTGTTGCTCTAATAAAGGCCCCCCATGTTGTGTTTTCTTAAATATCTTTAATATTCAGTAAAAACCCTTCTATTAAAACTATATAAATTTCATGCAAATATTAACACCCCTTTTTACCCACTCAGGGGTTGAATTTTGCAAAATCCTGTCTTAGTGAGCACCTATGTTCAAAAAAGAGCCCCCACACACAATTTGAGACTTCCTTGTGCACAATTTCCGCAATAATGTAAAAATAGTCATTATTACTACAAAACAAAAGTAAAATAATCGACACATGCAGAAAATTTACATCATTTTATCATTTAAGTAATGTACAGTTGAAGTCATTGTAATTTTCTGACAAAATCTATCATACCTTTTGAACCCCTCAGAATCACCCAGTATAAGTTTGTATTTATGTAATCGCATTGAAGATTAGATTCCGAATTTAATCTTAAATATATAGGGTGTTCCATTAAAAAAACATAAGAATCATCTGTTATCGTGTTGTAGGACATCCTGTACATTTCTAATTAATTCCAAAATATGGAAATTGAGAGTGCACACATTTTTTGTGAGAAACATTTTATATTTATTCTTATAATAAGGGACTAATCAACCGTGGACAAACTAAAAAATCACACTTTATGTATATAATTTGACATAATACTTTTATTTAGATTACTGTTCTAATTGTAAACTTATTCATTGGTTCTTAATACATTGGATATATTTATTCTACCTTGATATATCAAATAATTTTTTTTCCTCCTATATTTCAGTCTCCTGAACAGCCAAACAGCAGTAACTATTTTTCGAAAATCAAACGCCTCCTAAAACGTTTCAGACGGAGAAAACAAGGTATGTGTGTGTTTTTTATTTTATTTAAGCTTTTTATCTTCGTAGCCGCGCGAACTAGATACACATTTGTAATTTTTAGTGCGCCAATTAATAAAATGGGTCCTGGGTTTTGTAAAAAAGTTTAATTTCTGTTATATGTGATTAGAAATCGTTTCACCTAATTAAAAGATGAGAATTTTTATAAATATGGACACAGTGTATGATTTAGGATTATCTTCAATTCATGTCATCATGCCTATAGTGTGTTAAAATATGCGTAATTCTCACTTGTGGGTTCAACTTTCTTTAGTTTGCTTTTGAAACTCTTATGTCAAAATTTTCATTTCCCAGAGTATATCCATATGTATAGCAAAAATAAAAATGAAAAAAAATCTTGTAAATTCCCTACAAAAACCCTAGCTCTTCTAATTCCAAATTACTAATTCAAATCTGTTATAAAAATAATTATGCTTGTTAAGCTGGAATCAGCATTTGCTGTTAATTATGTTCAATTCTATCCTTAATTAGTTCAAATAATTTGACCCGTAATATGTACAATAAGAAATATTAGACAGGAAAACTCATCCATCGTAACCTTATGAATGGTTTAAGAGTGCATAAGTAAACATTAAAATATATTTTGGAGAATTAAGTATGCCTTGATCAGAATTTCAATAAAGCAAAAACCTTAGGCTAAATTTATCAGATATTACCTTCCATAATTAGTTTTTTCTTTGAAAAAACTAATTGGATATTAAAATAATCAGTCAAAGTTGTGAGATTTTTATGTAGCTGAAAATATTTTTCAACTTTTGTAAATTTTGCTTCACCATACATTATTTACTCTAGAGATGAAACGGATATCCGGTAACTTTCAGGATATCGGATATGCAAATACAACGATAAATTCCTAAAATCACCTGGAATACACAATGTTTTCTTAGGTAAATAATAAGAGCAATTAGAGGTTATTATTTATAAAAATAATCATAATCTCATATTTTTTATATTTTTCATCATTTTATAAACAAAGGGTTGATAAACTGAATAATTTAATTACTTTTGGATAAATGCTATAGTTTTAGTTACAATAGAGGAGAAAACTGGAAGAAATGTTAAATAACTCAACAATCTGTGGAGTAATCTCATATCAGTTTTTTTCAAAAGACGATTTTTGTTGAAAACCATTCCTTTCCAGTATTTTCTTTTATCTTTTTAGGTGCATTATTTTATATCTACCCTAAAGAACCAACAGTTTAGTTTGAGAAATGTTAAATTGTTATTAGAGTAAAAGGCTTTCCGCGCATTTTTGCCCTAATGTCATTTTGACAGTTTATCTTGTGAGTCTAGCAATTTAAAGGCAACAATATATTGTTTATTTAAAATAAGCGGCTATAGCAATTTACATAAAAGAGAAATAATAATATATCATTTAAGGAAATACTGTACGTGTATTAGATTCGCAATTTTATCTACATTTTGGTAGAAAAAATATGAAAATAAAAAATTCTGAGACTTTTTGCTCCAAAGTATATTTCATTATGAAGATGGCTTCCATTAATAGGTAGAAATTTAATTAAATAGTAAATACCTAATAAAAACTTGAATTAGTGCCACGAATAACCATTAATCAAATCACCATTATACTGAAAAAAATAATTTTTGAATCCAAAGTTATGCGTTATATTGATAATTTAGTAACATATCTTGCTATGTGCTGAAAAACAGAATTTAATTGCTTATCTTACTTTAGGACACCCTGTATATAGATAAAAATATTTTAGGAATATAGCTAGATAAAAAAAAAGTTACTGAGCCTTAGCGCACCCCTGGGTCACCCTGTATACGAACAGTATAATCTCAGATGTTTTGAAAACACTACACAATTTGGCAAATCATTTCATAATCGATATATTTCAGAAAGGGAATTTCCCTTACGTGACGGTCCCAGCTACGAAGACGTCGCTTCCAACATCACATCGCCCCATCGCACCCCAAGTCATATTTCGGAAGCCTCCACCGAGGACAGTGGTGTCATCTTGACCAAAACCATCCACGCCGCATCATCGCCTTTGAGGCGTAAATCATCTCCTCAGCTTCAACAATCTGTTGAAGTTGAACATCATCTGCCCATTTCTTTGTTACGCCAGAATAGCAGCACCCCCATTAAGGACGCCAAGAAGAACATTATTGGCAAAACAGAGGAGCCTCAATCAACTTGGAACATTTCAAATACGCATAATAATATTATTAGTAACAATAGCTTAGATATTAGCATTTCCACTGATAGCAGTGGCTCGGCGCGGGCAGCAGCCATTGAGGAAAAGTTTGTTGTTAATTTATTCGAAAGTCGACAATCGAAGCGGTGGAATCAAAGGAAGAAGAACGCAAACAATCTGAACATTGATAGTATTCAGGTGGATGCAAATACTCATCCAGCTGTTGAGGTCGATCCAGCTATTCCACATGTAAGTTATTCCAAGAAATATTTGACTATTTTCTCGTAAATTACCTTTTGAAAACTCCTCTTGTGAGTTCTGATCGGGAATACTTCAAGTTAGTTTTTCTGTAGATATTTGAGTTAGAAAATTGTTTCACAATAATTGCAAAATAAAAATAGAAGCAGTTCAATGAAATAATATAATTAAAAATCCTTAAAATGCCCCAGAAATTCTTTCTCAATCCTGATAGGGAGATTCTCAATAAAATTTGGATATAGGATATACGTACGCAAGAATAATGAAATTTGTATTTATAAGATTAGATTCCAATAAGACCTGTGAGAAATTTTCGTATGTTTTCTACATTCTTGATGGTGATTTTCACAACTTGCCAGAAAGTCTCCCGAAATCAAAGTGGTATAATTTTATTATTTTTACTCAACAGAACCATTTAAAATCTGAGGAAAGAAACGAGGCTGACGAAATGTTCTATCAGCTGAGAAAGCTGCGAGATGCGGAATGTCTTAAAATGCATCAAGCTTCGAATGCTTTGAGAGCTTTGAGAGAAAAACGGGATATTGAATGGTCCGATCAGTTGATAACCGAGAAAATCCTGCTAGAATCTGGTAAGATCTATTTTTCATACTGGAAAAGAAAATCATCCAATCCAATTGTAAACAACTAACAACTCATTTTTGTTATTTCCAGATTTACGCTCCAGACTCATCGTTACAAAGATTCGTGAAGTAAAATACTCAACTTTAAAACCGAACAACTCGAAATTTGATGCTTCAATCACATTCGCAAACTTTGAATTTCCCCTTAAACATACAAAAACTGACAAGCACTCCAGAAAATTCACCGATTTTTACCTCTTAACGCTTTCACACGGCACGGATCTGTATGTAAGTCAAATCAGCTCGCCCACAGATGACAACGATAAGCTTGTTTTCGATGATACTTTTACCATCAAAGTCGCCCAAGACTTTCATGTTCGGTTGCAAGTATTTTGTTTACGTTTAAAAACTACCAAGGAACGATACACCATGAGTCTACTGAGAAGAGTAAGTTTGACGACATGAAAAAATCTTGTGTTCAAATACTAATTTTATTTTCGTTCTTTAGAAGACCAAATCTTGTTGCCGTGTCTCAAAAATCTACTACGAAGACGTGAATACATTAGAAGTGGAAGAATCCACAATACTAAATCCATCCTTCGAACCATGCTTGGATGTAACCTTCACCAAAGACCACATAGGATCATCGACGCATTTCGTCTCATTCCCTACCGAATCTCAATTTAAACAAAGCTTCAAAACATCCCTACGCGTCCAAGATTTGACACTCAACACCAATGTGGCTGGTTTTTTGACTCTAGGCAAACCCGACCATCAAAACAACATTCTCTATTGGGAACGTAAATGGTGTACATTGAAAAACAATACATTTTCCATCTACAATTATCCACAAGATGAGGATAACGAAAGTCTATCGGTGGCCACTGTCAATTTGGAGTACTGTTTGGTACCGCTGATTAAACAGCTGAGCAACTGCCCGAGGAAGCGGACGTTTGTCTTGAAAACAGGCAGACCGAGTATTGCCAATGATGTAAACGGTATGAATTTGCGCCGAAGAAATAATTTTGTTGTGGAAAAGTATTATTTAAGTGCTGATACGAAGGATGATTTTGATCGGTGGACTGAGGAGTTGGATTCAGGTCTGAATTCGTTGAGAGAGTTTCAACGTCTATTGTTTGTAGATGACTATTATTGTTAGGTTAGGTTAGGTTATGTATCTTGGTTTCTGTCATGGAAAGTTTTGAGACTGTAATATTTTTGTTCCTTTGAAATATGATATTATTTATTTTAAGTTATAATAAAGAAGAAAAAAGAAGAAAAAATGTATTTTATTATTATTCCATTATAATAAATATGACTTTTGAGTTTTGATAAATTCCATAGAAATGACTGCATTCTTTCCTCAAGAAAACAGTTGATACCATGTGAAAGATATTTATTAAACGCTGTTAAGTGATGAAATTATAGTCCTATATAGGTGGTGGATATATCTCAGATATTAAAGATAGAAAATATTCTTTAATTTTACTTATTATTATTAATAAATCTAAAAACATCGCCGTGGAAATACGCACATTTTATTTAGACTTTCCCACCACTGTAACTCGAAACTCGAAAATGTTCAATATAAATTTTGCTACAAATAATCTGGTATTTAATTTGGTTTCTTCAGATTTTCAATTTTGGAAAGAAATTGCCCCCTCCACATAGCGAAAATACACATTTGAGATTTTGACATCGCTGTAACTCGATAACCGTAACTCATTTGAAAAAAAAATCAATTTAAACGTTTTATCATTTAAAACGAGCAGGTGAGTGACTGGAAATGCTCGAGTCCAGATTTACTGTAAATGTGGGTTATGAATATAATACGTCAAGTCGTAATTTCATGGAAGGAATTTTGGAGGCGGTGAAAAGCGATAGAATCATTTGATAAAAATGTACCATTAAAGCAAAACTCTTATACAAAACAACATACCAAAAATTGAATCGGTGTGATTCAACTCTTATTGAGCGTATGCGAAAGATTTGAGATTTTTTTGTTAAGTTTTGCAGAATATAGCTCTCACCTCTAAAAGTTTTACATTGGGAATGTTTTTTTTAGATATAGATCTATTTTTGTTTAATTAAAAAATACATGGGAATTTCAAGCATCATCATGAACTATGAACCGATTTGTATGAATTTAATATAATCTTTAGAACTAACATCATTTTTCTGATTTTTTAAATGTGTAAAAAATACGTTCATTATATTATCCATGTAAAATGACAGATTATCCGTCCACTTCACATGCGAAAGTACAAAACCAAATTCATTGCAAGTGTGAACCAATAAAAACGGCAATATTATTTCCATATCAGTCGTACGTGGAGAGTAACTTATGAGTCGCAGCTGGGGAAATAAAAGAAACAGCCGTCATCAGGCGGCGCCACCAGCTTTTCGTGCACTCGTTTCTCATATGTATACATATATATTTGTATATATGTATTTCAGATACAGGGCATTGCCTAAGGCTACTGACAAAAATACATTATTTATCCTTAGGTAAGGATTTTCAAACTTTGTATAATTATCATTAGAAATCCAATTATTCAAAGTACCTAAACTTATAATGTTAAAAAACGTATTTTGGAAACATTCAATGAAATTTTAAATTCTAATGTTGAAAAATTATTTCTTAGGAAATATCACAGTGTTTTAACGAAATAAACTGTAGAAAATTAAGAACCCTTCGTAAGTACCGCATTTCCGCCGCCTGTATCTTACTTTTCTACGGCTCTGTCAATACCCATGTTTCACAACCAAAAGTAAGTACTGGTCTATATATTGTTTCTAAAACTTTTTATTTATGTCTTTTTGTTTATGATTTTTTTGTTCACTGCGAAGTAGAGCTTATTGGCTTTTTGTATTCTGGTGTTGATATCTATTTCTTGTTTCCCTTTTTCGTCTAGAGTGAGTTACTCCTAGGTATTGGAAATGATCTACTTGTTCTATATGTCCTCTATCTATCACTCTATCTCTAGCTTTTCTATGATTTTATCCAACCATCATGACTTTGGCTTCATTCTTATTTACTCTTAATCCATTTTCTTTCAATGCCGTGTTCCATATGTCTAAATTGATTCTACTTAAAAATACTATACGAATAAACGAAAATGTGGGTATATTACAGTACTACAAAAGAGTAATCCAAAGTTTAAGCGTAATTGTCAAGGATTCCGGAGCATTGTTCCACATTCCTATCTCATAAATCGAACTCAACTGTATCAAATATTGAATATGGAGTGCCACAAGGCTCAGTTCTGGGCCCAGTACTATTTTTGCTTTACATATAATTGATATCACCGGATTGAACATAACGGCAAAAATTACTCTTTTTGCAGATGATACCATAATCCTACGTTTGTTGAAAATGCCCTGTATGTAGACTGGTCGCGGCGCTACGAAGTACCTAACTATATTATTTATTTATTCAGCAATTCGAACGAATACACATATCATATAAAATATAATTCGCTCTCGCAACTCTACATATATATATATATATATATATATATATATATATATATATATATATATATATATATATATATAATATGCGAATGTGGACTGAGAATTGTAAATCAAAAATTGCGTCGTTCGACTTTCGAAAATAAAACAAAAAAAAAAACAACAACAAATATACATCCTCCATCCAGCTCGTTAGCAGCACCAGCATCAGCACTTTCTGCACCATGGACAATAAACAACCACTACTTAATTTTATCAATGACATTATGGCACTGATCCCAATGAAAAAGCACCCGAGCTCTAAATTATGGCAAAAATACTTCTGTCGGTCTTTTGAATATCTATATATCTATATATATTGTGTACTCGTAAAATATTCTTTCACCACCTCGTCGTCTGGTTGTCTGTGAGCTACCATTTTTTTATGTACAGGGTGTTTGTCCTTTGCATGGCTAAAACGTGTTCCAGAACAATAAAAATAATTCTATGACAGTGAAAAGAGTTATAGAGTTGTACAGCGCAATCGTAAAGAATATAATAGTTCGGGGATAATCTTGTAATTAAAGATTTGTTGGATCCATATAAGAACTGATTAAGGTTTCATCGAGACGAGAAATTTCGTCTCGAAGAATATTTCTCGTATCGTCTCGATTATCGATACAAGAAATTAACAAACTTTTGATGTTTTTCTTGAAGACAATTTCTCGATCTCGATTCGAAATTTCGAGTCTCGGAAACAAAAAGTAAATGTTATTAAAAAATATTATACATGTGTATATAACAAAAGGTCAGGTTTGTTTATCTGTGAAATTATATGACGAAAATATTTTTTTTGAGTTTACACTGACCATTGAAAAAGAACGAAGCCGATTAACTGGAGAATCGGCTCAATTTTTACTGTGTCTAAACAATATTTTTTATGTGCTAAGATATTTTTTTTATATTAAAAATTATGTTATCTATATTTTTCTTATGTCTGTCATTATTTTTCTAATATTTTGTTAATTCTTGTGTGTTTAAAGTGAATATTTGTGTTTAATTGTTTAAGGGTCTTTTTTAAGAATAATAAAATATCTATTTTTACCTTTGTTATTTGCTTTGTTATATTTGCTATTTTTTTTATCTCTGTTAAATTTCATATGTTCAACATACATTAAAATTATTTCCTAACATAGTTTTTCCTTTTCGCTTTTCTAACGTAACAAGAGCTGTGCGATATTGCATCACCTGCATTATTCCTGACACCGAGATATCTCAAAAAAAAGTTCAGACAGTCTCCTCTCGATCTCGTCTTAAAATCGAGACGAGACGACAAATTTACAATTTCAAGACTTATGAAACCATAGAACATAGAACTGATACAACAATCAGAAAATTAGATAAGCTTAACTTCAAGTTATTCTATGAGCTTTCACTGCCTTCTTGACAAATATACCCGAAAGAACAGTTTGATTAGAATATCTCATCATCATTTCCAAGACTTCTTCACGGATTAATTCACATTCATCGACTACCTATTTTTTGTCTTAACTCTTGCCAGAGAGTTGATCTTCTAACAAAAACACGTGATTAGAAGTAAAACCAAAGAAAAAATCAAACCGATTAAGATCCGGAGAACGAGCAGGCCACTTCATGAATCAAATCCATCGATTTGGTAAACTCTCATCCAGGAATTTCTTTACTCATTTAACATAATGGGAAAGCGTTCCATCTTGTTGAAACCAATAATTTTGACGTCACTGTCTATTCTGTTGCAATGCAGGAATAAATTGGTTATTCATTGCATCTAAATATTTGTCACCATTCAAGTATCAGCTGATGGTAATTTCCAAAAAATCGAAACGTATTAAATGAAAACAATAATTGCTTAACTTTTTACCCATTTAACTGACTCCATATTTGTGTAGTTTATAGTATTCGAAATTCTATGCTATCCCACCCCTTTATATATATTGGGCACACTGTATTCTTGACTAGTATCAATTTTTCTTTTTTTATTGGAGTATACATATACATCCACGATCCTTCAGTTCTTAATCCTTAAGCTATAAGCTCATTAGACACTCATATGAAGATATTTTAATACACGTATGCCATCAAGATCTGACAGTTTATTTTAATTGCCTTAGTATTAGATTATATAAGTGTATCATTTTATATTATTTATAATAGGAGCTTATATTCTCAAAGAAATAATATTTTTAAATCAAATGAAGCTTGTTGGATTTGAATATGACAAATTAATTAGACCATTAATACTAGTGTGAAAAGTTGAACTTTGGAATGATTATTTTAAGGTAGAGAAACTCAATATCAACAACAAAATAACAATAAAAGCATATACTGATCTCAACAAGAGAAATTATAATTTTCGGTGTTCGACAGGGAGATTGCCTTAGCCCATATTGTGCCTTTTCAATGAAATACTGGACCAAATAATTAAAACTGTAAAACATGTTGATTTAAATTTAAAAAAGCACGCCTTACGCTAACATCCAAAGATACGATACGATATCAACTGGTAGTAAAAGAACGTATTATAAATTAATAGATGAATTATCTAGGCTAGAATCAATATTTTTTATTCTAGTAGGTATCAAAAGGCTTGAATAATTCTATATGCTTTTAATTTCACTATAAGTACTTATGAATTTGGTCTTGTGCAATGTTGTGAAACGGTTAATATCTAGCAAACAATCTATTTTACATACAACACCAAATAATTCAACAATATTCACCTACATACTTATAACGTACAACGGCTCTATTATAGTGACACCTGTTTGTTGCTTACGTTCACCTTTCAGCTTCCTTATGAATAATATCACTTTCATGTTTTATTTTTTCCTTCTTCTAATTATCCAATAGATTGTACAATGGCAAAATAAGCATGTGGAGTGTGTTGTGCACAAAGTCAGTGCAAAGGTATGACTAATTCGATGTCAGATCGATCGCCTTTTACCCGACATATCTGCTAATAATTGCCGTTACGAATTTCACCGATTATTATGAATAAATAATATATTCTCATCGATAATTTTATTATCTTTACGTTTGATGTCTGCCTTATGTATGTGCCAAGTGAATGCTTTTGCAGCCACATTTAATTAACATAGATAATTGCGAATAGAGTGTGTACTTGAATAATAATTCTTTGAACAAGTGTCAAAGAACAATATTGTTGATGGAAAAATAAATATGATAGTTATTAATAATTAATTGATGAATGGTAAGGTTAATGTTAGTAAGGTGTTGTTGCGGTATTGTTCCATTGAATACATAAATGTGTATTTATTTAAAAAAAATTATAATGTTTTCTGTATAGAATGGTTTTAGTTTTTTGATATATTGCTGGATTTTCAATTTTGTAACGTCAAAATTAATCAGAGTAGAGAGTACTGGATAAATAAAATAAAATAAAAATTGTATTTTTAAAATACAAATAATATATTTTTGTGGACTTCAATGTGTGTGATGAAAATTTCGAAAAATAAATCCGGGGGTACAAGGTTAGGTAGTACATGGTGATTTAAATTGTTTATATTTTTAGAATTACTGAAATTTTAGTTTAACATTTCTAACGACACCAAGTTTGGTAGAATCTGCTCAGCCGTTTTGGTATTACATATGTTTTTGTTAATAAAGATAGGTCGGGGGGACCTCCCTATTTTCTACAAAAAACGCTAGCATTTATTTCAGCTTCAAAAAGCATAATAAATTGTTTTCGTCTTAGTAGGGTGAGATTTCTTGAAAAATGTTGAACATTTTTTTTGGGAAAGAAAAATTGGAAAAGTTGCCGGAAAATTTTGGAAAAATTGAAAATGTTTCTTTTTCTATGAGGTTACCATTATGTGACTTTTGTTTGTTCTGGTCCTGGAAAAGTTGTTAGTAAAAAAGCCGAACGATAACAATTCGGACAGTGCGGATAATGTTCCAAAATAATATTAGGTAAATTTCTTATAGAAATGTACCTATTGCGATCGTTCATACTTTTGAATTTCGAAAAAATTTCAGCGGTATGTTGTTATATGTCTATAAGTTAGTCCAAATATAAATATATATATATATATATATATATATATATATATATATATATATATATATATATATATATATATATATATATATGGGATATTACGAAATTTGTTAACACGAAAGAGGTCGCAGTTTTGAAGGTATCAAGTTCAAATTTGCTACAAAAATCAATCTCTCAAATATCTTGGTCGAGTTCGTTATTGGGCAATATCGGGTAAGTAGTGTCAAAATGGCGACCGTTCAAACATTTAAAAAAAATATCAAAAAAGAGCCGTAGTGTAAATATCATCAAAAACAATTTTAGGTTATAGATATAATCAGTACCTACAACTTTTTTTTAAATCAATTTTTCAGAAAATACACAGGTAAGAAAATAAAAATTAATAAAGAAAAAAAATATTGATAAAACATGAACACTCAATATAAATTTGATGTAATTGTACATTTTCAGGAGATCTTAATATAGACCCTGATTAAAAAAATATATAGTATATTTATTGAAAAGAAATAGGCGAAAAAAAAATTCTGCCTGGAAGTGGAACTCGAACCCTGTCTGCTTTATATTCAACAGCCAAAACAAAAACCTCTAACCGCAAGGCTTTGACACATACACAATTTTATGTAATAACATGTATGTATACCAATGGAAAGGTTGTTCAAATTTCACTTCAATGAATTTTGAAAAATTTACCTTTCCGCTGACTACTGGCCATCGGGATTTTTTTTTGTTTTTTCTTATTATGTTCCCGATATGGAAATATCTCCATTGGGGGAAAGAAATGGAAGATCGGGATAAAAACATGGACAAACGCATTCAAAACCATTTGTGTGAAGCTTTTTTGTCTAATTTTTATTTTGTTTAATCATTTTCACAATATTTTTTTTTACCAATTAACAGAAATACAAATCTATTGATCGACGTGTGTCGAGTGTCGAGATTATTTTGTGATTCCAGTGCCCTCTAGGGTAAGACACTGGATGCACATGATAATATAATTAATCGCCAAGCTAACCAATCAACAACCACAGCTAATATCTATGGCAATTATTATTTGCTATAGGTACCTATATGAAGAGTAACTATATAGTAATGTTAAGCGGTAAGCAGTGTGCGGCAAATATAATAAGCGATCTATCTCTTTCGCCTTTATTTCTATATAGATTTATATCGAAATTAATATTGGAACGAACGAACGAAGGTAAGGTAAAAGATAGATAGCTTTAGCTACCTATATTAGTTGCAGCAGTAGCTGTTTGTCGAGAAGGCAAATAATAATAATTCTCCCCATCGATGCACACTCTCTTCGCGCGCTTCCAATTTCCTTTTAATGTTTTGTTGTTCGTTGCCATTATATTTTATAATTGCTGTTTTATTGGATTATTGGCTCACAGACTTAATCATTGCTTTGTGGAGATATACACATGGGTATATATACAGTGCGATCGTAAAGTAAGGAATAAATTCAAAATTCCGCAAACACGTTTCTGAAGAAAAGCAATTGGATGTTTTACTAAGTGTCCAAGCAGGGCTTCCTGTGACATCTAGAGACAGTGCTCAAAATATTGCATGTCAGCAAATACCTCCTTTACAAAAGTTCTTCAAGAACTTTATGAAGACGATTATGACAGACGTCTGGAATTTTTTCTTTGGGGTTACATTACAGGACAAATTTTTAAAACAAAACCTACAGATTTCGACGACTTAAAAAATAGTATTTAGCAAGAAATAGGACATATTACACCGGAAGTCATTAATAATGCCCAGAGGGAGTTTATTATTCGTTTAGGTTACTCTCAATTAACAAATGGAACACATTTTCGACATTTGTTAAAATGAAATTAATTAGACTATGTAATACATTCTCTAGTGTCTTATTGGCTCATGTCCTGTTTCGATTTAAATAGTATTGTTGCCCATAATACTGGCAAATACATTTTTAACACGTTGTAATTTAACAACAGTTCAATTTAGGTATAGGACATGTTTCAGGAAAAATGCTTAGAACTTTATCAGGAATCTGAAAATGTAAAATAATTAGGGGTGTTTATTTAAAAAAATGAATTTACTAGCTGTCCAGGTTTTCTGCGACCACCCTGTTTAATAATTTTATTTTAAGAAAAATGCTCGACAAAAAACAACATCGACGTGTTCGAGGATTTTTTTTTAAATTGGTTAGAAGAGTAATTATTGAATTTATTCCTTACTTTACGGCGGCACTCTATATAGATAGGTCTTTTATCTATAGGTGTATCTTGTTGCCTTATTATTGTTTTAACAAAAAAGGAAATTGGATCAGGAATCAGGATCTCTCAGCTTTTTGCCAAATTTGTTCTTATCTTGATATATAATAAAAATATTTTGATTTCTATAACGGTAAATATAATAATTTTTATCATATTTTACATGAACTCGTCTATCATTTTCCGTAGAGATACTAATACAATAGAGTGTAAGCGCCCAGAACCTTATTACAAGCGTCTAGAATAATCATAGAACAATCCAGAACGATGTCATGTTAAATGCAGTATATAAAGCCGCGGCGATCATGGGACATAAAAATTAGTCTGTTAAAATCAAATGTTAATAGCAGTTCAGTCTTTATTTGTAATATCTCCTCTTTTATTATTAAAAATTTTGATCAAATCATTCTTTCTCTAATTTCTGATCAACTTCTTCTAGAACTTTCTATAATTTCTGGCCAACTTTCTCTTTTTCCTCTTTCATCAAATCTGCAATAGTTGACATTTCTTTGATCAAAAGGATCTGGTGTTCATTATATATCTAACTCAGAAAATTGGAGGTATCCCACTTCTGACACCAATTGTTACGTAAAAAGTCTAGTTTAGTGGCTCTTGCTACAAAAGCTGTTTTTTACAAAAATATGTGTTAATAAAAAAAAACATGTTCTTAGGACTAGGATTTTTGGCTAGAATTTTCAATTTTGAAGTATCTTCTCAATCCAAAATAGTAAATCATCATTTTTGCATTATACTAAACGGTAAAATTTTTCAAAATTAGCTAAAAATGTGTTTTTATTAACAAATCATTAAAAATAGCGTCTTCTGCCTCAAATTTATTAAAATTAATGCTAACATATACCTATTTTTGCAAACATTTGATTTTTAGGGCCTTTATAGCAAAAGTCGCTAAACCAGACTATTACCTTGTATTTTAATTGTTTATTCATATTCTTGCTAAACGGTTCCTCCTTGTCCAAAATTGATTATCTACACGATATGATAAGACTTTCTTTTCTTAGATGGAATTCGTTTGAGACCGGTAGGAAATTTGTATAAGGGGACAAACCAGATTTTCATTTCTTAAGTGAAAATATACCCCTGCCTTGTAAATATTTACCTTCATTGAAAGATAATTACTAGACATAAAATCTAGCAGCGAATTTCTCAAAAACTTTGTCGAACTGTTTACATATATGTAGTAGCTTTTCACTGTAGAAAATATTTTCCAAATAAAAGACGAACTTATTTACAATGATCATGTAAAGTAACCTTAAAAATAATGCTTGGTATTCGATTGTCGTTAAAATTTTACTACTCCAATTTCAGCTAATGGATATAGTATAACATCACATTTGATGAACCATTTTGAAATCGAATCCGAACGTTAATTGAGTTATTAAAATGTTGAGAGAGCTTCTCGAACCTTATATATATATATACCTATATATATATATATATATATATATATATATATATATATATATATATATATATATATATATATATATATATATATATATACATCTCGGTATCATTCTGGCGTCCTTTCAAAAAACAGTAATGAAGCGTCCTTGCCGTATATATTTCACTTCGCCATCAATGTGAGCTCCGTTCATTCTAAAGCCGTTTGGGCGTCCAATGTATATAATAATTTCAACCTTACAAACAATAGAGCGTCCATACGATGTATATTTATTTCATTTACCGTAAATACAGCGTCCGGCGCTATTGCCAAATGTGCAGTGGAATGGGATGATGAAATGTGATTTTAAATATATTTCTCGTATTTTGAAACTACCAGCGACTGCCTAGCATTGGTTGTTTCTCCGAATAGTATTTCATCTGACTTTTTGTTCCTTAAACTTTATTATAATTACTCAATTGTCATATATTCTATAATTCAATTTATACAAAATGGAATTGTAGATGCTAATGATTTTAAAATGTAAACTCATTTTCATTTTTGTCATTATTTCTGTCTCCAAAATCAAATAGAAATAGAAATATTTATTTCATGTAAACAATTAGGCATGTATACTTTTGTCCTGGATAGTGATATAGATCACACCAAATAAAATAAATTAAAATACGCTTCAGATGAAGACATAATAAACATACAAGTGACAAAGTACATATAACTTAATTCAAGACAAGGATTATGAACATGTTAAAAAAAGAAAATAATAGTAATAACAATCTAGAAAAAAGGGTAAAAAAGGATTACCTACATAAATGTACTTACAACATGTTCCAGATAATCATCTAAGAAGTTAAAACGGTGTTGTGTTAAATATTTACGGATCTTAATTTTGAGTGATGCACAAGACATATTATTATCTTTGAATTGTTTGGCAAAGCATTATTCAATTTTATGCCCAGAAATTTATAGGAATTATGGGTCTATGTCTGAATAATGGAGGACAGATATAGTTTTTTTCTCTCTTGTATTATAAGAGTAAACATAATTGTGCTGGATTCTTTGGCATGCTTTTTATATGAAGCAGGCACTGCAAAATGCAGCAACATGGTAATTGCAGGATGTTCAATTTTTCTAACAATGACTTACAGTGATCATCATATTTGCTGGATGTTATTATTCGAATGACTTTTTTTGTGCAATGCATATTTTGGGGCCGTGACATGTGTTTCTCCAGATTATCAAGGCATACGGTCACTATTATGCTATGAAACATAACAAAATATGCCATTCTTAGATAATCTTTATCTACATTCAGCTTCAGTTACCTGAGAGTATTTCCCTTTTTATAGATAGGTGTAACTTTGGAAACCTTGAGAATATCTGGAAAAATACATGTACTCATACGAAGATTAAATAGATTCGGTAAAGAAATCGCTACATTTTTATTTATCTGCGGCTCTAGAATTTTTCAGTTTATGAACAATGTTCAATATTTCTGATTAACTTGTTGGATGTAGGTAAGAAGTCAAATGGTTTATTGCTATTTTTTGCTTATTTTTGATTCAGATATTATCTTTTTATTAAACTCCACTTTTTTCGATTTGTTAATGTTAAGTAATTCGAAGCTATCGAGCGTCCTGGTCACTTCGGCAATAGTATGAACCTGGGTTAGTTGTGACTTAAGATTTTTAATATCAGGAGAATTGTCTCGTCCTTGAAGCTAGCAGAGCAAAGTGAGCAGAATCAAAATTACAAATTTGGTGCTTGCAGAGCTAATTAATTGCTAATTAACTGCTGTATACCGAAATGAATTGCTCTTATAGTTTTTTTTTAATGGCTGCTTTGCTAGCTGTAAATCTAAAGCTTACAGAGCAACATTTAAAAATATTTTTTGAGTACTTTTTTTGTGTTTATAGGGCTAATTAAGTTCTAATTAAGTGCTTTATTCAGAAATTAATAGTGATGCGCAAAGCAAGACCAAGACCAAGACCGATATGGTCTTGGTCTTGCTGCAAGACTTGCAAGACTTTGCAAGACTCTTGCAAAAATTTTGATCTTTTTATAAGTGTGGAAAGTTGTTGCTTAATCCAAATGAAGAAGAACCCTGCATATGTATGGGAAGTATGTAATTCACAATCTTATAAGATTGCCCATAATTATATTATCATTCGAAATGGATAAATATCTACCATATAAGAAAATTGTCATTGTCCAGAACAAACACGTCTGGTAATGTAGAATAAGTATTGAGAATAAAACTAGGTACCTATAATTAAGTTAGGGCAAGTGAGATGCGTAAAAGTTTATAAATTAATAATCACCATTCACATATGAGAATCGTATCTTACTAGCGCGACTTAGTCTGCTTTTGTTTTCTTGGTATCATCCGTCCCAACTGAGCACTCATTTTACTGCATACTTCTACTTCATAATTCTATTTCATAACTCATTCTCTTGCTCATTCTACAATGGTTTTGTACCATTTTCTTTAATAAAATAGAAAGAATCTCTGAAAGCGATCAAAAGTATTTCTGATAAAACTAACTTCAATTTTTGTAGAAAGCTTTTTCCAAAAAATGAAAATAAAAACAGTTAGAGATTTAATACGCGCATTTATAAAACTAGGTATCTATTTAAAAAGTCAGTCGTGTGAATATCTCAGTTGAATTAATGAGCAATGATCGAAAAAATAGTCTCAAAATAAGGGCAATATAAAATTTCAAATATCTCCAAAAGTGGCCACTGGATAAATGTCATAAAAAATCAGATTTATAGATGATTTTTAACGTTTGCTTAAAACATTCTGCGCGATAGAAAAAATAATAAAATAAAATACCGTGTAGTTTACCTTCCCCTGGCTACGAACTGTCGGGATTCTTTGAAAACAGTTCGGTAAGGAAAATCCTAGAAGGGTTGAAATTACGGTATAGGTATAGGGTATTTAAGAATTTTTTGAAATCCGGAAATCCTAGAATGGTAAAATGAACTCGCTTTTCACCCAACAACTTTTAATTCAATATTTTTAGAATCTGTAAAATAAAGATCGATCATAAGGGAGTTCAAAGATTAAATTAATCAGGTTATTTATTAGCGTTTTTTATCTAATCATTGAGTAAAATAATATGTTTCCTACCAATTTGGTGTTTGTTTACGGAGCTGCGAGAGTCTTGTAAGTCTTGCAGCAAGACCATGACCAAGACCAGGTTAGTCTTGGTATTGGTCTTGCATCCCAGTATTGGTCTTGGTCTTGGGTCTTGATCTTGCATAGACGGTCTTGGTCTTGGTCTTGCATCAAATCCATAGTCTTGGTCTTGGGTCTTGGTCTTGCATATACGGTCTTGGTATTGGTCTTGCTGCAAGACTTGCAAGACCTTGCAAGACTCTTGCAAAAAGTTAATTAATAAAGTTTATAAATTAATAATCACCATTCACATATGAGAATCGTATCTTACTAGCGCGACTTAGTCTGCTTGTGTTTTCTTGGTATCATCCGTCCCAACTGAGCACTCATTTTACTACATACTTCTACTTCATACTTCTATTTCATAACTCATTCTCTTGCTCATTCTACAATGGTTTTGTACCATTTTCTTTAATAAAATAGAAAGAATCTCTGAAAACGATCAAAAGTATTTCTGATAAAACTAACTTCAATTTTTGTAGAAAGCTTTCTCCAAAAAATGAAAATTAAAAACAGTTAGAGATTTAATATGCACATTTATAAAACGTGTATCTATTTAAAAAGTCAGTCGTGTGGATATCTCAGTTGAGTTAGTTAATGAGCATGATCGAAAAAATAGTTTCAAAATAAGGGCAATATAAAATTTCAAATATCTCCAAAAGTGGAATGTCATCAAAAAAAAACAGATTTATAGATGATTTTTAACGTTTGCTTAAAACATTCTGCGCGATAGAAAAAATAATAAAAATAAAAAACCGTTTACCTTCCCCGGGCTACGAACTGTCGGGATTCTTTGTAAACAGCTCGGTAAGGAAAATCCTAGAAGGGTTGAAATTACGGTATAGGTATAGGGTATTTAAGAATTTTTTGAAATCCGGAAATCCTAGAATGGTAAAATGAACTCGCTTTTCACCCAACAACTTTTAATTCAATATTTTTAGAATCTGTAAAATAAAGATCGATCATAAGGGAGTTCAAAGATTAAATTAATCAGGTTATTTATTAGCGTTTTTTATCTAATCATTGAGTAAAATAATATGTTTCCTACCAATTTGGTGTTTGGTTACGGAACTGCTAGCTTTAGTCTAAAGCTAGCAAAGTAGCCATTTTCCAAAAATAAAAACTATAAGAGCAATTAATTTCGGAACACAGCATTTAATTAGCTCTACAACAGATTTGTATTTTTGATTCTACTCACTTTGCTCTGCCAGCTTTAGGGACGTAGAAATCTCAACATTTTAAAGTTATTTTCAGGGATACATAACTTTTTTTATGGAAAACGAGATGTTTAAAGATCTGACAGAGTAAACTAAATGAGCAGCTTTTGTTTCTGGATCTAAATGGCATATATTTCAGATCATTTCATCTAATGCAGCTGTGAAACTTGAGATAGATTTTTTGGACATTGGTCGACACATGATAAAATTCCTTTATGGTCGGACAAGTGCGGCTCTATGACTTCAAGAATGAAAATGTTATCATCTAGATTTGTGAACAGATTATCGACTCTAGTTTCTCTAGATTTAGTTATCCGCTGGTGTCAACAAAAACTTTTTCAAGCATATCATGTGATAAAAAATATGTTTGCATTCAGTTAATTTATTGTCACTGGTTTTAAGTCTTAAAGCTATAATTGAAAGTCACCGACAGACTGTACCTTATTATTCGAGTTTTTTTCTGATAATATTCTGTGCAGATAATATTAAAAAAAATTACTATCACCATCCGGTGATCTGTAGGCACAACAAAAACTAATTTTCATATTTTTAAGCTGTGTTAATTCTGCATCTATCTTCGCGCAAAGATCTTTTACACAAATGTTATGGAAATCTAAATTGGTCTTAGTATAAATGCCACCATGAATACAAATCTGTCGAATATGATTTATTAGTCTATATCCTCGCGGAATACGATACGATAGAGTTTATGTCCTCCATTTTAAATGAAACGTCTGTCAGTACTAGTACGTCAATATTGTTCGTATTGTTAGTTCACTTTGTTCCCAATACATTGAATAATGATTAAAAAAAAAATTAAATATATACTATAAATAAAAAAAATTCAAAGAATGGTTTTTATCTAGAGCGATTTTTTCTTCTATTGATTCGAATGGCACCAGGTTTATCCAGATGATCACAAACGAATAATTTATAAGTGCTTCGAATATATATCAGAAGACCCTATATGAGTGTAAAAGTCGTTGAAATGAAATTCATGTGTTTCGTTGTTGCCAGATTGCCGGACGCCCAATACGCGATGGAATGAAAGTTAACGTATTCAAAATGAATATTTTAGCGCCGCGCTGCGCCAGATATATCGAACTAATTATATTCGAATATCAATCAAAAAACTCTTGGGACGTGCATGGAGCGTCCTTCCAATTTTTGTTCCATCGGTTAAGATGATCATCTTGACCAGAATTACACTGATGTGTAATAGAGCGTCCGTATACGGACGCTCAATTACCCCGGACGCTCTATTAAATGCAATTCGTCAATGTACGGACGCTCTATTGATAGGAAGATATATATATATATATATATATATATATATATATATAGATATATAGATATCCACCTATATATTTAATGTCATTTTGGAGTTTATTACACTCGTTATACCTAGATGGTTGACATTACATGCCTTATATGTTCAATTCTGATCTGATGAGTAAATCCTTACGTATTTTTTTGTCGTTTCATTGCCATTACAAAAAAATACCGACAGATTGCAATCTCTAATATCTACAATAAAAGCAATGTTCAGTCTTGGAGTCTCAGTTTTACTCTGATAAGAGTTAATTGCTATTAATTTCTAGTATCTTATAGGTCGCACTAATGAATTTTAATCAAGAAGGTATAGACAATATACTAATGTATCGATATTAGGTACTATTCTATTTATTAATAGAACAATTTTGGGTTTACATTATTTTAAATTCTAATAAAGTTAGTCCTATTTTTTTGTAAAAATATTTATTTCACATTTTTTGTTTTTCTTTAGTCATGAAAGTACACTTATATTCAATGATTTCAAAATATGGAGGTGAAAACTTTGCTCTAGGAATCTCCATTGTTGGAAATGATCTTTTCTTTAATCCTGTCACAGAAAATTTTCAATTTTCGAAATGTTATGCCCACTTCAACATATTTGGGAGTGGTTTTCAGGGTAGGGAGATTATGGATTTGGATATCTCATAAATAATAAAAAAAAAAATGGACCGACTTTATCAGTTGTTGCACTGAAAAATGCAAAATAATGTTAATTCTATTGGTGCTGGTTCTTTTGAAGTTGGTGCCTAAAACAACAAACTGCAACGGTATCATCATCCAACTTCTTGACAGGTGGATAGTACTAGGAGATTTCTTCACTGATTCAACCAGAAGAGTGATAAAGTTCCTATAAACTTAAATAAATCCAACCAGCATCAACTCCAAGAACATATATCTATCAATCAATGGTACCTACCCAACGCACTTCATATAAAAAATAGTACTTGGTACTCTTCTTTATACATATACATGTAATGTACCTATAGAATCGTCGCGTAGTGACATAATATTATTTATATATACAAACATACAGACAAGTGCTGCACATCTTGATACACAATACGAAGTTAAGACGTTAAGAGATGGAATAGCGCGCGCAAAGTGCATCAGACGTCATCAGACGACTATCACTTACTGTGTGCATTCGCATATTTTGTGTATCACTTCCTTCACTATACTTTTGCTTGCTTTATTTCCAAATGTCAACGTGTATGGGCTACTTTACGACCTTTTCCTAGCACCACTCACTATACAGATGGAATCAGTCGACTAGGATCATGGTCTAAAAAAACTATATCTGTCTGAACATGTTAATAGGTCTCTGCTATGTGAGATCATATTCTAGTCACTCCTTACCTTAAGGACTTTATTCCTAGTATGGTTAAGGTGTACCTTAACCTTTTGCTAGTTTGAATATATATACAAGGAGCATCTGTGAAACTAGAATGATATTTTCTGTTTAAGAGGTCTACGATTTAAAGAACGACTATCTATTAATTCGGTCAGTTGATTGTGTAACTTCTCTGGAATGGTTTAGTGGTTCCGAATTCATTATAAAATGTTAGGTCCATTTATTCTACTCCAATATCTACTAGGTACCAAGTTCCTTGATTTTTGATGTAGGTATCATTTGTTTTGTAAGTTGTGATTGAATAAAACTGACAAATTACGATTCAAAATAATCATTCATGTTTGCTAGGATACTGGTGATGATCAGTAGAAAATCAAAGACTTTGAATCTTCTGTTTTGTTCCTCCATATTTTCATCTCAGTGGTATTTTTTGGTTAATTCCATGTTCCACAACGGTTTGATCTAAACATTTTTCTGTGAGAATATGGTTATTTTGTTATTTGTGGAATTTGCTTCTGTTATTCTTGTCATTACTTCAGGATCCTTTTTTCCACTTCATGATTACTTCCCCGACATATACAAATTTATCAAAATTTTCAAATATTTAGTACGCAATGCAATGCATTTTTATGCGTCGTTTATTCTTAGGTCAGTTTTATTGTTTTTTCATCTATCCTTCCAAATACTCTAATCAATAACTCTGTCATTTTCATACTTTATTTGACATCTAGTGTCTGCAACAGTGGTACCTTAAATTTAATGTTCATTCTTAAGTAAAACAAAGACCGACATCATTATATGTTAATGCATAATTAAGACAAGCTTTGATCAGAAAATGCCGAGTTCCTGCCTTACCAAACAATGCCAAATAAATAAAAAGTCCAGTCAACGGAGTCTCAATGTTGGATTAAAATATCGTCATCGACTCTCATGAATTGCGTGTTGCGCGCGCGTTCAAAGAAAATCGAATCACATCGACTCACTGTACCAAACATAAAGGTTACACTACTTACTACCTATGTACAGGGTGTTCCAATTAAAAGTTTACACCCCTGTTATCTTGCAACGGGGTAGGTTTTGTGAAAATCGCCGAAAAGCGTCAATTCTGTTATCAAGGGTGACGCATTGATGGTTTTATGGCCGTAGCTCAATGAAAATACAAGAAATCGTATGTCGTTATAAACAAAATCAAAACAGGTTCAAAATGCGGTGTCACTCAACTATTTTAAATGTAAAGGTACTTTATACGGCCTTGCCAAAGTGGTAGATTCCAAGACGCTTACTCTAATTAGATGAAAAAATAGACATCTCTTGGCGATATTTACAAAACCTATCCCGTTGAGAGATAATAGGGATGGGAAGTTTTGATTGGCACACCCTTTATATAGGTATATTTTGTTACGAATTCAGGATGCCAGTGAATTGGAATAAAAATAAAAAATAAAAACATACAACTCGTTTTCTAAGTCTTTGTACATTATATTCAAATTGTCGAGACCACCTTACTGCTGCCGAACTGACGTCACATATCTATCACAAAGGGCCGATTCTTATTGATTGTAGCGAAGTCGAAACGAATATAGTAGAAGAAAACGTACGAAAAAAAAAACAACAAACTTGTGGATCGATTGTTCTGATGTTGCGTTCCCATACGATTTGCATCTTGGTGTTTTTTTTTTGCTTTGTTTTGTTTTGTTTTTATGTGTTCTCAGAGGTTTTGATTCTTTCCGAAATTATTGAAGGTGGTTTTGTTGTTGCTGGTGTGTTTGTTTTGGTCGTATGGGACATGAACATGGTTCTCGCCGCACTCTCATTCACAAAAGACCAAGTTCTATAGAATGAAAGAGGAGAGATCTAGTGTAAGATAAGAGGTCTATGGTCAACTATACAGGGTGGTTACCTCCGCCAAAGTCATGGATCGATTGTGGGTAAACGATAACTACAAACAAACAGAGATACTTAAGTCACTAGGGGGAACTTAGGTATAAAATATTTTCATGTTAGTCGCATTTCCGGTTATACTGGTGTAATGTTGTCTATACCGAAAATTAATAGTTTTTGAAATAATTGTCAATTTTTAATATTTTATGTAAAAAATACTACACATTTTTTGAGTTGTATTAAAAGTGGGCCATGATTGTATTAAAAAATAATAAGAAATGTCAATAAAAGGCAAATAATCATAAGAACAGTCAATATAATACTTCTCATCTGCAAATTTTTAGTAATTATCATATCGAGCAGATTTATTTATACAAAAGGAGATTATTTGAATTTATTTATTATTTATGAAGATTATGATAAAGTTATTTCAAGAATATGTATTACATTCACTGCGCGATATCCAGCAACCAATACTAAAATCTGTATAAAATAAATATAAAATAAAAAAAATATATCTCTGACGTTTTTTTACTAGATTTCAAGCTTCTTTTTTGATCACTGTACAAAATATTTTTAAAATATCATAAAAATATATCTTCTTCTACAAGAAAATCAACAAAAATTAAATATTAAATTCTTCCTCATCGGTAAGATTGATAATTATGTTTTGACCTGTAAACTTAATTTTTGATATAAAATTTGAAATATCTCAAAAACGGTTAGACTTAGGTATGGGACATTAAACATGCAATGGAGATGCAACTTACATGAAAATATTAGAGGTATGTCCCCCAGTGATTTTATTATGTCACCAAATGCCAATGTTTTATAAAAGCTTTGTTCCAAATATAAATCCAGCATTGATTATGCAATAATGTGAGGCGAGAAACGACCCTCGCTGTACGCTATTTTGGGCATGGAGTATACATTCATGCTACACATTCTAATTATTTTCTACTTCTTTGAAAAATCATTCAATTTTAATAACTATAGTCAATCTACTTGCAGTTTTTGAGCTTCAGGCGCTATTTTATCATTTCTTCTTGGTGCGTTGGATGAAAATTACCCACAAAACAAAATAAAATCAAAAACATGAGACAAAAAAAAAATAGCGAATGTACACCGTATAACAAGTAATTTGTTTCAATTTACGTTGATAAAATCACCTTTTGATATTGGAAAATGTTGCAGGCTCCTCAACATGAACCTAATTACATTTACGTCAGCCTCTGCTGCTGCTCGACTTGAGTTGATTATACCATTTCACATATATCTATCTATCTATCTATCTGTACGTACGTACGTACGTATGTACGTATATGTGTATACCTTCATAATAATTAGGAGTATCTCTCTTCTGATGTCTGATGGACTGCGTTCCAAGGCTGAGCTGAGTTTTAGCGCTGTAGTAATACAAGATGCAACTAACTACTGTGTATATGTATGCGTATATTGAAAATAGAGCAATTAGAAGGAGAAAAAAATAAAAATATATATTAAAAAGCCTCAACTAGTTACCCATACCGGTAGCTGATGCTTCAAGCTATAGTTGTTTTATGTCTATCTTTTACATTATAGTTCAGGCAAATTAACCATATTACTTGTAAAGAAACAACTTTTAATTGTACTATAATATTTGTTTAATGTTTAATTTTTACGATGATTCTGCAGGTTACGTACAGGTCTAATGGATAAATAATATCTGCACAGTTCGTGGAAGAATAACTCCAGAACACAAAATCACCAAAACACCATATAATGGAGAAGTTGTTATTGATGAAACTTCTGGTGAAGAAACTCCTGGACAACGCAAACTTTATAAACCATTTTGTAACATAAGAAAACAATGATCTTGAATAAAATACAATCTCCCGTTGTAAACAAAGTGATGAGCAAAATTCAAACCTTCAACTAAACTTGGTCTACAGCAGTATTGCAATTTAAAAGAGTTCCGTAGACTATGACCATCTCTGTTTTTCATATTTGAATAGAAAAGGATAACAAAGTTTTCTGTTGTGATGTCATAATGGTTTAGTTTAATTTTTGAAAAGATGGCCCAATTTTTCGTAAAAAATATGTTTTGTACGCTTTTGAATGTAACATTATACTCCATACTCCATAGTCCATATACACATAAAGTTAGGATCTCTATTGTATTCTGCCATATAAGCGTCATAATACAATAGATATTCGTTTATTACTATAATTTATTATTCTCTACCTTTTTGAAATGGAGTAGGTATAGTCAAGAAAATCGTTGAACGTTCACAAATACCAAAGAAGATGGTATCTGCCTACTTTTCCTATTACTCATGTATATTCGTTGCTTGTAGGTACGTAGTTGTTATTATTCAGATATCTCAAAATATCGTGGCGGAAAAAACACATATTTCAGCTTTTAACACTGCTTTAACTCTAAAACCGTAACTTCATTTGGAAAATTTCCAATTTAAATGTTGCGTAATATAATCTCTTCTTCAATTTGGCCGCCTCATAATTTCAATTTTTGCAAAAAATTAGCCCCTCTATATAGCGGAAATACACATATTTCAGTCTTTACCAATGCTGTAACTCGAAAACCGTAACTCTAGCTATTGAAAATTGTTCAATTTGAACGTTTCCGGAGATTATTTTTAATTCTGCCGTCTCAGATTTTCTATTTTCCAGAAAAACTCCCCCGACCACCCTCTTCGGGAGCATTTTTTGGAGAGAAGGAGAAATCGGATTTAAGTTTTTCTAAATATGGGACCATTTCTCAACTCTCTTCTTTCAAATGAATCAAAAATCACCCAAATCGGAGCATGTACTACCAAATCAAAAAAAGGAGTCGTATTATATACCTCTTCCGTTTGAGAAGTTGGTTAAAAAAATAGAAAATTGTGGAAAAATTAACGGATAAATTATAAAAAAATTAAAAGATATGACCTAAACTCTATATTATTTCAAAATTTAATTCTGGCAAAATTCACGGATAGTCATTAGAGTGATAGAGACATTATTAAATTTCGTTATAGAATAAGTGGTTACCAGTGCAGTTCCTTGCGGTATCCATGACATTCTTGCTCAACTAGATTAATTTCCTGCAAATACAAATCTGCTATAGTATCTGATAAAACTTGTTCTGCACATATAGGCTGGTGGTATACGAAATAAATAATACGATATATGCCTACACCTCAATATTGGTATATCAAATGTAGTTCGATATTATATTTGATATTGAATTACAACTGCGCTCATCCCAATACGCTCGACCACAGAGCAACTGTAGTACTTAACCTAAAATATCGATTGGCATCCCATTTTGTGCTTCTGCCAGAGATACCTACCAACACATGATGGGAAACGTATCACATCAGAGACCACGGGTATATTGTTCGCTAAAATAAAAAGAAATATGATCTGACGTGATGATACATCATACCAGTATATATCATATTATATTGAAGCGTAAAGAAAAAAGAAATTGACAAATTTTCATGTTTGCACATGAAAGTGATACATACACCTATACACCTAACCAGAAAGACGACCTGGATGGACAATGAGAATCAGGTTACTTTTTCAAACACAAGGTGCAGACTAAGTAATGTGAGTGAATATGGGAAAATAATATGAGCGTGCAAAAAACGATTATCAATACCATTTTGGATCTATCATTTTTAGGGTTCCTTACATGAAAAGTGTCAAAGGCATCATTTCGAAGATTTGTTTTCTTTTTTTTTGTATGAAAAAATTGGGGTGGTAGAGTTAGACGTTTATAGGTTACAGAAAAACGAAAAGGATCTTTTTGATAATATGTAGCTGAAATCATAGGTATGTCTCTGCGCACTTACCGGACGTGACGTTGTTGTTTATTTCAATGATAAGTTTCATTCTTTGAAAGTAATTTATATAAAATATGGAAACTATTGTTAATTTTCTTTATTATGAACGGGGATATTTCCATTAGATTGTTTCATGTGAACTTTGGGGAAATTTTAATTGTAAATAATACAAAGAATAGCTGTATTCAAAAAAGGTGAGTGGATGGATGTTATATACTTATATAAAGTTTAAAAAAATATATCGTGCGCATGTCCTCGTCAGTTTTACCCCCCAGGTATTGAAATGTTTTGGCACATCAGTTTTGCATGCTTGCATAATCGTCTCTTGTGCATGTCAGTTCTGAAAGCCTACTTGCTGTTCAGTTTTGCATGTCAGCTTTGCACGCGTGCCTGCTCTTTAGTTTTGCACATCAACTTTGCAGTCGAGCTTGGATGTCAATCTTACACATGAGTTTTGCACGCATGCTTCCATGTCAGTTTTGCTCACGTGCTTGCTCTTCAGTTATGCCCGTCATTGTGCCTGTTCTCGTCAGTTTTGCTTGTCAGCTTTATCCCCAGGATAGAACAGTTTTGGCACGTCAGTTTTGCACGGTTGAATGATCGTCTTTTTTGCATGTCAGCTCTGAAAGCGTGCTTGCTCTTCAGTTTTACAAGTCAGTTTTGCATGTGTGCCTTCTCTTTAGTTTTGCAATTCAGTATTGCAGTCGTGTATGGTTGTCAGTCTTACACGTGAGTTTTGCATGCATGCTTCCATGTTAGTTTTGCTCACGTGCTTGCTCTTCAGTTATGCCCGTCAGTGTACATGTCCTCGTTAGTTTTGCTTGTCAGCTTTATCCCCAGGATTGAACAGTTTTGGCACGTCAGTTTTGCACGATTGAATGATCGTCTTTTTTGCATGTCAGTTCTGAAGGCGTGCTTGCTGTTCTGTTTTAAATTTCAGTTTGGAACGCGTGCTTGCTCTTTAATTTTGCAATTCAGCTTTGCAGTCGTGAGTTTAGCACGCATGCTGCCATGTCAGTTTCGCTTAAGTTCTTGCTCTTCAGTTATGCCCATTAGTGTGCCTGTATTCGTCAGTTTTGCTTATCAGTTTTATCCCCAGGATTAAACAGTTTTGTCACGTCAGTTTTGCACGGTTGAATGATTGTCTCTTTTGCATGTCAGTTCTGAAAGCGTGTCTGCTGTTTAGTTTTGCATGTCAGCTTTGCACGCATGTTTGCTCTTTAGTTTTGGCACGTCAGTTTTGCACGGTTGAATGATCGTCTCTTTTGCATGTCAGTTCTGTCAGCGTGCTTGCTGTTCAGTTTTACATGACAGTTTTGCACGCGTGCTTGCATGTCAGTTTTGCTCACATGCATGCTCTCCAGTTATGCCTGTCAGTTTGCCTGTTCTCGTCAGTTTTGCTTGCCAGTTTTATGCCCAGAATTGAACAGTTTTGGCACGTCAGTTTTGCACGTTTGCATGTCAGTTCTGAAAGCGTGCTTGCTTTCAGTTTGGCACTCGTGCTTGCACTTCATTTATGCACATCAGCTTTGGCATCTCCGTTTTGAACGTGTGCATGCTCTCGTTTGTTTTGCAATTCAGTCCTGCAAGCGTGCATGCTCTTCAGTATTGTACGCGTGCATGCACGTCGGTGTTGCACAGTTGCAAAATACTCACACAGAAATATGCACGAACAGACCCTCGTACGGACTCGTTGCCCTGGTAGTTAACAAATAAACTAGACTAGTACGGAACTAAAATTTGATTATGAATACGGCTGATTAAAATCAATGCCGCTCTTTCTGAAAACATTAATAAACTTCTTCGTTGAGGGTGTGGGCTGCTGGAAGAGCCATAACTCACTCGGGCTGTTGTTGTAAGATTGAGGAATCTTCTACCTCCTCCACCCCCACAGGTATAAAGCAAGAAAGCAGCCAATACCTAAATATACACCTACCTACATATATCTTCTCGTTCAGATCGCGGCCGGGTTTATTTTTTAATTTGTCGGTCGTCTCATTAGGCGTTCGGTAGCTTCATTTCTTAATTAACATCTATCCGTTGCGTGTGTTATCTCTGTCTCGTCGACAAAGAATAATAATAATACAAAAAAAAAGAAAGGGAAAATGTGCCCCATCGACTACCACCATCACTACCACAGCAGATAGCCTCTTTTAGTGGGCCCATGTTGTATGTGTGGGTCTATATACTAACCTGTCGCGGCACACGAAACAAGGAATGCACGCAACACCTCTTCATCACATAATGCAACATTTATTATACTATACCCCACGAAACTGTATCGCAGAGAGACAAGTTGATAGTTATTATTTATAGAACAGTGGAAGATTAAAAAAAATGAAATGTACCATATTCAAAAATGCCTTCGCTCAAAGCTTTTAAGTAAGTTCAGTTTGGCACGTCAGTTTTGCACGTCAGTTTTGCACGTCATTTTTGCACGTCAGTTTTGCACGTCATTTTTGCACGTCAGTTTTGCACGTGAGCTCGCACTACCGTTTTGCAGTCGTAAGTGCTTTTCAGTTTTGCGTGCTTTTCAGTTTTGCATGACAGATCTAGACACGTGCTTACTCTTTAGCTATGCCCGTTAGTTTTGGTAACTCAGTTTTGCATATGTACATGTTCTCGTCTTGCACGTGAGCATCAGTTTTGCTTGTCAGTTGTTTGGAAAATGAAATGTTTCAGATTCAAAAATGTCTTCTCTCAGGTAAATTTCCTGTTCGGCATCAGTTTTGCACGTCAGTTTTGCATTTCAGTTTAGCACGCGTGCTCGCTCTATAGTTTTGAAGTCGCGCGTGCTTTTCAGTTTAGCATGTCAGTTCTGCGCTTTTCAGGTTTGCACGTCGGTTCAAAAAAAGTAGGAGTTAACATAAATTTGGAGAAATGACAAATGTAGCCTTTAGTGAGCCAATAGTTGTTGATGGAAAACAAGTAGTATGGAACCTACAAATACGTTGGCCATGAAATATGTAGGGATAATCAAACCTTTTTTCCTGTTCGTAATAACTTCATGTTGAATTATATTTTTGATACGGTACCTATTTGCAAACATTTTAAATTTAACTCTGTGATTTACCTACAAGAGAATTCATTGAACCAATTCTAATTCACCTGGGCTATATGGCATCGTACATAAATTGGATCATCTCTTTTTTTCCATCCAAGAACCTATCTCACTGGTCTAGATTGGGGTCCCAATTTACGTTGGCTTGATTAGTCTGTATAACGTCCGTGGGTTCTATATGGCCTCTATATACCTATATACCGATTGGGATTTTATCTCTAACAAGTTTATAATTGGAGCTCGGGTCCTGTCCCGGTCCCAACAGTATATTACATATATATCTATATATATATATATATATATATAATGAATAAATGATAAAACCTATGCGAACGAAGCCTTCGTGTTCAGGTATAGATAAATAAAAAAAAATATAGGCCAGATATGAGAACTTGAGGACGATATTAATTTCCTAGAATGATTAATGGAGAAGTCGATCGCATCAATGAAGGTTTATACCTCTCAATTCTTAGAAACAAATCAGATTTATAGGATTTTGTACTGTCTGTACTGTCTCTAATATTCAAAGAAGAATTCATGTACATAATATTTGAACATCTTGTTGAATTATGGAAATGGATGTGGTGTGCTCCTTCAACAAAACCAAAAACACAAAAAAAAATGGATGTCTTATATGAATTAAAAAAATAGCTATTTGTGCATTAAGTTGGGAAAAAGTATGATTTTTCAATATTCCTAACGAATTGCACAAAGTATTTTATAAAATCCGGTAAAAAGTTTATTTCTTAGTTAATAGGCTTTATTACTTTCCTACGCTATTTCGGTATCGAGATTTTTACAAATGTTGACGTTTCAGAGTTTTCTAAGTCTAATAAACACATTTTTAGTCATTGGTCTGTCTGTCTGTTTGTCCGCCCGTCTGTCTGTCTGTCTGTCTGTCTGTCTGTCTATGACAGCATTATCTCGGGAACGGATCGGTGTCTTTTGTTGCTTTCTTTTTTATTTTATATTCAATATTAAGAGCTACATTTAACATGAACAGGAATACAGAAAGTAAGAATTTTCCTTGATTGATAGCCTTTACAAAATGGAAGAGTTTTTATAATGTGGACATTGCTTCCGGAGCAACACTACTTGCAGACACAGGAGCTGACATTAGTCTTTTAAAGCGACATAGAAATTGGAAAAGTAGTGGCGTGGCTGAATCGTACATAGACAGCTTCGTTGAAAATAAATTAAGAATAGCCTCCAAAATAGTTGGGCAGCCACAGTCACAGGATTCTAACAAACAAACCAGTGTTGCAATGTGGATGATTGTCGGTCTTCTGACGGATTGGAATTGGGAGAGAAGATAACATTTTTAATGAAAAGTCTGATGTTAATGCATCAAATTGTCTTTTTGGAAATTGTTCTAATATTGTGGTTAACATATATTGTTTGTTTTTTGTTTTATTTTTCCATTCTAGTTTCTCAAAATCCAAATTTTCCGCATTCAATTGAGTATTGAAAAATTGACGAATTACTAACCAGATTTCACAAAAATAATTTCCAGCAACTTTTGAATTGAACATTTAAAGGTTTTCGAATCGGGGCTTTCGAAAGGATCAAATTTCTTGCTCTTATATCTTTAAATTACTAAGCATAAAATTATATACTGTATATTTCGGAAATAGTAGATGGATGATTGAATGAGACATATTTTTCTCCCAGAAAATAAATACAATAAATATTCAAACTTGGTAAAATGCGAACCGCGATCGCATGGAAAGGATTCCTTACCTACTTAGGATTTTATCTGAGTTATTCCTAAAAATTTGGAGTGCAGGCCTATAATATGTTGTTTTAGATTTTTTTTCGAAGATTATTGAAGAACCGTCTATTTCCTTGTATTAAGGAACTATATACCAAATAATAACAAGGAAATTGTTTTTAAATGAGGTATATCTTGATAAAGGTTTGAATTGAAGCAAATGCCAAGTAAACAATTAGTAGGTAATTTTATATTTTTATTATAGACAGAGTTGAATATGTACACTTTTCTTTGATTTATCTTAATGTGTTGTAGTAGAGGTTATATTTTTTATTTATGTTTATTTTTAGGGTTTCATCGAGAGATAAATCTTGTCTCGAAGGAAATTGCTCGTGCTGGTACCTAATACTGAATATCTGTAATAATAATATCATCCAAGACACAGCATTTCATTAACCAAGTACCAGCATAAAATAGCCAAGACAAAATCAAAAAAAAAAGGCATCAACCTAAAGTCGCCACCAATTAAGGGAAATTTCAAAGCTTGCGTCTGATTAAATGGTAAATGTGTTTTGAGTCGCTTGACATTGGAATCGAATTTTTTTCCCACTCTCCCTTATAAGTATTGGATGTCCTGTATTTTAATAACTTCATATATATATATATCTACCGACTGCCGTTGTTACGGTGTTGATGATAATTGGTGCCAATGGCTGCCGCAGTATTTTGCACCCATATGTATGATGACAAAAAAAAAAGTGACCGTAAGCCTGTCTGATAAGTATATTTTTATCACAGTTTTGTACCTACGGAATGTATGGGCGCATCTGCATTTTGTGTTCTAGTTGTTGTTTTTCCAATGTTGAATAATAATAATTGTAGGGTTGTCTGTCCTCCAGACTAGTTCACCTAATTACCTGGATGTCTGGATAAACATGTCGTATACAGTATGTAGGTAAGTACAGAAACATGATGGTTGATTTTATGATAATTGATTTAATTTTATAAATACCTACATATAGGTACACTGAGCAAGTGGGTCATCATACACTGTTTATATAGAATAAAGGAATAAATGATTTATTCCAAAGATAAAGGAAATTTTGCGAAAAAGTTGTCAGACACGTCGAATTTTGTGAGAGTTAATTTTTGTGTCAAAATAGTTCTATTCACAGACCCACAAAAGCATAACTAAACCAACTTTTTGACCGACAAAACCAAACGGAGGAGTTCGACAATTCGACTGTCTGCTTTTTTGTGGTTTGTGCTCGCGCTTAGTAAACGTACTCGGATTTTGATGATTTTTGATCTACTTGAAAGTGGAGACTTGAGAAATAGTCCCATATTCATAAAAACTCAAATACGAAATTTTCTTCCCTCCGAAAACCGACCCCGAAGGGGGGTGATTGGTTGGTGCAATTTTTCTCGAATATCGAAAATTTGAGATGGCAGAAGTATAGACAACAAAATATCCGGAAACGCTTAATTTGAACATTTTCTCGAGTTTCAGCAATGTTAAAATTGTGTATTTTCGCTATGTGGAAGAGGTAATTTCTTCCGAAAATTGAAAGTCTGAGAATAGCTACATGAATACCAGGGGTCCGATTTTCTAATTTGTTCGAATTCATTCGTGGACGAATATTTCTCAATTTTTGTGTGAAACTTTCATGATTGTATTTTCGAGCGTGTGCGAATAAGTTTCGTGCACGAAATATTTCGTTCAATATGCTTCGGATGGGTATTAGTAGGCGAAAACTGAATTTCGTCTACGAAAGAGATAAAAAATGGCGAACATGAGTTTTGTGCAATTTAACAATTTAAACTGAAGAGGCATAAATTTTGGCGAGTGAGCCACGTATGATGATTTCACCATTTCATAGACCCATTTGAGAGTTATAATGACAATCAGTTTTTAAAATTGTATAGACTTACAGAACCCTTAGATATCGGGGCATAAATATAAGTTATTCTCAATTTAATAATCTTTATCTACGTTGTTTAAATCAGAATTGCACTGAGGGAAGTAACTAAAATGGGGAAAATCAAAAAAACCCACAAATAAAACATAATCGTGGTTTATCAAATTCATAGACAAATATAAAGAATTAAATCCAAATGTTTTTATTCCCTGCTCGGTCTAACATCGACTCACGACGGCCTTTTCATGCGATTTCACAACGTTGCCACATCAAAGCTAATTCGAATGCGAATCTCATTTCGTGTGAGATTCAAGAATATCAATCTCGTTTCGTACACGATAATTAATATCCGAAAACATTAGTGCACGAATAAATTCGAACAAGAAGAAAATTGGGCCCTAGATTCTTTGCAGCTACATTTACAATGAATATTTTGTCCATATAGTTACGGTTATTGAGTTACAGCAGTGGTTAAGTCTAAAATATGCGTATTTCCGCGACGATGTTCTTAGATTTCTGAATAATAACAAATACAAGCAAAGTATAAATATACTTACTCAAAAGTGTGAAATAAATACTTTTTGACCGACGAACCCGAACGACGGAGAAGGTATACAATTCGACTGTCTGCTTTTTTTTGGTTCGTGCGCGCCTTTTATATAGTAAACGATCTCCGATTTTGAAGATTTCTGATTCATTTGAAAGAAGATGCTTGAGAAATGGTCCCATATTCATAAAAACGAAAATCAGAAATCTCCTTCCCTCCGAAAACCACCACCGAAAGGGTGGAAGGGGTGAATTTTCTCGAAAATCGAAAATCTGAGTTGGTATAATCAAAGATTGGACAATATCCGGAAACGTTTAAATTGAGCATTTTTTTAAAAAATGTACAGTTTTCGAGATGGAGGCATGTTAAATTCTCAAATGTATCTATTTTTGCTATGTGGAGAGGGCGATTTCTTTCGGAAATTGAAAATCTTTCGAGACATAATTATTTGTAGCAACATTTATACTGAACATTTTTCCCTTAGAGTTACGGTTTTCGAGTTAAATCGGTGGTAAAATGGTAACATATAAAATAATTAAACGTATTTTCGCAGCGATGCTTTGAGATCTCAATAATAACTACAAGCAAAGAATATACATGGGTAATAGGATAAGTACTATCTTCATAGGTATTAGTGAACGTTCAACGATTTTCGTGACTAATGTTAGGTACACTCAAAAGTGTGAAATAAATAGTTCTTACAAAAAATTGGACCGATATTATTAGTTGGTGCACTGAAAAGTATAAAATAATATTAATTCTATTGGTGATGGTATTTGTGAAAAATACTTTACAGTCGACTTGTTAGTCCTTGGAATATGTTTTGAGATAGACGTCAACAAAAAGTCAAAGTTCTGTCTCCTCTTACGATTTAAACAAAAAATACAAAATGCTAATGGCAATAACTCAACTTTTCCAAATGTAGCTGCTTTTATTATTTTATTGCATCATTCCAATGCATTATTTAAAAGCTTTCTGGAATTTGTTGGGTATACTTTGAGAAATGTCAATTTTTTTTTTCAAAATATAGTTTAACAAAAAATAGTACAAGCAACACGATCTATAAGGTTCACTAGTTTCTCACCACCAATCACTACCTAAACCATCCTTAACCGATTTTTCTACTTGATTCTTTTTGATGATAATATGATGCGAAAATTATTTTGCATATACATCCAAACTGTTACATATTTCTTCTTCATTTTCAAAAATAAATCTTCTGGACTGAAATAAAATTGCCCAACTTAACTGTTTAGTTTAAGCTCTCACCACCAGATAATGAATCACAGTAATATCTCCCGTGTGGTGATATTCGTGGAATTTTTGCTCACCTTAATTATGCTCATAATAACCTCGTTGCATGATAATCTCAACATTTCTCTCGTGTGCCGACTTGTCGGTCTGTCGGTCGGTCGGTAGTTCGGCAGTTCGGCATCTACATGGAACATTAATTTCTCATTGTGGTAGCTCGAAACGAGACGGAAAAAAGAAAACACATACCAAGTGTGTGTGATTTACGGATCCTTCCACATCGATGACGTTTTAATTATTCCACAGATGTGCGCGAGTTAAAAAAGAAAGAGGCATGCAAATGAGGCTGAATTGAGCCAAAAAAAAAATAGCTGGATATGTAGGTATGTTTCGAATTTGGTAGGATAAAAGCTGTAGGTAGTCCAGGAAAAATGGGATTAAAATAAAGTGAAGCAAGGTATCCTGATAACTGATTTTTCTGTTTGGAATATGTAAGGGGGTGTTTCCTAAAATTGTAAATCCTAGTCTTATTTATAGAACAGATGCACTATAAAGCATATATATCCTAATATGTGCGTCATATATTAAAAGAGATGGAAACGACCTTTGTAGAAAGTTGTATTTTCAAATATTATTTTTATCTGAAACTTCTCGCTGCGGCCCCACTTGCAATATGGTTGTTCTTGTAGTATGAAACAAATGAATCTTCAACTTCAAGGCTCCAAGAAGAATTCGTCCTTTGGCCCAGGCATAAGTTAATTCAACAAAAAATCTATAGAGAAAAATATTTTCATTTTCATCAACGCATCTTTCTATTATCCCCATTTTTCTTAAAATTCCCTTATTCAATTTTGAAATTATGATCTTTATTCTTAAGTTGTTTTCATTTTTCTTTTATTTGTTAGCAATCAAATATTTTCCTGCTGAAATGAAGACGAAAATTGCTAAATAAAAGTGCCCTGCTAGCTTATTTTTTCATTAATTGAAATCTGAATAGATCAAATAATTAAGAGCTAATTTTGTGCTGCAATGAAAAAAAAAATTTTTTTCCCTTTCGATGGAAATTAATAAATAAAAGTGCCCTGCTAGCTTAACGTTTCGCACTTATTTTTTAATTGATTGAATTTTGAATAGGTCAAATAATTAAGTGCTAATTTTGTGCTGCAATGAAAGAATGTTCTTTTTAACTTTCGATGGAAATAAAAGTGCTCTGATAGCCTAACCTTAAGAACTTATTTTTTCGATAATTGAATTTTGATAGGTATAATAATTATGTGCTATTTTTGTGCTGCAATGAAAAAATTGTGCTCCTTCCTTTTCAACAAAAATTGATAAATAAAAGTGCCCTGCTAGCTTACCGTTAAGCGCTTATTTTATCATTAATTGAAATCTGAATAGATCAAATAATTAAGTGCCAATTTTGTGCTGCAATGAAAAAAAAATATTTCCCTTTCGATGGAAGTTGCTAAATAAAAGTGCCCTGCTAGCTTAACGTTTCGCACTTATTTTTTAATTGATTGAATTTTGAATAGATCAAATAATTAAGTGCTAATTGTGTGCTGCAATGAAAGAATGTTCTTTTTAACTTTCGATGGAAATCGCTAAATAAAAGTGCTCTGATAGCCTAACCTTAAGAACTTATTTTTTCGATAATTGAATTTTGATAGGTATAATAATTATGGGCTATTTTTGTGCTGCAATGAAAAAATTGTGCTCCTTCCTTTTCAACAAAAATTGATGAATAAAAGTGCCCTGCTAGCTTACCGTTAGGCGCTTATTTTATCATTAATTGAAATCTGAATAGATCAAATAATTAAGTGCCAATTTTGTGCTGCAATGAAAAAAAATATATTTCCCTTTCGATGGAAGTTGCTAAATAAAAGTGCCCTGCTAGCTTAACGTTTCGCACTTATTTTTTAATTGATTGAATTTTGAATAGATCAAATCATTAATTACTAATTTTGTGCTGCAATGAAAGAATGTGCTTTTTACCTTTCGATGGAAATCGCTAAATAAAAGTGCTCTGATAGCCTAACCTTAAGAACTTATTTTTTCGATAATTGAATTTTGATAGGTATAATAATTATGTGCTATTTTTGTGCTGCAATGAAAAAATTGTGTTCCTTCCTTTTCAACGAAAATTGCTAAATTAAAGTGCCCTGCTAGCTTACCGTTAAGCGCTTATTTTCTCATTAATTGAAATCTGAATAGGTCAAATAATTAAGTGCTAATTTTGTGCTGCAATGAAAAATTGTGCTCCTTCCCTTTCCAAGGAAATTGCTGAACAGAAGTGCTCTCCTAGCTTATCGTTAAGCACTTATTGTTTCAATAATTGAATTTTGAATAGAAATAATGATGTCTTAATTTTGTGCTCCAATGGAAAAATTGTGCTTCATCCTTTTCAACAGAAATTGCTAAATAAAAGTGCCCTGCTGGCTTAATTTTACGCCCTTATCTTATCAATAATTGAATTTTTAATAGGTCTGATAAATAGGTGCTAATTTTTTGCTGCAATGAAAAAAAAATCCCGATGGCCTGTAGTCAGCGGAAAGGTAAATTTTTCAAAATTCATTGAATTGAAATTTGAACAACCTTTTCATTGGTATACCTACATGTTATTAAATAAAATTGTCATAGCCTTGCGGTTAGAGGTTTTTGTTTTGGCTGTTGAATATAAAGCAGACAGGGTTCGAGTCCACTTCAAGGCACATTTTTTTTTTCGCCTATTTCTTTTCAATAAATATGCTATATTTTTTTTTAATCAGGGTCTATATTATGATCTCCAGAAAATGTACAATTACATCAAATTTATATTGAGTGTTCATGTTTTATCAATATTTGTTATTTTTCTTTATTAATTTTTATTTTTTTTTCTGTGTATTTTCTGAAAAATTGATTTAAACAAAAGTTGTAGGTACTAATTATATCTATAACCTAAAATTATTTTTAATAATATTTACACTACGGCTCTTTTTTGATAATTTTTTTAAATGTTTGAAAGGTCGCCATTTTGAAACTACTTACCCGATATTGCCCAATAACGAACTCGACCGACATATTTGAGAGATTGATTTTTGTAGCAAATTTGAACTTGATACCTTCAAAACTGCGACCTCTATCGTTATATATATATATATATATATATATATATATATATATATATATAAACTTTTGAACCAAATGTTTTTTGGACTAACTTATAGACATATAACAACATGCCGTTGAAATTTTTTCGAAATTCAAAAGTGTGAACGATCGCAATAGGTATATTTCTATAAGAAATTTACCTAAAAAGAGTTTTTTCGACGGAAATAAATGTGCCCTGCTTACTTAACGTTAAGCGCTTATTTTTCCAATAATTGAATTTTGAAAAGATATAATAAAATAATAATTTTGTGCTGTTTTGTGACTTTGTAAATCAGTTGACTGCATTCTAAAATATCTAATAGATCGTCTCAACACCTCTAATAACATCATCATCATTAAAAGTGTCAATATTTGCGAATAGGTGGCGTTGCCGCCAAACAAATCAGGCAACATATTTGCCACGAACTTCCATGAAATGAAAACTTGGAACTACACTTAGGGACACCCCCTGAAATATATGGATTTGGAAGCTGGATTTTTCGATACTTGATCCTATCTTTCCTGGAGCAAAGAAAGATCTCGAAGAAAGAAAGATAGAGAGTAGCGCCTTGAAGAAGAAAAAAAAAGGATACATCTTCGCGATATTACAAGACCATAAATGTACCTGTCTGGAGATGGTAGCTTGTTTGTAAATGAAATATTATCTCAAATTCGATCCGCAAGGATCTGTCCGTGTGTCTGTGTGTGTTATTTACCGCGTAGTACCAGTAGATATGGTGGTGTGGTTTAAGCCATATTTTTTTTTTGTCGAGAGAGAGAATTTATTTTAAATAGTTTGATATATTGGCGTTTTATAGGGAGCGGATATACTGTTCGGGTAATTATCATTTTATGGAGAAACATATATATATATATATAGAGAGTTATACCTCGCTTAGTCATGAGTTATGGCCATGTTCAGAGTTCAGACTTTAGTTTATTGATTAATAGGTATGTATGGAATCTCAGTTGTGAATGTTTTTGTTTAGCTCTACAAACAATAAATAAAATTTCACTTTCAAATCGAAATTTGCATCATGCAGAAGCAAAGCAACTATAATAGTGCGTTTCATTGTGAGAATGCAGTGTGGAGTCTTATGGAGCCCATCTAGTGTCTCAGACAAATTTCGCCGCTAGGAATTACATTTTATCTCAATGCATTCAGAGTTGATATTATTTTAGTGACTGACTTTCAAAAAAGGAGGAGATATACTGGTTTAGTTGTAGGTTTGCTATTTTTTTTATGTATGGCAGTTTGGGCGCTTTACATACTAAACGAGCTTCGATTCTGATGATTTTTGATTCACTCGAAAGAAGAGAGTTAAGAATTGAGTCCGAAATCTTCCCTTTAAAAAACTGCCACCGAAGGGGTGGAGGGGGCAATTTTTTCAGAAAACCAGAAATCTGAGACTACAGAATTAAAGATAAGACCATATCCGGAAATATTTAAGTTGAACATTCATTCAAAAGAGCTACGGTTCACGAGTTACAGCAATGGTAAAAACTGAAATATGTCATGTGTATTTCCGCTATGTGGAGTTTTTTTCGACAATTAAAAAGGGCCAAATTAAAAAAGAGATTATATGTATTAATATTTAAAATGAACATTTTCAAAAAAAGCTACGGTTTCGAGTTACAGTAGTCTGAAATATGTGTATTTCCGCCGCGAAGTACAAGCAAAACATAGATATGGGTTATAGTATTAGTACTGTCTTCTATTGTATTAGTGAATGTTCAATAATTTTCATGATTATGTCACACTTAAAAGTGTGAGATAAATATTTTTTACCAAAAATTCGACCGGCTTTATTAGTTGGGGCACTAAAAAAAATATGATTTCTATTCGTCCTGATACTTTTGAAGTAGGTCTTTCATCTAACTATAATTCCACAACTTTAAAAGTACCAGCACCAGTTAATATTTCTTTGTATTTTTTAGTGCACCAACTACTAATAAAATCGATGCAATTTTTGTTAAAAAATATTTTTAGACAATCAGGTAATCCAGATCTAATCTTAATGGGAAAATATAAAGCAATTAACCAAAGATTTCTTGTATTTTATTCAATTTTATGCGCTTCTCCCAATATGGTCACTCAGACATAACTCGATCCCGTAGGTACTCGATCCACTTCGATTGAATTCCCATCTTGCACATCACCATAGAGTCAGTCGTCGTTCTACGACAGCCTATTTTATTGTTGAGTCATAGTTTGGTAATCGAACATTATGGCGGCTTCTTTTTTTACCCTCAATATACCATGCCTCATGGTATTCTAATTAAAAAAGTAAACATAAACCTTATAATATATAATAATAATATGTGCCACACCTTCAAGTGTCTACGAAAAAAATGGCTCACATCGAGGCAGGCAATGATGACTCGACGATTTTTGTTTCCTCTCAAATATTTTTACGTTAATAATAAAATACATACAATAATTATATCTACATATTATATGAGAATATTGAATAATTTTTGTCATTTGAAGTCCAATGTACTTAGGGAAGCAATATTCAATTTTGAGTTTATGTGCAAATTTGATCTACATATAATCCAGACAGGCCCCTTAATTCATGGAAAGGACTTGTTAGTGTTCCGTGAAAGATGACATATCGTGTCTTGCCAAATTGCAGATCATCTATATAGATAAAAATGAATCGCCAAATGCGTTGCTAAGCGCAAAACTCGAAATCGGCTTGACCAATTCGGATAATTTTTGTTTTAATATTTTCGTCAAGGCATAAGGAAGGTTCTTATGGAGAGAAAAATCGTAAATATGGCGAGGTAAATAGTGAAAACACCACTTTTCCCATAAGCTCTCTTAGTGTGGTGTCAGATATGTCATACACGTCAAGAACTATTATCCAAAGAACACCTATATTATCTGGAACAATGAGCCTTTTTTCCTGAAAAGATTGTGGCCTTTCGCCACGAGAGGGCAGCACTTCTGGTAGGGACCGGGACAAATATTGAACTTATTCCATCCAACGCTTTGGAAATATTGGTGATAAAAGTAAATTATTTAAAATAATCAATCAATTAAAAAAATATCGTGTACCATAAAGCATTACAATACAAAAGCAGGAAGTTATTTCTGTAAGTAATCGTCATTCTAAATTGAGATAATAAATTAATAATTAAAGTGTTTACTCTGAAATTCGTTTTATTTATTTATTTTTTATATTGGCCTGCACATGGCCAATAACCAACATAACTATTTATTTCGAATTTCATATATCTCTACAATTATTACTGCTACGGCAGCAACGCGCCGGGTACTGCTAGTATATTTATAATTTTTGAATGCCACATGTTACGTTCTTTTTTTGCTAAGATTTATCCTTTTGCCCGACGAATCAAACAGATGAGGTATACAATTCGACTGTTTGCATTTTTTTTTATTTAATTTTTATCTTTTTCCGAAAATATGAGACAGCCAAATTAAGGAAGAGATTATATGGAGCAACATTTAAATGGGACATTTTTCAAAGAAATTTACGGTTTCCGAGTTACAGCTGTGGGAATGTCTGAAATATGTTTATTATTTCCGCGATGTTTTGAAAACTCTGAATAAGTATAAGCAACGAATTATCTTCTTTGGTGATCGTGAAATGTTACACTCAAAAGTGTGAAATGAATTCTTTTACAAAAAAATTTACCGACTCTATTAGTGCATTGAAAAATACAAAATAATATTAATTCTATTGGTTCTGGTATCTTTTAGGTTGGTCCCAAAAGTTTTTAATCTAACTACAACTGCACAACTTCAAAATTAACAGTATCTACCGATAGAATTAATATTATTTTGTATTTTCAGTGCACCAACTTATAAAATCGATCCAATATTTTGTAATAAAATATCTATTTCATATTAAATTAGGTACATATCAATTATCATGCAAACATTTTTACAAAATTGTCAATTTATAATGTTTCGAATGAATTTTTCTCTCCCAACAGAATCATTGATTTCAACCTGAGTGAGATACTTTTTTGATCACATTTCGTGAAATCCAAGCGGGAAGTTTTTCGAAATGAAAACACCCTGTATATTTTACATTTCTTATCTATTTAACCATTCATCACTATATACTTGATCACTCCAATCTCCTCAAGTAATATGATGAACATTGATCGCATTTGGTTGAACATTTTCTTATTATTTTATATATTACATAGAACTAATAAAGGTGGTAACCACCTATATAGGTACCTTATATATATATATATATATATTGGTAGAGAGTTATACGCGTGATTGGTTCCACAACAATTAACAAGTTTATTACATGCGATATTACCGTGATGTGGTATGCTGGGCTGTTATCTCTTCGAAAGAAGGTAATTTCAATGGTAATTGATTTTATGTGGAGCTCCAGTTGTCTTGCAATGTGCTCTCTTAAATGCGGTGATAAAATGGTACTTTGCGGGTTTGAAAACTCAGTTTTTTTTTTTGGAAATTTTGTTGTGCTCCGTTACGAGCGTTCTTGAGATTCAAGCGCACACATTAATTAATTGTGCTTGTTTTTTTCCTGTTAATCTTTTACACATTATCTAAATTGATTGAAAAGTACAAAACAGTTTTGAAACTCAAAACACTTTGCAGCACATGCACTAGATAATTGATGAATGAATAGGTAATATTATTTACTCCATTTTAATAACGTGGTATTTGAAAAATATTTATATCTAAATATCTTTTTGTGCTGTTTCGTCTCAAAATTGTATTACATTTTACCCATACAAAATTTCATAAGAGTCTAGTTTAGCAACTTTTGCAATAAAAGCCCTAAAAAATCAAATGTTGGCAAATATAGATGTATTTTATCCATAGCTTTTAGTAAAATTGAGACTCTATTTTTAATGATACGTTAATAAAAAAATCTGGTATGTTCACTCACACGACGTTCCTACCGCTCGCTGGCAAATTCCAGTGAATGAAAAATTCTACACTATTACAATACTCTCCTTACATAGCGACGATAATAGCGGTAGTAAATTAAAAATCCTCTGGTCAAACCGTGCTACCACTCAATTTTTCAGCATGTCAAGACAAACAACAATGGTCATGTAACATTTTTTTCTCAAGATGAAACGTTTAGCTAGAATCTGAAGAAACATGTGGAAAATACGGAATTTTATTCAAGCGTAACTTTTTTGTGCTTTTTCTCAGAGATGGCGCTATATGTTGGTGGTAGAGTGCTCTCAGAAGAATACTTTAGGCAAGTTTAATCAAAATCCTTAGAGCGAGTGATATTGATACCAAAATAAAATAAAAAAGAAAGAAACAAAATACACCCATCCGTTTCCAAGATAATGCTGTCACAGACAGACAGACAGATAGACAGACAGACAGACGAATGGCTGAAAATATGTTTATTAGACTTAGAAAACTCTGAAACGTCAACATTTGTAAAAATCTCGATACCAAAAATTTCACACGATTACAATACTTTCCTTATATAGCTTCTATAGTAGCGTAGGAAAGTAAATGGTGTTCATAGGACTTTCGACTTTTAGCTGGAATTTTCAATTTGGAAATATCTTTTCCCCGAAATTGTATATAACATCCTTCAAAATTATCAAAAATATGCGTAAAAATCGTAAATATCAGTTCACGAAAAAGTAAGGTTAAACGAATTGATGATTGACTTGTGCAGTATATTCAACGTTGATGTGCTGTTAATTTCAATGTTGCCAACGCTGGCAGTATAACTTTCGCAGCATTAGGTTATTTTATGAATTCCATTTAGAAAAAAATAACGACAATATTTTCCAGTTAAGTAATCACTGAATTCATATTTTCGAAAGCTTTGAGACCTTCATCATCAAAAGTTGCCATAATATCGTATTTTTGCTCTGAAGCAAGTATTTAAAACATGTAAATTTTTTAGTAAATTTTAAACATGAAACTATATCTTCTTAAGACAATTAAAATCTGACCACTTGGTTTATGTTTTCGTTATAGAATATTTAAAAAAAATCAATATCACAAATGTTATATTGGCAGTTTTGGCAACATTGGAATTGACAGTTTTTAAACGTCAAACACACTGTACAAGTCAATCATCAATTATTCGTTTAACCTTACTTATTCGCGAACTTATATTTACTATTTTTACGCATATTTTTGTTAATTTTGAAAGATGTTAGTGAATACAATGCAAGAATGAAAGATAATATACTTACCTACTATTTGAGACTGAAAAGATTCTTTCAAATCGAAAATTCTAGCTAAATATCCAATAAACACCATTTTTTTCCTTTTTTATTAACAAATCATAAAAAATGCCGTCTTCCGCCTCAATTCTATCAAAGGTTATGCTGAAATAAATTTATTTTTGCAAGCATTTCATTTTTAAGGCTTTTATAGCAAAAGACGATAAACTAGACTATTACCAGAAATTTTTTAAATAGAAAAAAAACGCCAACAAATCTTTCACCATTTTTCAAAATTGGCTATCTTAGTTTTAAAACAATAGTTTGGCCATCCTGCAGCCCTGATCTCAAGCCCATTGAGACCAACGGCATTCGTCTCCGGTGACTTGCTTGCACTAGGTTCATAAAGATTTCTTTGCAATTTTCCAAGATTTTATTATTAATGTTTTTAATTCGTTATTACGTCGATTTAATTGAGACATTCTGGTGACAGGAGGTCACACTCGATATATCAGCATTACACTCTTTCATGAAACTTAAAGATTATTCGTTCGTTTCAAACTACTTTGTTTTTCTTTTTATGCTTCTGAAGTATTTCCTTTATATCTTTAATCAAAGAGATAATAACATGAGCAGTGAACCAAATTGTTCATAAATCACCGGTCTACAGTTTGAGAACAGTTGAGGCCTCCTGATGTAGTTACTGTATACTGTATCTTACAGCGTGTTAAAAATTTCTGGTAAAAAATTTCATGTAACCTGGAGGTTCATTTTCAAATCAAATTCTGAATCAAAATTCCTACCACAGTATTATTACAGAAAAAAATGAACTACAGTTTACATAATACCTTTGAAAATGTGTCAAAACTATGGGGGTCTAGTTTTTTGTTCATTTTATTGCATTTTATGAAATTTAAACTTGCACCTGTTTTGTGGCTCTTCTATTTTTCGTGAGGTTATAGAAGAGTTTAAGAAGCAACAACGTAAAGCAGCTGCAAACTACTTGCAAATGTAATTTCTCTCTGCTCTGATTCCCTACGATCTGGTATCGGTTACACTTACTGTCTTTTGCATTATTTTGTTCGCCCTAGGTTACGATACCTATATATACCTACATTTATTTTATGTATAGGTAATGTTATTTATATACACGTTCGACTCCACTTGCCTATAGATTGACGCGAAGGCGTGAGTTGCTCCTTTCCCTTTGTCAGGGGCGTACGAATTTTCATAATTAATTATATTTTTAGACATGGAGATAGACACATTGAAGAAAATAACTCAAGAACATAGCATAAGATGAGTTTTGAACGTAGATTTCATAAAAAATTAACGTACGAAGAATTTTCACCACCATATTTACCTTACCTAGCTACCGATAGGGGTTGAAAATTAATAGAATTTTCAATTTTCGACTCCTTTTGAGAGGAGTTTTTGAGGGGAAAGTTGTTGGATTACAAAATAAGACCGATTGCATTCCTAGATGGAATGCTGAGTTTAATAGCTTCTGGAGCATAAATAAATAATTCTAGAAATGAAGTTTTCATTTCGCGCCATATGAACTAAACCTTTTCATTCGATCGAAACTTTTACATATTGTGTGGTGAGTGAGCTAGAAAGAGAGAGGTAGTCGAGCCAGTCGACTCACCTTACGGCTCAACGCTCAACGCTCCGTTCAGTATAGGAACAGCTAAGTAAGGATGTAAATACGATTTTTCAGGCAATAGATACTCTGCCAAGCGACGTTTCATTTTGTGGGAGAAATTATTGACTCAGTAGACGTTCTAATAATTTCTCTAATAAAAATACGTGCTTTAGTTTGTTCTATATTAAATATCTGGAGACCGAGCTTTGCTCGGGTAAAACAGGATTTAAGATGGGTCTATAAGTGTTACTAAGGATATTTAAACTTATTTAAAAATGTGCATATTTCTGATTAAAATGTATTGCGATCGGTAAATACTGCTTTTATTGTGCAGATGTTTGTAAGTTTTAGATTTCGAAATAAATATGAATGTGTAATATGAATGATAAATAAATATACCAAAACTCAGCTGTATCAAAAATCGACTTCTCAACCCCCAAACATTATACTTACTGAAACTTTTATCTGCGGAGCAATTCTTGAAATAAGTAAGTATATATGAAAGTATCGTCAATCGATTTCTCGACTCCGAAAACCCCTTTTTGCTAATTTTTACCAAAATCTGCTAACCCTTCCTTGAAATAGCTAATGTGTACCTTAAGGGTCGCAATATATTAGATATGTACAAATTTACACATATTAAAGAAATGGGTTTTGTTAAAAAACTCAAAGATGATCAGGATTCGAACCGAGGAACTTTAGAATAATACCTGGAAGCTTAACCATAGGACTATTTTTCCCTGTGATGTTATCGTGTTCATCTGGTATCTAGAACCCATACATATGAATTTTCATCGAAATCAGTAGACCAGATTCCGAGATAAAATTTGCAAATATATATCTACATATATACAAGCATTGCTCGTTTAGTATTATTAGATTAATAAATGGTGAATTTCATAATTCTGATGAATGTTGTGAAGGGGAAAAATTACAAAAAAGATTCAAAATCTAAAAACAAAGTTTACAGAATACTATAATTTGGGTCACTCTTGAAATTCAATTTGTCGGCAGCTCGAAAGTACGATATTTTGCTTTCTGCATAAATCATGCTCGTAGTAAGTTTGCCAATTTTCTGACAATACTTAGCATATACTCAAAAATGGCATAATAGACTATTCTAGAAGTAGACAAGATGAGCTCCTTGGAAACTGATCTCAGCGCAAAGTAGGCAGAACTTAACATTTTTGATAAAACATCGATGTGCAAGTCCCATTTTAAACGGCTGTCTACAATAAGCCCCAAGAATTTCGAAGATTCAACGGCCTCAATAGTGGTGTTATTAAGCACAAAAGATTGCAATGTACTTTTATATGACAAAACTTTTGTTTTAAAAACGTTGAGGCATAGGAGATTTGAATCGCACCAAGATTTAATCGTGACTAAGTCTCTAGATACAGTTCTATGAAGTTTCGTAATATCCGGGTTGCTCCACGTGAAACTAGTATCATCCGCAAAGAGGCAGATTTCACCGCTAATCTCCAGACTAGCAATGTCGTTGATAAAAAGCAGAAACAAAATAGGGCCCAGTACTGAACCTTGAGGCATTCCATATTCAATTGGCTTGCAAGAAGACATCGACGTATCAACCCTCACGATCTGACTCCTGTTGTTGAGATACGACTTGAACCATTCGAGAGAAACTCCTCTGAAATCGTAGTACTGAAATTTAAAGTTAAATGATTTTTAGCAAATTTTTAAAATCTCTTATTATAGATATTCTTGCCTACTTTCTACGCCAATGTTGTGTGATCTGAATATAAATATTTCTTACATTTTGTGTCATCATTATTGTACACAATTTCCACTCTTCTGTTCTAATCGGCTATTGGTATCTCCCGAATGGATGAATGAAGTCGCAATTCGCAAAGCGGAGCGTCTATACATACCTACTTAGGATATAAAAAAAACGTTCAAGTAAGCGTGCTTCAAATTTCCAACAAATTTCTAAAATCTTTCCGCTTCAATGATTGTTCCAATATTTATTGTACATACAATTCCGACATGGTTCTATAAGTTATATGTTGTTACATGCCCAGAAAGATTCTTTGAATAGATTCGAAGAAACGCTTACACAGTATGATAATAATGTTATTCTTTTTAGGATTTTATATTTTATTGCAAATGTTATTAAAGCATTGGCTTGCGATAGCATTAGTAGTTTTATCATACAAAAATAGTCCAAGTACGGAAATGATTTAGATTATTTCTCTAGTTTTGTAAGATTAACTGTCGATGCTTCAAATACTGTTTAAGATGGAGATGATTAAGATTTCTGCTTTATTTATAGTGTTTATCTTCTAAGGAAGCTCTGGAATATTTTCATCTGGCCATACCAAGCCTAGATTATCCGAAATAAAGTGACTATGCTGGAAATTTGTACTTACATGGCGAATATCCGATAATTGAGTTTTTGCAACAAGAGCCTATAGGATTAGGGATGTCAAATTCATTAATGATCGATTGATTTCTATATCGTTACGAGCCATGGGTGAGTAATTAGACCTACTGGAATTCGAGAGTAAATTTATTCATGATTGTCAGTTTCATGACATTCTACTCACTTGGGTAGGGGGTACATTTTTCTTTGAAACCAACTGAGTAGGAAGTTTAGAGCAATGAAGAAGAATTCATATTCACTGAAGGGATTGCTCGAAGATTTTTGTTTTTGATGGGAAAGTATTTTTGTGCTTTATGCTGTTCGATAATCATGTAAATTAAAAGGCATTTTAATTGCTTCCTAAATATACGTGCCTGATACGTTGGGTGAATTAATATAGGTATACTAAATAATACATTTCATAAAGACTGGACGGACACGTTGGAGGTTGAAACAACCGTACAAGGTATTGTATATCGGTATTTTAACCGAAAAAAATAGTTCTTTTGCAGGTGTATTCAAAGACTTGCGCTTCCTCATGTTACAGGGCCGTATAACGAACCATAAAGCAGCGCGCAATATTGGATTTCAAATATTTTATGTGGATACGACTCTCGAGATTCTCTACCAAATTTTGTCTTCTTGAAAATTAGACGAGTACAAAATTCATAATATTGATAAATGAGAGAAAGTAGGTACGTGTGGAATTTCTATCATAAAGGTTCCGTACTATGGTGATACATGGAAACAAATAAAAAAAAACATTCTTATGATCTTTTTCATGAGTCAATTCTATTTATTATTAATTCTAAAATTCCATTAGTTTGATCATCATTTCATCTTTAAAATCATAGGTGACGATTCTAATGGTTTCAAAACGCTGAACTAGGTAAACATTTGGACTTGACTTCCTGTACGGGTCTTTTTTTTTAGAATTCAGATGCATTTACCTAAAAATGGAACATTCTCGGGAATATCATCATTAGAAACAGTAATACTAGGAAATATACTGGAAAATACAAGAAAGTAAATGAAAGGGTAATGTAAAAACGAAAATATATTCCAATTTCGGTTCGGCAGTGTAGCTATTTCTAGTGATAACATCAGGATGATAAAGTTTATGGTTGGTTCTAAAGAAATTGTTAGTCAAATTATGTTACTTGGTGGTTTAACAGCTTTGATTTTCCACGCGTGACACCGTACAAGTAACTAGTTTAGATTCTTTCGTTATTTTTGTCTTATGCATCCCTATACCTAATTCTAAAGGTTTTCGATAAACTAATTAATATTTTATCGTTTGTTCTATGTACAGCTCCGCTAGTTTAATTGGTAAGAAAATAAAATCATCTTCCTCAAAGCTTACAAAAACCTTATAGATTTACCTATCATATTTTTTCCTAAACTGACTGATATTTTTATAACAAAAGCAACTTTCTATGGATTGCTATAGTTAAAGTAATCAAATGTTCTTCCAATATCTTATAAGATGATCGATTTTTGAGAGAATTTATTCGCAATATCGAATGGGATAAATAAATCTAATTTTATGAAATTATTCCTTCTTTTGATAATTTGCCAATCTTGATTGTTGTTACTATGTCTCTGTTTCCTGACATTCCTGTATAAGTTCTAAAGCTCAAAGTTATATCTACGTCTCCAGAAGTTAACCTCTTGTGCAGCATCATAAATTTTTCTCAGGATCTTTTTTGGTTATCTTGACAAATTACATGTGTCTTTAAATATAATCCACTTGAACTGTTTTTATTTAGAATTCCTGGCTCTTTAGAAAAAGTTTCAATATGTAGGATGTCCCATTTGAAAACACGCACTTTTCATAATTTTTCAAGTAACACTTTAATAATTTTGAAAGATCCTGTGGACGAAACCACTTCAAAGATAATTAATAAACAAGGCTTCTCAAAACTATGAGAAAATGGTCAACACAAAATCAATGAGAACACGGCGGAATAATAAAATACTGATTGCAATCAAGTTGTGAACAAAAAAAAAAGTCAAATTCCAATTTGTTTGCAAGTGAAATCCTTTCAACGTTCTTTACTTTGTCCCCTTAGTCCGATTCTGTTGTGTTTCACCCTAAGGGCGTCCTGGAATCTTGGTGACCACCAGTACACAGAGTCCTCGTCAGCCAGTTTGACCTGCTGGCGCACAGGTTAGTGGTAGGTATACTATATACCCAATATTAATATACAGTGGGTATACCGAACGATGGAAGACAGGTGGACATGGGCACCTGTTGACTTGTATGTCTGTCTGTGTGTGTATGTGTGTTTGTATTTTCATCACATGTTTCCGAATTAGCCGATGGGCCGTCTTCATCGGCAGAAAAGTGTTATGGTGGCCGTTACTTATATGTACCTACCTACCCCATCGCGTCAACGGTCATCGGAAGAGGATCTTCCTGCTTATGTGTTAGATTGAAGTGTTGATATTCATATCCCCTTTGCCAGCAATAGATTCGATATGGCAAAAGCAGGAAGAATGTTGGCGGCATAGGTATTTAGATTTGCAATTTGTTAAAATGACAAGGTGCTGTTCTAAGCCAGGAGAGTCTTTAGATACGTTTCAGATGTGACGTATTCATGGCAAATATTAGATAACTCGAAAAATGCAAACAGGACAGTTTTTATCAGTTTATTTGATTCCTTCAGTTGTGTTTTATGTTTGGTCATAAAACTGCCAGCAAGATACCACAGACAGCTAGTTTTAAGAAGTAGCTAAGGCAAGGATTTCATTATCAAACCTTCCAATCAGTTCTAGAAAGAAAATGTTGAGTATTTCTATTCGAATGTCTTTTGTTAAAAATAGCTGCTGCTTCTCTATGAGTTTTATAATTATCTCCAACAATCAAAACTAGCTTAATTTTCTCTTCACTAGTTAATAGAGCCGCCATTTGTTGTATTTTATAAAACGAATTAGCGATTTGACGTTTGCAGTCAGTGCATCCTAGATTAAATGTTTATTGGTAGACGTAAATTATCAATCCTGATAATTGCACATAAGTTAATAAAAATAATAAAATATGTTTATTCATGGCAGATATCTGAGAATAGTTTATAATTTTGATCAACTCTTTTTTATAAATAGTTTCGATATTTTCCAAAATAAAGGTACTTTACTCTTTATCAAAATTCATATTTTTCGACTTACCTCGTATACGGATTTAAAAAATGATATCTGATGGTTGCACTTTAAGTGTACGACTATGCATAACCTTTTATCAAGAATAACATTTTTTCATAAATCCAATAATAAAAAACTTTTCCATATGGTTCCGACTTAATTGGGTATTACTTGACATTAACGGAAATTCAATATAAAATGCTGAACTATTAGGTTGTCATAACATACCGAAAATCACATTATGCAGGTTAAATTTCTCTTGGAATTTAAAATATAATCAATTTAAATAGTTGTAATTTCAAATCCATCATCACGTGACTGCGAACGCCTGTCAAAATCGACCAAGATAGTGACGTAGTAATCAAGTCGATGAACAAATCCTCCTCAGAGAGAACATACAATATTGTATCTTCTCTCTGGTCAGATAGTGTTCTCTGTCCTATTCCTCCTTTCTTTAATACCGTGGGACACTAAATAAGGGAGATTGTGACGTTGCAGCCGTTTTAGGTAAATTTCTTATAGAAATATACCTATTGCGATCGTTCACACTTTTGAATTTCGAAAAAATTTCAACGGCATGTTGTTATATGTCTATAAGTTAGTCCAAAAAAACATTTGGTTCAAAAGTTTATATATATATATATATAAATATATATATATATATATATATATATATATATATATATATATATATATATATATATATAATAATGATAGATGCTCTACACCTTTCTGCTTTTATTTAGTTGGACACAACCACCACTAGAAGCGGATCACGTGATTTCAAGCTTGTCTAGTTGGATACAGCTTCCACTTATGTGGCGCTGATGAAAGCGAACAAGCATGAAATCACGTGATCCGCTTCTAGTGGTGTTGTGTCCAACTAAATAAAAGCACAAAGGTGTAGAGCATCTATCATTATTATATATATTATTATACTCTTTCATTTATGAAATATAGATATCTTCATTTATATATATATATATATATATATATATATATATATATATATATATACATCTCGGTATCATTCTGGCGTCCTTTCAAAAAACAGTAATGAAGCGTCCTTGCCGTATATATTTCACTTCGCCATCAATGTGAGCTCCGTTCATTCTATAGCCGTTTGGGCGTCCAATGTATATAATAATTTCAATCTTACAAACAATAGAGCGTCCATACGGTGTATATTTATTTCATTTACCGTAAATACAGCGTCCGGCGCTATTGCCAAATGTGCAGTGGAATTGGAAGATGAAATGTGATTTTAAATATATTTCTCGTATTTTGAAACTACCAGCGACTGCCTAGCATTGGTTGTTTCTCCGAATAGTATTTCATCTGACTTTTTGTTCCTTAAACTTTATTATAATTACTCAATTGTCATATATTCTATAATTCAATTTATACAAAATGGAATTGTAGATGCTAATGATTTTAAAATGTAAACTCATTTTCATTTTTGTCATTATTTCTGTCTCCAACATCAAATAGAAATAGAAATATTTATTTCGTGTAAACAATTAGGCATGTATACTTTTGTCCTGGATAGTGATATAGATCACACCAAATAAAATAAATTAAAATACGCTTCAGATGAAGACATAATAAACATACAAGTGACAAAGTACATATAACTTAATTCAAGACAAGGATTATGAACATGTTAAAAAAAGAAAATAATAGTAATAACAATCTAGAAAAAAGGGTAAAAAAGGATTACCTACATAAATGTACTTACAACATGTTCCAGATAATCATCTAAGAAGTTAAAACGGTGTTGTGTTAAATATTTACGGATCTTAATTTTGAGTGATGTACAAGACATCTTTGAATTGTTTGGCAAAGCATTATTCAATTTTATGCCCAGAAATTTATAGGAATTATGGGTCTATGTCTGAATAATGGAGGACAGATATAGTTTTTTTTCTCTTGTATTATAAGAGTAAACATAATTGTGCTGGATTCTTTGGCATGTTTTTTATATGCAGCAGGCACTGCAAAATGCAGCAACATGGTATTTGCAGGATGTTCAATTTTCTAACAATGGCTTACAGTGATCATCATATTTGCTGGATGTTATTATTCGAATGACTTTTTTTGTGCAATGCATATTTTGGGGCTGTGACATGTGTTTCTCCAGATTATCAAGGCATACGGTCACTATTATGCTATGAAATATAACAAAATATGCCATTCTTAGATAATCTTTATCTACATTCAGCTTCAGTTACCTGAGAGTATTTCCCTTTTTATAGATAGGTGTAACTTTGGAAACCTTGAGAATATCTGGAAAAATACATGTACTCATACGAAGATTAAATAGATTCGGTAAAGAAATCGCTACATTTTTATTTATCTGCGGCTCTAGATTTTTTCAGTTTATGAACAATGTTCAATATTTCTGATTAACTTGTTGGATGTAGGTAAGAAGTCAAATGGTTTATTGCTATTTTTTGCATGCAAGAATCGAAGGGATTTGCAATATAGTTCGCAGAATTTTGCATTAAATTGTTTTAAAGAGTTGGCAAAGTCCTCAGCGGATAAATTGCTCTCATTCCTTAGGTTATTAGTTTTAACTAAATTTGTATTTAATATTCCCCAGACTGACTTTTGCTTATTTTTGATTCAGATATTATCTCCACTTTTTTCGATTTGTTAATGTTAAGTAATTCGAAGCTATCGAGCGTCCTGGTCACTTCGGCAATAGTATGAACCTGGGTTAGTTGTGACTTAAGATTTTTAATATCAGGAGAATTGTCTCGTCCTTGAAGCTAGCAGAGCAAAGTGAGCAGAATCAAAATTACAAATTTGGTGCTTGCAGAGCTAATTAATTGCTAATTTACTGCTGTATACCGAAATGAATTGCTCTTATAGTTTTTTTTAATGGCTGCTTTGCTAGCTGTAAATCTAAAGCTTACAGAGCAACATTTAAAAATATTTTTTGAGTACTTTTTTTTGTGTTTAGAGGGCTAATTAAGTTCTAATTATGTGCTTTATTGAGAAATTAATTACTCATATGGTTTTTGGAAAATGGCTGCTTTGCTTTAAAAATCAACTTTTCCGAGAAAATTTTATTTGGTGCTTGTAGACCGAATAAAGTGCTAATTAATTGCTGTATTCCGAAATTAATTGATCTTTTCTATAATATTTCGGCCAATACAATTATATCCGTAAGAAAAGTACTTACCGACTTGGTTAGTAATGAACTTATCCACCGGTAAACCTATCTTACAGTCATAGGAACATATACGGTTAGCAATCGAAAACCGTCCGGTCCTACAAAAATTAAGTTTTATCCCTTAGCTTTTTAGTATCAGAATTGTACATTTCTTCATTGGGAGAGATAATAAATTCAAAAACATTAAAATCTCAATTTTTAAATGGAATTAAAAATGGATTACATAAAATTAAGTAGTTTCAAGTTGCCCGGAGTACCTTTAAAGCTATAAATATCCCCACAATAGATAATTTGACATTTTTATTTGTCTTAAAAGAACGTTCTCTCTCTAAGATTATCCCGAAATAATAGATTTTTTAAAGTATCCATTTTCCGAAAAACTATAAATAAGAATAAATAATTTCGGAATACAACACTTAATTAACAATTAATTAACCTTAACAATAAAAGAAGTTCTAAAAAATAAGTTTTCAAAGGTTGCTGTGCAAGCTTTAGTCTAAAGCTAGCAAAGCAGCCATTTTCCAAAAATAAAAACTATAAGAGCAATTAATTTCGGAACACAGCATTTAATTAGCTCTACAACAGATTTGTATTTTTGATTCTACTCACTTTGCTCTGCCAGCTATAGGGACGTAGAAATCTCAACATTTTAAAGTTATTTTCAGGGATACATAACTTTTTTATGGAAAACGAGATGTTTAAAGATCTGACAGAGTAAACTAAATGAGCAGCTTTTGTTTCTGAATCTAAATGGCATATATTTCAGATCATTTCATCTAATGCAGCTGTGAAACCTGAGATAGATTTTTTGACATTGGTCGACACATGATAAAATTCCTTTATGGTCGGACAAGTGCGGCTCTATGACTTCAAGAATGAAAATGTTATCATCTAAATTTGTGAACAGATTATCGACTCTAGTTTCTCTAGATTTAGTTATCCGCTGGTGTCAACAAAAACTTTTTCTAGCATATCATGTGATAAAAAATATGTTTGCATTCAGTTAATTTATTGTCACTGGTTTTAAGTCTTAAAGCTATAATTGAAAGTCACCGACAGCCTGTACCTTATTATTGGAGTTTTTTTCTGATAATATTCTGTGCAGATAATATTTAAAAAAATTACTATCACCATCCGGTGATCTGTAGGCACAACAAAAACTAATTTTCATATTTTTAAGCTGTGTTAATTCTGCATCTATCTTCGCGCAAAGATCTTTTACACAAATGTTATGGAAATCTAAATTGGTCTTAGTATAAATGCCACCATGAATACAAATCTGTCGAATATGATTTATTAGTCTTTATCCTCGCGGAATACGATACGATAGAGTTTATGTCCTCCATTTTAAATGAAACGTCTGTCAGTAGTAGTACGTCAATATTGTTCGTATTGTTAGTTCACTTTGTTCCCAATAAATTGAATAATGATTTTTAAAAAAAAAAATTTAAATATATACTATAAATAAAAAAAATTCAAAGAATGGTTTTTATCTAGAGCGATTTTTTCTTCTATTGATTCGAATGGCACCAGGTTTATCCACATGATCACAAACGAAAAATTTATAAGTGCTTCGAATATATATCAGAAGACCCTATATGAGTGTAAAAGTCGTTGAAATGAAATTCATGTGTTTCGTTGTTGCCAGATTGCCGGACGCCCAATACGCGATGGAATGAAAGTTAACGTATTCAAAATGAATATTTTAGCGCCGCGCTGCGCCAGATATATCGAACTAATTATATTCGAATATCAATCAAAAATCTCTTGGGACGTGCATGGAGCGTCCTTCCAATTTTTGTTCCATCGGTTAAGATGATCATCTTGACCAGAATTACACTGATGTGTAATAGAGCGTCCGTATACGGACGCTCAATTACCACGGACGCTCTATTGAATGCAATTCGTCAATGTACGGACGCTCTATTGATAGGAAGATATATATATATATATATATATATATATATATATATATATATATATATATATATATGGGATATTACGAAATTTGTTGACACGATAGAGGTCGCAGTTTTGAAGGTATCAAATTCAAATTTGCTACAAAAATCAATCTCTCAAATATCTCGGTCGAGTTCGTTATTGGGCAATATCGGGTAAGTAGTTTCAAAATGGCGACCATTCAAACATTTAAAAAAATTATCAAAAAAGAGCAGTAGTGTAAATATTATTAAAAATAATTTTAGGTTATAGAAATAATCAGTACCTACAACTTTTGTTCAAAGCAATTTTTCATAAAATACACAGGTAAAAAAATAAAAATTAATAAAAAAAATAACAAATATTGATAAAACATGAACACTCAATATAAATTTGATGTAATTGTACATTTTCTGGAGATCTTAATATAGACCCTGATTAAAAAAATATATAGTATATTTATTGAAAAGAAATAGACGAAAAAAAAATCTGCCTTGAAGTGGACTCGAACCCTGTCTAATTTATATTCAACAGCCAAAACAAAAACCTCTAACCGCAAGGCTATGACAATTTTATTTAATAAAATGTAGGTATACCAATGAAAAGGTTGTTAAAATTTCAATTCAATGAATTTTGAAAAATTTACTTTTCCGCTGACTACAGGCCATCGGGATTTTTTAGAATTCAAGCGGGAAATTTAAAAACAATTTTTGAATATATTTTTTTTTATTTTAAAAATAGACTCGTAATTTTTTTAGTATTTTTTCGGAACTCTCGGGTTTTGAGTTCTACTCGCACTTTATGTTCAAAACAGTTGCTTATTACCGGCGGCTTGAAAAACATAGGAAGATGAAATGAAAAGTCTTTTGAATACTTATAACCGCAATACGTACTTCGAAATTATCAGCACCAGTGTAGAATTTTTATAAATTATTTTGTATTTTTCAGTGCACCAGCTAATAAAGTCGGACCAAGTAAAAAAATATAATATACCGTAATAGTCAGGTTTTTTGTTGCTTTCTAAGTCTAAAGTCTAAGATGAATTTATATTAGAAGCTGTCATAAAAAGTTCTCGTTATAAATTATCATAATTGCTGATTTACATCATTCGTTTATTATTGATTATCTTTTTAAGAATCCATCACTAATAAAAAAAAAACTTGCTCGCTGTTAAACCTGTAGAATGCATTTTACACGTCTCGATGATTAAGCCATTATTAATATATTGACATCTTTTTTTTATATCGATTTTAAGATCCATTTCAAAGTCATAACATATATTTTTATATAACAGCACCACACACTCTTGAGTTGGTAGATATGGCGGACATGTTTATTTAATGATCTTGCATTAATAAAGCTGATAATTTACGCTTTTTATATTGTGATAATAAAAATTTGATACGCTCTGTGGGAACCTTATTGGTTTTTAACGGCAATCATAAAAAAAATATTATTTCATAAATTATTGGCACATTGACTTTCTTCAGATGAGTGGGGTATCTTGAAGCAGTGTGTTAACAGAATTTCACAGTTTGTTGAAGAGAATTTCCAATTTTGCCATACATTTTCAACGACCTGTGGCCTTGATAATTTGTTAAAGGTACAAGGTAATGTAACCGACAAACTTATATAATCGGTTATAATAATATTAATGAACTAGAAAATTATTTATAATTTTGGTCAATTTCCCTCAAATATTGAGACATCTAAAAAAACAGAGGCTTTTATAAGGACTGCCGACAGAAGTGAAAACTTAAAACAAAGGAATAACGAAATTATTGATTTTTCATTTTTTTAAAATAAAATTATTAACTGGTTCTCACATCTATTGGCAATTCGAGCAAAAATTTACATTTTTATACAGTTTATTAATTAATCAAACATATGATGGACTGCATAAAATATCCATATTTTATTAATATTTACATAGTTTTTGATGAACTTTATTTTCATTATTAGCTCTATTATCATCGTTAAGTTCAACAAAACATAGTCCATTTGTACATTCCATTTTATTCTAAAAAAACATATAATAGGCTTATTATGGTAACTGGAATAAGAAACAAATTCTTATGTTAAACTGGAATTTCTAAGTATTGTGTGAAAACTGTATCGATCGTTGTTTTATATATTTTAGTAAGTACTTAATTTTTGATTATTAGACATAGTCAAATCTAATACTTTATTTAAAAATTTCAATTAGTGGTAAGTTTTTATCGTCTGCAAATTTGATAATGAAGTCCCCACATAATATCATCGAAATATCGTCAAATTTTTCACCAAATCTTTTTTCAAGTATGTCAGAAACTTTCGTATAAATCATCAAATTTTTTATATTAAATAAGAAAAAATCTTACTGAATATGAAGATGTATTACAGATATCAAATATTAGAAAAATAAATAATACAAATTTTTTACGAGATATCAATAACAATGTTGGAAATATGCGACAATAAATACTTTGTTTTTGTCATTTATTTTTCTACATAAATATATCAAGTTCTCACTGTTGTACTGCACAGTAATTCTACAATTATTTAATTCAAATTGAATTAGTAGAGAAGAGAGACGTGGTATTGGTGTATATATGAGTATAAACATGTGTACTGGCCGCTATACTATGCGCAATACGTCACAAGCATGTCGAGGTCATCGGTGTCGCGAGCTGGGAAGCCATCCGAAAAACGCCTCACGTGAAGTTTTCACTTCAAAAATTGCATTAGTTAAGCATTTGAATTTGAATTAAAATGTTATTTTAAACAAAACACTGATGCAATGAATGCTTTAGGACTTATTTTGTATTAACAACAGAATACGAAACTAATATCCTTTGATTTAATTTCTTGGCGAAATTTCACTATTACTATCCTAATATGAAATAATGCCCTCTAGTGGTAACATACTAAATTACCATCACAACGAGTAAGTAAAATTTATTCGCGTAAGAAAAGCTCATCCTAACATCACCAAGTTTGTTAAAATCCGTCCAGTCGCTTTGAAGTTAACAGATGTTTATTGACAAAAACATTCGAATTTCCCGAAAAAAACAAAGCAGACAGTCGAATTATACATTTTCTCCGTTTGGGTTCGTCGGTCAAAAAAGACTCGAATTTGTCTCAGCTTTGAACATCATCAATTTTTTTTAACCTAATTTCGTGAAATTTTGAATAACATAACTTTTCTAAATCCAAGACAGCGACTATGCCCCCTAGCGATCATCATGGAAATCTGAAAACAATTTCTTATGGCTCCTTAAATCATTATTTTTTTATACCACAGGTCTCTAAAATGATAAATTTTCGAGATACAGTACTTTGCACTCTTATTTCGCCACCCTGTACAAGACAATATCTAAAAAGGATCAAGGACGTTGAAAATGAACTAAATATGATGAATTTTGTCTATTATAGGAAACACCCTGTACCTAAATTAATAAATTCGAGTTTATTTCTTAAAAAGCATTAAAAATACACACGTCAAGAGAACGACCTTAAATTTTAAGATTGTCATTATCTTGTTCAACAACTTTATGACTGGCGCTTAATCGTATTATAAAAGACAGCGTTGAAGAAATCGACAAAATGATATTTTTATTCGTTCATTAAATTGGTGATGATCGTCATTTTTGACCGACGAACCCAAACGGAGGAGGTATACAATTTGACGGCCTGCTTTTTTTATAATATTTCTATTAATTTTGTTTGTGCTCGCGTTATATATAGTTTCGATTCATTTGAAAGAGGAGACTTGAGAAATGGCCCCATATTCGTAAATACTCATGTCCGAAATCTCCCTCCCTCTGAAAGTCAACTCCGAAAGGGGTGGTCAGGGCAAATCTTCTCGAAAATAAAAAAATCTAAATGGCAGAATTAAAGATAGGATAATATCCGGAAACGTTTAATTTGAATGAAATTTTTTTCAATTGAGCTACCGTTTTCGAATTACCTATATTAATCTCAAAATCTCACATATGCGTATTTTCGCCATGTGGAGGGGGCAATTTCTTTTGAAAACTAAAAATCTGAGGGTACCACATGAAAGACAATAATGTTTGTAGCAACATTTATAATGACATTTTTTTCCTTATAGTTGCGGTTTTCGAGTTATTGCGGTGGCAAAATGGTTAAATCTAAAATACTTATGCGTATTTCTGCCGTGATATTCTGAGATCTCTACATAATAACAAGTACAACCAAAGAATATACGTGGGTAATAGGATAGGATCTTCTTTAGTCTTAGTGAACGTACAACGATTTTCGAGACTAATGTTACACTCGAAAGTGTGCCTACAACAACAAACTACAACGGCACAACTTCAAAATTACCAGCACCAATAGAATTAATATTATTTTGTGTTCTTCCGTGCAACAACTGATAAAGTCGGTCCAATTTTTTGTAAAAAAGATTTATTTCACATTTTTGAGTGCAACATTAGTCATGAAAATTGTTGAACGTTCACTAATACCCAAAAAGTTATAGGTAGGTTTAGCTTGTAGCGGAAATATGCATATCACATATTTCAGACTTTACCATTGCGAAACTCGGAAACCGTGGCTCTTTTTAAAAAATGTTCAATTTAAAAGTTTCCGGATATGGTCCTCTTTTTAATTTTCAAATCTCGAATTTTCGATTTTCGGAAAAATTTGCCTCTTCCATATAGCTGAAACACATATTTCAGACTGTAGCGCGGAAACGTATGATTATTTTTAAAAATATCCAATTTAAACTTTTCCGGATATGGAATTTTCATTAATCAGTTTTTGGAGGGAAGGAGATGTTGGATTTGATTTTCCTCAATATAGGACCATTTCCCAACTCTTCTCTTTCAAATGAAACAAAAATCGTCTAAATCGGAGAACGTTTATTATGCAAAACGCGCCAAAACAGCCATAAAAAAGCAATCTTACAACCGAATTGTATACCTTCTCCTTTTTTTTGAAGTCGGTCAAAAATGGTCCAGCCTTATTAGTTGGTGCACTGAAAAATACGAATTAATACTTTTGCGAAAAATAAAGGTGCGTAGAGCAATTCTTACCTACTTTTATGACGAGTTTCATGTCATCTTCGGTTTCTCGAGATACTATCAATTCCTAGGCATTTAGAATTGAGAATGTTCTAGAATTTCATCTAATTTATCCAGGAAATGTATCCATAATACTTTATGTTATTATTTGCTCTAATTACACGCTCACATACTGAGTCTATGAAACTGAAATTTATTATATGGTGCAGAAAAGTTAACGCTCCCATTTCACATCGAACTTTATTTCTTATATAGCATAGTAATTTATTGCTTGCACACAAATATAGTACAGTTCGTTAGTAAATTTATATTCGGCTGTCTCTCGAGATACTTGAAACAAAACAGAACAAACAAAAAAAAGAGATCTTTTAGCGTATATATAAAATAATAAAAGCTACTCACGCAATCTTCAATTAAGACCTCTTAATGTTTGTTGCATGCAAATGAGATTCTTGTACACTTGTGAGATTTATTCACTTTGTTTCACAGTTTCGTTCCTGTTTCTGTTAAGGTGTATCATCAGGGACTTTGTGTGGGGAGCTTATACCCAGATAGTTAGCTGACTTTGAGAAGGAGACCGTTATTGCTGAGTTCTTGATTGCTTTGCTACGTTGTTGGGTTTTTTATTGATCGACTTCAAAAGAGGAGAAGGTATACAATTCGGTTGTAAGATTGCTTTTTTTATTTTATTTTTTTATGGCTGTTCGCGCGTTTATCATAGTAAACGTACTCCGATTTAGACGATTTTTGTTTCATTTGAAAGAGGAGAGTTGAGAAATGGTCCCATATTGAGAAAAATCAAACAATAATTTTTCAAAAGAAACATTCCATGGAACTACTTTTGGAGACTTTTTAAAAACAGTACCGACTTTATTAGCTGGTGCACTGAAAAATATTAAATATTATTTATACTAGGGTACTTTGGAAGTTTTCTATCTATTTCTAATTGAACCAGCTTTAAAATAACCAGCACCAATAGAAATATTATTAATAAAGCCGGTGGCATTTTTTTGTGCAAATATTTCCATCGAACCTTCATGTTTAATGGCGGTATCAGTGATTATTTTAAAGCCAACTACTTTTCCTATATAGATATTGAACGACCGACAATTATTCTCAATCATTTAATTATTATTACAGGCAAGATATGTTCTATAAGAAGGAATTCGAATGAAATTCCACAATTATATTAAAGTTAAAAGTACACCTGTTGGCAATAATCTATATATTATAATTATTACATAGTTATAAAATACTAACAGACTTTTATACCGCTAGTGAGAATAGTGAAGCTTTATTGCAAAGTGATATGTTATTATCCATTTGATATAGATTATATATTTATAATCTAGTCTAGTGTCCAGTTGTTAAGTGTTTAAATCAATCAATGCATAAGTATCAAGCGGAAAAGTGAAAGAAAACTATTAACACAAGGAAAGGTTTTTTCTCTGCTCAAGCCAGGCTATGATGGTGCAGACATTGTCCAAATAAGTAAATTCTGATAGAAAAAATCAACACATCTATCGAAAAGTTCCAACAGGTAAAATATGAGTGATTTTATCAACATCTATTTATTATGTTGATTCGTACAACGTAGGTACATTAATTAATACCAATATAAAAGATTATATGATGAAGATTGGCTAGTAGCAAACGTTGTGGATCTCGAATCTTCGACCGACATCCTCCAACGCCACGAACATTCCACCAACAACGCGAACTCACTAAATATATCGGGATATAATCTTGACCTTGGCATGTATCGTTGACCAATAACAGTATGCCTTATACTCATACTACCCGAGCCCCACTAACGTCTGTACTCGCCAAGATGCTCCGCCCACTGGCCAATCGCACTCACCTACGTTGTTAATGTTATCAAACACTATATCCCAAGGTCGTTACAATAAAAATTGTAGAAAAAATATGATAAAAAGTTTTTGACTAACTGCATTGATGTAAGATAACGTAATTTGTATTTAAAAAATGTTAGTTTCATTTTCTCCATTAGATTAGTATATTAGATCGCTAGCTAATTTACTTTAGGACAAGAGTCTCAAGGGTTCCAAACCATCAATATCGTTCTAGAAAATTCTTTAAAGATTTTGATCTAGCCTTTGTCTCTGATGAAAAATATGTTGTTGAAATCTTTTGCAAATTTTTATGATGATTCTTTTTCCATTTGGAAGATAACGATTGAGATATATTCTCATTCCTACGGTTCCATATAGATTATTCCTTTGAAAAAGCCCTTCGAATGCTATAAAAATATATTTTTCAATAATTGAAACTTTCTTCATCTATCTATTAGATATTTTAGAACAAATGATTTCTTGTAATATTTTTACCTGAAAATCCATAAACCTAATGGTTATGTAGGGCTCTCAAAAGGTCAAAAAATTAACTCTTTTCAAACACAGCTGCCTGAAATAAAAAATATGTTTCCAATAAAGCAGTCTGTCAATATAAAAGCTATAAATATGAAGTAATAAGGGAACTTATATGAAATCTGACTTATATATTTTCTTTAAATTGAAATAAAGCATTCGTTCTTTTAAAATTAAAACATATTATGCTGACTATGGTGCGGAGGTGTGCGATCACTGTACCAAATGATGTAGGTTCGATCCCAATGCATTTATGTCATTCACATTTTTTCATGTTACTTTCATACTAATAACAAAATCCAATAATAATTTTTTATATTAATTATTGAGATTATTGATTGAGTATATTATTTCTGTAGTATTCATTTGTGTAATCGTGAAAACAAAAAAACTAGTACCGGCTTCATTCGATGCTGCAGTAAAATATTCAACAGTACAATTTTCAAAATCTTAATGATGCAGTATATATTGCTAGTTATTTCTTTCCAGTCTTAGTTTTTTTTGTATTATTTATTCTGTATTCTCTGTCAACACAAATTAATGCAATAAAAAAAACATGTTTTGAACAAAATTGCACACTTAATGTAACATCAATATTTACAACAAATTACCTTTTATATTAAAAATAATAATCGAATGTCATATAATTCACAAGCCCGTCATAGCGACACGTAGGTGTATAATATACAGGATTAATAATAATAATAATAATAATTTATTGCACTTATAGCATTAAAAAAATGTACAAGCCAGTCAAAATAATTATTTAATATATTTCCATATTGTAGCTTTTCTTAGCAATAATGATAATCTTCTATATTATTGGTAAATTCTAAAACAAAGTGATACATGCAGAGATGCAGATAAAATCTCTTGTTTATTTTTGATATTGGTTTGAAAGCAATAATCAAAAATAACGTTTTATTTCTAGAGCAACGTTTTCTCGGCTCGTTCGAGCTTCCATATTGCAGAATTTATATGAAAAAGTATTACAAATAGGACGCTTATAATAATAGATGTAGAAATATATAGGTACTACCATACTACTATTTTATTTTTGTTTCCTCTAAGATCAAGACATTTATGAAAATACTGACTGCCATATAATGAATTAATTCTGCCAATTCACGCTACAACCCAAATACTTATCAATAATAAGTTTATCTTTCTCTGGATTTGGGACACATACTATAGTCTATAGCATAGCTATTCTGAATTCTGACATTATTTTCCTAATATAATTGAATTGGACAAAATACCTAAGTAAACTGTCCCTCATACTCGTTTACGTTTTTTTAATTATGGTAAATACTTCTCCATTATACAAAATACACCAAAACTAACTCTTGGGTCTTACTCAAAACTGAAAACTATTCCCAATCATTAAGGACTTACCTTGCCAACTAAGAAGACAATTTACCTATTTTTAATATCTTGTGTTTGTGAAATTAAACTTGAAGAAATGAAAAAGCATGCGTTTGAACCTGTGAGACAGCTATTAAACTCACAATAAAAGGTACTAGTGATATTTTTGGGAAACCATTGAGGTACATCATTTGTTCTTTCAGCAATCAGAATTAGTTTGAGACACCCATTATAATAGATATAGGTAGAACGAATAATAATTTATTAATCAACAATTACAGAAAGTGAAGGAGATATATTTTATCCATATGCAATTCATAATTTAATTTTTTTTCATAACTAGAAAAGAATTATTGCTGAAGGTTCACAAAAAGGTAAGATAATTGTAAAGTGATATTATAATGAACAAAAATCGGAAGGAATTGGAATTGTATATGTAATATATATATATATATATATATATATATATATATATATATATATATATATATATATATATATATATATATATATATACCTAATATGTCTATTTCATAAAATGATTTATGAATGGGATTGTTATAGATTTTTCAATTATATTTATTACATATATGCTTCACATATTTTCTTCAATTGTAATTTTCTTGTCAAGTTAGATTGCTTTTATAATTGAAAAAAGACACCCTTTTTAAGTACATACCTATATGAGCTATACTTAGGTATATACCCATACTAATAATTATAATTGTTTCAGAATACTTAAGACATGCGATATAAACTTGTACTTATTCAAATGTTACTTTTAAATAAATAATTTGTCATTGTTTCTCTACTACAAGGTTGTGTTTGGAGAGTAGAAACATTGTGAAATTGGAAAAAGGAAAAATTTGAACTGTATCCATTTTACTTAGAAAATATGTCAAATAATATTGAGCCGCCAATAGTTTTTTGTTTATAACTATGGAAAAATAAGCTGCTTACATAAATATATACAAGTTTCGTAAGAACATTATCCACATAACATAAAAGATTCTATTAAGGTGAGATTCAAACTTTTCTAAATTTGTTTTAGTTAACCAGACGCTTGAGAACACTTTAAAAGACACTTGAGATGGAGATGCTGTCATTTAATAGATAGAATTCTTCACCGAACTTTCGAGAATGCTTATTCTCTTCATCAGGGCAAACTAAAAATCGTTACAAATGATCACAGTAACAACAAATTATCATTTAAACTACCTACGTTCGCGTATTTAGCTGAAATTAATTACAAATAGGAAAGATTTAATAGGGGCAAAAGTTTCTTCAGCAGAATTCACAAATCACTTGCCCGAATTAAATTGAAAGAATAACACTGAGTGTGACATCTGTCGCTAAATATTCAATCCACAAACTCACAAAACAATAGATCTCAGCGAAGTTGGAGAGAATCAATAACTAAACATGTCACATGGATAACTCAGTCGATGACGATGAAATTGATAGAATAAATAAGTACACGAGCGACGAGCGGATATCAGTGGATAGGTCAAAGGGATATATTCACCATTATTGCGCAAATTTACTGGTATATTTACCATTCTGTTTCGCTAAAATACCTTTACCCACTGCTTGCTTCATTAAATGCATTCGAACGAAGAAAAAAAAAACCTGGGCCTTGGCCACTGTGAACAAACACGTGCTACACAAATCACGCTATTCAGAATTATTTCAGTAGCCCTTTTGCTGCATATTATACGTCCCGATATCCAGCTGTCATTTTCCACACGTAAGTGGCAATGTACGGCAATTATTATTTAGGTTTTTTTTACACTTGAGTTGAAATAAGTACCTACCTATATACCTACCTACGGAAAAAAACAACGTGTATAATTTGGAAAATATGCGAGTAGGTAAATCGAGCAGGAAATTGGTCAGTACCTCTATGTTGCCGAGTACCAACACGCCCCAAATTTTTGCATGTTATGAGATGATAATAATTGTCAGTTGTGTTTTGCAGTAGCACTGAACTTGACCAAATTGTTGCGTTAATGAGCAATGGAGCAACCCAAAAAAATAATGAAAATATAACCATATGACCAGTCAGCCAGAAAATAAACAGTGACTTGGTCCATATGATATGAATTGACTAAAGCAAGACAAAATTCAGAAATATCATTCTTTAGCAATATTGTACAGGATAGAATTTTTAGAGAAAATAAAATCAAATCAGAGCATACCATATTCCTGTTCCTCGCTGATGAATATGAAATACAAGAAACTATTTTACAGTTGAAAAATAAAAAAAATCGCCACACTGAACACTGAACACTGAAACTCATATCAAGTTAAATAGCCAAACCTCTGAGTTTGTTAATAAATCTCTGCCAAGTGATCACTTTCCTTCTGCTTTCAAAATGTCAACAGTAGTACCTATTTACAAAGGTGGTGGAAGAACAGATTTATCACATTATCAGCCTATAGCACTTATATCAAATTTAGATGAAATTTTGGAAAAAATCATCAAAATAAGACTAAACTCCTTCCTGAAGAAGCACAGCACAATATGGATTTAGAACTCACAAGCAAAATATAATATAACTCCATAGATAAAAACAAAAACGGCCATTGGGATCTTTCTAGACTTAGCTAAGGCATTTGATACCGTAGAGCACAAGATACTTTTATCAAGGTTATCTGGATGTAAGGGGTAAAGCACACGACCTATTCAACTCATACTGACAGAAAACAACAAATAAAAATACAAAACATGCTCAGCAAAAAAGAAATTATATCATGTGGTGTACCGCAAGGAATAGTATTGGGACCTTTGCTCTTCATTATATATTTGAATAATTTATTCTCCATACGAACACAAGGCAGCATCATAAGTTATGCAGATGATTTTTTATGAAAGTAACACCTGCTATGGCTTAAAAATTTAAATAGAAATTGATTTTGGTAACCTCAAAAAATGGTTCGATACTAGACTCCCATCCATAAATCTTAAAAAAAACTTTCTACTGTCCTTCTATAGCTTATCCACGAGCTTCCTGACATTTGACAAAATATTACTACACCTTTTCATTTTTCCTTTTCTGAATTTCAATTGACCCATCTAAAATTCATCTGTATAGTTCTGGATTTCAATTGACTAATCCGAAATACATGTGATGCTTTCTAAAATACAATTAACTATTCTGAATTACAGTTGAAGACTTTTCTGAAATACAATTGAAAAAGGTATAACAGTGGACAAGACAACTCTTCCGTCATTAAAATCTAATAATTGAAGCTTAAAGCAACAACAACATAGATTCCATTATTTCCACTCCACTATTTGCTGATTATTTAAGACCTTAATAAAAAGAATACCCCCCTCCCTTACATTGAAATGACCCATACATAAATACAAAAATGTGCATATTGGCAATCTCATCAGATGCTGGGCGACATTTTATTATAATGTTATCATTTAGGATACAGCAATTAATATTTTACATTTTACGTTCACATAATATCTCCCTTCATTCTCTCTCTTCTTTACTAGCTGCCTAGTTAAGTACTACACATAATTTCTGAACCGCTTCATTTCTTGAACGTTTCAACGTATTTATACATACTTATATAGGAAGATGGCGACCAAAAAAACAAACCAAAGAAAAAAAACAACAACATCATAAGAAGTTGACTCGCATCCTGTCGTGTAAAAGCCATATAGATACGAAGAAAATAATCGCTAAACCATTATATTTAGTGCAAATATAAACGTCAGACGATCTGCGTTGATTTTTGCCATGGCAAGAACTCCGGCAGCGTTGCCATATCGTTGGAGATAGAGAAAAGCAACTACGGAATGCGGAAGAGGTGAATTTATTAATAAAAAACTACTTTTGAGAATAGTTGAAATGGAACAAACAAAACAAAAGACATGTTTTTACCAAAATATTGCTATTTAATGTTAACCTCGATTAACAAACAAAGAATTGGCCAATTGCATGCCAAAATTATTTAATAATTAGGATTAATTCACAACGATGTTTTCCTTCCTTTATATATGTTCAGAAGCAGTAATAGGCGATTGGCAGACTTAAATCTGAAGGAATATAAACTGAAAAAGGTGTCCAACAGGGCTGTACACTTATCCCAATCTTGTTCAATATTCAATGTTTGAATCCAGCGGTTATATGAAAGATTATGGGACCTAAAACATATCCTTGAGGAATACCATGGGAAGTCGTGTATTTCTTGGATAGTTAGTTGCTGTTCTAGCTTGATGAGAATACTGCTGCGTGAAAAGTAAGATTTTGAGAGGATGGTTCATGTTTGTAGTCGTCACGTCAGGGATAAACTGAGTCAGTGTGGCAACATAGCACGACACATCGCATCGTTGACAAGTGCCGGTGTTAGTTGATGTTCGCGTGTTACGGTCCCGCGATCAGACATCGATGGCCCATATAAAAATAACATTGAAGGTTTATTAAGTCATATCGGACTTGTAAGGAGATTAAAACGAGCGCGCTGTAGGAAAGTATGTATAAAAAAACTTACTCACATACACCATAGCCTTTTAACATTTATTAATATTATACTATAGCATTATATGGGGGGCTATGCTGCTCTCTTCATAAATGGGTATACTTAAAAAATATGAATACATTAACTACTTCTATATAGTACGGTATATTTTTGATCGTAGGAAGAGAAGAGATGTAGTGACCATTCAAAGAAGCCATAGTAGAGATAAAATTTCGACTTGGTTGGCAAATGGATCCATCGGTTCGATGTTTTTATTGGATTGAACTGTCAGACATTGAACAGTAAACTTGACTAGAATACACTGACAGCTCAGCATCCACAGTACCTACCACGTCTATACGGGGCGCGAACTGCGTTATCGAGCATTTTCTGAATCATTTGGCGAATGGATATTGGTCTACGTTCGTGATGAAGGTACCCTCGAGGAATATTTGAATATTCGTGATCGTTTTGGTGATTACATTTAAATGTAGTGAATGAAGTACCCTCATTTTTATTACTGTGTTTGTCTTGCTATAAATACATAAAATAATAGATTTTTAAATAGGTTGTTTATTTCAAATCAAATGTCCAATCAAAAATTTGTTTCGCTCCTATAAAACCCTCTGTCTGTCAGAAGTTACACTCTTAAAAATCGTAGATGGTATCGAGTGGTAGCTTTTTGGAGGGACCCTTCAATTATTTTCTTGCTATCATCGGCGCTGAAGAACTGTTATTGTGAAAGCTAAAGAAAATTTTGTTGGAAAGAATCTGCAACGCTAGTCATAATAAATATTTTTTTACAAAAAATTGGACCAACTTTATTAGTTGGTGCTCTGAGAAATACATAAATATTTTTTAGACAAAATTTGACCGACGTTATTAGTTGGTGCACTGAAAAATATTAAACAATATTAATTCGAACGGTGCTGTTACTTTTAAAGTTGTGCAGTTGCAGTTAGATTGATAACTTTTGGCACCAACTTCACAAGTACCAGCACCAACAGAATTAATATTATTTTATATTTTTCAGTGCACCAACGGATAACGTCGGTCCAATTTTTTGTAAAAAAATATTTATTTCACACTTTTAAGTGTTACATTCGTTACGAAAATCGTTGAACGTTCACATGTACCATTTTTACCAATGTATATTTTGTTTGTATTTGTTATTATTTAGAAATCTACAAAGATTGTCTCGGAAATACGCATATTTTAGACTTTACCACTGCTGTAACTCGAAAACCGTAACTCATTGGAAAAAATGTTTAATATAAATATTGCTACAAATAATCTGATTTTCAATTTTCCATTTTCAAATTTTCAATTTTCGAAGGAAATTGCCTCTTCCACATAGCGAAAATACGCATATTTCAAATTTTAACATCACTGAAACTCGAAAACCGTAGCTATTTTAAAAAAATGTTCAATTTAAACGTTTCCCGATATTTCTTATCTTTAATTCTGTCATCTTAGATTTTCGAGAAAATTTGCCATATCTATCCCCTTGGGGAGCGATTTTCGGAAGGAAGAAGGTTTCGAATTTCAGTTTTTATGAATATAGAACCATTTCTCAAGTTTCCTCTTTCAAATAAATAAAAAATCATCAAGATACGAGTACTTTTATTAAATACAACGCGCGCACAAACAAGAAAAAAAGCACACAAAAACACGTTTTCCTTTGGATATCGATTATCTGAAATACAGTTCGCAAAACTACAATGTTTTTTTGGCTTTCTAATTTTTACTTGCCTAATAATTTTAAATACTTTTTGTTTGTTATTTGTCACTAACTCTGGTAGCGAATTTGTCAGACTTTTTACAAGTTACAAAACATTTTTTTAGTCCTTAAGTTGGTGAATACAAAATCACATAAAATTTCCAATAAATTCAATGATTTACATCGTTTTTTTAATATATACTTTCTTCCTAAGGCTACAATTCAAAATCAGTTTGAAAAATGTTGCATTTAAAGGTTTAACTTACATTAATTTCGTCATTTATTCTCGATTTTTAAGAACACTCCTCCTTGGAGCAGGTTTGCTGAATTTACAAAATTTGGGGACCATTTCTCAAAAATCCTTTTTTTAATGAAAGATGAATCACCAGAATCAGAGTAAGGGTTACTGTATGTAATGGTCGGACAACGGGTGCTATATTATCATCATCAATACATCACTAAGGTTTATTGACCTCTTCTCTTACTTACTCATTTTCTATTACAACATGAACCTCACTCATTAATTACGTACTCATCATATTCTAATATCTTAACAAGGTGAATAATGACCGATGGACATTCACATTGAAGTCGAATGGTAACCTGCACGGGGGGGGTCTTTTAAACAAAAATTATAATACAACCCTGAGGCGTACAACCCGCGCACAATAACCACAACGAGCTGCTGTCCGCCGCACCGTTCAAGGCGGGCATAAAGTCTTGTTTACACGATCCCAGTAGATAAAGAAGTAGGTATATTAGGTATTTATGTCAGTAACTTTAAATATATGATTGTTTTGTTTTGAGTGAGTAAACGAATGTATAGTATGTTTTAATTGAATTGAGTCAAAAATGCATTTTCAAAATTTTTGAAAAATTATTTAGAACTTGCGAATATGATGATGACTTTGATCAACATTGGAGAAGGTACCTAATACTATTTCGGTGTCTACCAACGATGAAAACAACTACTCGGTTACCAAATACGCTTACCCGCATTGGATTAAATCACGGCTGGTAGGTATGTGCAATATGCTTGTAAATTTATTCAATACAAATATTGCAGAAACTTTTAACCCATATGCTTTTATTTTAGTCGGAACACATCACAGTTTAATTAAGTGTATGATTGCCGATTTCGTTCTTATTGTCCGAAAAAGACAATAGCACTGCGAGGCCAACTGAAACGGCGTTTTTAGCGCCACCTAGGCTTTAGAAGTTGAACTCGGTCTGATAACGTAGATATTTCATTGATATCAAGACTTTTATTATTTTTCTTCTACTGCTATAACCAATTTCTCGGTTTAGGTATCTAAAGTGGTTAAGTAAACTTCAATTACTAGCTCATGTACTTGCTTCAGCTAGTGGACGAGTGTAAATTGGACTTAACAGAGGGACAATAATTATTCAAGAGGTTGATAAAGTTTGCTATGCCCGGTATAATGATGAAGCTCTGTCTGATTGATTGTCGGGGCAGTCGCTCTGTGTGCGCGCTGCTATTTAGCCATGCAGTTGTGGTTATTAGCGGAACACAGGGCCTATCTTTAGGCATCTACTTTACCGGTGGTCCCATCCTTCCACAAGGACTGTGTGGTGCTGCTTGTTGCTGACTGTGCGTTGCTACTCTCCTCTTTGTTGGCTGACATCCACCATCTACCTCCTCTGTTTCTTCTCCACCGAGATCAGAGATGTGGAATAAAAATTGATCGGCCTCCTGTGTTCGTCAGTAGCTCGTCTATCGTGCTGTATATAGCGATTGTTTTTTATTGTTCTAGCGATCTTAACTGTTGAAATTGTACAGGATGCATTTTGGAATGTCTTTACAAAATTCTACCACGTAGGTGTCTCTACGCTTTATGTGAAAATTGATCGATTTAAGCAGATTCATCATGGTACAAAATTTATAGGTAATTTTTATATCGTTTCCTTACATCCGAATCTAAAATCAGGAACCTTTAAATTATATCACTCTGTTGTTTGTCTATCTGTCCGACTGTAACAACCTTAAAAGTGAAAACCCTAAGAACAGAACAGTCTTTACGCAAATATCGAATTAGCGAATTCGATTTCATATGCATAAAACATATAAGTTTTGTAATAATTTCTGACTTCCAGTGTCCAAGTCAATGTTGAGAAAGGGATTCAAGTATAAAATTTCTGTTTGTTTACTAAAAAAATGGTGCAGGTGATGAAACTTGATATCTCGTATATCTTTTGCAAAATTTATGAATTCTTTGCCGTTTTGATAAAAAAAAACATTAAAAAACAATGTAAATTTCACCACATATTCTCTGGATCAAAATGATCATGTTTTGCTGTCTTCCAAACTGTGTTTTCTGTCATGTTATTGTCTCTATGTTATTTCGAAAATGGTGAGATATGATATACTTTGGAAGTAATGAAAACATTAGCAAACTATTAATTAATATACTTCCGATTTGGGACACACTGTATAACATTGGGGAAATAATGATAAACTAAACTGGATGTTTCATTTATAACCAGTTGTTTTTTGTTAACTCAACGACTGTAGTTATTTGCTAGTTTTTTAAATGTTTCAAAAGTACCAAAACCTATAGAATTAATATTATTTTGTATTTTTAAGTGCTCCAACTAATAACGTCGGTCCAATTTTCTGTAAAAAATATTTATTTCACACTTTTGAGTGTAGCTTCAATTCATTCAACGTTCACCATTGAAATATATTGCTTATAATTACGTATTCAGAGAAAATATCGCGGGAACACATATTTCAGACATTTCCACTGCTGTAACTCGAAAAACTATGTTTTTTTTTAAAGTCCGATATACATATTGCCAAATATGGTTTCTTCTTTGATTTTGTCATCTCAAATTTTGGATTTTCGAAAAAAAATGCCTCTTTCACCACCCATTCGGAGAAGTTTTTGAGAAGGACATGTTGATTTTTTTCATTGGGACCAATTCTGTATTGTTCTCCATCAAATGAAAAATAAAATCATGAAAATCGGAGCACGTTTACTACAGTCGAAATGCTGCGTCGGTCAAAAATGACATAGACCTAACTCAAAAGTTACGTTTGTGCTGAATGCGTTCTTCAAATCTGGTAGATTTGAATCTATGAATATCAACATGATCGTCTTCTAAATTGCCACAGATTTAAGCTACTATTCAAATAAGCAGCGGATCAACATTATTACCGAGGAATATCTTGAAGTAACTTTTTTTTATTGATCTTTCAACAACATCGACTTTGACAACGTTGAAGTAATGCATGGAAAAAACTGTTTCCATATTTATCTGTTTGAATAGAATAGTTTTAATGATTTGATGTGTGTACGATGATTTTCTTCTTAGAGCATGGAATTACCAAGGAGACATCGCATTCGGAGAGCAAGTGAAGCCAAGTGAGGACTAAATCAATGACCGCAAATAGACGTAACACCATATTCTTTTTTCGACAGCGACTCTTGTATCCAAGAGCCTCGCATTTCACCATAAATCGTCGTTTTCATTAAATAAATAGCACGAAAAATGAAAATCAAAATAAGCTGTAAACACCAACTAATGGCAGCCGACGAAAAATTGGCTTCACTTTCGTCCACGGCGGCTAAACAGAGCAGCTTCTCCTGTCGCATACGCACGACTTTTCCCTTCTCTAAGATTTTGTTTTTTTAAACTATTGTGAATAGTGAAAATATGGAAGGCTGGAGCGATTATTTATGTACACACTGTATATAGTCACGAGACAATTCTTTACTGACTGCTCTTTGATTGATCTATCATCATCGAGAAACGTAGCCCAGAGATGAAGGTACGATTGAACCGTGTTATACTACGATGCGGGACATAAGTTTTATTTTTTTTTTATCTGTTTTTATTATACGCAGTGATTTATTATTGATTTATTATAAAGCACCAACAACTACCTACTTACAGTTTCTTGATCAAGGTGAGCTTTTATTGTCAGGAAGTTGGCAAAGGAATGAATACCTATCTCGTTTTTTTTTAGATTTTTAATGTTAATGTTAAAAAGATTTTTTCTAATTCTTTGTTTTTCTAATTTTTTGTGTAACAATATTGTGATGAAAGACAAATTTTTTGTCCAAAAAACATTGTTTTTTCACGTGAAGCTTTCTAGCTCAACACGTTCTTTCCTTTTTGATCGATGACCCAACCGCATAGTATCTAAACGCGATCCGATTTTGATGATTCTTTTTTCATTTGATAAAGGCCTATTAATAATCGGTCCCAATGAAAAAAAAAAACAACATTCAACATGCCCTTCCCTTCAAAACCTTTCCCCAAAGAGGGAGGTGGGGGCAATTTCTCACGAAAATTGAAAATTCGAGATATGGAAAAGAAGATTCCATAGCCAGAAACGTTTAAGAATTAATATTATTTTTTATTTTCCATTGCGCAAACTAATAACGTCAGTCCATATTTTTGAAACAATAAATATCGTTGGAATGACACACATATAGATTTACACCTCCATTTAAAGTATGGAACAGTAAACCTTAAGAATACCTAATAAAATCACCACTAATAAGTTTTTGCGGATATGCTTTTCACCATTTTACAATAATTTATCACCCAATGCTTTGACCTAAGAACTAATGTCGTTGCACAATTTATTTTTGTACTAATTTATTTTATTTAGTCGTGAGCATGTACTTTCTATTATTATATAGGTTCATACACGCTTTTTTATGCACCTGTGGTGTCTCGTAAACCAATATAATGATAATTATTTCATATATATATATAACAAAGTGGAAAATGTTTTTACATTATTTATACACTCATTGGTAATTGGTTCAGATTATTATTATTATTACCACAGCATCATTGACGATGTTGTATATTGTTTATGAAGTCATAAATAACATGTTGTTAGCAGAAGTATCTTTGTAATTACTAAGCAAAAAAGTAAATTCAAACTTTAAAATATTACCTGGTAGGACATAAAAATTAATTTTTGGTGATTAAGCTTAAATGTCCAATTTCAAGATTTAACAGTTAGATTATTTCCTATTATTTCTAATAAAGGGTGATTTATAAGTAGTAGTATATAGTAGATAAGAATTTTTATCTGACATATGCTTTGGCAGCAGTTATTTCTATTTATATTTTTTCTTTCTTATCGTTTTCCCAAAACTCCGTATAATAAAGAAACATACTTGCTTTTGAAATCATATTCTCTTCCACATAATAATTTTTTGGATTTTCTAAAAAAGACATTATTCTGTATAATAATATGAAGATATTGATTGTATAATTAATAATTTTCCAGAAAAAGGTGATGATAAGCAGGTAATTTTTTGCTTGACCTTCTGAACATGCTCAAAATGCAAACCGGGTAGCTAAGGTAAAAACAATATATACAGGGTGGTCCTAATTATAATGTTGAAACTTTAACAGTGTATTCAGCAGATAAAAATAATTATAAAAGTTCATATAAACTTATCTCCAAAAATGCTTCGTTTTGGAGATACGGGGTGTTGAAATATTGCGAAAAAATAGGTTTTTCATATTTTTAAAGAAAATCTTCTTGATTTTGCTTTCAAACTTAGTAGGATTATTGCCATATAAAAACAAATTTATACAATGATAAACATTTGTTTTTGTTTTACCAGTGGCATTCTTGAGACCGTTTTAATTATTTTAAATAATAATAAAAATTGTACGCCAATGGTTTATTGCAATTCAGTTAATAAATTTATATATATATTGATCAATTCTAACCAAAAATGGTATCTATAGTCTTATTTCTAAAACGAACCGTTCTTGAGAAAAAAATAATTTTTGTTTGCATGTGCATCTAATATCTGAGGTTTGCAAATTAAATTAAGATAATTCGCGCTATTTCAATTCGTTTTTATTTACATCACATTTGCAAACGGTTCCTTTTAGCGAAAAGACTAAGGACACCATTTTTGTTTAGAATTGATCAATATATCTAATTTAAAAAAAAAAAATTGCGATAAACCATTGGCGTACCATTTTTATTATTTAAAATAGTTAAAACGGTCTCACAAACGCCACTGGTAAAACAAAAACAAGTGTTTATCATGCTATAAATGTGTTTTTAAGTGACAATAATACCTACTAAGTTTGAAAGCAAAATCTAGAAGAGTTTCTTTAAAAATAAGAAAAAAGGATTTTTTTCGCAATATTTCAACACCCCGTATCTAAAAAACGAAGTGTTCTTGGAGATAAGTTTATATGAACTTTTTTAATTATTTTTATCTGCCAAGTACGCTGTTAAAGTTTCTCTATTATAATTCGGACCACCCTGTATATTACTAAATAATTATTATTTATAACCGATCTACATCTACAGCAAAATTAAGAGAAAGAAATTATTTATTGATTAAGAACAGCATTACAAAAGTAGTGCTAAATATGGCCACCCCAGAGGAAAAACCGTGTAGCATGAGGGGCAAAACCGGGAAGTTACAAATTTGATTGAACTGTTTTTATACAACTATCGCATTGGAACTCTTTCAAATCTTCATCCGGCCAGCCATTAGGTACAATCTTCATGTGTCCAGTTTTTGAGACATTGAGTAGTTTTCCTTATTTTATCTTCATCGTTTGCAGTATTTTTATCTTCCTCCTCAGAACTCGAATCCTCTGTCAACTTCTTCGTTATCTTTCTTTGTTCAGCTTTATTTTTACCTTTAGAAACAATTCTACTCTTCACTCCCTTAGCCTTTTTACCTTTCTCAAGCATCATAGCTTCTAGTTCCTTTTTATATGGTGACTCTGTCAAATCTGCTGTCTTACCGCGACGATGTTTTTGTGTGTTCCTTCTTGTTACTGTGAGAAGATGCCATTTTGTTCTTGGGATATACAGCTAAATGTACAGACTTAACCAAAGATTTCAATCGAGCTTCTGGTGAATCTAAAGGCATTTGAATTATTTCAAGTGTTTCCCTGGATATTCTTTCATATGCCGATACTGTTTCTCTGGATGATCAACTGTAATATTTATGGTCTGGTGTTGACGGTCTGACTTTCTTTGATAATTTGGGTATCATTTGGTGAACTGAAAATGGCTCACATGTATAAGGTTTACTATCGATCAATTAAATAAAGTGTGTTAGACACAAGTGGTTAAATAAAGGACAAAACCCGATTATGCCTGCCAAGTTTTGCCCCGAGTGTATTTCTGAAACAAATTGACCTGCACGTACTCAAATATAACCTACTTATAATGGAAAACTTTTCTCACATAAATAAGCTACAGAAACAAGGGTTTCAGACTATACATTAAAAAATTCTATCAACACAGTCCTTAGAAGGTTGTAGAATGATTTAAAATGATAAAAATAGATTTAAATACCTCCTATAACACGAATAATGGGGTTTTGGCGCTACACAAATATTTGGTGAACTGGCGAGATTCGAACGACAAAAACAAATACATATAAGTATATCTCATTTCCTTACTGATATTCAATCTATTGATCAATTCAAGACATGCATCTGTGCTTCATTATTCACAAACATATGTTCTCTGATCAAAACAAACAAACATACACGCTTCCATGTCGTGGGATACATCCCCTGACGACTATTCCCGGTGTATCTACGTATATGTCACCATCAGTCAATAATGAATAAGATAAAGAAAGACGAAAAAATATCCACAGCGATACGAATGTACTTTTAAAGTGTATTAATTCACTTTCCTTTGAGCGCACAGACATAATACCTATGCGATCAGAGATACTGATCAGAGATAAAGTACCTAGTAGTATATATATATATATAGAAGTAGGGCTACTTGAAAGAAAGGCTATGGGAACAAACAGACTGGCGGCGGCGACGAATACAAGATCGAACACGACAACGATGAAGAAAGGATGAAAATATCATTAATGTGTGCGGGAATCTCTGGTCCATATTAGGTTTACGGTTGATTTGCTTAGATTTTGACGTCACAGCGTGAAAGTAGCATGTTCAAAAAAATCAAGCTAAAAATGACTTGTCTATCATCATCTTTTTCTTGGACTTGATAATTTCAATATCTTTATGTTATTATGTAGATTAACACCTTAGATGAATGATATATATTTTTTAGAAAATTAAAAAAAAATCCAAAAGCAAGTATGTTTTTCTGGTATAAGGCATTATAGAAAAAATATAAATAAAAGGGATAACTGCTTCCAAAGGATATATCAGAAAATATTAATATGACATGATATGTTCATGTATAATAGATAATAGGTATGTATTTTAGCTGATACATTTTGGGAATATGAATATTTTATCCAAATCACCTTAAAACAATATCCCTCAACGTTACTGGTTGTTCAATCATCTATCTATTTTCAGTATACAAAGATCATAGACGTTCTCACACCCAACACTCCCCGGCCGTTTCGATGACACAGTCAACCTTTTTTTCATATTTCCAGGAAGAAGAGCTATGTTGACCAGTTTAAAACTGTCTTAATTTACGCTACAGTGAATTAAAATGTGAACTAGAATTCATCTGATTCTTTATGACAGCCAGAAAAAAGTACGAAGGATTCGAATACACAATTTAATAATTTAAAATTAATAACTTGAGTTACCCCAAATTTTTGTCTTATAATTAACTAAAGTTGAGTGAGAACTCTTGTCAGATAAGCTACTTAACAGCGTCCCTAAAGATAGCAAAGCAAAGTGAGCAGAACCCAAAATACATATTTGATGCTTGAAGAGCTAATTAAGTGCTGTATTTAGAAATTAATTGCTCTTCATTTTTTTTTTAAATGGCTGCTTTGCTAGCTTTAGATTCTGTATTCCAAAATTCATTGCTGTTATTGTTTTTTTTTAAATGGCAGCTTTGAATTTTTAAAAAAACTATAAACGCAAATCGGAAAACAGCACTTAATTAGCCCTACAGGCATGAAAAAAGTTTTCAAAAATGTTGATTTTTAAAGGTTTCTTTGCTAGCTTAACTCTAAAGCTAGTAAAGCAGCCATTTTCCAAAAAACTATAAAAGCAATTAATTTCGGAATACTGCACTTAATTAACATTTAATTAGCCCTACAAGCACTAAAAACAGAAGTTTTCAAAAAAGTTGATGTTTGAAGGTTGCTGTGCCAGCTTAAGTCTAAAACTAACGAAGCAGCCATTTTCCAAAAAACTATAAGAGCAATTAATTTCGAAATACAGCACCTAATTAGCTCTACAAGCACCAATTATGTATTTTGAATTTTACTCACTTTGCTCTTCTAGCTTTAGGGACATTATTTTACAATATGCTCATTTTAGGCAAAATATGTGGAAATTTTTGTTTTTGAGAAGTTTTTTCTCCCTCTAATTCATAGACAATACCGTTTTTCAAATAGTATTGTAGAGAATAAAAAAATGAAAGAAAAACATTTAAACATGCCAAACAAACACCCTGTATTACGAGCACTTAATACATTTCAGGTGGGTACTTACAGCTGTTCTCCAGTTCTGAGGGGTGACTTTCGCGAAACTGTTTCGAAGAAGAAACCAGATTTTTACGTTTTGTTTGTCATACAATCTCGCCTCTCAATTTCGATCGATATTAATTAATTCAATAGGGTTTAGTTCGTAATAATAAGGTGGGATATCAAAACCTTTGAATTCAATCTGACTGTCGCAATTTTTTCAAATTTATATTGTACGCTTTATGAATATTTATGGTGGTGAATGGTATCTTTCTAATCCACCGCTAGTGTAAATTTAATTAATTTCTGAGTCCCTCATTATCACAAATCAATCTTAGAAGTGTTCATAATATTAATTCTCTGCAAGGCTTTTATTACTCCGTTTATTTAGTAATCGTAGTCACATCCAAACTAGTCATTCTGTTGTATTAATGACAACCTGTTGACAACATTATCTCTCATCAACTGTCATCAAAATCTTAACCACTGTCGACAAGTTTAAATTAATGACAATATTTGTTCGGATCAACAGCAGTTTTACAAAGCACCTTCATTGAACATTTAGAGAATTAACAAAGCATATCGGAAAGGCAAGTGGTAAAACAAGAAATAATGACATAACCAACAACAAACACTAGGTAGCACGTTCTTTTGACGATATATCGCACCATAAATGGTATGTGTGTAATGTTTATGTCCATGGTATATGGTTTCATGGTTGAGGGAAGTGTGGAAGTGCACTGAACTGAATCGATGATCTTTTAGCAGCGACATGCATCACATATCACTTGATTTTACCTAAAAAAAAAACATTCTGCTGGACACCAGGTCATGTACTTGAAATTAAAGACTAAGCTTCAAAATATAAGAGGTGAATAATTTTCATTGAGAGCTTTCCTAACTATTTACAATTTTGGAACACACGCGACGTTAGCGTCACCTCTTGTACACCTCGAAACGCCTTTGGGGGAACTCCACACAAACAGCATCAGAATATCTCTTTACATATATGTCCACCTAAGAGTGCCATTTGCACTAACAGACCCTCACAAAACAGTCCAGTGACTCATATATAGCATAAAGTCCCCGAAAATCCAGCCATAGATACCGTCTTCGGGTATAACAGGTATGGAATCCTCCACCAAGGTGATGCAGTCGCGCACTTACAGTCACCCCCAGATCAGTCCAGTAGCATAATACTAAATACATGAGAAAAAGTCCACCCAAATCCAGTCAGAGATACACGTACACGTGTACTTCGAAGTTTATTTTGTCATCACGGGGTGATTGGATGATTGTTTCTTTTCAAACTTCTAGAAATGGAAACTAAAGTAAAAGCTCTTAAATATTGCTCAAAGAAATTCAAATGAAAATTACCTTACTTATAAAACGGTTGCTTTTGTGATAACAATAGTTAGCTAAAAACCTTTTAAAATATCATTCATTATACATGTAATTGAATGCCCTATATTCTCCATAATAACAAAACTCGAAACCACAAATAATTCTTCATAGCCTCAGTCTATATATATATAGGTATGTGAAAGATGATGATTCTTCGACTGTTATAATATGTGGCATCATTTTTGTATTAGAATAAAAAGTCGATCAGCACCACGAAAGGCTGCTGCTGGTATCTATAGGTCTGTCTGTCTGTCTGTCTGTCTGACTGACTGACTGACTGTTTGGAATTCAAATTGTCCGTATACCGACGATGATGATAATAATGGTAATGGTATGGGCGATGTGTTCGAATTCGCAGAAAAAAAATGACAACCGCGGGCTAGCTGCCAGAGTTGTGGGTATTATCACGCGAGGTTCAGGAGCGTACCATGAAAGAATTTCATATCAAAATTCTCCCATTTCAATATTAACTGGTTTCTTCTCATTGAACTAACTTCCTCATTTGTTCTTGATTTACCTTCAACAGTTATTGTTCCAGTACTCTCATAATTCTTAGTTAATTATTTTCTGAAAAATGGCTCCATTTTCAAATTTCCACTGATCGGTCAAGCATATTAAATTTAAATTGTCTTTGCATCCATTCTTGTAAAACATAGATGATTTATTGAAAATTTACTTACATATCACAAAAACAGCTGCAGATAATTCGATATATTTCTGGAATACAGATATTGAGATGTCAAAGTAAAAGCTCAAGGAATTGCTTTAGTATTCAGTCAAAGGATTTCTGGGTTAAGAGCTCTATAAATAATTATGACAGGTTTCAGTTAGTCAGTTTATTGATGGAAAGTGGGAAAATCAGTCAATTCTCATTTCATTTTTTTAAAACATTCATTTGTCTTCTCCTGTACTAAATTTGGCAACAAAAGCATTAAATAATTAGGACGGTGAACTCCGGGGAAATTGTCAGATTAGTTGCCAGTAATTTTTTTTTGTTCAAGAAAGAAGAAAGAAAGAAGATGTAAGTAGAAAAATTAACATCTAGGCAATTAATTTTTTCAAAATAAATTTCCTTCATTATTCTATTTTTTTTACAAGGACTCAATTATTTGGTGAACTGATTAGTGAGAAGGCGAAGTTTTTTCATCAGCTGCTAAATTAACATAACAACTTCAAATCAAGTAGCGGTTGGTTGCAAAAATTTAAAGAGCGATATAACATAAGGCAGTTGACTATTACGCAGTGTAACCATTTAAAGAAAAGTTACACTCAAAAATCAGAGAAAAGGGTCTTCATCAGGATCAGATTTATAATGGCGATGAAAGTGGTCTATTTTGGCGAGACTTGCCAAATAAAACTCTTGCTAATGGTAATGAAAAATCAGTGCCGGGCCAAAAACTTTGTAAAGAAAGAATAACCTTCATGCAATGTACTAATGCATCTGGCTCCCTTATGTAAAGATTGCTGGTTGTTGGAATATCAGCAAAACCACGAGCTTTCCAAAAAAAAGTTGGATAACAAAGAATTTATTTCGTATTTCGTGAATGGTTCCATACGGAATTCGGATTACGGAGTTAATTGTACCACAAAAAGCTCCGTGATTATTAGATAATGCTACCAAACTGTACATCCATAATACAACCTGTGGATCAGCATGTCATCCAAAAAGTAAAACTGTTTTACAGAAATGACCTGCTTAAAAAATTGTGGCATCTGAGTCTAATATTCCAACAACTTTAAAGAGCATTAATCTTGAAAACGTAGTTTCTTTGTTCCAAGAAGCATGGTACCAAGTGCAATGCTAATGAAAAAGTCATGGAAGCCATTTTTGTCCACCCAGGAGATGGACGAAGAAGATGAAGAAGAAAACATTGTGTTTGCAACTTTAGCTAAAAAAATTAAGAACTCGCAAGAATTTCAAAATGACTTAAGTGAGGTAAAATTTATTGGTGGAAAATTATTAGACGCAGATATTTCAATGGATGATAGTTTTATAGAAGCATGGAGAACAGGGAATGGGTATGAGACAGCAAATGACGAGATAAATGATGTAAATAACGATTCTTCTTCTAGCGACGACTATGTTCAAATTGTTGTGAAAGTTAAAACACCAAGATTCAGTAAATTCCTTTAACATTTACATCCAGTGAGCATCAGGAAACAATATACCAGACAATCAAATTGAGTTAATTTTTGAACTGTAAAATGTTGTTGTAAAAAAATATATTGTGCCAAAAAAACAACTGAACTGGCAGTTCCGAACTGAGTTACATTTGTTTGTTCAGGTTTCAGATTTTTTTACTAGGAATATGCAGTAGAATGAAATTTACCGAAATTGTTTAAAGTTTTTCTGTTTTGATATATTTTTATTGTTATGTTTCATGATGGATTATTACTTTGTTGTTAAATTTTAAACGTTTTATGAATTATTCTGGGTTTTAGTTGTATCAAATTAATCTTCAGTAATCCGGATATATCACTTATCCGGACAACCTCCTTACCATTAATTGTTCGGGTTATAGAGGCTACACTGCAGTTCTACTGTAAATTTTCTATACGGAAAACTGGAATGTTTTACTTAAATCTATAATCATCAAAAGAGATTTAACCTTTTTCAAGAGTAATTTAAAACATATCAACTCTGTCAATCATCTCGTCATTAGTATTTCCTCTGCACTTTTTTCTCTTCTTCGTCTTCTGGTATTTTCCATGAACACGCGCGCATATACTCGCTATATTACACAAAAAAAAGAAGAAGAAAAAAACAACAAAACAAGACAAAGACTATGAACTAAAGTCGAAAAGAGGCGCACGGAAAATAGCTTCTGCTGCAGCTACTCGTTTCACTGTTCGTTAATTTAACGTGTTGTCTGTCTGTCTGTAATAAATAATCCACGCATATGCACACACTCACAGACACTGCTGCTTCATATTTTGCTTTTCTTTTTTTTTTCGTTTTGTTTTCGCGAGGCCTGACCAATTCATTCTGCTCGCTGCTGAGATGGGCAAATGAAGGAGCGGTAGTAGCTAGAAGGACCGGAGGGCTTTTAAAGCGGCAGCCAAGAGATAATGACGCCGCCGCCCCTGCTGCAGCTCCTGCTGCTAACGCGCTGTGGTGTGTGCCCTCAGGGCTATACATTTAAGGCGTGTTTCCACTCAATGACTGTTGAGAATATGTTGTTGTGTTGGTTGTATATGGAAATATTATTTTTGACCGACGAACCAAACGGAGGAGGAGGATGGACGTTCGCGCCTTATAAATGATTTTTTTTTCATTCGATAGAGGACTATTGAGAAATGGTTCCATGTCCTTCTATTTAACAAGTTCTTCCGAAGTGGTTGGAGTGGGCTATTTTTTTCAAAAATGTGAATGAATATCTCGGTTCACATAAGCGAATGTTTCCAGAATGTAAATGTAAAGGAGGGGTAATATATTACGATATATGATGAGCTAAAGGCACAGTACGATGTGCACATCTTAAATTAAAATGAATTGTTGAGTAATATACAGTTTTCAAAATGCTATTCTGGAAAATAGGTCTTAACTGCTTCAAAGCAAATATCTGAGCAGAATTTTGTGCCAGTTTAAGCTTGAGTCGAGTATCATTCCCAGAAGCTTGGCTAGTTCTGATTTTTGATGACATTTGTCTAAACTAAAACAAATAAATTGATTTTCATCATCATTCAGTTTGAGTTTATTACTGGAGAAGCAATCTCTTACATCATTTAAGTACATTGGATGTAAATTACTTGAAGATTTTTGATACCAGTGTAGTATCATCTGCAAATAATATACAAGTAAGGCCTATGATCGCTGTAGGTAAGTCGTTTATAAGAAACAAGGACAGCAGAGGACCTATTACTGACCCCTGCGGTACACCTCGGTTGATAGGTAAAACACACGAATCAAGCTCATTATGACATACATATTGTTTCCTACCTGAGATAAAGGACTTTTTTTCCTTTATACCAAAATATTTCGTAAAGAGAATGTCAATGTCATTACAATTAAAGGCCTTGTGTGCAACAGCTACCTTTGTGCCCTCACCAAAGCATCCGAATGCTATCTCATTCAAAGCTAGTAGAGCAGTTACTGTAGAAATACCTTCCTTAAATCCATACTTCGATTATTGAAAATATTGATTTATTGTCACAATAACTGATAAGCCTCTCTTTGATGATAATTTCAAAGATTTGAAAGTAGTATTGGAACTATAGCTATTGGCCGAAAGTTGCCTGCGTCATTTTTGTCCCCTTCCTTTCAAAATGGTATATCTTTAGAGATTTTCCATGGGTCTAGCCACGTTTCTTCCTCGATACATTTGTTGTATAATATAGTTAGAATGGGGACCAACGATTTCAGAGATGAAAATTCATCCAGAAATCAAAAACACCCATAGTTACGGAACTCCCCGTCAAGAAGTCCCACTCACTCTTAAACTCCATCGCAAATCCTCCAACACACATGTATATCGAAATTTCCACAAAAATCCATCCATAAAACTCCGAAAGGTATAGGTATGAAACCCTTCATCAAAATGTCCCACTCGCACATACACAACTATAATTATGAAACGTCTCATCGAAAAGTCCCACTCGCTCGTACAGAACATCACAAAACCTTCCAACCTACATACAGATAGAAAGTTCCACGAAAATTCATACAGAAATCAAAAACACACATAGGTATGGAACCCTCCACCAAATAGTCCCACATGCACTTACATACCATCACATATCTCCTCAACATACATGCATATCCAAAATTTCACGAGAATCCACCCATAGAGCTCAGAGATATAGGTATGGAACCCCCCATCAAGGAGTTCCACTCGCACATACACATTTAATTATGGTATTGTCATCGGTCATTTAGAATTATACAAAGTTTCAAATGGATCCGAATAAAAGCGTTTTAATAAATATTTCTTATTTAGGGCCTTGAAGATGGCGCTCCTCAATTAATAATAATACAATTTAGAATTCTAAAATCTATTATTCATCGAAAAATGCTAGCTAATAATATATGAATAATAGAAACAAATTGTTCTATACAGACAACTTTACCATTAACCATATACATATATTCTGATATAAATAAATAATAATTTTGTTATGAATCATTACTGCTTATATGATTTATCACGTAGATATTACATATATTGTGTGACGATAATAGTCAAGAGCGGACGTAGATGCATAATAATAATAATAATATCCATTTTTTTTTTCGATGAATATTTATTATAATGGAGGTAAATTAAAACCTCCCTCCCCAACCTCATAACCTCAAATAGGTCACACAAACGCATATAGATAAATAATTAAGATTGAAATATATAATTATTATTAGTTAGTGTTCAAGTAGATATTTGCATAAAGATACCCATAGCAATAAACAAATTACTAGGAAAAATCACAGTAGTATTCATATACTGAAAATTTTAAATGATATAGTTGAGGCGATTACGGTTTGCTGATGAGACAGAGATAAGATTCGCGAGAATGAAATCCTATTGAGGACACAGCACATTTGCACTGAGTCACTGAAAGTTCTTGAATATGATTTAATGGCAGTTTGGAAAATAATATTAAATTAATGAATTCAACACAATAAATGATTATGTCCAATCCGGTAAAAGCCGATAATTATTTGACTATTGATAAAATGTAATTCGATGTAGCAGGCTATTGCAGAACAATTATTCTCATCATATCTTTACTGGAATCAGATGCAAATTAAATGTCATGTCATATACAATGAGTGTGTTCGGAAGATCAGTTAGATCTTCGTTTTATGGGGCACTGGATGTCCGGCTACTTGATCTTCTAAGCTTTTATGTGTCTCTTGTTCGTCCTTTTTAAACGCTTCGATAAATGTCCATATAGATAAGGGTGGTATGAGGATAGTAGGCTGGAAAATTTTCTTGGCCAGCCTTCAACTGCATTGTATGTTTTTGGCAAATCGTTTTCATTACTGTTATAGCAGTCCAACATTAAAAGCGAATATATTGGAGATCGTCTTCCTTTTCTTCGTCATATGGTCCAATCGAGGTCTCCTCAAAATAGTCTAGAAGAGGTCTGGTTTCTATATCTAACCTAACCTAACCTAACCTTACCTAATCAAATCAAACCAAACCAAACCTAACCTAACCTAACCTAGCCTAATCTAATTTAACCTAACCTCACATAACCTAACTGAAATGGTATAGGATTAAACAGGTATCTTTATCATCTAAATAGTCTAAAAGAGGTCTGGTTTCTATATCTATATAACCTAACCTAACCTACCCTAACCTAGCCTAATCTAATGAAACCTAACCTCACCTAACCTAACTGAAATGGTATAGTATTAAGCAGGTATCTTTATCCTCTAAATATTCTAAAAGAGGTCTGGTTTCTATATCTATATAACCTAACCTAACCAAACCAAACCTAACCTAACCTAATCTAACCTAACCTCACCTAACCTAACTGAAATGGTATAGGATTAAACAGGTATCTTTGTGATAATTATCTAAAGAAAATTAAATAATTTTACTCATAATCTAAATTTTTATATGATTGACATAAAATTTAGATTTTCATATTAATTTTTTTAGCCAATAATTTTCCGACGACGACATTTTGTCGCAGCGACATTTTCACATCGGAACGTTTTTGTCGAAGACATTATTGCTGTCGTCGATATTGTACCGCAACATTTTTGTTCGCGACGTTTTGGCAATGCGACGTAAGTTCAAAAATATTTGGATGATCATATAGACATTTTAAATATTTTTTATAATCATTATCTTTAAGTATAGGGCTCATTTCGACAAAAAGTTTTTTGGACAGCTCGATATTACTTATTGCATTTTTGTGCTTGAATCTAATACCTACGTTCTATCATGGCCTAGTTAATTTTGAAATAAGTATTTTCTAATATATTTATGTGAAATAATTCTCCTTTGACATAGATATATATCATCGAATAAGTTGAAGCAATTCATCGAAACTCTCGTCGCCTGAACTATATATTTGAATATTGATGGATGAATCAAGGATATAACTCACATACAGGTACACTCTATGAACAAGTGCATGGTTTAATCATTATGCAAAATGGCTACCGAGTTTACTTGTAATAATCAGGAAATGCATCACAGCCATAGTCACCTCAAGGACGTTCAACAGTATAAATTAATCTAATTTATTCCAAATATGATGGATGATACGAAGTGTATGAGGACATGATGTTCTCTTCTCATTAGAACTGAACGATTCACACAAATGGTTTTCGATTATAGTTTTTTTTTTAAATAAAACATTTGGATTCCTTTTTAGCTTTTCTTATCTTGATATAACTGATCGTTAAATTTCAGTGGATTAAGTTTTCTTATTGTATTTCTTTTTATACAAAAGTCGTGAATCGTTTTGTTGATACTTTTATTTTACATGAAATCTTTTTTTCGAGGCTCAAATGCAGTGGGAAACACCCCAAATTCGTGAAGTTCACATTCATCATCCTGTGACTATTTTTTGTGATATAATCAAAATAATCAGCAATAGGAGAATGATTTGAATGTCAATGAATGATCAAGCAGCTCCAAATTCGTGAATAGGAGAACCTAAAGGATGATTTGTAAAGAAGAATTGAATGTCTCTTATTTCTAATGTAATTAATCAGTAATTACATGAAAACAATTAACAATTATTATATCTGAATCACCCTAGTATGACGACGATAACTTAACAACAAGTTAAACTAATTAATTCACAACATTGCACATGCACACTTACTTTTCCTAATCACAGGAATAATTATATAAGCAAAGCATTGTAATGAGTGATCCAAGTAGAACCATAAAATATAATAAAACGCATACATTTCATCATGGCCAAACTACTATTTTCATTCTACATTCGACCAGTCTAATCTATCGTTACATTTTCACACATTTGAGCCAGTATCTCACCAGTAACATTTCTAATGTTGTATTTTTTTAAAAATCCTCAATTGCTCCACACATAACCCCACAGGAAGAAGTCACACGGCTTCAGATCACAAGATCTTGCTGAATCATTCACACGACCATTTCTGGTAATAATATTGTCACCAATCTGCTTCTGCAATCACACATCATGGTTTCGTTAGCAGTAGGTATGGTATTATGTAGCACCGTCTTGTTGGAACCAAAGTTCCTCCACTTGGTTTTCATTAAAAATAATTGGGAACGTATAGTCACTTAGCGTTGTCCAATAACGAGTTTTCATCATTCTCCATGTAATAAGGTCATATGTCATGGAGGATACACCAAACTTTCAATTTTTTTGGATGCTATGGTGCTTTTCTAAATCTGTAATCGGAACCAGCATTTTTGGTTTTGATAGTTATTTTGAATAATTTCGCAACATTGTTGCTATGTTATGTGTTATTTATTGATACAGTGTTGCTTTTATTTCACATTAAAATTCTAAAGCAATAATTGAATCACCCTTTATGTACAGAAAGAGAATGAACAATTGTTAGGCAAAATGGTTGACTATTTAGATTGTTTAGATGACTCATACTCTTGATATTGCAGTTAATTGATATAACACGAGTATAACGAAAATGAGGACTGAACAAAAAAAACAAAGTGATCTATTCAAATGATCTTGTCTTGTTAGCCATAAATAATTGTTTGATTGACATGATTTTTTTCTCTTTAATACTGAACGTTAAAATAATTAAATAGTTTTAAAGCTGAATACATTTTCTTTGGTGAGTAATATATAGTTGGTTCTATTTCTGTAAGACAACCGTTTAAACTTACTCTGACGTTAATATTTGAAGCTTTTAACGTAAATTGCTATTCTATAAATAAAACATTTAACGCATCCGATAAAACCAAACATTTTAAAGAGATCTCATAAATCTTCTACGAGATAACATGGAAAACGTTGTTTTGGATACAAAGTGATCACATTTGTCGAGACTTGTGCTGATTTTAAGGTTGTGCTGAAATAATCTGTAGTTATGATCTACCTACTCTTTTCCTATCATATATTCTATCGAAATTAGAAAATATATATAATAAACCTTGAGAATTATAGAAGTTTAAACTGGTTATTTTAATAATTTTTTTTGTGACAGAAAGTAATTAGTACTTACATGTTGGAGACTGATCTGAGTCTGCTATTGGTTAATAAGAATTGAACGTAGAATTCGTAGAATTCGTAGAAGTCTGAGCCAGTTTCTTTTGGGATTTGGTTGCGTCTGATTCAAAAAATAAATATACAAAAGCGATTACAGAAAAGAATCGGTATATTTATTGTTTCTTAAGAACTAGAGGACAAAAAATAAGATACCATATGCTTCCTATTTATTACAAAAAGGTGAAAGGCATCTTCGCATTATTTAGAAATTATGTACTATTATAACAAAAGCTTATAAAATCATTAATCATCAATCAAGAAAAATGTTCAATCAATTCAAATACCTGTAGTGCAGTGATATCTGCAAAAAATCAATACCGTTATATTCTTACAAATTGCAAAAGTATTATTTCTAGTATGGTTAGATCTCGCCTACATCATTTTTCATTCCTCCGGTTATTAATCCAAAGCTATTGAATAATACGTTTTTATTTATTTCCTCATCATAGTTTCCAGCAGCTTTTGATAATGATCTTGAAATGATATTAAATATAAAAGAGTGAAAAAAGTTAATCACACTGCAGTGGTCATATAATATATTTATATAATAGTGTGTTAGATTTTTTGGAGGGGCTTTTTGAGTGGTGCCAGGTGTTAAGAATAGAAGAATGCCAGAATTTGTCCCATATAAGGAATGTTATTTTTGTATTATTTTTTGATTGTTATACGTGCACTGGCGTTCTGTATATATGTACATATACTAAAAAAATAGTAAGAAAAGGTTTGTATGTGGGTATTCATTTTATTTGTTGCAACAAAGAAGTAACTGCAACAACTTTTACCTGACAGCAGCTTCTGTTTATTTTATTTTGACATATCTCGACTCAAAACCGACTCTGATTTAAGTTAAGTTTATTTTTTTTTTAATGCCTCATCTCCGACCATTCAAACTGTAGACTGTTATTCACTATTATTCGCTAGTAAACTGTTATAACTATTTTTATGGAGTTAAAATACTTTCTTTGTTCATAAGCTAGTTGTTTCAATGTTGAGATACATTTTTGGTAAGAAATTGTTTATGTTTTTGATCATAAAATAACCTTTTTCTTTAAAACGGATCACTTTAGACCAATAGAGCAAGAGTACATTTTTGCTTAGAAAACATTGGCGGTTCTTAAAAACCTTATTTTGACAAGTGGCGTGGAAATTAGAGGGGTTTAAATACAAAATATACCCTAAATCTACGCCACTGAATTTTTCGAAAAAATTGTCTCCACCTTGAAATAAGGGTATTTATGAGTTTGAGATAAAAATTAAATCTGAAAGGTGATTTCAAAATATGGCACTTTTTTCAGCTGTAACTCAGAAAACTGTGTTTTTTTCGAAATGTCTAATTTAAATATTGGTGGAAAATTTTTCTGCCAGAAAACATTTTCAATTTTGGAAATAAAATCTGCCCATCCTCTCAAAATCATCACTCCCTTTCCAAAGAAAAAAGAATATTAAATATTACTATATATTCACAAGAAAAGCAAATATACAGATTAATTATATATCTACATCCACTATATTTTGATGTCGGCCAAAAATAACACATATCTTGTAAAAGAAAAGTACTTCATCTAAATTTTGCAGCTTTACCTTAAAATTTATTATCCAATACTAAATATTAAATCACATTTCGATTAATTTGATTTAATTTCATTTAAATGATATAAAAGTCTGTTACATTATTCTTCCCTAGAGTTCCACCACAGAAAATCATTGTGATAACCATTGATCAATTTTACCTCAAGAACCATTAAAATCAGAACGTACTGTACTGTACTCTAAAATACCCGTTATATTTCAACAAAAGCCACCCACAAAACGGAATGAGAATGAAATTAAAAGAAAAAAATCAAAAAACATCCCCATCAATGCTGAACAAAGCCGAAATGAAATTAGCTCAAATTAGAAAACCACGATTCAATACATCAACAACTATTATAGCGCGGCTACAATGCAACCCCGTTCGGAAGTTTTCAATAAGCAACGGCACACATAATAGGGTTGGGATCCGGCCGGTTAGTTGGCCTGCTGGTTAGCAGCAGGGTGCTACCTGTTGTTGGGCATCTATGGCAAGAGTTCTATTAAAACACCTGTCGTCTCTCATCATAGGTAGGTATATAGTTCAAATGGGGATTCCAAGGTCAGGTTAGATTTAGCGCGATGGAAATAATTAAATTAATAATGACTAAATTGACCCGGCATCGCACCGAATTTCTTGATAAAAGCTTTTTAATCGATTGGAATACTTTTTTATACTTATTACAAAATCTTCCATACTAAAATTAAAAGATTAAATAAATCCATTGGAATACGTTTTTATATTTATTACAAAATCTTACATACCTAAATGAAAAGATTAAAATTGAATAAGCTTAATAAATATATTTATTCATATTTTAAGTTGTGGAAAAATTATACTTTAGGCCCTTTTATTTTTAAGCAGAATCTATTGGAGTGTGTGGATTTTCAATTATTTCAAATTATATCACAATGAATATATTAAAAAAAAAATTGGACCGACTTTATTAGTTGGTGCACTAAAAAATTGAAAATAATTTAATTAATATTATTGGTTCTGGTAATTTTGAAATTAAGCAGATTTAGTTAGATTGAAAATTTTGGCATCGACTTCAAAAGTACCAGAACCAATAGAATTATTATAATTTAGGATTTTTCAGAGCACCAACTAATAAAGTCGGTCCATTCTTTTTTCCTTAAATATTCAATTCACACTTTTGAGTATAATAATAGTCATCAAAGCCAACGTTCACCAAAGAAGATAGAAAACTTGCTCATACTTATTCATAATATTCAAAACATCGTGGAAATACAAATATTTCTTGATTCTGTAATTCGGAAACCGTACATTTTTTTGAAAAATGTCCAATTTAAATGTTGCTGCATATATTCTCTTCATCAATTTGGCCGTCTCGTGTATTCAATTTTCCACATAGCTGAAACACATATTTCAGAAATTAGGTTCTACCGCTGTAACTCGGAAACGTATGATTATTTTTTAATTGTCCAAGTTAAACATGTTTAAAATTGGATTTTCCTTAAATCTGCCGTCTCGGACTTTCCATTTTCTGAAAAAAAATTGGCCGTGTCATATTTTCAATTTAAAAAAAAAAATAACCCCACCACATAGCCGGAACTCAAGTATTTCAGACTTCCCGATGCTTTTACTCGGAAACCTATGATTTTTTTAAAGAATGACCAGTTTAAATGTTGCTGGACTCGATTTTCTGAAAAAATTGCTAGAATTTACGAAGATTATTAAACTTTGTTACTCGCATTTGGCGACAACAAGAAAGTGGCGAATGATAAACTGATAAATTTGACAATAAGGCTTCAATTTCGACAGAAACAAATGAGTATGCGAAACCCTATCCACTTTCACCCTTTCTGAACTGTTTGGGATCAAACAGACGAACTAAACTCAAAATCTGTTTAGTTGTTGAAAGATAATGATATTCCAATGAACGTCACTATTAAAAACGATATATAGCTACCTATACGTTGACTAAAAACAAAACTGATAATAAGTGTATCTGGCAAGATGTATATAGCTTAAGGGCTTAAGAGTCGCGCCATCTTAGTAGCCACCAAACCGCCGCCTCTGCACTCGCATTCTTAATACTCCGCATATAATATATCATTATGGACACACTCCGCGCGCATATATAGTATACAGGGTGTCCCACGACATGACTGCCATTGTTTGGGAGTGTGTTGCTAGGGTGATTTCAAGTCAAAAATGTCTAATGAACATATACCTCGACTGAGCTAGGAGCATGTGAAATTTTAATTAAGTCCACTAATTCAGGTATTAGGTTCGGCTGTTCGGATTTTGTAATGGATGTGTAATGGAAGTAGACGAGCGGTATTTGATGAATAATGATCTACGATTTCCCACTTTTAGGGTGCCTTGTGGAATTGTTTTTAGCAATGTCCATAGAAGTTTATGTGAAACAGGCAAGTTACCTACGTCCCGTTCAACAGGAACTTGTTCAAGAAGAAGCAATACTTTTGATGCTCAACCTTATTATATTAGTGTCCGAAGAGTAGCAAACATACTTAACGTAGGCCGGATGAGAGTATGGAGAACTTTACACAATCTCGGTTTGTACCAGTACCACATCTTACCTGTACAAGCTGCCGACTACAATTATTCAAGGCTTGAATTTAGTCGATATTGAGAAATCAAAAGATTTGTCGGATAATATGGCGCCTCCACATCGAGAAGTAACAGAATTTCTTAATTAAAATTATGGGAAACCGGTGGATTGGAAGAGGTTCTGCATTTCCTTGGCCAACAAGGTAACCAGAATTTAACCCCCTAGATTACTTTCTATGGGGAAGACTCAAAAGATTATGTTATATTGAAAACTGTAGTAGCTAGAATCATGGATGTCCCAGAAACTCTTCGTGCTGATCCAGAGACTGCTGGCAAAGCTACCACTTGAATTCTAAGAACTGGGTGGACATTTTGAGCAACTAATTCAATAAAGCTTTTTCTTTTTAAATGGTCTTTAAATTAGTTAGGTATTCCTACTACTACATAATTGACATTTCAAATGCTTCTAGCTCAGTTAGGCTAGAGTTCCGGGTATATGTTCATTGGACATTTTTCACTTAAAATCACCCCATCAACACAGTCCCAAGCTATGGCAGTCATGTCGTGAGACACTCTGTATAGTAGGCCTACTACTACTACTACTTTACTTACTCTCTTTCTCTGTCTCTCTCTAATATGCACCAGGTAGGTACCCACAGGTTCCATGGCACTATCATCGATGATGATGATGATGATGATGATGGTCAAGCGGCCAAGATTATCCAAGTCAGTAAGAGTAGTAGTATTCATTCAGAAAATAATGCGCACAAAACCTACCAATGCCACACGTTCATTCATCGATAACCTCGACAATGTCAAGAATCAACATTTTCACAACATTATTCTCTTATATTATACTGAGACTTGATCGCTTTGAAATGTGTGACAAATTACGTTTGAAAAAGTTTTTGTAAAGGTGTGGAAATTATTTAAATTTATGTCTATTATATCAATCAGTCGGGTGATTAGATCGCCGTGGGGATTATTATTAAGTTTCAGTACTGTAGTGGTGCAAATTAAAATGACAGTGGGCTGATGATATATTTGTCTATTTTTATTACTAACTAGCAGTACCCGACGCGTTGCTACCGTAGCAGTTATAATTGTAGAGATACATGAAATTTGAAATAAATAGTTATGTTGCTTATTGGCCTTGTGTAGTCCAATAGAAAAAATGAATAAACACAACGAATTTCAGAGTAATCACTTTAATTGTTAATATATTATCTCAATTTTAAATGAGGATTACTTACAAAAATAAATTCCTACTTTTGTACACTTCAGTAATAATATAATATTTTTATTTATTTATTTATTTATTGTTTTATGGTACAAGATATTTTTTTACTTGCATGATTATTTTGAATAATTTACTTTTATCACCTATTTTTCCACAGTGTTAGATGGAGTAGGTTTAATATTTGTCCCTGTCCCTACCAAAAGTGCTGCCCTCTCCTAGCGAAAGGCCACACTTTTCTCAGAAAAAAGGCTCATTGTTCCAGATAATATAGGTATTCTTTGGTTAATGGTTCTTGACGTGTATGACATATCTTTCTCTAAGAAAGCGTATGGGAAAAGAGGTGTTTTCACTATTTTCCTCGCAATTTTTACGATTTTTCTATCCATAAGAACCTTCCTTATGCCTTGACGAAAATATTAAAACAAAAATTATCCGAATTGGTCGAGGCGCTCTCGAGTTTTGCGCTTAGCAACGCATTTGGCGCTTCATTTTTTATTATATAGATAGATAGAAGAAAGATGTCAGCGCAATTTTTGTATCTCCTTTTTTCATTGTTGTATCAAAGTTAATTGGCCACAGTCTCTTTGTTACTTGTTTTTTGTTTTTCGATATCAACAATATAAAACTTATTGATTTACATAATTCAAAGTGACACTGAAGTAGCACTGACATAAAGAAAAGATCACTTGTCTCAACTTAATTTTTTGCCTCATTGAGTAACTTACATATTTACAAACACATTTGCTTTTTATGCATAGCAAATCCTTATTACTTTCAGGATTCTAGAATTTTGAAAAACTGTTAGATAGTTCCGAGGATCACAGCGATAATATTTAATCTCAGATTCTAGAATTTCTTGTCTTTTCTAGCATCACTTGGATAACTCTTTATTTTTCGGAAAGGTCTATTTCAAGCTCTTGAAAATGAAAAATCACTGCTCTTACGTTACGTTTCATGAACGCTAGACGTTATCTTAACAAACTATGACATCATATTTTGCAGCAGCAAACTTCTTCAATCAATTCCTGTTCACACAACCTGTAGGAAGAATTGTCCACCTTGCCTATCTTCAGTGGTAATCCCAAATAGCTGTTTTAGGTATATCTGATAGACTTCCCAAAAGGAGGCACCTCCTCCTCCACCGCACCGAGAACCATCGAGCCCAGGATGAGCGGGGTGCGAAAGGACAGTTTGTGTATCCTTAAAATTCTGTGACGAAAACATTTTTTTAAGTTTACAAGCTACTTCAGTGCCTACAGAAAGACTGTTTTCAAGAGCAACACAGACCATTAGAAAAGAACGAAGCCGATTAACTGGAGAATCGGCGCCATTTTATTGTGTTTGGATTCTTGGCTCTGTAACAAAGATATATTTACGAGTATCTAAACAATAATAATTTTCTTATCTGTTAAGATACCTTTTTATATTAAAATATCATGATAATTAGGTATATTTTTCATATATTTATCATAATTTTTCTCAAGTTAATTTTTGTGTTTAATATTTTAAGGGTATTTTTTAAGAATATGAAAATATTTATTTTTATCTTTGTTATTTGCTATTTTTTATGCTTTGTTAATTTTCTTATGTATAAACTATAATTGCACCTACATTTTTTCGAGATCGAGAAATCTAGAAAAAAATTCTCGATCTCGAAAAATCTCTAAGTGTAATTCTTGATATCGTCTCGACAAAACAAGTCAGTCTCGTCTCGATCTCGTCTTGAAATTCAAGACGAATAGATCCTCTCCAGTTCATTTTCTTTCAATTGGGAAAAAGATATCATTACCGTTTTTTTTGTGGCTTAACTTCAATCTGATGACCAGTCTTGAGAGGCGTAGGCATCATTTCAGTGTGGTCATCATATGTTATATTGTCAGTTTATCTACCATATCAGATCACTGTATAGAGAAGATAGAACACCTCCGTAGAGCCCTTATTCGTTTTGAGTTCTATCCAGTTTCTGCGTTCAACATTTTCGTTCAGATGTCTTATTAGTAGCCTCAATGGTGGTGGTGTCAAAACTGTCTTGGATATTCAAAAAATCACACAGTGACGTTTTTCTTAGACATATTGAAGCTTGTGGTAAGGGTTCCTAGATAGGTTCCCATTTCTCATGAAAAGATTCTGGACTTTTCCCATGCTCTTGAAAAAGATGGAGGAAATGCTATTTACGCTGACACTACTATGGTAGTTTTTGTGGTTCTTATATCAAATAAAACTAAAAAAATGTACCATAATTCCGGTATGAAGAGAACTTACCTCACAAGATTCAAATGTTGTCTTACTTCTGGACTTGTATGAAGATCATGGTCCCTACAGTACTCAAACTGGTCTTAAATATATAGAAACATAATCTATCTATTTTGATTCGATAAAATAGAAAATTATGTTCAACATGCGATGGAAGATTACTTTGGAAATGGTTTGAGTAGGAAGAAAGCAAGAACCTCAGTTTGTGGAGAGATAATAAATATTATCATTCAAAAGACAAAACAATAATAATAATAATAATAATAAATGAACTTTAAAGTCATATCAACCCGCCTTCTAATCAAAACGTTGCCATCCATTTGCCAGTAATAACAAAACCACACCTGTTGTTGTTGTTGCTGCTGGTTTTTAACGAAGGTGATTATTAGTCACATATATATAATATTGAGTCGATAATTCACCTATTATAAATCACAATTTATATATATATATATATATATTATAAAGTGGTACCACATACTTAGGTACAGTAGGAGTTCAAGCCGCTCCTGTGTGATGGAGGCATCTATTTAAAAAATTCCCCCTTGCGGCAAAATAACATATATATGTACAGTGTGAACGTTACGAATTGAAACGTCCAATATTATTTACGCAAAATCACTCACATGCCGCTTCTTTTAACGCCAATCTTATGATTATGACATCTTTACTAAGCCCCTTTAACGTTATCGTGACTTTTTCTTAAATATCTAGGAACATGCTTTTTGACCGACGAACGAAACGGAGGGGGGACAAGTACAATTCAACTGTTTTACTTCATGTTTTTTTGAAATGAAAACTTCTAGAGGCACGTTAGGTGTTATTCGGATGGGTAAAATTTTCCCAGCTCGCGACACCGATGACCTCGACATGCTTGTGACGTATTATTGCGCATAGTATAGCGGACAGTGTATATGTATTATACACATATATACACTAATTCCACGTCTCTCTTATCTGCTAATGCAATTTGAATTGATTCATTGTAGAGTTACTGTGCAGTACAATACTGAGAACTTGATATATTTATGTAGAAAAATAAACGACAAAACATAGTATTTATTATTGAATATTTCCAAAATTGTTATTGATATTTGCGTAAAGATTATTTAATATTCTAATATTTGATATCTGCAATAAATGTAGCAATGAATTTTATATAGTGCTCCGATAGAAGGATTTGTTAGTACTTAATAAGATTTTTTCATATTTAATATCGAAAATTTGATGATTTATAGAAAGAAGGTTCTGACATACTGGAAAAAAGACTTGGTGAAACATTTTACGATATTCCGATAATATTATGTGGGGACTTCAATATCAACTTTGCAGATGATAAAAACCTACCACTAAATGAATTTCTTAATGAAGCATTAGGTTTGACTATGTCGAATGATCGAAAATTTAGTAGTAAGAAATATAAAACGACGATCGATGCAGTTTTTACACAATACTTAGATAAATTCCAGTCTACTATATTTGTTTCTTATTCCAGTTACCATAAGCCTGTTATATCTTTTTTCGAATAAAATTAAATAATTAAAAGTAGAAATGGACTAGGTATTATTGAATTTCACGATGATAATAGAGCTAATAATGAGAATAAAGTTCCTTAAAAACTATGTAAATACTAATACAATATTGATATTAAATAGTTTTTATTACTTTCGGTTCTTGTATCAATGGATTCCGCAGCGATTTCTCAGGCCCCATACGGTCTAGAGACTTGAAATTTCGAATTCGTACTTAGATCGCAGACATCTCGCCGCCTGTTAAGCTCCAAGTGTGATCCAATATTGGTAATTATAATTATCTCATTCAATCAAGATCATTATTTTGTCGACATGGATCGACAATGGGATCCGTCATTGGAATTACGCACGAGCATGGAGCGTTTTTATACGTCTCGTTCTCTGGTATATAGGTACTTTCTGGAAGATCGTCTATGGTTATGTCGCAATTGTCAGACGTCAGACGTTACTGTTAATTTAAAGTTTAATTTTGTGTTGTGGTAGACAAACAGTAATTTGTTATGGAATTGCTGTTGCTTGCAAACAGATATACATAAGTATAGTTAAAATCGAGAAAAGGAGAGCAATAGTAGGTACTTATCGGTACGGTTTAAATCTTAAATGCCCAATAAAAACTATTTTTAATTTTTTTTTTAAATTTCACTTGTTTTGTATTGAGCTTGTACAGTCTGTATTAAACTGTATAAAAATGTATATAATTATTGCTCGGAGTGCCAATAGATGTGAAAACCAGACTATTGTTAATAATTTCGTTTATTTTTTTTAATCAATAATTTACTTATTCCTTTGTTTTAAGTTTTCACCTCTGCCTCTGTTTTTTATATCTGTTCGCACCCTATAAATAGTAAACTTGCTCCGATTTTCATGATTCTTTTTTGATAGATGACTATTGAGAATTGTTTCTATTAAAAAAATCGACATTCAACATATCCCTTTAAAAACTTCTTCCAAAGGAGGAGGAGGCGGCAAATCGAAAATTTTAGGCGACAAAATTAATGAAGAGACCATATCCAGCAAGGTTGAATTGCAATTTTTCAAACAAACTGAAATATTTGTGTCACCGCTATGTGGGTGGAGGGAATTTCTTTTCGAAAATTGAAAATATTATATGGCCAAAATATATGTAGCAATATTAGAATTGAACATTTTTCAAAAAATCTATACTTTCCGAATTACAACAGCGGGAAAGTCTGAAATGTATATAGAATTTTTACCTTATTGATTTATAATATTGATCATTAAGGTTCATGTTAACCATCCTTATTATTCATGTAGGCACTTATCCTCTTAGAATTTAGTTAATACTCATATTTCAATTGTCATGTTTAAACAATACATGTATTATTATGTTTGATAATGACGGCAAAATCAAAGGTTTTGCGTTAAAACAAACTCATTCAACTTGATTATTTGCAATTTCCATATTAAACGTACACACTGTATATGACAACGCTCCATATAGATTATAAAGCTATTTTACATACTAGTAGCAATCTGGTGGAATAGTTGTTTCTATGAGAGAGTCATATATCATTAATTTTTGAAAGATAGATTCTCGCCGGTAGCAGTATATGTACGTACGTACCTACTAGATATAGAGGTGGGTAGGTTTGGATTGATACACATGCACCAGCACATAATACAGGGTGTATCCAAAAGTTCTTTACAAAGTGCTACCTGTGTTGATGTCAAAATTTTAGTTGATTTAAGAAAATTCTGCCTAGCACAAACAAGGGTATTGTATATTGTATATCTTTGATATGGAATATATATATTTAAAATTATTTTACTATTTTTACCACAAATAATGGTACCTATGCGATTTCAGTTGCTTCTTTCCAGTTCGTCCCTCTCTTCTCCAGCAGTTGTGTGATTATTTTATCCCAGATGTTCCTTGGTTGTCCCCTTTTACAATTATTCTTCTTTATTCTAGCACTTCACACTATCTTACTAACCGGTCTGTTTTCATCTATCCTCTGCAGTTGTCCCCACCAGGATAGCTGTCTCTCTTCAACTTATTGTAGGGTTGGTTTTATTTCTAGATCATGTCTTATATATATATATATATATATATATATATATATATATATATTTAATTCTGTTTCTTTTGGTGACCCCTCTAATTCTTCTCAAGTACCGCATTTCCGCTATCTGTATTTTTCTTTTCTGTGGCTCTGTCAATACCCATGTTTCGCAACCAAAACTAAGTACTGGTCTATATATCGTTTTAAAAACTTTGATTTTTGTATCTCTATTTAAGTCTTTTTTGTTTATGAATGTTTTGTTCACTGCGAAATAAAACTTATTGGCTGTTTGTATTCTGTTGTTGATATCTATTTCTTGTTTCCCTTTTTCGTCTATAGTTACTCCTAGCTGTTGGAAATGATTTACTTGTTTTATATAGTCTCCATATATCACTATCTTTAGCTTTTCTATATTTTCTCCAACCATCATGAATTTGGTTTCACTCTTATATATTCTTATTCCAGTTTCTTTCAATGCCATGTTCCATATGTTTAAATTGATTTGTAGATCTTTCCCACTTTCAGTCAGTATTGCCACATCATCTGCAAATGCTCCTTCGTTTATTGATATTCTTTCTAGCCGAGTATGTCATATTTATAATTTCTTGATCCATGAATAAGATAAACAAAAGCAGACTGACTCTTCCTCCCTATCTTAGTCCTGTACAGGTTGTAAATGTTTCTGATTACTGAGCTTAAGTTGCCTTCGTATATGCGTTTCACAATAAGAATGCAGTGTGGCGGAGTATAGGCAATATGTCTTTTAAAAGGGAAAACATTACCTTTCAATATTTTCTTCCGTAATTTTGAAATTCATTTCGATTAACTATTACTTATTGAATATAAAAATCTCGAGATAAAATTGAAATATCCTACCCAAGCGGCGAAATTTGATCTAATGGTTTTTATGGTTGGTCGAGCCAGGCATAGAATCGCTCTGACAACGATGACCTTCATAAAACGTCACACCGCTTTGTCGGTTTGGGACGCATTTAATTATTTATTGGCTTCTTAAGAATCATCGATACGTTTGACACGCCCATTATATAGGTATCTGTATATCAGACAGAGATAGTATTCTTAACAGAGCTTCCAGTCTTATTTGCAGGTAATACCCGTCAAATGATGATGAAATGAACCTTAGCATTATGTCTACCTAAACTACCTTTTAGAGACACCCGGTATGAGTAGTAGCAAACCATTAAACAGCTTTGTAAAGTGTATTTCCAGTAGTAGTAGTAGTAGGCTGTGGTGTGTGTGATTTCGAATTATTATTGCTCAAGCAAGCAATAGTAGAACATGAGTTGGTATGTAATCGGGGTCTCGCGCGTCGATCGCTAACTGTAATCAGTCAATTGTTGTTATTATATAGCAACTTCTTGCGCGATACGGAAGGCCTGATAGCTAGCGCCTCTTGTTTTTCTCTTTTGTTTGTCTTTTTTTGTTGTTGTTGTTGGAATATCCTTGCTATATAGTTGATATTGCTTGGCATGCCACTGTTGGTGCTGCTACTGCAAAGCGAGAGCAGCACCACCTGTAAATGGTTGTAAGGTGGGTAGTAGTAATTGTTAATTTATTATTGCGTCGTCAAAGGTGGCCATTTCCAACTTTTCCAATACCTAATAATTGCAAAAGTGAATGGGAATTCAAATTTGAATTGCTTAGCGATTGATATCTAGATAAACGGCACGCAAATTGGTTTTGATTGGAAGATTAGCAAATTTTCATTGCAGTCGATTAGAATCAGAATATATTGCCGTTAAACCTCCCAAGGGCGACCACTCTCAGGGAATCTGTGGACATTTTTTTTTTGACCGGCTTCCTATAAGAAGAAGCTAACAATTCGAATGTATGTTTGTTTTTTAAAGTATGTAACCTCAGTTTGCATAGAAAACGTGCACGGATTTTGATGATTCTTTTTCAATTTGAAAAAGAGTATATTGAAATTTTCACGGTTTAACATAGGTTTTACTGGGAAAATATGTCTAGTCCTAGCGTTTATATGAGATCAAGTCTCCTGTGAAATATACGTAAGTAGTATTCACGAGATCTTATAATGTTGAAAATAACTACTATCCAGACGATTAGCACCAACCAGAAGTGCTTTACTGAAGTCATTCATGGAGGCGATGCTTTAGAGATTCGTATTCAAGATTGTTTCTTAGCACCAGAGGAAACGATATTCAAGCTATGACAGAAATCCGTTGTTAAAGGAGCTCTTTTTAATAAAAGAGGTAATTGAATACGACAGTTAACCTCGGTTAGTTTTAATTTATTCAATCTACATGGTTGTTTGATACTTGATAAAGTTTGATTGCCGAATATGGCTCATCCCTATACTAAATGCTGATGAGAGTCAAAAATGTTATTGTTTCGTGGCTCTTGGACGAAATTACTCAATTTTGGAGAGCATGTTAAACTTATTTTTAGCAATTCATCACAAGGACCAATATTGCAAACGTTACAACTATCGAAACACCAGTTTTGCTTGTTAGAAGATTTTCTTCACTTATTATTGTCTTCTTATATATTCCTCATTGCTCATATGCAGGTGCATTTTATCTTTCTGTATAATAAGTGAAAGAAACTTGTTTGTTTTTATAGCATACCTTTACCATAATATTCCAGATATGTTACTAATTATTGAATCTTGATACGTTAATTAATATTCTCCATATTGATTTGTCAGGCTTGTTTCTGAGAATCTTTAGGTTTTTTTTGCATAAATTTGTTGTTACATATATGTGGAAAATGTTGTTAACAAGACAATACTTTTAATAAATAATTTATTGTTTATGGAAATATTAGTTTATTTATATCTTGTTAGATACGAAACAAAAAAAAACTCACTTAACATAAATCAAAAGTTTGTTTTTTATTATATACATTTTTTACATATGACATAGTACGTATATTATTAATACAAAAATATATATATAATATATAATCTATGTATAAATAGTAAAAATTTTGGATAACAATATAAATTAGAAACTTAACTATTTAAAAAAATAGATCACTTACAACAATTTGTAAACATTTTGAAAAATACATTTTTTTCTTTTTTTCATCCCTTGCGCGTCCCATTTGGCTTCCCTAGAATCAAAAAATGAAAAAATGAAAAATATGAATAAAATATAATAATAATTATATTAGGTAAATGTGGCAGTAAAGTTACAATTAAGTTCATTATGCCTCAAGACATTTTCAGAAAATCCCAAATTTTAACCTATCAAGTTTGTGACGTCATCACTGTTTGACATATGACGTCATCGATTAAATTTTCAAATAACTCGCTACATATTAAGAAACTGTTGTACAAAATACGCCTTCCATGAGCCCCCAGCTTTTTTGAAAGAAAATAATCAACCTTACATTATAATACAAAATAAAGTCTCGTCTGGAACGTCATCGAACATCCTCAATAATTCTTTCAATATCGGCGAAACAGTATACACGAAAATTCTAATAGGTATATAACCCATCACCAACAGAATTCTGATCACGTAATAGTGATTAAATCAATTTTGTCGGTTTGATGCGCAACTCGATGGAATTCAGAACAACCTGGAGAAGCCAAAGATGGGTACCTATACCCTGTAATCTTTGTGATTTTAAATTAAATTGATGGCTGCCGAAATTCAACTACTGAATACCTATCTGTATATATAGATATAGAAGCAGCCATTTTTAATAAGCGCGTACAAAAATCTATATCAGAAACAGCGGCGTACCCATTTGAGGAATTTCTGAAAAAAATATTTAGATGTGAAAAATCTGAAATCTGGAATGATTTATTTACTTATTTCGGCCATTTGGTGGATAAAACAATTACACAGTAACCACAAATACTTCTATGAAAACAACTAATCGGTGAGCTAATACCCCAACCCGCATTGAATTATATCATCGCTGGTAGGTGCAATATGCTCGAGTTTTTTCTCGCTCTCTTTGTTTCGAAAAGTGGTTCAGATTTACGAAATTGGATATATCATTTTACAAAAAGGACGTCTAAAATGCTATACATAATTTGAAGGGGGTTGGGCAGGATTTTCGATAAGGAATCTTGGAAAATTCATATCTCCAAACGGAAATGTTTTTTGAGTTTTAATCAAATGAAGGCTTTTGGCTATGATAATTCCTTCGTCTAACAAGTTGTTTTTTGGAAAAGGAAGGAAAAAATCCTTAATTATAAGGTATAGGACAAGCCAACAGATATACACAGAACATCAAATTAGAGAAAAAGCACAAACACATAACATAATATAGGTATAATGATGAAGAGTAGAAAAAAAGGATAAAAAGCAAAGAAATTAAAATAAGAAGTGAACACGCGGTATCAAACCACCCTGGTGGAGAGAGTAGAGTGGTAAATTGATCGACCAAGGCAGTAATTATTGCAATATCAGCATCACAGACACAGTAGTAGTAGTACCACCATAGTCCCATAGTACCTAGTAGCTGGCCATAATCTCAGTAGGTATATACAGGAGGCTATCATTATAACCCCGATATCAAGACAGCCTTCTTGTTCTTCTTCGTCTTGTTCTTATTCTTCTTGGCCTGCGGCATCAACTGCTACTGTATTAACCAGCAGCTCGCCTCCTCGCCTTCTTCTCTCTGATCGCTGGGTGCTGCTTCAAGTAGAAGGAATGGAAAAAAGAAGAAACTATGATTTTTTTTCCTACCTCTTATTATCATCCGTTGTAGATATACGTTGCGTAAAAGAGACCAATTAATATGGGCCCAACAGCGTAGCAGAAGCCGAGATCACTCTGTATAATAAGTATAATATGCTCTGGGTGATGTCGCAAGTATAATAATATAGGTGGCAGCAGGTATATCTACTGTGTGATGACGCCGACAGATAAGGAAAATTATATCTGAAAATGTATAAGCTTTGAGAGTGGAGAGAGAGAACGAAAAAGATCGATATCGAGACCTTTATTATATTGGCTTTAATAGTACCTGTAGGTAGTGTAGTAGTAGTAGTATACGGGGTTTATTGAAATTAAGGTACGTATAACAACGATCAGTACGACCAGCAGAAATCTAAGAAGGTTGTAAATCAATATAAGCCGACGATCCACATTATCACCTATAGTTCGAAATATAGATATAAGCAATAAAAGTGTTTGTCCCATGAAGTATTTCCAGGTCCGAATTACGATTAGGAGAATTTAAAAAGCACCATGTTCAAATGTCACCAAAGTTACTATACAAGAATATATGTTAAATAATGATATATACTATGAGGAAAAGTGCACAAAAAAACAATTACTCGAAGCTTTACACAATTATTCGATACAAAAGAAATATTATTGTGATTCATTGGCTGAAAGCTTGGGACATACGATGCTCAGACTTCCTCCTTATCCACTGTATGTTTAACCCAATTGAACATATATGGCATCAGCTTAAATCAGCCGTTCAAAGGCATAATACTTCTCCAACCTTAAGTTCATCTGTGGTAGGTCTTATTCAAAAAGAAACTGCAAACATTCCTGATAGTAGCTGGGCCAAGTGTGTTTCCCATATTAAAAAGGTGGAAAAGTCATTTATCGATTTAGAAAAAATGTCCAAAGAAAAATTTATTATCAATTTAGATGACGACAGTGAAAGTGAAACTGATTTTCGTTAGTAATTTTGTTTATAATTAAAAAAAAAGTTATGGTTTTTGAGTTACACAGTGGTAAAATCTGAAATGTGTGTAATTCCGCCGCAATGTTTAGAGATCTCGCAATAATAACAAGTACAAGCAAAGAACAGACATGGGTAATAGGATAAGTACTATCTTCTTTGGTTTTAATGAATGTTCAACGATTTTTATGATAAATGTTACATTCAAAAGTGTGAAATTAATATTTTTTACCCAAAATTGGACCGACTTTATTAGTTGGTTGGTGCTGGTAATTTTGAAGTTGGTGCCAAAAGTTTTCAATCTAACTACAATTATTGCACAACTTCAAAAGCACCAGCACCAACAGATTTAACATAATTCTGTAGTTTTCAGTGCATCAACTTTTAAATTCGATTCAATTATTGGTAATAAATATTTATTGTATAAAGATTGCTAAAAATACAACCTGTTTGATTACAACTTTGTTGTTTTTTTTTAGCGAACTTACTCACGGTGAATACATAAAATGAGTCTTTAGGCAACCCTGTATACTTGAAAACGGAGACCAATTTTGTTCAGCAGACGCTATTACGTTTATCTGGGTTCTTTTCATCGAAGATCAAGTGTGCAAGATAAAGACGCCAAGAATGCGATGGCTTTTGGACAAATTTGTACCTACGTAATTATTGTTTTCTTATCAATTCGCAAATTCCAGAAAACTTAACTTGTTTCAGTTTTTTCCGAGTAAACAACTGGCACACCATTCGAGGATTATAAGGTACAAAGAAATTATACGTCAAAATATTTACTTTTATTTTTTTATATACTGTCTGATACCCTAAGTACTTGTGGATGAAGAACGTTCAAAGCACTTTCATTAGTTCATTCACAGATTGATGTAATGGAACAATTTAGCATTTTTAATTAACCATCATATTTCAATAAATTTGTAAATTTGTAAATGAATACACGATTTTTAAAGCATAAAACGTGTACGGAGGAGTATGAGATTTGCCATAGTAAAAGTTTATATGATGATGTAGAGCACACAGTTAAAATTTTGGATGTATTATGCGTTAATATTTTAAATTAAATTAAATAAATAAAATATGGTTAACGTGGTAGAAGTGTATTGTGTGTTGCATAACGAACCCAATTGCAATTTGAAGTCAACGAGTCTGGGCAAACGAAAATTTAAATTTTGTGAATAGTATATACAAAGTGATGTAATTATTTTGAAGGATCCATTTAAATACGCACATCTCAATTCAATAAACGTTGATATTTTTGATAGTGGATAAATGCATTTACAACGCATATTTTGCAATGCAAAACATTTCGAATCTGAAGTCACTTTTGTGAAAGGGCTGCATTCTCTTCATTTTGTCATAGGGGTAAAGAAATATTACCGGCATTACAATACATTTTATTATAAAATAAATTATTATTGTGTCTTTTTTAATTGTTACTAACATTAAATTTAAATTCAAAAAATTATATGCAATTATCATATCATTGACAAAACAAAACTCAAGAACGTTTGAATTTTAAAAAATAAAGAATTTCGCCCACAGAGCGAACACTAGACCAAATTTATTTCTCATGTAGAGAAATTGAATTTTTTTGGAAATATCTTGAATCTTGATTGATTAAATACAATTGTTTTATGGAAAAACATATTTTTCTTCACCACTACACAATGGTGACTGTACCTAAATCATGTGAATTAAGGCGAAGAATACAAAATTATGTTAATTTCAAAGAGCATCTGACGACAATTTAACAGCTTGAATAAACCTACCATTTCCCAGTATTCATATTCATCTTTATACTATAAACATCCCTTTATTCAAAATAACCAGTCAAGTATCCAATCTTTTTTTTGGTAGGTAGACAGGACTCGACTCGCCCTTCACGGCTAATTGAATTGATCTTTTTTTATTCTTTTCATAATAAAAAATGCTCTTATCTAATAAAAATCCTCAAGGACTATATAATGGCTGACGAGACTTACCGGTGTGAAGGAACAGGTGATTTTTGAGATTGGTGTGCTTTGAGAAACCCCTCGAGCAGATGTGACACTTGAAGGGCCACGAACCACTGTGTACGTACATGTGTGATCTGAGATCGCCCGGTGTTGGGAAGGATTTGCTGCACAGGTTGCACTTGTGTGGTTTGTCCTGGAAATCAAAAGAAATTTGGTAAGATATCACAGTAATTTGATAATATCAACACAATCAATAAAAATTATTCACAATTAAAACGGAAATTTATTTCTTTAGACTCCATTTCAAAAAGAGAGAGAGTACTAGGTAAATTATGATTGTATTGTGAGTTACAAAATCTCAGTTGTTTTTACTTTTTAAGTTGGACTCTTCAAGACACTCCACTCCCAAATATGGACATGATATTGTATCGAATAGCCCAGCTTTTGAAGAATGACAAATGTTTCAAACTTGCTAGAAATATATACGACAGCTTGTTATAAACTTTCACTTTTAGCCGAGTCCACATTTTACGATATAACCGAACTTCAAAAATCTCATTTTCTGGCCTACATTATGTCGAATGAATAACTTAATTCCGATACAATATTCGTTGTTACTTTATTATAATACAGTTATACTTAATATAAAATTAATCTCACTATGGCCTCTTGGACAGACATATACTAGTATTCATATATCATTCTCCAGGTTATTTTTTTTTCGATTCATTAACACACCACTGTATAGCTGTTATGTTTGCCATCCTGATTTTGTACGGTCATATTTCAAGAATGACCTCCAGCTGCTTAGCAGCTATACTCCATTCCACCAATATAGAAAAAAAGGAGGATCAAATAATTTAACATTCATATTAATAACATATTCTATGAATCTAAGCTTGACCTAAATTTCACGACATTGTTTGACAGATGTCACAAAATGCAGAGTCTTAGGCTCAGCACCTAGACGGTGTCAACGAGACCCCTAATAAAAAGCAACCGCTGTCCGTCCATCTGTATCTGATTCAATTTTCTCCAGACAAAAAAACTTGATTTTTTCCGCTTCTTTTGCTCGACATAAACAGTCACTGCATCTTTTAAATCATAAATCGTAGTAGTAACTAGTAGGTCTTGTACAATCATATGTAACCCATCGTCTGCGAATCTGACCAGCACTTTTTCTTAAAAATAACCTTCTGTCAATTCTTTTTATAAGCTACTTTATGATTATTTATTTTATTAAAAAACTAAGTTTACAACGGACCCTCCATAAGGTAGTTCATTTTCGTTACCTCATAAATTACTTAAATTGGTGGACTGGACTATCCATCATAACCTTTTCACTTCTTGTCAGATTATTGTAAGGTTCTCTCTTTTTCCCTGAAGCTTTGTGCCGTGACTAATGCAATTTTAAAAACAAAACCAACGTAGCGAATTCATTTTGATGTAATTAATTTTTGAAGAATTAGTTTTCATAATACATCATATACGTAAGTCAAGAGAAGAAGAACCTTTTAGGTTTATCAAAAGCCTCAGAGTGTGAAAGAAACATATAAATATGTATAGAAGTGAAAGGAAATGCGATATACCGAGCCGATCAAATGGAGGCAGGTGTATTCAGAGCATTCTGGATATTATCCTCTTTCAATATTAATTATATCTACCAGAATGGTTAAGAAGGGTAATCCAAGAAGGTAGGGGTTGGATTCTTTAAAATCAAGGAGATCTCAATTAGTTAGGTTGTAGTATTTAATCATGTGAAAAACATATAGGGGTGCAAATTTGTCTCATTATAATGTAAGAATTATACATATTTTATAGACAAATGCAGCGGAAAAACCAGCAATCTGCCTTAGACTTGGAATTCGTTTTTTAACTAACTTTGTGGAACAGACCAGTGTTGGCTCTTTGTTAGCGGTTCTCTCTAATTCGACCTGCCTCTGTATATACTCAATGATTCCTCAATTACAATGAAACATTTTTAAATTTTTTGATATGTTTATGGTTTCTATATATTTATATGAAATCTTGTTGATACTAGAATGTAATCTAAATTTCTTTTCAAGTCTATTGTTTTTTTATTCAAAGGATCCAGATAATGACAAGTTAACATATAACAGGTTGCAAATTTGTTGTTCAATGTTTCTTTTTTATAAAAGTTCATAAATATCCTCAAACTGACTTAAAACCATGGCTATTATGTGGTTTCTGCATTTAACAGAAGATATTTCTAACAAGAAGTACCAGCGAAGTGTGTGGTGAATGTTTGGATGGAGTGACTGGTGATGAACCGGGCGCGCTATTCACCTAACCCGTCACTTGAATAAGTCATTTTTTAATCATATCACCTAGTACCAAATTCGTAGTGTCTTCTTACAATTCAATCAATAAATTGTTCCTAAAGTAGAAACAACTCCTTCAGATCATAAACCAACTTAATTCTCTGTATCTCAATTATTTATCGGCTTAGAATATTATTCATGCCTGCTCACTCTCTCACATAACATTATTTCCCAAACCGTCAATACTAAACTGATTCATACCTTTAGTGTGAGGACTTTTAACCTGAAACAAGTATTTAACGACACTATTATCAAGCCAGCCAATTAGACTGTGAAAAAGCACAGAAACAGAATATAGTCAACGATCATCTGTAGATATCCATCTTAGGACGACAACACGAACGATGATCATCACCAGGGATCGTGTTAACTTTCATTACAAACTACCTTAAAAGTGTCTCGTCACCTTCCTGCGATCGGTACTGTTAGTATATAACAGACAGAAGAAAATAATCAACCACAAACACCATTAGAAAGAAAACTGTCCACTTTAGCGGAATCGACAATATCCAATCAACATCATAACTTTACTACATACACTGATTATTACCGCTGACCATGCCATAGAAACAAAATCACCTCGTTTGACCTTATATGTAGAATATACTTCAGCTGCACTTCGTCGATGAGAAAAGGAACAAAGCTGGAGAAAAGCGCAGTAGGTACCTATACAAACATTTGTCGTTGTGGCTTTACAATTGTCACACGGTCGCGCGGTACGTCACTCTTTCCTTACCGACCGCGAGTGACAAGTGACATGTAGGTACGACAGCGCACGCTTGAAATGAGAGTGACACATATAAGTGATGCGTGCGACGCTAGTGTACAGATTACGAACAAGTGACATTGACATCATGGAACATTGAATAGAAGGATATACAGGTATAAATATACCTACAAAAGACGTGTCGATGGATGTCGATAAAGAGACTACGTGACTTGAGCGAGTATCATCGAGTTGTTTATTTCAGTATTGATTATGATGAATTGCATGGACACAATGGTGGAGAGGTATTGAATTGAAAAGTGATGTGCGTTTAGTTTACATAGAAAAAGGAAGATGATTGTTGTTAATGGGATATGGGGAACATGTGCTCAGATAGTTGTTGTTGACAAGATGGTTCATAAAATTGCGTTGAGAGTTTTATCTGTTTGTGTATGTGCAGGCGAGACGAAGAATACCCAGTTGTTGGCTTTTCTCAAAACTCTTCGAGTTTGTGATTATTTTAATCTTCAGGAAACAGATACAGGATTGGTTTGAGTGGAAACTTGACTAGATAGATGATTATTTTTTATTTCCAACGCATTTATAAGTAGTTTTGTCTTTCTTGAAGGCGATAAACCCATTTTAACATATTGTTGATTTCACAATCATTATCTGTAATAAATAAAATAATGCTGTGACATCTGATTTTTAATATTCACTTTATCAAGTGAGAAGTCAAAGACACCAACCTTATATTGATATTATTTTCTTTAATTACAAGATATTTATATTGCTCTTTTGTTTTTGCAATAGTTTTAGACGAGGTTTTATATTATTTTTCATCATGTAGATTGTAAGAGTAGCTAATATTTCATTTAACATAAGTACATCCACCAAATAGAGGTTATATTTTGACTTTAATGCCATCTAGTGGTGAAGTGAAATACAGACTTTACGGCTCGATAGAAATCAAAGCCACAATCGCGTACTTAGAAACAATGAAAAAGTTAAACGAAGTTTATCTGCTAGATAATTTCATTGGATCAATAACTAATGAGATTTTAACTGTAAACATCAAACAGACACCGGGTTGAAATTCTCGTTCAACATAAAACATAACATGAATACCAGATCACTAGATCAATAATATTATTATTATTAATAATATTATTAATAATAATAATGCATGCCTTGTCAAATGTATCTAGATCACGAACGAAATCTTCTATCTAATAGAGTAGTAGGTACTCCTAGAGATATTTGCATCGTGGTTTAATAATTAACTCAACTATATCCTTACAAGTACCGTACTACTTTACTAGATATAAGGAGCAGTATAGATGATGTTTTTTTTTTCTTTTCGAAAATACTTATATAACATGGATGTTATATAAATTGTCCAAGACGGCCAACCACAACGGTTAGTCTACATTTCCCACATTCCAAGTGCAAAATACACTTTATAACTTAACAATATAATAGCTTTTGACGATATATTATAACGTACATGTTCGCGCATTCAACTTTATTTATTGATATTTGTGATGATTTAACTCTGCTGTTTGGAATATATACTTACAAATATAATACGTGAAATAAATATATTGGAATATTATTTAATATGTGTTCGATATTTGCATATTGTAAGGTTGTTATATAGGTAGAAATGATTGGAAATGATAACTGTAAATGTTATTGTTGGTTGTATTAGTAACCTACATGTTTGAATGAAAATGCTATCCGCAAAGGAGCGAAACTATGTTAAAAGAAGGTTAAGAAAAAGGGTTAGAAAATTCTAGCAATGATATTGATGAAATAGATTCCACAAGAGAATGAAAAAATAGAAAAGCTGCAAAAATATCTTGGATAGGTACATAGAATGAAGGAATTGTTGAGAAATGTACACATAATCACGATTAGGCATCCAATGGCGTAAGAAATCGTGAGTTGTTTTGTTTATTGATCGACTTCAAAAGAAAAGGTGGAGGTATACAATTGGGTTGTATGTCTGCTTTTTAAACGTGCTCCGATTTTGATGGTTTTTGATACATTTGAAAGAGGTGAGGTCATATTTAGAAAAACTCGAAATCTTCTTCCCCCTAAAAACTGCACCTGAAGAGGGTGGAGGGGGCATTTTTTCTCAAAAATCGAAGATCTGCGACGGCAGAATTAAAGATGAGACCATATCTGGAAACGTTTATATACAAATAAAAATATTTTCTTACAAAAAAATTAGAGCACTGAAAAGTACGAAATAATATGCTGGTTCTTTTGAAGTTGTGCAGTTACAGTTAGATTGAAAACTTTTGGAATCAAGGAAGGCGATTTCGGATTTGAGTTCTTATGAATATGGGATCATTTCTCAAGTTTCTTCTTTCAAATAAATCAAAAAGCAGCATCAAAGAGCACGCGCACAAACCAAAAAAAATGCACATTATCGAATTGTATGACTCCTCTGTTTGGATTCGTCGGTTAAAAATAATGTTGGCCTAACTACTCGGGGATATGATACTCTACCTTCACTTATAGTAGTTTTGAAGATATTTAATTTACAATTCCCACTTTTTCATTTATCTCATTCATTTCTTCGTTTATCTTCCCAAAATCATTGGATATGATCTTAGATAAACTTTCAAAATCATTTGTTTATCTCCTACTAGAATTTTTCAATAATTTATGTTTGATACATTTTCAAAACTGCCCAAAATTTGATTTGGTTAATTTTTAGGTAAATTTCTTATAGAAATGTACTTAGTTGGAATCACTACAGGTCATTATCCCTTCAAAAATCATCTAAAAAAGATGGGTTTTATTGAAGATGATTCCTGCAGATTTTGCACAAAAGCAATAGAATCTGTAAATCTAACCTAACCTAACCGAATGCGAAACCTTAGCACATAAAAGACTAAGGGTCCTAGGAAGGGCGTTTCCCATCTATGAGGACCTACAAAAAAGCCTGTGGTGCGAGAGCACTAATCAATTATTTCAAGGAGCTGGATCTAAACCCAGAAATAACAGTACAATAGTACATCACGGGATGATACAAAAGACCTTAAGGTCGAGGTGCGTATAAAGGGTAACGTAAAAAAAATTCAACAGCATGTTGTTATGTGCCTATAAGTAGGTCCAAAAAAACTTTTGGTTCAAAAGTAGTTAGCTGCAAAAATCATTCTCTTAAATATCTCGGCCAAGTTCGTTATTGGGCATTATCGGGTAAGTAGTTTTAAACATCTAAACAAATTATCAAAAGTGCATAAATATCAACAAAGTAAATAGTTTTAGGTAATAGATATAATCAGTACCTATAAGCAATTTTTCATAATATACACAAAAAAAATAATAAAAAAATACTAAAAATCTATGGATGTTCAAATTTCAATTCAATGAATTTTGAGAAATTTATCTTTCCGCTGGCTACAGGCCATCGAGAATTTTTTCTATTTGTATTTTTGTAGAAATAAGCAATTTTAGTTTTCGAACAATATAATTATCAAAATATCCGTTGACCATTACCAAAACATAATAGTAAAAAAATCGTTATATTGATCGTATCCAAGAAGGCAAGGAACCGGATGTCTTGTCAGTGTTTCTTCGACTCGCTTCAAGGCAGATGGTATACACTTATACCCATCATGGTAGTACCAATATATCCAACGGGAGCGGACAGTACCCTCGATTCCCACAACAATCCTCCCCTACTTCTTCTTCTTCTCGCGTAATCGTCTTCCTTCTGCTGGTTGGTCATTTCTTTCTTTTTCAACCGAAAGGTTAACGATTTTCCACTACTACTGAGAGGTTACGAGGTATTCTCGTGTGTTCTTTTTCATGTTGATTTTATGACCTTCAGTGAAACATTAATCTAAAGTAGAATCCATAAAGCCATTTAATTTTCTAGCCAATTATTTTATTGGTTTTTAAGTATTTCGATGCAAAAGTAATAGTCATATATACAAACATTCTAAATATGTAAAATTTGAATAACGGAATTTGAGAGCAATAAAATTCTGCTTTGTGTTCTTTAATAGCAATCCCGTAGAAGATTAATGTTTTTTTCCTAACTTGCTCTAGAACCTGTATAATTGAGACATTTTTTTGGCACACTGCATTCTTTTTTAAGTAATTTTGTTCGAAAATGGTCAAAATATAAATTCCTACCATACAGGGTGTTTCATAAAGAATGCTCATACTCTTAATGGCATATTCTATGATCAATTTTATGTCGATTTGACAACGCTTCAAATTTGCATCACATCGATAAGTTTTTTTGGCTGTAAAATCCAAATAGTACTAAATAATAGCTTGAAATTTTGGTATCTATCATTTCATAGGTTCAAAAACCGTTTGCGAATAGAGTTGAAACGTTTCAAGAAGGCGAGGCGGTGAAATTGACATTGCACCCCTTTTCAGCCCCCATATTTTTAGTTTCCTTTACATCTATCAAACTTTTTTTCAAAATTTAAAAAGAATAAATCCTTAAGAAACTATTTTGCCTCCTGTCACATTTTGTTTGGAATAACCGTTTTCTAGTTAATTCCTAAAAATGAAACGCATGTACCTACTCGTTAACATTAAAGAATATCCAAGTTGCCATGACATTTGGACGTTTACGATTTCTCGAGTTGCTGCAGAATTAAATTTGTCACATTATATTCGCAAACGATTGCAAAAGAAATGCTAAATTAGAAATCATATTCGCAATCACCATGCCAAAAAACATAGAAGTACAAATTTTCTAGCAGAAACTATTGAAACATAAAAAATTGCTGCAAAATTCAACAAATAAATTTAAACTTTAAACATCCTGTATCTTGAAAACCTGCAATATTTGTATAAGCAAAGAAGATAGATACTAACTACATCTGTCTTGAGCTAAATCATCATATTTTGGGGTCTAGAATCTATGGTTTGGAGATTGGACATTCTTAAAGAATCACCCGGTATAGATAATGAACGAGTAATTTCCAAGAAAGAGGTGATAACAGACAGACAGGTCATTTTTAGCTTGACTTGATGAGCATACTTAATCTTATCGTGTCAAAAATGCACGCCTATTTTAGAGCCATGTGTATACGATGTAAAACCGAAAATAAAATAGCTATAAACGTTTGCAATCTGCCAATCTGAAACAATTACCTACGACTGCACATAAAAGTCCTGTAATTGCTTTCTATATTTTTCTTTTCATAAAGTTAAACGATCGTAATGAATTTGCTTGAACAACAAAAATATTCGATCAACAGCACCTTGCCTTACAATGAACTACTCTTCTTCTACTTCGATCTTCTGAAATCTAAACGTCACATATGTGTGTGAACTACTTGCCTGTCTGAAAGCAAATGATCCTCTCAACATCTCCTGTTCGCTCGATCCTACCTGCAGCATTCCTTTGTATATCCCAAATATTTTGGGTACCGTTACAAACTGATGGTATAAGTACGTACATACCTAAGTCATATCTTGTCCTTGTCAGTCAAAAGAGTCAGAGTCCAAAACTAATCGAACGACGAATCAATTAGGCTGGCTATTTTCACGCTAATTACAATATGAATTTAATATATGCCGCATTTATAATTTGTATAATCTGAGTATGAGATATGGAGAAGATAGCGCGCATCAAAGAAGCTGTATACCTGTATGCCAGCGGTTGTTTTACACGCCTGAAAGAAAAAAAAGTTGAGGTGTATGAAAGTAGTTCTCCACTTTGACTGACATGTATATATATATATTGTGTAGCAAGCACAGAAGCGCGCGCGATCTGCGCTGCTTGATGGTGTCAAGGAATCTCTGTCACGACTTTGGCTCACAAGCTTTTATATTGTAGATACGCACGCGGTATACTTACTATACTGAAATACTGATCTGATAAAGGGGTAATGTAATTTGTACCAGTGTCGTAGGTACATGTTTTTGCCAAGGTAATAGTTTAAATATTAAAAAATATATATTATAGGCTGTTTCAAATTCGACTCTCATCATGGGGATCTCGCATTTATGTGCTCAATAATACAACGTTTTGAAAGTTTGAAAATTTCGAGTAGTTCGAGTAGTTAGAAAAACGAATTTTGGGAAAATCATTTTATTTTTTCCTGGCTCTACTTATTTCTTAATGAATTCCTAAATAAATAGCATATTTACATTGCCACTTTTTTCACTCTTTCCAACGGTGTTAATAGTTTTGTAACCTAACATTTCGTCTATGTTTTTTTGAATAGCCCTTCTTATCACCTTTTCAGCGATGTATAAATGCCCTCATTGTCTTAAAAATTGGAGAAACTAAATAACTTAGTTTTATAAAGTAGTTGGCTTTGATTTTTCCAATCTGTGACACGTAAATGACATTCTGTATTATTGTCAATTGCTGAGTCGTTGAAAATGGAATTCTCCAATGAAGAAAAACGAGATATGATAAAACTTTATTAAAAGAATGTCCGAAACAAAGCCAGGAAAAAATAAAATGATTTTCCGAAAATTCGGTTTTTTCCTGATATCTCTGAAACTTCTCAAAATTTTCAAACTTTTAAAGTGCACATAAATGCGCATCTTTATGAGAGTCGAATTTGAAACAGCCTGTATACAGTCTATTTAAATGACCACCGAGTCTATCTCATCATTTTTTATTCATATACCATAAAGCTAATTCAACCTATGCGCTACATCTCAATGATATATAGATTATAGAAACAAGAATTGAACTTTCGAGATTCTTCACTCGTCACTATTTTAACTGCAGTACGCTCCAGTCTTCACTTTTTTCTGTTCATGTTCTTAGTCTCCCTTAAACTTCCAAAATGCATTTAGAGATTTAATTCTTGCATGTACTGTTCTTGATCCGTATCGCACAAACATTGGTTAGCTCTTACAAAGTTCATTGAACTTGATATTATCAGCAGTTATAAATTTGGTCGATTTTTGTATCTTTTTGATTGCCGGAGGTTGTTGGGAATGGTTCCATATTAAATTTTAAAATGCGAATATTCGTAACTCCCCAAAGAATCCTCAAAAGGGGTATATCGTTGGTAAAAACTGGAAATTTTCAATCAAGAGTACTTGGAAAGTTCCAGAGTTTTCACTAAAACTAGGACCAGCTTTATGAGATAATGCATTAAAAAATATTAAATTATCATGTATTTAATATAAAAAGCTGTTACATGATACGCCAATGCCGTAAACGTCATCCTCATTCCGAAAACAGTGGCTCTGATCGAACGTCAAGTAGTGTTCGTTTGTTCATTCTTTTCCATCTTCTTCGTCTTCTGCTGTTTGATCTCCTCAAAGACATGGTACAAGGACTGACTATATAGTTGATAAAACATTACTTATATAATATCATCTCACATAAAAGCACTTTTCATTCCTGTGTTATTTTATGTGTTCCTATGTAATTCACATTTTATTTGTAAGGCTTGTTTTATGATTTTATTATTAAGTAAGCAGAACACAGTTACGATGATTAAATTACAAGTTGCTTTAGTTAGAAGGATTAAAAATCGCACATTGGTCAGTAAAGACGCAGTCATATTATGTGCTATTTATTATGTGCTATTTATTATTATATATATATTATAAAAATTCCATTTTGGCGATTTTATGTCAAAAACTATTTCAAACGTATAGAGTTCCAACATCATGGCAGCCCTCATGCTCATATTCTTATGTGGCTTGACACTGTGCACCAGAAGATCCAGTAGTGGCCGATTGTCAAGATGCAGTTGAATTAATTGATCAACTCACCCAAGAGTTTTTTTAAAACGCGAACCTTAAGAAAAATGGCACAATCCGTTTAACAAACCGATTATATCTTTTTTCGAGTACGAAAACACAGATGGAAATAATAAAATTAAATAAGATATTTTCAATAAATAGAATTTCGTCTTCGCTATTAATTTTAGTTGTCACTTACTTTAAAATCTTCTTCCAGTCAATTACCAACAGAAATGACTCATTTAAGTCTGTCGAGAGTGTAATATAAATCTTTTGATCTCATCAACTACAAAAAATCTGTTGCTCTATTGTAACTTTTATATTTATCATAAATCCCTTAGCTAACAAATTTTGACGTCTATATCCGCTGACCTATTTTTTATTATTATTCTTCTTTCTCTATATAATTCCCGTTTTTTGTTTCCACTATATTTTTCTACCTGCATGTCACATTTTTACACTGACAAATCCTTGATTATCTCCTCTTCCAGCAAATCTTACTTGATTGATCTGATTAGTCTTGATAATTTTCACCCTTTTCATATAGGTAGTTAGGTAACTAACATCAACCGAATCAAGTTGATGGACATGTCTTTTCAACAAAAGGGCATAGGTATAAGGAATAAGAAACAGAATGGGTTTATAGTCTCCATTCCATATGTTACCTCTACTGCTGGTTCCTTTAACTGGTGGAAGAAGAAGAAAAAAAAACTAAAATTATTGTAATTATGATATAACACATGGTATATGCCGGATGATCGGTTTGATGTTGGTTGGTATATTGGAGGGAAAATGTTGTTAAGGGTTTCGAACTTTATAAGACACCTGCTATTCATTGATGATACAGGGTGCTCAAGATAAGATATATGAAATGGACGCTTTAATTCAAACTGTTAGATCAGTTGAAAATTCAAATAGATACACCCATTCAATTAGAATTCACATAAGTTAGAGAATATTTGAAGGAGTCTTAGCTCTTTTTCGAACAAGAATTACCAGCCCATTCAAACACGCATATTGATGCTGAGAACTGATGAACAGATCTTTGGAAATTAACGATTCACTTCAGCCATTTCCAAATATTATTATCAAATTTGAATGGCTATATTGAGATTTTTAATATTTTTGCTATCGTCATTACATAAATTAGTTCTGATAAAAAGTGATGTTCCAGTATTTTGTCCTTGCAGATGATTTGAATGCAAACTTCGAATGAGCTTTCTTTCGGATCATTCAATAATTGTGAAAGTTTATGAATTCCATTGTAGATGTACATTGTATTCATTTACTAGTTACTTCAACAGTATCTATCACAATTTTGACTAACATTTCAGTACACCCTGTATTTAAGAGTCATGTATAACAAACGCATAGAGGATAACATAAATCAACAAAATGTGCGGTATGTTTTGATACTGTTGGGTCTTTTCGCCATTTGGCATCTACTTAGGTGGGACAGAGTCTTTTAACAAGATTGAAATATCGATAAGGCAATATATAAGAAGCACTTATGTATTTTATATAATATACTACAAAGAAGAGGCAGCTGTTGATAAAGGAAACGCAGGTTGTCTGGCATTTGTATCTACAAGATGTATGAATAACAATCGACTAGTATAAAAAAAATAGGTGATGTCAGTTTGGCGCCTTTTTTTGGTATTCCTAGTCCATATACACTACCCACATGAGTTATCTTGGTCTAATTTGTCATAATCAGTTCATTTTGCAATAAAAATAGTCTAGTTATGTTTTGGGACTCACGTAATTTGGCGTTCTGCGATGTAGGGTCTAAATTGTCAGTTGATTTCTGCTTCTGCTAGCGAACTAGGTGGGTCAATAAGAAAATTATCTTTGAAATTAAATAGGTAGTTTTCAAACATCACTTCTCGAAGCTGAGATTATTTTATTCAGCACAATCAGTTAAGGAATTATATGAAATCAAATTACTTATTTACAAAGGAACAGTAAGGATTTAGGAATAATCATTCATGTAAAACGACCCTAAGGTGGACAATATACCAATGGAAGAAGGCAACAGATATAGGTGATTCGATAGTAGCAGTTTTCCTTGATCTCATGCATTAGAAAAACTGTATCTATATATTAATAAAGAAATTACTCAGCTATGGAATTCGTGATGTTGTGTTGAAATGGTTTGAATTTCAATCATATTTGAGTGATAGAAGTCAGAAGACACAAGTGGGTGACAAACTTCCTAAGAAATTAAATATCCATATGGGTGTTCCACAAGGATCTGTATTGGGTGCCTTACTCCTCTCAATCTATATATTAATGATGTTGGAAGTGTGCTAAGATTTTTCAAGTTATCATTATTCACGGATGATACTTTTATATAAATTAATGGGAAGAGACATTGTATGAGACTTATATGGTCAATTGTATTTATTTATATTTATCATTTGTAAAAGTTTGAAGGAGCTAATAAAATAATTGACAGAAATGCTCAAAACGGACAAAAAATAATGGTTATTCCGTGGAGATCTCTTTGAAAGTAACTCAAACATAACTTCGAATTTGAATTAACATCCTCATCACATACATCCAACATGAAAATCCAAGAAGGCAAAGATTATCTTTGTCCAAAGTCTTGATGATTATTATATGGGGCACTAGAGTTACCCTATTGAAACCTAAATGACACGCTTCCTTGAATGCCGTGTGAATTCCTTTCTTCAAGACGCGCTGCTAAACTTGCTGACATGCTTGACTGAGATCTCCTCAACCTCGACCTCAATATAATTGTTCTCTTTCTTCAATCTGTATGTAGTGGTGCACTTGTCATTTCCATAGAGACAACCTGTAACCTGTAACCTTGGCACTGGGTTCCCCCTTTCTATTACCTTTGACTTTGTATCTTCTTTATTTTGTTCCTTAATAGTATGTATACGTGTACGATGATTTGCTTTGATACGCTCCGCTTCCCATAGGAGGCGTTCCCCGCATGTCTTTGTGTGGTTTTCATGAAGCAGTTACTAATAGATGGATACAATTTTCAACCGTTGGAATGAGATAAACTTAGTACGTTACTTTAAACTTTTCCGTTGCAGTTTGAATTTTGATTGTTGATAAAATCGATATTCAAGTATAAACAGTGTGGACGAAATTGATGATGAATGAGAAGAAATTAAAAGATTAAAGAATGATTCGATGGAGAAAGCCATTGGTAATGTTCTGGCCGCTGAATTTTAATAAACACCAACTTGGAGTTTGGAAATCTCCGTCTACTTATAAAGCTTACAAATTTCAAAAATCATTGAGCCTAATGTAATGTAAAATCTACACATTTGAGTGGATAAGGAACCTGGAAAATGGCATATATCAACAAATATCATGACAATTATAAATAAGCACTTCTCCAATGAAAACTTGTAGAAGGTGTATGAACAAACTAGGGTAAATAAGAAATGTATTCAAATAAAAAGCTTTCATATTTATGACATATTAAACATTTCATTGTAGAACTTCCAAAGCTAATTAAATAACTCATATTTTGTTGATCATAAATAATTAATAATTCCAGTATTCCATTGTTTTACTAACCCATGTTGCCAAATTTGTGACAAAATCGTGTTTACTTACTTTTTTATACTATAATAGAAATTTTAAAATAAATGTTTGGATCAAATTATCTATAAACTAATATTGGTTTTGTATGTGAAAAAACAAATCTTATCACTACTTATTTTCTTTACTCACGTATGTATATAGATAGACGGCTAATGTGGGCATTCAGTTCAGAGTTATTGGGTTCCAATGGTTACACAATAATCGATTGTGGTTTACTATTTATTGATTTATGATGGATGTTGGCTGGATAGATATAAATCGACCATGATAATCGAGAAATTTAAATCTTTAAACAGTCGGTAACGGTTTATTAAAATTGCTCAGGTTGTTTACTTCTTAGATTGAAGTGATTAGAGATTAATAATATATGGAGATACTTAGATAATATATGGGTAGATGGAATGTAGAATCATGTTTATTTGAATTGTGGATGAATGAATGAATGAATGAATAGGGTACAAAAAAAGCTCAATATTTCAGAGAATGTTCAAGTGTTTGGTATGACTGATTAGTTGGAATTTATTATTGGGCCGTTACTTTAGAGATATCATAAATAATGTTGAAGTTGTTGATAAAAAATGTAAAATTGGTACCTATTTGTTAAACACGGACCAGACTCAGTAATAGTGTCACGTTGGCACTAGTCGGAAGGAACCTTAAAATATTCTTATATTTTTTTATTTCCGAATAGATCCGGATTAAAAAAAAAACATGTGGTAAATGTTTTCAAGGTCAATATTCCGAAAAAAATCTTCATAGTCACCAAACTAACTTTGAAATATTGAAAATGTTTTTTCTCATTTCTCTTGTTTAATTCTACCTTTTAGAAAATCACATTTTCACCGAATACTACCATTTGGATGTCAAATCCAACCCTTTTGCTTTCATATAGATACATAATTAGTCTGGAATTCACAGAACACAAAAAATTTCATGTTAATCATGGGAACTCGAAGTTGTTCTCTATTCCGTATCGGACGCAGCTAGGCGTACAAAATTTATGTGCATTTTTCATTAATTTATTAATCTATTCGAATGCGCTGCTCTTTGATTAAGTACAAACTGAAATCGATTTAAAGAAAAACAAACTTACGTCGAAGCTTTGAGAAGTATTCAATTTGAATTTTTTTTAATAAGGACAAACATACGTTGCTCTAATTCAAGTTGAATATCACGACCCTGTTATATTTTCGAATCTTGCATAGCCAAATATTTTAGGGCATTCAAGCTAACATTCAATTTTAGTGTAGTATTCAAAAATTGTATTTCATTCAGTTGTCAGTACCGCAAACTTTTCTCTAAATGAAGCTAGTTTTAAGATTAGTAACTTTTTACAAAGACTAGAAGCGATTTTATTAGTTGGTGCACTGAAAAATATATAATAATAATAATTCTGATAGTGCCAGTAATTTTGAAGTTGTGCAATTTTAGGTAAAAGACTTTTGGCACAAATTTCAAAAGTAACAGCACCAGCAGAATCTATATACTGATAAGTGATTGTAGAGAATTTCTAATGCATAAAACATGCAAGGGGGAGTATGAGATTCGGCATAGTGAAAGTTTATAATAATAATATTTTAAATTACATTAAATAAATAAAATATGGTTTACGTGGTAGAAGTGTATTGTGTATTGCATAACGAACCCAGTTGCAATATGAAGACAACGAGTCTTGGCTGTCAGATTGTTTTATTCGTAAATAACAACAATTTGGTCAAACAGAAATTTAAATATTGTGAACAGTGTATACAAAGTGATATAATTATTTTCAGGGATATATTTAAATGGGCACTTAGTGTCATTTCAAGAAATTTTATTACTTTTGACGGTAGATTTTGCATTTACAACGTGCAGGTTTTGCAATGCAAAACATTTTGAATCTGAACCCACTTTTGTTGAAAGATTACATTCTCTTCATTTTCATTCATAAAGGTAAAGTAATATTACCGGCGTCAAGTCGAAACCTCCCTCAATAACGTTTAAATTTTTAAAATGGTGAATTACTCGACGACCTCTAGTTAATGTTGTTATTTAACTAAACTGAAAAAGTCGGTCGTAGTTTTTTATAGAAAGTTATTCATTTCACATTTTTGAACAGAAAATAAATTAAATAAAATAAATTCAATAAATATGTACAATGAAGATCTATTCAGTTTTACCATTGAAGCTGAGACAGTAAAATAATGGGTGAGTTCTGTCGTCTTGTTTGTGATGTATTAAAATGACTTACCTTGATGTGAGTCATACGATGGTAATAGAGGTTGGATGAAGCTGTGAACCGTTTCAAACAAACAGGGCACTGGTGTGGTTTCTCGCCACTGTGAATCCTTCGATGCGTATTCAAGGACGATGATGTGCTGAATCCTTTGCCACATACCATGCATACGTGGGGCTTTTCACCTGAAAGAAAAAAGGAAAACATTCCTTAAAAATAACAAGAAAATGATTTAAATGTCACAAAGTGACTTTGTATATGTAAAAATCGAGTGCTTTAAATGTGTCGCTTTACATGGATAAGCTCCCTGTCACAGACGGAATAACAATACATAAAAATGAGTTATAATAATTAAAATTATAAATGTGATAAAATGAAAAGAGTCAAAGAAGTTGAACTACCTTGGTGTTATACTGGATGAAAATTGGAATTGGAAGATAAATATTTTTTAGTATTGTTAAAAAAGTACGAGATCTTCTTTTTGTTTTCTATAAAATGAGATATATTTTGGATAAAAATAATTTATTAAAATTATGTCATGCTTTGTTCTGTAGCGTTCTATTTTATGAGATTATTTGTTGGGGTTCAGCTTATTCAAATGCATTGGGGCCAGTAGCCAAAATACAAAAGAGTGCTATGAAAATTTTAACGTCTGATAGACAAAACAACCTTTTTAGTGTGAAACGATTGTTGAATATCAAACAAAAATATATTTTGGAATAAATAATTAGTGTATTCTAAGAGAACAGTATGCTATTGTTGAAGCATCTGCATGTTCTAGACATAAATCGCTTGCAGTAAATAAAACTAAAGTAAATATAGGGCAAAAAACAATTTTATATCGATCCAAGCTTATCTAAAATAGATTAGTAATAATCTCAAAAATTAAACTTTAATCGGTTGGATTTTAAATTATTTAATGTACGGCAATTTTACTATCGTTTCAGTATTAATTTTTCTATATCATATGATGATCTGTACATACATTTGTTTGTAGTTGTAATTTATAGTTCTGTTGTATTTTCATTTAATTATTTTTTATCTGTATTGTAATTGTAAGTAGTTTTAGATGCTGCTAAGGTTTTAGATTTTTATTCATTATTTAGTTCAGGTCTACATACAGATGTTATTTGCATCTTGCTAGGGATTTTCAGGGCTCCTAATAAGCCAAACAATCTATTAGCTTAGTATTTTTATATTTAAGATTTCTATGTTAGCCTAAATAAATTTTATCTATTATTTCTATGAACGTAACGAATACATTTGATGCAATATTTTTTTATCTAGTATTGATAATATGGTTACTGATTTTATTTATATTTCAGTCTGTAGTCATTAATGGTGTTAGAAGTAGTAATAGCTTGATCACTTGTGGTGTTCCTCATGGTTCAATATTGGGTCCACTGTGATTGGATCTCTATATCAATGGATTATTAGAAATATAATATTAATAATCGAACTATAGAAGAATATGGATGCATGTTATGGTGAAACATTGTTCAACAGTTCGGAAATTATAGGTTTTAGATTTCAGAAAGCAGATTTTTGAACGGCGAACCCCGAACAGAAGAGGTATACAATTCGACTTTTACTTGAAAAACTTTAATGCCCAATAAAAAGTATTTTTATTTCTTTTTCTTAAAAAAATATTAGATTTGTTCAAATTTCATTCCAGCACATAATCGTACAGTATGATGATACCTACACCAAAAAGTTGCTAAGGTATCTGTGTTGCGTGCCACAATGAATTAAGGTAATTAAATAATTGACGTTGAAGATACTGAACAGACAGAAAATATCCACCTGATACATTGTTGTTGTTCGCTTGCTGGTAGAAGGTAATATTATTATAGCATTAGAAGAGCAAAACCACACGAGCAGCTCGACTCATTTTCTATTGTGTTAAATTTATACATTGAATAATGGCGATATATCATGATATTATCATGATATTATTATACTTAGAAAATAATGATGATGGAACCGAATAGCAACAAGCACCAACAAAAAAAGGCAAAACCAAGGCTGCCTTTATAATCGAGTTCGTTATTATTTCATTTTTTTTATTTTTCGTTAAGGTATTGTTCTCGTCTACAAATCAGACAGACACTCGACTCGAGAGAGAGAGAGAGAGAGAGAACTTCTAGGAGATTTAACAAAATAAGATGACCCGGGAGCGTGTCCAGACCGAATTATATTTTGTAATTTGATAATTTTGGTAATATCTAGACACCTGCTTTACCTACTCTTGAACATGAAAGGAAATGAAATTGTAGCTGAAGGTGAAGTGTAATGAACATTAAAAAAATGTAGGTATTAGATGGCGAACTGAGAAAAACAAAATAATAGATATTAATCAGTTGAAATTCAAATTAAGGTTTTTTTGTCAAAAAATTACCTGTATATACCTCTATAATTCTTGGATGATTTGTTGGAATTTTTGACCGACTTCGGTATACAATTGTGTATGCTATGTAATAATACTACTGGAAACGCTACTTACCTGTATGCGTCCTCATATGCCTTTTGAGCAGTGACGGTCTGTCAAATGCCTTGCTGCATACCCCGCATGGCAGGAGGGTTCTCTCACGAGGCCTAGCTCTCGGTGTTGGCGCCACTGTCGTTTCCGATAGATCACCCTGTGAACTGATGGCTGACGAACTTTCACCCGACACGGATTTTCGTTCATCTTCAGTAGTGACCGAGGGTGGTGATCCTGTTAAAGCTCTGGATAGCAGTGACATTGAGAGGTCGAGTGGAGAGTCTGGAAAAAGAGAGTAGAATTGTCAGAAAATGTTAGAAGCAGTATAGTCATCTGAAGTGATACCAAAAGTAAAAAACAGGTACAAACTAAAAACTCATCGAAATAATCTGGGACGAGAATAGTTATTTCAGATAAGCACTTGCAGACTATAAAGTGATAGCCCAAGGTTCTGAGTCGTCAACATCAGATTAAAGTGAAGAGAAAGCGAAGACATTTCCTCGTCAAGGTGAAGGACGGACCAACCAGGCCCATCCAACCAAGGACCAGTCTTCCACATCTAATGAACCAACCTGTCCTACCAAAGAAAAAAACGATCCCCGGACATGGTACTCTTCAACCTCACTGAATGGAAAACATACAGGATCAAGCCCATCGCTGAAGGCATCTCCTTGACCAAGGCCAAGCTCTCTACCAGGAGAACGGGGAATACCTTTACATACCCTTCACTCCAGAGGAGATCAATACAGAACTGAACACCCTTGGATTTACTGTGAATGTGGGGTTGATCTTGTAATTGTAAAACAATAATTTTTAAGTTCAAAATGTTAACTGGATAAGAAAGTAATCATTGTACTGAAAACTGATAATGAATACAGCGTTTAGGAATAATTTTTGAGTTCGTCTTCAAATTCATCAATTACGCATTAGAGACTGTTGAATTCATTTTGAGAAGTACATATTTAGAAAATTTATCTAATAAAGACGACGCATTTGTTTTCGTTAAAAGTTATTCATTGAAAATATAAATGATTTAGAACCTTCCATAATCATTACCTACTACTTATAAATGGCATTTCTTTCTCTGAAGAATGTAACATCTGTGAGCTAATCAACTAACAACAACAGCTCTATCAACTCTATCATCAATAATGCATCTCTATCTTAATCCCGAAACATTTTAATCACTTAAACATTTATATTAAAACATTCTCCTACAGTATCTGTGATACTGCAGATATAGAAGCTTCCTTCCTTCGAGTATTTATTTATTCCTTACTTCCATTAATAATTATTCGCCACAAAAGAAATATTTATGTACCTAAGAACTAATGATACCACACAGAATCATAAACAACAATGTTATAACATCAATATTATTATATTCTTATATAATCAACATCAACAACACACTGTATATGATATATAAAATATAAATGATGGATGGTTATTTCATTCCTGGTACGTGCTCTCATCATATTTGATGAATTATCTCCAGATAATTAGAAAAGAAAACAACAGTTTTTTTGTTCTTCTTCTCTTCTATATAGATATTTATTATTATTTTGTGATATAAGCATACATGGTGGAAGAACAAGCTTGTGTTTAATTAATTACAAAAGAAAAAGTAAACAAAAACCGACACAAGCTTTTTGATATTATTTAAGGAGTTGTAATTACTGTAGCCCCCGTATCGCTACTTCCCCTCCCCATGACACATTTTTTTCTTTCGTATTTCATCTTCTGAAGGTTTGGGCGTTGGATGGATTTCATGGAATGAAGAACCAACAACTGGTAATTAAAACTTAATTACACCAACAGAAATCTACTCTAATTACAAAAAAAAAGGAACTCGTTCATTATCTAGGGACTTTTTGAGTGATTGGTTATGCATCTTCTTCAAAACACTGAACTTGTCAATAAATGTGTTATTCCTAAATCTTATAGTGCATTTCAAATTCAGAATGCACTCTGGTGTCTTATATAGCCCATTGTTGCCAGCTTGTTGTTATAAGCCAGGCTCAACCAACTATCAGATCCTGTCATTGGAAAATTTCATGGCTTGCGTTTATTTTTCATCTCAATATTTTTATGTTCAGTAATTAATAATAATAAATAATGAATTACAAAATAAACAAAATTTATTACAAGTAAATTTAACGAGCGGCAACGTTTTTCCTATTTAAAATACCCGGCCACACTGCATTCTCTTTGTGGTTTGGACACCAAACCTTTATATTTCAATAAAAATACTTTATACAGGGTGATTTCGAGTTAACTTCGATTTGACAAAAAAGCTGATTTGACAATAATAAACAAAATGAACCTTGTAAATTGTTTCATATTGACTTATTGGTATTTTATCACAATATCACTATTAGATAAATATATCATCATTGTCGCTGAAGTTAATTTAAAGACAAGAAACATTATAACTGCACTTAGTTCGATAAAAATCTGGTAAATTCTAGTTTTAAATGACAAAGTGAATTATTCAGGTCCTGACCTGGTCTCAAATCAGTTGCTACGTCGGAATTTTCACTGAATAACTTAAGCTTATAGAATTGTTTTTAATGTTTTTGTAAATTATGCTGTTCTACTGTATTATTAATTCGCATACATTTCGAAATCACCCTAATACAAGAACTTTTGCCTGCATTTTTCATATTTCTTTATCAAATGTTGAAGTGTAAATGATTTGTTACTGTTTCAATATCAGAATCCCAGTACTCTGTGATATGAAAATACCGTCACGGGAACAACGTAGAAATAAAATGAATCACGGCTCTCAAAAGGCAAAAAGCCCATCGACGCCGACACCGAAAAAAAAAACTCCCCTTGGCCATAATCAAGGCAATTAAATAGCCATTGATAGAGACATATCCTACCACATTGCAGGGATAACCAAGTTGGTTTTTTCCTCATTCGATCTCGAACGCTTTCAGTTCTGTTGTGGCATCCCAAAAAAGGTCGTTTTGGCTTTGCTTTGGCTGAGTGCGTGAGAATTCCTCGGACAATGTGGGGAGATGAAATACGCGCAGAAATTTCTGGCTCGCGTCCGCCGATACCATAAATTACATAACCAGTGCCGTACTTTTTATCTGCAAACATACTCGTCTTCGAGCTATAAAGAAATCTTGAAATTTTGTGTGCCTACCTGTAGATATCATCTCAGAACAGACTTTTATGTTTCGTTGTCTATGGAACACTTCACAATGAAACCAAAAACAAAATCGCCTATTTCGACCTCGTTAGATCTCGTCAGTCGAACTTATGGTACCAGGATGTGTCCGAACAGTCGACAACGTACAAAAGATGCAAAGACCAAGAAGTGAAACGCTTTCAGCGCCACCTAGGAGTTAGAAGTTAAAATAATTGAGCAAGAGGGAAATAATTTCTCTATCGAAATATATGTATGTATTAAAAAAATTATAGTTCGACATTTCAGTACTACAACCCGCATTGCATTATGTCATAGCTGGTAGGTGCAATAATGGCTCCGCATTTATATTACCACAAGGTACCATGAAGAGGGTTCCTCTTTTCCCTCTTATGTGCACACCAATGAGATTCTCCAGCACTTTTCTCCATCTCCTTCAATACAGTCTGAGTTGTTTACATTTAAAAATGTTTCCTGTACAACTATAGCCTCGGCTACTCGAATGACCGCGGCAGCCCATTTGTATATATAGTTAGCATTTGTTTATTTACTCGAAGCGAGTATGTTGTATTTGTTTGGTGAACATTTTTCAGCCATCTTACTATATAACTGCAGAAACAGAAAATACCGATTGATGTCAATTGTGTCCACATGCGATGGACTACTCCTTAAATGCATGCACTGTCTTTTACATGCCACCTGAGGCAAGTAGGTACAAATCAGCAGTGACTGGAGGCTTGATTAGGAAGAATAGGAATGGCGTACGTACCGACTTACCGGCATACTACGATTGATGATTAAAATATATCGATTGTATTGAAGAGAAGAGTTTATGTTGAGGTAGATTCATTTAAGAGGATTCCAAGGAATAGTTGTTCAGATGTTAATAGTTTTTTAAGCAAGTAGGATAGTTTAATGCACTGCAGAAATTGATGTTGTGGAGAAGTTTGGACAACATGATACAAAATAAGTGGTTGAAATTAATGAGTAGAAGCAAATATTTAATCGAATTGTATACCTCCTCGAAAATTGGAGGCATGGTATACTTATTAGTTTTTGTCATCACCTCAGATTATTCATTTAATGAAACAGCAATAAATTCTCAAAAGTACCAATTCATACTATTATGTTTCTTAAAGTTTATTTTCCAATTTTGATCAACTTTATAAAAGGAAAAGTATAAGTAACCTAATCAGAGATTATTTCAACATAACCTCAAACTCAACACAACTGTGATCACTTTCCATACAAAACACTATGTTCGTTGACACTTCGTAGAAGATTTATAAGATATTAACATCCGGTTATCTTACAAAATAAACCCAAATGACCTTTCATGTTTTGTTTGCATCGTGAGTCCCATATAGCGGTTGTTTTTAGCAACAAAGTTCTATATACTTGCACATCCGGAGCTCACTTTTTAGAAGATGTCTACAAACAACAACATTGACGATGCGTCCATTCTATGCCAATTCTAGATTTACAACCCAAAAAACAAACCATTGGCAGCCCGCTTCGCCGGTATATTGTATATATGTATATATAAATAGTCGGAAAAAAAGGATTTTTATGCCCGAGACCAATAACTCAACCACCATATCGCTAAGGTATCCTCCTTTTCTCTATCATCCTTTTTTGGAGGGGTCCATTTGAGCGGTGCGCGCATCTTTCTTGCGTATTAAGAACAATCAAAATGTTAACTTGTGCAAAATAGATCGTAAATCTGTCAGACTTTGTCTTGTGTGCACTGCACTCTAAATTAGCTATTGTTCCATCTTCATATTATAGTTGCTGATCTTCTTCTTCTTCTTCTTCGTTTGGGAGTGTTATATATGCCCCAAGTTGCCGCTTTATGTCGATGCGTTTTTTGTCTCTCTGTGTGCGTTTGGGTTCCATGGTCGAATTAAATAATTAAAAGTGACATTTATAAGCCATGCCGAAACAAAATGGCAGAATTAAGAGCATCGGAACCTTAATTTTTATTAAAAGACAAGACACCTAATATAAATTGTGGAGAAGGGAATCTTCACAAAATTGATAAAACTACATATAACATCAATTGGCTTCATTTATTTTAAGGCTTAATGCTTCAAAATGCTACAAAATGGTATTTCCATGAAAATCATTTCAGTTTTTTCAGCGATGAGCCCAGCCAAACGGACATGCATCTTATAGAAACGCTTGTTTCAGTTTTGGTAAATTACTAGATGAGCTAGAGAAAGACATTTTAATTCCGAAATAACAGAGCTTCTAAATCAGAAACTTTCTAAGTTAAAGAAAAACTATTTAATACGAATCCAAAAAAAAATAATACAAGTACTAAATACGGACTTTATTCTAAGTAGTTTTGATTTAGAAGAGCTGTGGTTTCAACAAGACGGTGCACCATGCTACTCAGTGTCTACAGTAATAGTTCTAAAGGAGTGAAACATTCTGTAAGGACGTAATTTAGCTTAACTCTCATATTGGACCTGTAAATCGACATTTGCCATACCTATTCTTTTTTTTCAGCAGTACCTGAAGATAGCTTGAAACATAGATTTGCAGACTTCTGCAAAATAAACTTGATCGTGACTTATACCTTAAATAGCTCTGATGGGGGGGCACGATAGACCTCAAGGTCGCCGTGCAATGAAAACCCCTTCAATCTACAATACCTTAAAGAATATCATCAGAAGTAGCTGGAATGAAATAAATCCTATTTTCAGCAATCTTAATTTTTTTTCAACAACTCACAAATCATTTGCGCAGACTCACCTTCCAATATAGAGTCCATCTTCTGTCGATAAAATGATGCCCTCATTCGAACGAAAAACAATTCTTCCGGTCTTTCGGGCAAATAGTACACCAACAGTTCTGTATCAGGTGCTATTGGTTTAACGGCTTCGTATACAGGATCACCTCGTACTTTTGTGGCAACAATATTGACGGCAGGATTGAAGGCATTTGCAACGCGAACGAATCGCACCCAGTTGCAGACACGGACTTTTCTCGAATCTGACATGGAGATTTCGTCGTAGCAGCCGAACCGGTGGCGAATCTGGAAAAATAGAAGAGGAGAACTTTCATTAATAACGAAGAGCCAAATCTTTCCACTAATAATAATAATAATAGTTTTGGTTCAATTAAATTGACGATATTGGTAGGTAAAACTGAAATAAGCTGACAAGTATCGTACCCTGAAGAAGGTCAAGTTTCTCATTGGTCATTTCTCCAGCTCCAGAAGATATATTTATATCATACAGAATCTACAATTGTAAGTATTATAAACCCATATCGGCATAAATTGCAAGAAAAAAAACAGTAATGTTTGTTTCAGGTTTCTTTCCTGTTCCATCATCGGAGTCTCCATGGGTGAATAATTTTTTTGCTCTAAACCTGTTTATGGTATAAATAAGACTAATAAATAACGCTTTTTACAAAGTTTCGTGTTCATTGCACGTTCTAACGCCTGCTGTAAGTAGTGTAGATTTTATTTACACCCTATAAGTAAGTGGTCAACAAACCGTGACTCTGCCCATTACCTTTACCATGGTATGCTTGACGGTCCATGTAAATGGTCAACAAAGTGTAAAATAAATGTTCTGTTTGTGATAGGTATATACTTACCACCATCAAGGCGTTTAAATCATCAAGAAATAAATTATATGCTTGACTCGCTGCTTGACCACAGGTCTCATCTGGTCAAATCTGGATGGATACACTCAGAACGCATTGAACAATTGAGAGGGGGAAAAATTGGGGGTAGTGGGATTGGGACACGCTCACGAAGGGTTTCGTACAAGAACTGTCTACAGTTCCAAAGATACGGTCCTATTATTGCGATCGAGAAAAACAAAAGTTTATTATATAGGGACCCTCTGTTATTTTTTGAGGTTAGTTTATTTTCTATAGCTTTAGAATTACTTAATTTTTGGTTGTTATCAGTTTTCTTTTTCTAAGATCATCCATAGATTAAGTAATAACTTTTGTTTTCTAAATTATGTTCTTGTGATATTCCCATAGAGAATAATCCAATGATGATAAATCGGGAGATCTTACTGGTCACTCAATTGTGCTTTTACTACCTAAAAAAAACATGTAAAATGTTCACGGGCTTTACTAATGACATTTTGAAATAAGTAATGACAGAGAAAATGTCAACTTGTTTTTTTCTGTATAAATTAAATGTTTATTAGTTTTACTTTCGAACAGCTTTAACTTTGGAATGCTTTTCATCAGTAATATTCTTGCATTAATAGAGTCGAAAAAATAGATATACGGTGTGTACCATTTAAAATCATATATAAGTAATTGCTCGAGTTACTTTACTTTTGGTACACACTGTATATTGAATGCGATTCGAAGTGAGAATAATGTCATTTGACAGGTTTAACCTTGTGGAAGAATGGTTTTTCGCTATATATATCTAAACGTTGATCTGTTCGGTATTTTATAGCGCAGCTCATTGGTTGATTATAGTTTGATCGCGAATCGTCATCAGTTGATTGAACTGAACCATGTGAACAAATTCAGATGAATAAGTAGATTGTAGATTGTAGATTGAAAGGGGGTTTCAATGCACTGCGACCTTTAGGTCTATTGTGCCCCCCGTCAGAGCTGTTCTCGCTATTTCGATTTCTACAGCTCGCCCTCCAGTTCCAGAGTTCTAATGAACTCCAGTATCTGGGATGGCTTCAAGCGGATTACTTCCTCACTACTGACAGTTTCTTGTCCAAAGCATTTTATGCGTTGGCTGGCTATTGCGAGGCATTCCGTCACCAGGTGATCCGGAGTTTCCTCCTCTTCCCCGCAGAATCTGCACTCGTCGTTTTCTGCTAGACCCAATCTCGACAGGTGCTTCCTGAGGCGGCAATGTCCTGTAAGGAATCTAGTGAGCAGGTGTAGCATATTCTTGCTAAGATCCAGATGTTTCTTAGATCTCGCAGTGTCAAAGTTTCCAAGAAACTTTTTGGAATGATCCAGCCCAGGAAGATTCCGCCAGAGGTTTTCTCTTTCGGTCTCTTCCTTCTCCTGGAACTCTTTCTTGTAGGTACATTTACCTGTGCCACAGAAAGGTTCTGGGCCAATAAAAGGAGCTTGTGCTCCTTTTTTGGCAAGTGTGTTGGCCTCTTCATTTCCTTTGATTCCGGAGTGGCCGGGAACCCAGATTAGATAGACCTTGTTATTCTTGCCGATTTTGTTGAGTTTTCTTCGGCACTCCCATACTATCTTAGAATCGATGATATGGGAGCTCAGTGCTTTAATCTAAATTTAATGAATAAGTAGAAGAACTTTATTCTTAATTCCATCGAAGAAATTGTAATATAATAATTTATAATTAATTATGTGACATGTAAAATAGAAAAGTGATTAAACATGTGTAATGGAACGTTCTAGTGATTGTAAGTGATTAGGTTTGTTGAAGATGACATCTGAAGATTAACATAAATTTGAATTTTTTCAGCAAATTCTCTCAAAAATTAAAGAATATAAGTAGGAAAAGGATGAATCTTAATAAAAATTTAACGAATTTATTCTTTGGTCAATTTTGAGGGAAAAAATATATATATTATTTTCAAAATAATATATAGAGTGTCTTATTTAATTTTCAAGAGTTGATTCCTGACCATGGAAAACTGAGCACTCTGTATTATTGAAAGATATATAGAAATGTAAGGCTTCCCTTAAAAACAATAACACTTTTTATCTAAGGGTGGATAAGGAGATAGGAGATCTTATGTGGGACACCCTGTACAGCATAAAATGTCTTGTTCTTAATATGAAGTTCTTTTTTCTTCAAAATAGACCCAAGAGTAACCTCCAAATATTGTCTTGTTATTAAAAAACACTCTGTATTATGAACAATTCATTGACTTACAATGATTTACTTTGAGAAACTTGTATTTAAACGACAACTCTTTTGTTTTCCATAGATGAGCGCTAAGACTAGAATTATTCTCATCTCTCCCATGCCAAATTAGAGAAGGCAACGTGAATACCGCATAGATCGGAAATAGGCATCCAACAACACAGATCCCAAAAGAACAAACCGCTGATGGTTTATGTCATATGTATTTGACTTGGACTTCGTGAGCATTATATAATAGAATCCACCTGAGAAGAAGAGGCTGACTGTGGACTGACGAGGACAGTTGAGAGTTATATGCGCGGCATCCCAGCATACAACGACGACTACATCCTTTTGTTTCGGCACACATAGAGAGTAGCGGTGGCGGCGGCAGAGAAAGACAAAACACAATCGCAGCACGCCGGCAATATAAGGACATCTGTAAAGTCCACTCTGTGGCCTGGCGGCGTCGGCGAGAGATGATAGAACTGCAACTCTCTCGCGGCTTCTGTTTTCAAAAGAAGGATGAGAAGAGGGCGACCCTTTTGAGGTCGTTGGGGGGAATCTTGGTATATACCGCGCTGCTGCTGGCCGCGCACCATTGTCCATTTTGGCGGTATCCTTTGATGTGCGCACAATGATGCAAAAGACATTCGATTATCTGCAGCAATTGCTACTGTTTAATCCGCGAACCGCCCCTCCCCCCTCACCTTCCAGCCTCTTTGAGGCGGTGTTGTTTTGATATTTTTTTTTGTTTTATTTTTTCACTTTTATCTCATTCTTATAATCTGAAATGTGGACAATTAAGAATGGGTTGCAGGCGGTGTGAGGTTAGGTTAATGTGCGTCTTTATAAAATTTTGGTCGATTTGTTTCTTCTGTTTTTGCGCCATGGTTGGGGTTCAAGCCTGAATTAAGTCTATAGAGGGCTGATTCTTTATAAAATTACATATTACTACATTACAACAGTACAACTTAATGTTGAAGTAATGCCACTAAAATAAAATATATAAAAATAGTTTTGCTCCATTAGGTGCCAAACTCAATAATAAGGAACTAACGAATCAAAAAAGATGGGAACTGTGATAGCAATCTCTAGGATTTTAATTAAAAATGTTCTCTATGTCTGGATTAAAAGCTGAAAAGGGAAGAAAGGGATTCTTCTCAGCCCCATAGAACCTATACTTAGAAGAAAAAAAATATCAGTCACCCCCCAACTGATTAAACAGACGATATTCAGGATCAATCAAATAATCTTTAAGGATGCCTGTGCTTTCTACATGTTTCCCTTTGCTAAGAAACCAATGATTAGAAATACTTTCAATCTAAATGCGTGATGGTGTGATGTTCGGTTTGTTTAGCAAAAACAAAATGGCGCATATCCTGTTTGCTGAGATATCTCCTCGTATTTTATTATTATTCAGTTGTTCTCAGTACAACATCATCGATTGACTGTATATAACTCATATATGTATATAAATAATACAAATACATAAATATATAAACTAGCCTGGTGATGACACGAACTGTTATACGTATTTATAACTACTTTGCTATATATATATATATATATACATATATATATATATATATATATATATATATATATATATATATATATATATATATATATATATATACCTACATACTATATACAGTGTGTCCAAGAAATGATAATAATCTATGAATCGCATTTAGAAAAATGTAATGGCTATTTCGAAATTTTAGAGAAATACCTCATTTTTACAGTTTCAGTTTTATTTATTTTCTCTGAACAAATCCACACCCTGTGTTAGATAAGACTTTCCATTACTAGATCAATATTTAATATTAAGTAACATCATCTAAATATGCAATTCAGAATGTTTTTAAGCAATTACTTCGGGTGTAATTCGCTGAAATGCTTCTAAGACCACTTGACGTTATTCAGATGTAAAAACTTGAAAATTAAAACAATCAACAAAAATATTCAACTAATTCGTTTTTGATATTTAAAGCATCGCTTACAATCTAATACAGGGTACCATTTTATTTTGTATTGAAAAAGTTGCCGAATCAACTCCTTTCTATAAAGCTAGAAAACTGTCGTGCAAACTAAACATGATATAAGCAAATTGGAGAAAAACAAAGTCGAACTTCCACAAAAGGTGGAAGTTCCCTCGACTTCATATCTTCCACTTTGAGCTATGGATCTCCCTTCATATTTAAACATGATATCGTAGAGCTATCGAATCCTTATATTGGACACACTGTATATTATGTATATAAAATAGATTATTCAAATGCTCTATAGGAGCAAAGACAGCACGAACGAAGACAGTTTTACTTTTTACAATTTCTTTTTCTGTTTTGTTTTGTGGTAGAGTTACAAGAACACTTATTTATAATTAAATATAAGTTGTATATTCTATCGACATAATAAATATATCATCATTCAAAGGTATCGATGTAAATGTAGAGGATGATGATAAATTTTATATCAGCGTAATAAATATATGTTATCTATGGTTAATATGCTTTCAATGTGATATCAACTGGTTGATATGTATTTAATTGAATTTATTTCAATTGCTATCAAAGACAGAAGTCTATACATGACAACTTCTAAGGATGATTAATTATATTTTCAGTTAATATGTTTATGAAATGTGTAGAAGCAACTGGAGTTTCGGATTCTTTGAATAGTAGTAGAAAAAGGACTTCTGTACTATTTGATCTATCACCAATCAGTTTCCCCCAATTTGATGTCTGTTGATGACAGCTTGAGTGGCTTAACGAACCAGACTGACATCTGGACTTTAAACAAATGTAGAATATCTAATCCGTCGTCCTGGCTACTCGAAATGGGTGGGTTTACCTTTCAAGATCATTTCTTTTTTAATTTAATGCTTTCCTCAAAAAGATGAATAGGTATTGTCGAAAGTATTCTCCAGGATTCATATGACAGAAGTGAATACGATCGTGGTTGTTGGTTTCGGCACGATATTTGTAGTCACGCGAGTCGATTGGACAAAAGAAAGTGAATAAAATACAATTTTCATTTTCATTTGCTACTTTATTTGTCACATTCACTACTCAGCTGATTGCATATGGATTCTTTGTAGAGTTTAAACTAATTTATTAGCATTGTGACAAAAAACCCTCAGGTTGTACTGCTATTTTACATAGGTAACTGTTTTCGAAGACCATAATCTAAGATAAGTCGCTGAGAGTAATATCTACGTTAACATCTCTTTCACAGTTTTTTTTAATTCCATATAGAAAAACAATATTAATCCTGCGATCTACCGTTAACTTGATTCATTTCTGTCAAGATTAACATAGATTTTCTATTAAATCACAGAATACCCTCAAATTAAACAAATTAGCCAGTCTCCAGTCTTTATCTCAATCGGGAGTAGAAATCATCAAATGTCATTGATTGCATACATTCGCTTTCCAACCCACACATACATTGGAAGGTTGCTACAAAATCTTCAACACACGCTAAAAAAAACCTTTTCTGCTCTTGATATGAATATGAAACTTGTGTTGATGACTGGGTATAGAAAATAATATACAGAGTATGTATGAAAAAGACCATCATCAGTAGATATGCTGCTATGTCGGTTGAGTTTTAAGTTAGCTTGATGATGATCCTCTGCGGACAAAAACAAGATCAATTTTTGTGTGGACATTCTGGTCGCTCTAGATTCTAGATTATAAATATATTTGTATGCACGCTACTATGCTTTTTCTTGGTTTCAATAATGACAATATTTCAATGGATAATGATAACATACAATGCCTAGGAAGATCTGTTTTTTATGTAGGTACATATCTGTGTTTTTTTCTTCAAGATGGGATATTATAACGGGTTTAAAATTAGGCTAATTTTTTTTGTTTCTAGTTTCTTTAGCAGTTTTTTGATAGTTAATCTAGATTTTGTACATAGTATATGTCCCGCAATTATCTGTAAAATTTCTACCTATCAAAAGTATATGTGATAATCTTTTTTCTCATAAATACTCCCATCTTAACAAAACCTATGTAGCTTGTTCTTGAATGTTCAAAGAATTTGGTTTGGATATTATAGAACATAAATATTTTTCACCAAAAATTGGACCGACTTTATTAGTTGGTGCACTAAGAAATACAAAATAATATTAATTTTATTGGTGCTGGCAATTTTGACGTTGTGCAATTGTATTTATATAGCAGACTATTGGCACCAAATACATAAATAATACTACCAATAGAATTAATATTATTTTGTATTTTTCAGTGCACCAACTAATAAAATCGGTCCAACTTTTGTTAGAAAATATTTATTTCACTGTTGTTATTATTCAGAGATCTCAAAATATACATATTTCAGATTTTACCACTGCTGTAACTCGAAAACCGTAACTTTTTTGAAAAACTTTCAATTTCAATGTTGCTACATACTACATATAATCCCTTCTTTAATTTGGCCGTTTTTTAAAAAATTAGAAAAAAAATCCCCCTCCACATAGCCGAAATAAACATACTTATTTCAGTCTTTACCATTGCTGTAAAAGTGTTCAATTCAAACGTTTTTGGATATGGTTTCGTCTTTATTTCAGCTATCTCAGATTTTCGAGTAAAATTGCCACCTCCACCTCCTTCGGGGGCGGTTTTTTGGAGGGAAGGAGATTTTGGATTTGAGTTTTTCTAAATATTGGACCATTCCTCAACTCTCTTCTTTCGAATGAATCAAAAATCATCAAAATCGTAGCACGTTTACTATGCAAAGCAAGCGAACAGACATACATAAAAAAAGCAAACATACAACCTCCTTTTTTTGAAGTCGGTCAAAAAGTAAAAATAAAACCTACAACGTAACCGTCTTCCCTAACTCCAACTTCCTATTTGATTCATTCTTAGTCAATCCTCTGACTTAATCTCCTAACATTTTCAAAAGCTGAATGAGATATTGGATAGGTAGATTCTGGTAGAGTGTTACTATAAGTTCTCACTCCGTAGAGGGTTTGGTCTTTTTCTAGGTATAGTAAAACACCTGCAGCGCCATTCATTGCATCTGTCTATCCTTCTTCGGATGTTAATTATTATACACATTTTCTAGCCTCTCTGTTATTTGGGAGCAGTCATTAAAATTTTTATTTATGTTGGTATCTAACCGTTGAATGGTAGATCTGAGATTTACCATTTTAACGCACCTGTTACACGAAGAGATTGTTTAAGATGGACTACACTGATCATTGTTCTTTTTGATTGACTTTTAGAATAAGAACATAGAATTTTAGCCAGTATTTTGCTTAGTAAACATACCCCGAGTGTGATGTTTTTTTTATTTCAATGAGAAATTGTCCCATGTCAGAAAAATTTAAATCCATCATTTTATTCTCCAAAAAAAACTATCTCCAGGAGGGGACTATTTTTTTTTTCTGGAAAACCTGAAATCTGAGACGGCAAAATTACAGAAGAGACTATATCCGGCAAAGTTTGGATTGAGCATTTTACAAAAAAAAATGGTTTCTGAGTTACAGCAACAGTAAAATGTGAAATATTTGCATTAGCGCAAATTTTTTAAATATTTGAACAAAATAGTGAAGTAATTTTTCTTTACAAAAACTACAATCGACTTTATTAGTTTGTTTGTCAAAAAACATTATTTTGACATACAATCTCATTAATTTATCTTTACTAAAGATCATTAAATATAGATATTCATATACCATATTTTTGGGATACTGCTCAAAAACAAAATATATCACCATGAAGAATTTTCATAAAATCCATGTGATAAGGATCGCCGTTATACCTTGCTATAAAGAGTAAGTACCTACTGTAGTTATATTCAGTTCTTTTTTAGTAAAAAAAGTCTTAAAATCAGTAATCATGACCGAGTATGTTGGGCACTATCCCAAAATTGTATGAAATGTATGGCAGCATTACGCCGAAGGGATTTCTTTAATCAGATATAGTGTTGGGTCTAGTCTGTGTAAGAGAATCGTTAAAAATTACAGGACGTTAATATTTTATGCGTTTAAAGTGAACACAGTTGTCGAGTCTTATATTTTATGTTTATGTTGAACTTTTCCTGGTATGTATTTGATAAAATTTTAAATAATGAACCTTGCGAATCATAAAAAACTGAATAGGTTATCTAAGAATTTATTTATCTTTTGCTGTTTCATTAAATGAGTAATCTGAAGTTGGATAAATATTATTATTTTTTAAACCAATTCTCATTAACTGAGAAAAAGAAATATTTCCATTGTTCGGGACATAAATGTTGTCCGAAACCCTAATGTCATGGGATAAGTCTTGGAGGAAAACGCCTCATTTCCCAGAATTTTGAAGTGACATACGAAGACTCAAATGAACAGTTTTCAGGTGGGTATAGACATATAACAAAACTTCGTATCGTAACGCGGTCGCGCAACAAATCTGGACGTAACAGAGTAACACCGTAACATCGAGGCGTCCCGTCGGTTGTCGGTTTTTGGACTTCGCATCAAAGAAATGAGACGCCATGTTGTTGCACTACTTGTTAGCATGTTTGAACAGGCCTGCGGTACACAGTTGCTATTTATTTATCGTTTTACTTATTCAGTTAAAGACATCGCTATTATGGAGTGGACGGAAGAATCTACCATTGATTTTATAAACAGTTAACGTAATACAGAAATTTTATGGGATACAAAACATTACAAATATTGCAATAAATTAAAGAAGCATGATGCTTGAGACGAACTTGCAGTAGAGTTTCGGACAACAGTAGATGAATATGAAAAAAAAAATAAAAACAGCCACGGTACGGGCTTTTTTTAGTAAAGACGTAACGTCAGCATGTTCCGTTTGTAAGATACGCGACGATGTATTGATACACAATATTTGTTGATTGTTGATACGCTGTATCTTCGATGCGTAACAGACAATTGTTACGCGACGGCGTTGCGAAACGAAGTTTTGTACATATCCGTACATACCTTTCGATGAATAATTCTAGGTCTTGGTTTAGTGGTATTTCGTAGTTTTCGAGTTCTGCTTTACAGGGGTCCTTATACCTATGATAAATTAGAATCAAAAAACATATTATATACATTCTCTTTCAACACATATGTCTGATAAAAATTAATTCATCATTAAATACCTATACATATCTTCCAAATATATCCTGTTGCACCAATTCCCAGGATGCTTTCAAGATCTATATAGGTATATATATAATAAATAGCTGGCTACTATATACCTAGCATATTTTATTTTAGTGTCGTAATAAATATATATTTCATCAAATCAACATAACGATTTATTTTGTCTATATATTAAAAATTAAAACTTCCATTTGTGATGATTAATGTTCACGTATCTATTATCATATCTACGTATGGGCTTTTAATATTAATACATAACTAGAGAATAAAAACTATATATACAACTCAATATTAACACTTTTATACTGACTGTTTGGAGATGACTTTATATACTTATACCCATATAGCCGTATTATGTATATAGATATATTATTAAGTATATAAAGCTGCTACCTATTTATGAAATGTTAATGGATTTATCATTAATTTATATTACAGCGGTAATAGTGTAGTTCATTCTCACATCGGAGGCTTTCAATATATTATATCTTATTTATTACATATATGTAGTTATATGGGCTTGAACGAATATATAAATATTAACTCAAATCTATATATATATATATACATATATTATATAAGTGTAATACTGAAAACCTTGAGAGATCAGTTGTGTAAATGAAATATTTTTTAAATAAATTGTTTATTCACCAACTTTTCGTTGGACGACTTTCAAAATAAAGGAGGTTTACAGATCTATATACAATTTTGCGGATTTTTTTTTGTGAAGTGAAACTTTTATAGCGAGGGTAAATCCATTTCAACATGTCGCACAAAATAGCGACACGAAATTCGCGTTGAAACAGCTGTACAAAGTGGGGCTCCTTCTCCCATTTTTTGTTGTCGGAACAGCTCTACAAATTGATGATCGATTCATACATACATTCAGACGATTATGACAGATTGACTGCACCAGGACCAAGCAATCGATGAAGGCTCAATTTTAATATCCTAAAAACTTCTTATGGCTATTTCAATATGTATAATGAAGAGTTCAACAACACATTCTTGGACAACTCATTTGAATCGCCGTGCTCTATTTGCGATAGAGTTTGGTTCGAAAAGGAATTAAAATCGCCTTCTCCAAAAAATTATGAAATCCTGAACATTTTAGTGCGAGGAAACTCAATAGATCGGCCCAAAATATGGTTCAGCTGCATGCAGTCAGTCAATAAAAATAATATACCAGCATTATCGGTGTACAATTTCATAATTTCATAATTTTCTTTTCACTTATCTGATAGTAATGCATTAAGGACCAATCCCGCAGGCTCTTTTATATCTTCAAACATTTTCAAAGCAATTATATCCAAAACTTTGACACAAACTTGACAACAGAAAGTCACATTTTATGTTGTTTACTATCATTTCCATAGCATTGATACAACGCATGAAAAGGAAATTGATTATCACATTTAAATTGAAAAATAAAACCTATTAATTTCAAATTTCAAGAAAATCCCATACCCCATTAGAAAATTTATAACAGCGATTCCAAAATAATAATTTCAATTCTGTATAGTGCCTGAAATACCCAATTTTGTACTTTATATTACTTTAATTTTATACTTTTTTTTGCTTGACTTTTTACGGACACCTTGTATATAGATGAAACATTGTACCTGAATGTGTCTTGCTCATTTGTACGAACCACACCCTTATACCCAGTTACTCTTTATACCTACAAATATATTCTGTAAAATGTGTATAAAATCTGTATAAAATGCATTTCATTTGCAATAATATACTTAATTCAATTATTTATAAATTGCAAATGGCTATGACGAACACGTTTTCGAAAAACCATCAATTTTTTATTAGATAGGAACATCTGCTTCCATTGACCAGTCGCTGCTGTGCCAAAGAATATAAAAATCTTTATATGCGGGTAAAAAAAATAATCCAGACTGAAAGGGCAAGAAAAATGTGTGACGATTTTATCGCAACAGCTTCGAGTCATCAAGGTCATACATATTTTTTTTGTCTCGTTTCCATAATGATAATGGCAGTAAATGAAACCAGCACCCTACGCACGTTGCAATTTTGTATACAGACAAACGGTTACTTGTTACTAAGCGACCAAAAACTATCGAGACTGAATCATTACTCTCTTTTTTTGCTTGCTGATATAATTTTATGGTATATAAACAGTTGCTGCTCAGATCTTGGGCTGGGGTGAGACACACTAATACTGCTGCCATTTTATTTACTATCTAATAATTAGTGCCGAGCTATCAGGTGGCCAAACCAAAGGGTTCTAAGTATTTCAGAGATCAGAATAATAGCGGACTTAAATGAAGTTTCTTGCAAATATAAAATGTTGATTGGATAGTAACTAATATTCAGTAAAGAAAAGTTGAAAAGACTCGATTAGTTACTCTTTTATGAAAATAAGAATCGAAATTATTTTCAGATCAAAATGATAGTATTTCTTAATCTTCCATTTTTTGCAAGACCATTTTTAGATGTCTTTTCTAAAATTTACTAGGCTTCATTTACGTAGGAAGTTTCTGCAAAATTGCAAAAACTATTCGAAAATTATTTCAAAAATACGATTTTCACTCGAACTAAAGTATATTTTAGAGATATCTTCTAATAATAGCTAAATACAAATGACTTGGAATGTTCTAGAAGTTATTTTTGACCAACGAACCCTGAACGGAGGAGGTATACAATTCGAGTGTCTGCTTTTTTTTGGTTCGTGCGCGCCTTTTATATAGTAAACGAGCTCCGATTTTGATGATTTTTGATTCATTTGAAAGAGGAGGCTTGAGAAATGGTCCCATATTCATAAAAACGCAAATACGAAATCTCCTTCCCTCCGAAAACCGCCCCCGAAGGAGTAGAGAGGGCGAATTTTCTCGAAAATCTGAGATGGTATAATTAAAGATAGGACAATATCCGGAAACGTTTAAATTGAACATTTTTTCAAAAGAGTTACGGTTTTCGACATAGAGGCATGTAAAATTCTCAAATATATGAATTTTTGCTATGTAGAGAGGACGATTTCTTTCGAAAATTGAAAATCTTTGGATACCACATGAACGACATAATTATTTGTAGCAACATTTATAATGAACATTTTCTCTTTAGAGTTTCGGTTTTCGACTTAAATCGGTGTTAAAATGGTAACATCTAAAATACTTGAGCGTATTTCCGCAGCGATGCTTTGAGATCTCAATAATAACAACTACAAGCAAAGAATATACGTGGGTGTTGGGATAAGTACTATCTTCATTGGTATTAGTGAACATTCAACGATTTTAGTGACTAATGTTACACTCAAAAGTGTGGAGTAAATGTTTTTTTACGAAAAATTGCTCCAACGTTATTAGTTGATGCACTGAAAAGTATAAAATAATATTAATTCTAATGGTGCTGGTACTTGTGAAGTTGGGGTCAAAAGTTATCAATCTAACTGCAACTGTACAACTTCTTAAGTAACAGAACCAGTAGAATTAATATTATTTCATACTTTTCAGTGCATCAACTAATAACGTCGGTCCAATTTTTTGTAAAAAATATTTTTCAAATTTGTTTTGAAACTACCTTATAAGGTATCATATTGGGGTTCCCTTTTGAGCATATCTAACATCCAGATCAACTATAGATACAAATATATCTCTTGGGACACCCTGTAGGTATGTATAAATTTGAAATCATCATCATTAAATCAACAGTCATGTCCTAATGAAGACATTTTATCAGCCATATTATATTTTACTGGTTGGTAGAGTGAGCGAATAAGATAAATGTGTCTTTTAAGACGTGTTAAACGTCAATCGTACATTACTCAGAAGGTCACATGGATAAGACATTCTCGATTCCGAACATTTATTATATATGTAGGTACCTATATCTTTGTATACAGGGTGGCCCTTTGAAAACAGTTCAGCAAGGTTTACGGCTTTGTATTTAATAATTTAAAAAAACTCCGGACCCGTCAACTTTTGTTTTTAGGGGGACACGTTTTACCAATAATTTCATGCCTGTAACCTCAACCCCCCAGCGAGGGTGGCTAATGCCCTTATTTTTTTCAAATGGGAACGGGTATGTTGTCGTACATCTTTTTAAAAGAAATTAAATTCTCTTTGAAATGGCGTGTCGTTTTTTAAATTTGAGCCACGCACCGCCCAGAAATTGCGTTTTAAAAAATGTTTTATTAAATGTTGAAATTACACCAAATGTTCTTCATAATGTCCGAGAACACTTTGAACAATTATTATACTATTGTATGGAGGTGAATGGCGAACATTTTCATGATTTAATAAGATAACATGTAGGACCTACTCAGTAAAATCACATTTTTTTCAAACGCAATTTCTCGGCGGCGCATAGCTCAAACTTCAAAAACGTCACACCATTTTAAAGAGAATTTAATTTCCTTCACAAAGATGTATGACAACACACCCCTTCCCATTTGAAAAAATAAGGGCGTTTGCCACCCCCGCTCGGGGGTTGATGTTACAGGGATGAAATTATTGGTAAAACATGTCCCCCTAAAAACAAAAGTTGACGGGTCCGAGGTTGTTTTTTTCAACTGTTACGTACAAAGCCGTAAACCTTTCTGAACTGTTTTCGATGGGCCACCCTGTATAATATATTACTATATATATGTATGAGTGTATTGTTTACAGGTGAATGGGCACAACAAGACGCCGTTATTATTATATGATGGGGACTTACACTTGAAGGCGTTTATTTATAATAAATGGCCAATCTCTTCATGTACAAGATGGACTAATATGGTTGTGGAGATGTTAATGTGATGAGTGCAAAGTGTTCTTTGAGTATGAAAATATAAAAAAAGAGCTATTCTCATTAGAAGGTCAATTAGGCCGAATTAGTTACGTATTCATCCGTGATAGATGAATAATAATCAGTATCAATGGGTAATTTATTTGTTTACAAAATAATCCTTTATAGTCGGGATGATTAATTTTAAAACTATTATTTTATACTTTTCTCTGCATTTTCAAACGGTTTTATTTATCTTGCCTTGCTTCCTATTTATTTGATTGGGTGAAATCTATTAATTGATATTTAACCCCCTTCCTTTTGCGGGGTTGATCTGAAATTTAGTACACACCTTTAGTTCTGATGACAATACAATTTAATACATTCTATATCACTGTAAATCCAAGATGGCCGCTGCTACAAATTGGCGTATTATATATATTGTTGCACAACCCTTTCAATATATGTATCAAATGAAAGGGCTTGACTAGTAGAATATAGTTCACTATGAAAAATAATGAAAATCCAGCATGGCCGCCAATAAAATGGTGGATTAAGTACATATGTTTTCACAACCTCTTCAATATGGAAATCAATTGAAAGGGCTTGATAAGGGCTAGTAGAATATAGCTCACTATATGATTGATGAAATTGTATTTCCTCAGTTTCGTCGAACCCAAATGTACCAAACAGATGTACTACCATCAGTTCGGATCGACTTTGGAAGAGACGGCGTTCACCTTAATTCATCCAAAAGCCATTCAGTTTCCAGCAAAGTTCAAGTATGGGACCAGCTGAAAGAAGGATGTTGCCCTTAATTTTGTCATTGGCTTCCACTGTCCACAAAATGCAAGGCAGCACTGTAGACCACGTGTGGTTGTGTAGAAAGGCTCAAATTTGTTTGTGAATAGACAAGCATACGTGGCTCTGAGTCGAGTAAAGTCTTGGGAAGAATTATGTATTGAGGCGTTAGATTGCAAGAAATTATCAGGAAACAGACTTTGTAATAATGAGGCACTAAATGAACTAAATAGAATGAGAAGTATTAAATGACAAAATTAAAAACTAAAAACTTGAAAATAAAGTTAGTAAATATTTTGTTTAGTTAAACGGTTTTACTACAAAAAATCATGATAGTAATGAAGTAGTTAATGCACTAAAAGCTAAAAATTAATTAGATGGGTCTTAGGTCATTACACTACTCTCCTCCCAAAAAAATAAAATCGTGGACGTATGTAGCGTGACTTGAGAACACAAAATATGTAAATAGCATTTATGATTTTATAGCGGTTGACTTGAAAGAAATTTCACGCACCAAACCAATGCCCTATTTTGATGAGGAGAGCAGTGTCATGACCAGACCTACCAAATTATTTTTCAGCTTTTAGTGCATTAACTACATCATTACTTCATTATTTTTTCAAATAAAACCGTTTAAGTAAAAAAAATGTTTACTAACTTTATTTTCATGTTTTTAGTTTTTTGATATTGTAATTTAATACTTCTCATTCTATTTTTAGTTCATTTCTTCAAAAACTTTGATTTTAATGAAGTTATATCTATATTTTACATATTCATGGCAACTGTCAATGGAATATCGCAAACCGTTTGACAAAATTATGCGAGAACGATGCGAAATTCCTCATCGCCATATACCTACAATTATTATTAGTGCTTGAATGATCAATTAACCATACTCGATTACATCGCTTGCTCAAAAATCACGATATACATAATATATACGTAGAGATATGTCTTTACGGGACAGAAATTATTGATCAAGCTATCATCCATATCAATTAGCCACATTTATTCAACTTCATCCACCTTTATAAAGAGTAAAACCTGCCACGTCACTTTTGTATAAGTAGCATTTCGATAAAATAAAATACATTTATAAAACTCACATTTCATATTATATTCGATCGATTAACGCCTTGCGCTCATAGCCAATCCACTTACTCTACATATCGACAGACAGACAAGTCAAAAAAAAAAAGAAATGAAAAGCAAAAGCTGCATTATACGACAAGAGTCTGTATATATAGTAAGTTGCCTTAATGTATATAATATAAAAAATGGACGGGGAAAAAAAACAAGCAAAGAAGAAGATGATTCCATCTCCAAATGATACTGAATGCATAAAAGAAAAGAAAATATGACGTCGGGTAAATATCTTAACGTGGGTGTTTGGAAAAGTGTAGAGCTATATTTTTTGAGCGACTTTAAAAAAAGGAGAAGGTATACAATTCGGTTGTAAGATAGCTTTTTTTTATGGCTGTTCGCGCGTTTTGCATAGTAAACGTACTCCGATTTAGACGATTTTTATTTCATTTGAAAGACGAGAGTTGAGAAATGGTCCCATATTCAAATCCAAATCCAAAATCTCCTTCCCTCCAAAAACCGCCCCCAAAAGGGGTTGAGGGGGCAATTTTTCTCAAAAATTGAAAATCCGAGATGACAGAATTAACGAAAATTCCATATCCGGAAATGTTTAAATTCGACATTTTTAAGAATTCTCATACGTTTCCGCGCTACAGTCTGAAATATGTGTTTCTGCTATGTGGAAGAGGCAAATTTTTCCGAAAATCGAAAATTCGAGATTTGAAAATTAAAAAGGGGACTAAATCTGGAAGCTTTTAAATTGAACATTTTTTCAAAAGAGTCACGGTTTCCGAGTTTCGCAATGGTAAAATCTGAAATATGTGATATGCGCATTTCCGCTATGTACAAGCTAAACCTACCTCTAACTTTTTGGGTATTAGTGAACGTTCAGCAATTTTCATGACTAATGTTACACTCAAAAATGTGAAATAAATATTTCTTATAAAAAATTGTACCGACTTTATCAGTTGTTGGACTGAAAAATACAAAATAATATTAATTCTATTGGTGCTGTTTCTTTTGGAGTTGGTGCCTACAGCAACAAACTACAACGGCACAACTTCAAAATTACCAGCACCAATAGAATTAATATTATTTTGTATTTTTCAGTGCCACAACTGATAAAGTCGGTCCAATTTTTTGTAAAAAATATTTATCAAATAGAACAAGTTTGTCACAGTTAGTCACCAAGATTTGTATCATTACGATGCCTAGGTGGGACAAGCTGTTGAAGTTCATGAAAAGTTTTATTTCTAAGTTGTTCATGTTTTTGCTACCTATATACAGGGTGGTTCTCCGGTCGATTGTGGGCAAACGATAAGTACAACCAGTCTGAAAATTTGGTGACTTACTAAAGTCACTGGGGGACATACGTCTAAAATATTTTCGTATTAGTTGCACTTTCGGTTATACCGAAAGAAGATGCCAACTTTTGTTATTTTTAATGGAATACCCTGTATATTATCACATTTTTAGAATTTTTCTACAATTTTGAAAATATTTTGTTAATAATGCCCTATACCTAACTGTTTTTGACATATTTCAAATTTTATGTCAAAAATTAAGTCTGCAATCCAAAACATAATTATCAATCTCTTCTATGAGGAAGTCTCTAATATTTACTTTGGGTTGATTTTCTTGTTGAAGAAGATCCACTTTATCAGTATTTATATGATATTTTGATAGAAAAAAAAATGTACAGAGTGATCAAAAAAGAAGCTTCAATACTAGATCCAAAAAACGTCAAAAAGTCAGTTTTCTCAAAAGGAAACCCCGTTTTTTATTGTTTTATTATATTAAGCAGCAAAATAAGGGGAATTTTGTATAAGATTGTCTGTAACCAAAATTAGTAGTTTTTTAAATTGGTAACTTAATTTTTCTATGTAAAAATGGTACACATGTTTAAAGTTGTGTTGGAAGTGGGCCATGATTGCGTTAGAAAATAATAACAACAAATGTCAATAAACATCAAAAAAGCGTAAAAAAGTCAATAATAATACTTTTCATAATTATAGAAATGCAGATTATTTGAGTTTATTTATTATTATGCAGAATGAGATAAAGCTATTTCAAGAACATGTAATGCGATATCCACAGAAACAGAATCTGTTAGCTGACAGGACAGTTATAATTTTGGTATACGAGTCGTAGAATTCTTTTTAAATTCTTCTAAAGAGCTGTATTCGAGCCCAATATACTTGACATATTGCCTGTGAAGCTCAACTGAAGCAATTAGAATCGATAGAATTAGCTGGCGCCACGTACTTTCGCACGTCCAAACTCAGTATGATATCAACGGCTATGTTTACCTACGTCTAACTTACTAGAAAATAGATAATATTTTTGTTGTTTTATTACATGCGACAAATTATTTGCTATATTTATATGTAACGAATCTTCTGAAAATAACTGCTGTGATTACTACCAACCAAAACAGTAATTCAGCTTCTGATATATTTTCATGTATTATTAGATTTGTCCGAATTTTGGCACACAATTGGATAACTTTCTCCCTCAATTCATCGAGTTGGACCTGTGGACCTACTGATAAGTTTCCCATCATTATTTTTTGAAAAATTAATTACTTGCATGCAATGGAACAACGTAGACACTATATCTTTCCTGATAATTTAGAAATACATGCAACCGTTAATAATTTGATAGTGATTTTTGACGTGGAAAAGTGAGTGGCGCCTGGTGATTCTATCGAATTAAATGAAAAGACGAGAAGACAGCACTGGTCGAATGTCCTGAATACCGTTGGGTTTCTAGTTCAATGTAAAACCCATTTTGCCAAAAAAAATCTTCCGAAACTGTATTATACCTATCAAACGATATCAGCTACTAAAAATACTCAGTGACCAATGAAACGTGAAAACCATCGCTGTCATAAATTATTCTCTCTACAATTTTTGCTCCATTACAACTGTAGTAGATGTAGGTAGCTATAATACAGTTCATTAAATACACATTCTCTTTTATATAGGTACCTACCTTCTATAGACTTTTTGAAATAAATTCTCATTTAATATGGCCATTATCTGTCCTGAGATGAGAAAAAAAAGAAATAAATGGGTAGCACCTCAAATCACCTTCTGCACAATCAAGTAACGAAGATAGATACCACCCAAAAAAAACACTCAGTACAGTTTAATTATTATATTGAGAGACTACGATCACTTTTCTCATTTGCCACCAGCGAAATTGGTATTTACAATTAAGAAACCCGTTTCCGAGGTGAGATTCTACCTAGGTATATATTTTTTTCTTAGTCTCTCTTTTCTTTATTTCTATAATGAACAACTAGGTATATTGTGGTGATACCATCTCCTATATATATATAATAGTTAATAGGTTAGCTTTAATATTTGTTACGAGAGAGATGGTAGGTTTTTTTTTCTTCTATTATTTATTTTAATAGAGAAAGGAGAGAGAGCTACCGTTGTAATGTTTCTGAACACACGATATTTGGGTGGTCACTATTATATAGCACAAGAGAGACAGGAATTGACAGTATTTAAAAGCTAAGTGACCGTAAAGAAGGTAATAAATAATTATTACATTGTCCAGTAGTGGTTCACCAAAACATTAATTCGTTGAACAGCTTTAGTGAAGTTATGTTGGTAATTATAATTTCAATTTTTTTATTAATATAGCGTCAATTTCAATAAATAACATTTTACGAAAATTAGCACTTACTTCATTAGTTGGTGCAATGAAAAATAAAAACTACGTAGATGTGATTTTTTTGTTTTTCAAAAAACACTGGAAATAAGAAAAAATGTTTTACTTTCAATTTTTTATATTTTATGGCATTTTTTCCGGAATGTGTTAACAATCATTTTTAGTTTTTTTATAGTGACAACAGTTGTTTTTTCGAATTTTATTAATCAAGAAACGACGTAGATGATTTTAATGAAATTTATTTAATTTTTCAGTATTCAATATAAAGAAATTATTATTACATTTTCTGATATTTTAATTAATTTTTTATAGGAATGTGTCAAACAATCGTTTTTAGTTTTTTATAGTAAAAAAAATAATTTTATCGAATTTTATTAAGATTTTTGAACATTAAAACAAATTTATGTAAAAAATTTTTTAATAATAAAATTGTTCTTCTTGTTCCAATAACAGCAATAGACGAAGATGATTATAATGAAATTTATTTGGTCTTAGATTTTTAAAAAAACAATGGAAATTGAAAAAATGTTACTCTTAAATGTTTTGATGTTTTCATGACATTTTTTCTGTTAACAATCAGTTTTAGTTTTTTATAGTGTACAACAGTTGTTTTCACGAATTTTATTAAGATTTTTGAACATTAAAACACATTTATGTAAAATATTTTTTAATAATAAAATTGTTCTTCTTGTTTTCAAAATACTCTGGAAATTAGAAAATAAAATACATTCTTTGATATTTAGATGATTTTTTTAGGAATGTGTTAACAATTGTTTTTACTTTTTTATAGTAAAAATTGTTTTGTATCGAATTAAACATTAAAACACATTTATGTAAAACAATCTTTTATAATAAAATTGTTCTTCTTGTTCCATAAACGACGAAGTTGATTTTAATGAAATTTATTTGGTTTTAGGTTTTCAAAAAATTAGAAAAAAAAGTTCCTCCTAAATTTTTCGATATTTTGAAAACATTTTTTCAGGAATCTATTGACAACCATTTTTAGTTTTTTATAGTGACAGATTTTAACACTTATTTATGTAAAACAATTTCAATAATTGTTTTTCTCGATCCATAAACTACAAATGACGTAATAAAATTTATTTTGTTTTGAGTTTTCCAAATACTCTTGAAATTAAAGATAATATTCTCACATTTTTTGATATTTTGATGATGTTTTTTAGGAATATGTTAACAATCGATTTTAGTTTTTTATAGTAAGAACAGTTTTTTATTCGTGATAGCTTTAGTACCGAGCACAGATTTGTTTATAACTACAACTGTTTCTGTAAGGAAGTAAAATGTTCTCTTGGAGAATATGATGGTCCATTCACACGATACAGTTTATATGTAAAAGTCTGCTTCGTCTAGATGGCCCATTACAAACAAGTAGAAGGCCTTGATAAAAAATCTGTGTCCTCTGAATATACATTGAACTCTTCAACAAGAAAATTCTACGAGCAATAAATGTATGATGATGAATCCTGCTCCATTTTACTGTTACCGTTGAATGCGAAAGCAGAACAACCTCATAATTCATGTAGATGAAGTATAATAGCTTACGCATTCGAAATTAGTCAGCTGACCGTTTAATAGTAACATTATCTTTTCCACAGTCGTTGGGTAATATAGTTACTGGTCAACACTCGCGGTACCTACAGTTTTTTTTATTTTTCATAAATGTAATCTCGTGTTGTTGGACTTCTTTAGAAAATAACGTAGTAGGTGAACCAACCTGAACAATTGCTGCAAAGATACCTCAACACTGTAATGTGTAAATTACAAGGTGTGAAACAGAAGGAAATTGCTCTTGATTTCTTGGTGCAAAGCACGCTTCGCATTGCTTTAAGCACATCATATTATATAACGAGAGTATGTGCAAGAAAATAACATTTATCTCAGCTATATGAGCTGCCGTACGTTCCTGGCTTGCAGATTTTCTTCGATGAAAAAATACTCATGGTGAAGTTTCCAGTTATATTCATCTCCCGAACCATTGAAACTGGTCGGAAAATGTGGCTGCAGGTTATTTGGACATGTAATAACGAGCCTAATCAAATTTAAGTAGGCTAAAAATATTAGTAATATTTATATATATATACTAGTAAGTATCAATGATTAACACCTAAAATCCGTAACTCTGTATAAATATCAACTTTAAACTTTTACTTTAGTTCAGTAGATATGATGAGACTGACGAAAAGACAGACATGTACCAGGCTGATCGTAGAAGGATTCCTCCAAACTAAAAACCAAATTGATCTATGTCAGAGCCGAGTTTGTAAATCAAAAAATTGTGCCAAAAAAACTGAACATTTAGTCTACTTATATTTCGTCTTCATAATTTTTGTCAATTTCTGTCTCCCTGCAGTCTTTATTAATCTACTTAAGTAGCCCAGAAGATTCCACAGTTGTTCAAATTCTTCCAGTTTTTTTGTAGGGCAGCTTCTTCTTGGTTTCAAGATCTGTATGGACCAGGTCCTAGTTGATTTAGCAATAGGATTTCATTGAAAACTTAAAATTCGATCTCGATACCTTCTCCATAGTTCCGAGTCCATCCCAAGCTACCTACAGAAATAGTCTGGACAATTCTTCACAATTGTTCAAGAAAAACAAAAAAATCGACATGTTTGTTTTTTGGATACCATCTCCATAGTTTCAAGTCCATCTCTTTAGCAACAAATGCTCTTACGGAAAAATGAAAATTCTGATTTTTGGTTGCATTCTCCATAATTTCGAATACATCTTTGTCGCCTTGGCTGCACTAACTATCTGCTGAAGAAGCCTGTTCGATCGGATTTTCGGATGGATACCTTCTCCATAGTTTCAAGACCATCTAGCTATCCATTGAAGTATACTAAATTATTCAGGGTTCAGGTGTTCACTAAGATTTGATCTGTTTTTTGAATAGCTGCTCTATGGAGCTATGGCTCCGAAACCATTTCTATCAGGCCGACCTTTGGGTACCTTATCCTAGACGATCCGGCAACAGAAGTTTTCGGAAAAAAACGAAAAATGTATCCACAGTTTTGTGGATACCTTCTTCATAGCCTCTAGTCCAACTCTGTAAATCATCTTGCTTTAGAAGTAGCCTGCTCCCGGAAAATTGAAGATTTGTACTGTTGTTTTTGGATCACTTCTCCATAGTTTCGTGTCCATTTCTGTTGCAGCGACCCTAATGAAGCAAAACTGAAAATTCAGTATGATCTTTGGATAGCTTCTCCATAGTATCGAGTCCATCTCTGTACGGTGGCCCCTCTAGCTATCTACTGAAGTAGCAGCGTAGCGAAAGAAGCTGAAAAAGGAACAGAAGAAGAAGAAGAAGACTACCCGCAGGCGATCACCGCGCACATACACACCCAGCATGAACCAACGATTACTTCTTCTTCTTCACAGTCTACTCCCGTTCGTTTGGGCTCGGTACCAAAGTACCTACACCAATACAACAGAGCGAGATGCGAATCAGAGAAGAGAGAGTAAGAAAGAGGAGACTCAGCAAGCAGTTCATAATAATGTATACCTGCCGGCGACAATCACATCTTCTCGGTGCTCTGGTATACATATATATATATATATACATAATATGAAAATCTAGAGTGCCTGCGCCTAGCCTAGAGGCTCGGTGCTACCGACCGGTACTTACACGCATATCGACGATGGTACCTACCTATACCTACCGAGAGGAGGACGACACGATGCGAAGTGAGATCAAGACGATCACGATGGAGCAACACACAGCAGCGGATGTTGTGTATGACGAAGAAGTCAAGGACGAATTTTGGAGGGAAGCTGCTGCTGCTTGCGAGAGGAAATCATCGTTTCAGTTTTTTTCTGTTCTTCTTCTCTTCTCGCTCGCTTTTTGCCATACTTTAAGCAAAGTGAAAATTATATCGATGCTCTATTTGAAGCAATTATTACAATGATTGTTACTTATATATATATATAGAAGTGATTCTTGTTTATTTTAATTGTTGTTCTTCTAGACTCGACGTTTGTTAGGCGTAATAATCATTATATAGGTATTATATGGAGTAGGTAGTGAGTCTCACTCGGGTAAACAAAGTTAATTGTTTAAAAATGAATCTTGATGACTCTTAAGGCGCCTCACTACCCAGTGATATCGTATTTTAATAATTGTTTTTCTTGATCCATAAGCTACAACTGACGCGGATAATTTTAATGAAATTTATCAAGATTTCTGAACATTAAAACACATTTATGTAAAACAATTTGAATAATAAAATTGTTCTTCTTGTTCCATAAACAACAAACCACGAAGCTGATTTTGATGAAATTAATTGGTTTAAGGTTTTCAAAAAATACTGAAAATTTGTGCCCATTGTGAACAAATATTTTTCTTGATGTGGTTCCTAACTAAGTTGCAAAATGATCTTTATTTTAGTTATAAAATCAACTTATCGATTGAAGCATATTTTTGCTCAGTAAGCAAGCAGAATTACAGTATTCAAGAGTTCCTCTACACTCGAAATATTCTTGCTGGGTGCAATATTTGAACTCATTTGAGTATTTGAACGTCAATTTTATGAAAGCAAACAATACAATATTATTTTTGCATTGCAGGAACATGAGCACCGAATATTTGAAGGCATAACTCTTAAATATTTTATTTTCAATAATGTTTTCTTTCAACAAGACGGTGCGACATGTCGCACATCTTCCAGGACCACTAAATTGATGCAAAGAAAAAAATCGGGGTGAGTTAGGTGTGTGAGATAGGAGGGCTTCTTTAAAAAAAGGTGCTGCCATAAACGATCCATGATCTTAAGCGGAACATTTGATTGGTGTTATAGTAAAAGAGGAGTCTATTGGACTAAGAGGTAGATATGGATGCGAAATTAGATTGGCAGTGGCATCGATCGACCAAGTAAAGCAGAGCGCATAGTGTGGCGAGATGTTGGACGAGTGATCAGTAATGTAAACCAGGTAAGTGCACTTTTTTAGGTCTCTGTTGCAACAGCTTCTCTGTAGATTACCCTTTGTCTGTGGTAATACTTTCATGCAAAGATGTCACTCATGCTCGAGTGAGAGTAGAGCACTTAAAGAAGAAGATAAAATGACTGAAAAAATCCAGTAAATTTATTTTTTGAAGCTTTCATGCTTCTGTTGGTAAACCTTTAATACAAGCTGAACAGACCGAAAAGGTACCTTATATATAATCCTTTGGGAAGACGACGAAAATCAGTATGAATGAGAGCAGAAATACGCAGCACAGAAGCCGATGATTGTGCTTTGGTTTTAAGTAAGCCGACGACGACGACTGAGTGACTGTGAGAGACTCAGTCGTCGTCGTCGGCGCGGACCGAGATACAATTTAAATCCAGTATTTCATTATACTGTGGCCAAGCGGCGGCGCATTATGCTGTCCAAAGCCAAGGCCCATCACAGTCTTGTCCTGTTAGCGGTTAGCAGTTAGGTCTGGTTGATTTATATATGAATTCGGCGACGAACCGGCATTGTCTTCCCTCGCCTGCCTCCATATAATAGCAACAATCAACTACCACCGCACCAGAGGACATTATCATCGACGACGACCAGCATGGGCGTAACGGAAAATTGGGACCTTTATCAGAAGCAGAAGTGACTTATTCATAAAAACATATTCGAGGTTTATAAGTTTGTTAGTTAGGCGATACTAGAAATACTGTGTTTATAATTTAATTTATGTAACAAGGGCGTAAAACAGGCTTTTATGGATTGTAAAGGATCTTTCAAGTTACTTGAATTTTGTACCTTGATATTATTATAACTCTGTCTGTATAAGAATCTACTAAAAAATACATTCTTCTTCAACTCCAATTCCAAAGACAAAAATTTCAAATTTTCTCAAGAAGATACCTATGAGATTTTTGTAGAAATTGAATATTCTTTTCTCTTGTGCTCTGATTTTGATGATTTTTGATTCACTGGAATGAGAAGATTTGAAAAATGGTCCCATATTTAGAAAAACTTAAATCTGAAATCTCCTTCCCCCCAAAAACCGCTACCGAAGGGGGTGAAGAGGGTAATTTTTCTCGAAAATTGAAAATTTGAGATGGCAGAATTAAAGATGATACCATATTTAGATTGAACATTTTTTCAGAAGAATTACAGTTTTCGAGTTACCGCAAGGGTAAAGACTGAAATATGCATAATGCCACTATGTGGAGGTCGATTTTTTTTGCAAAAATTGAAAATAAGAGACGGCCAAATTAAAGAAGAGATTATACATAGCAACATTTAAATTGGTCATTTTTCAGAAGAGGTTACGGTTTTCGAGTTACAGCAGTGGTTAAGTCTGAAATGTGTGTATTTCCACCACGATATTTTGAAATCTCTCAATAATAACAAGCACAAGCAAAGAATATGCATGGTTAATAGGATAAGTACCATCTTTTTGGTATCAGTGAACGTTCAACAATTTTCATGACTAATGTTACACTCAAAAGTGTGAAATAAAAAATATTTTCTACCAAAAATTGGACCGACTATATTAGTTGCTGCACTGAAAAATACAAAATAATATTAATTCTATTGGTGCTGGTACTTTGCGCAACTTCAAAATTACCAGCACCAACTAATAAAGTCGGTCGAATTTTTTTGCAAGAAAATATTTATTGAAATACAAAAAAATATATCCAATAATTAAAGATGAATCATCTTTTATAGAAGAACCTCAGAATAGTGCTCAAACTTAAATTTATTGAATAACCGTCGAATCTCGATCACTGAACAATCACTAGCATTTACTAAATCATCTGCACTTCAGTCCATTATTTTTCCAAATATTTATTATATTTTCTCGGCACGCTCATGTGCCCTATTGGCGCATTGTTTTACATTTGGCACAATAATTCTCATAATGGTCTCTCGCTCTCTCTCCTCCAAGCCTTAGTCTTCTTATTCTTCAGCTTCTTCGTCCCTTTCTTCTGTTCTTCTTTCACCAGAGCCGCCTTGCTATGATGCTGCGGCTTTGAGTTCTAACAACAAAACCCAGCCGATCATTATTAGATGATACTTGGTTCTTCTCCATGTGTGAAAATCGCGCGTATCGTAGACCTATTGACTTTTAAGAAACTATATAAATATATACAGGGGGCGGCGTTCAACACCTGTCAATCTAAGAGCAATATAGATACACATAAATACAAGGAGATAATTTTATGACCCGAATAATTATCTTGGTCCAAAATTAACTAACTTATAAGAAGCTAGAACATTTGGAGAGATTGATCGTAATACAAACAAGATGCTTTAAATGTATAAAATTCAGTAATTTTAAACAACAAAACGTTTTTCCAGATGAGGATCTGAAAATAGAGCGTAAAAAATGCGTAAAATATATGTCAACAATAATTATAGAGTAAATGCATCATAAACATTTTTTGTTATTGTAGCTTATAAGTGAAAAATCTAAAAAACGCTATTCGACACTTCTATGAATTAATTAATCTGTCTGTCTGTTGAAAAAACCTAACCTGAAAAAGGTAACTGGTAGGTAGGTTTGTACTCACTTGAACTGGCCAAGTCATAACTTACCTGCAAAAGAAAAAAAATTCATTTGAAATATATCACAGGAGTAATGCCATTTAAGAAAATAAAATGGCTTGAAATTAGGATATCACTAATTATTGTAGTTTAGTTTCATGTGAAGATGACAACATTTCCCCAAACAGTAACAAGGCTTTTATTAAAAGTTGTCAGATAGTGACAGTTGAAAATAATTATATGTTTCAAAGAATAAAAGCAGAATGAAGTGGACAGGGATTTCATGATGAAGAATAACCTAATAATGAATAAAAAGTATTAAATATAAAAGAACGAGAAAGTAATAAATAATGATAAAGGCCGTATAATCGTCATAATACAATAGGAATCCCTTTATTATTATAATTTATTACTTAATGGCTTCATACTCGAATATAAAAAATAAAATAATAAAGTCAGCTTGACTGAATTGAAAAGCCCTCAATTTTCCATAATCAAATAAATTTCTAAATTTGAAATTCCTACTCTCCCATTATTTGTTGTCGTTTTTAAGGGTTTCGCTTACAAAGGGTACCAAGGAACCCTAATACAAAGCCTTCTCTGTCCCGTCTCCGTCCATATCTCATGAACCGTAGGTAATTAATAGAGAGTTGAAATTTTGAAAAAGCAAGCAATACAATGCAATAATACAAAACCAAATAATGATAATAAAATAAAGTTTCTCCTCTTGAAAAGTTCTTGTACGATGCTACTTAACTCTTCTTGTATGGGTCTAGACCAAACTTGGTCATTTTTGATCGAACTATCTATCTGGATGCCAAATTTTAACTTTCTAGGTCATCTGGAACTGGGTTAGAGTTTTAATCTATAAGTCAGTCAGTGATAAGAATAGTCGATTTTTGGACGTTAATATCTAAATAACCTCTTGAGATGTATTTATGGAATTTGGAGCACATATCTATCTCGCAAGTGTCAATATATGAGCCAAATTTGACATGTTTATGTGAAATAGTTTTTGAGTAATGAGAGGGTCAAAAGTTGCTCCAAATGGTTCGGTGCTGCTCACCAGTTCTGTTAGCTTGAACTTGACGTGTCTAGATTGCGGTTCTGCTGCTTTTGAAGTTGGTGCCAAAAGTTTCCAATCTAACTACAACTGCACAAGCTCAAAATTACCAGCACCAATAGAATTAATATTAATTTGTATGTGTTTCAGTGCACCAACTAATAAAATCGGTCCAATTTTTTGTAAAAAATATTTATCTTGTAAGTTGTTGCTTGAAATATCTACTATTCGTCCCTGATTTATTTCAATGGGAAAAATAATTTCATCTAGAGATTCTCGTCGAAATAAATTCTTTTCAAAATCAAATTCACATCAAGAAGAGTGTGTGTGTTTTTTTAAAGACTACGACTACCGAAAGCTTATAATAATTGATGTTGTTCAATTAAGTATAATCGACTTCTAAGATAACTAATTAACATGGCTTTTTATTATTATATAATGATACACGCTACATTAAAATGACTTGGAAAACAAATCCTAATGGACTTCTGAAGCGATTTAGTGTGTAGAGTTTATTCATAGAATGAAAATACACTTACCCAGATAAAAAGTGTTTCTTTGATATATTAGATTCTGATTAGAGGCAATTTGTCCATGTCCTCAGTATTAGTAGTAGTATATAGTGGAAAGAGATAGCGATATTATAGTGATTTGAATTTGAATATGCGGGATTAGTTTTTGAATGAATTATATTCATAAACCTAAATATATTTCCTTTTTCACTGGCATTATCATTGGTAATTAATAGCCATAAACTAGTTTATATCATCTATCCATGGCTGCTAGATGTGTTCGGTGATTTTGAAATATTTACGAGTTCAAGGCAAATTAGATGCAGCTGTGTTTGGAGAATTTTTGAGGGCAATAACTTGTTCGATCAGAACGGAAATGGTCAGGTGTGTGTGTTTGTTTTTTTGTGGTGTTCGGTTTTAATTTCTGTAAGATTTATTCAAATAATATATATGATATGATGAAAAATTTGATTTACGGTAGCTCAGTAATTTTATTTTTGAAAATTATTAATCATGTTATTTGTTAACGTTATTTTCGGTAGAAATTAGGATTGAACAGGAAGTCGCGATCAATGTTCAAGATATTCTAAATTATTATAGTATCTTTAATCGCTTCCTGTTAATAACAGTTTATAATATTTTCTAATATATACTCTTTATACGGATTCGTTGATATCTATGAGAAAAACTTCTGAAAATTTACTGAAACAGTTATAAAAACACAAAAATGTTGGGTTCTCCAAAACAATGTTACTTTTTAATTTGATAGAACAAATTATTACGCATATTAAATATCTCATTGATTGAAACTGAGACTGTGTTTATGGAAATTTAAATGAAAATATTTTTTACAAAAAATTAAACCGACTTTATTAGTTGATGCACTGAAAAATACAAAATAATATTAATTCTATTGGTGCTGGTTATTTTGATGTTGGGCAATTGTAGATAGATTGAAAACATTTGGCACCAACTTCAAAAGTACCAGAACCAATAGAATTAACATTATTTTGTACTTTTTGGTGCACCAAAATATTTATTTCGCACTTTTGAGATTCCAAAACATCGCGGAAATACACATATTTCAGACTTTACCAATGCTGTAACTTGAAAACCGCAATTTTTTTGAAAAATGTACATTTTAAATCTTGCTAAATATAATCTTTTTTTTCAATTTGGCCGTCTCATATTTTAAATTTTCGAGAAAAATTACCCCCACCACATAGTTGAGAAACACATATTTCAGACTTTACCACTGCTGTAATTCGGAAAGATATGATTTTTTTCAAAATGTTTCCAAAACGTTGCTGGAAGGATTTGTTGAATGTCGATATTTTTTATGACATACATCCGAACAGAAAATAAATCCTAATAAGTAAATCTTGGTTCTACTTCACATTTTTGATTGTCATGAAAATTGTTGAAAGTTCACTTAAATTCATTTATTTCGAAAATATGACTGCAAGAATATTGCACTTTCCTATTCTTGTAACTCCGAAATAAAACCAAATGAAATATTCTATTCTAGAAGAAAAAAACGGCCACCCCCCTTTGAGGTACTTTTTTGACCGACCATTTTTTCAACACTTCTCTTTCCAGTTAAAAAAAGCATCATCAAATTCGGTCAATAACAAAAAATCAGATGTTTCGTCGCTAGAGGATGGGTAAATTTTACAATTTTTAATTTTTATTATTTTTTCTATCACTTTTAGGGAAAAATGCTTCAAACAAAAGTTTTAGGAACAAACCATACCTATAATTTAAATATATTTTCGATGAATTTGAATAAATTTCTATTTTTTGAGAATTTATTAGAAACTTTGATCGGCCGCCATTTTTAAACTACTTGTCTGATCTGATCAGATATTTGTACGACTGATTTTTGTGGCAAATTTGTACTTGATAGCTTTAAAAATGCCACCTCTATCACCTTTCCAAATTGGCTTTATGCACAAGTGCGGTAAAGTGATAAACGGTTCTTGTTGTTATTAACTGTTGAGCACGTTTTATCGTATTATTTAATGCTCGAAAATATAACATACAAAGCGAAACAATTAAATGGAGTATGTAATAAAGAATTAGACACAATTTCATACTTCGTTAAGACATTTTTCACTAATTATTAATGTTATATTCAGTTAGCCAACGCAATTTTTTACAGATTAGAAAGTAAATTCAATTTTCAGGTAGCAATTGGCTGTATGAGAAGAATTATAAGTAAAAAAAAGAATATACCGAAATATTCGATAATGGTAACGGTGATTTTTTAATATCTACACCATTATATCGAAGCAGTTGTTCGCCACTCCATCATTTATTTCCATGATTTTACACATTTCTGTCGACCGGGTCATTATTTCAATTTTGTGAATCTATATACGGCTGCTCTAGGATTTTTTTCATATATAGTTTTGTCCTTTTTCTTCCTCCTATATATCGCCTTCAGCTACTATAGTTGAGGCAACAAGAGTTTACTGATGCAAAAGCAGATGAGATACAACACATTTGCTTTAAATACGGCATAATTGGTCTGATAGACATTAAAATAGCACCGTAGATAAGTAGAACACACGTACTGGAGCAGCGTATTTGTACTAGATCTTTCAGAAAATCCTTCCTTGTAATAAAGAACACCCTATGATGACGCATCAGAAAATGCTCGTTGCCTCAACTATAACGGCACCAGCATTAGGCGATAAAATAATTATCATTACACCTGTTGCATTGTTGGAACAGGTACACGAAGAAGGAATTTCATTGAAGTATGGGTCCAATGTCGAATATAATTGAATGTTTTAGTTTAGTTTAATTGCAAAATCTAAGCATAGGCAAGTAATTTAAACAAAAATAGTCTGTTGACTTCACCAGCTGAATAGGCTCTAAAAGTTGCAAAATACTAAGGGCCGATTTCATAATCAAATTTAATCTCCTATTGATTTTAATCCCAAATTAAAAATTCCATAATTTTTTTGATTGGACATATAATTCAAAGTTAATTTAAAAGAACGAAATATAAGGTGACAGGAGTTGAAAAAGTTATTGAAAAATGCACTATTTTTATTCCGGTATCAAGATATGAGTTAAACAAATTGAAGAATTAACTAATCTCCCATTAGGGATTCATTATGAAATCGGCCCAATATCTTATATCAATCCTCGATTAACAAAAACTGGGAATATTTGCTGGTGTCAAACACTTAGCCTGTGTTTGGTTTTAATCCAGTATATTGACCAGTAGAGTCTAGAAAGACGCCATCAACTGAAGCTATGTGCAGTGCTGGTGTTCCAGTGGTACCTACATCCAAATATTCCAAAATATATTGTCAGGGTTTGATAATCAAGCTCCTGTGTTATTTTGGGAATGAAAGAGTATTTTAGTGTCAGTTGATGATGTCATCCCATATTCAACAGTTTACCGGATCAGAAACACAGTCTACTTATAAAAAATTTAAAGGTTTTATACAACAACCAACAATTATTAGTTTTATTTAAAGATGAATAACTATACTAGTTGGCTGAACGTCGCGACTGGTTTCAAGAAAAAATAAATATAGAACATTTTTAATTTTCTTTCTTTGCCATTAAGGATTAATTAGTTGACTTTGGAAACTGGAAAATTTACCATAAATTCTTGTAATTTCTCTCCGCTAACAAACTTTGATTTTTCGTTTTACTTTTGCAATATGAGAAAGTACTACCTAGGTACATATACTGTCCACCATAATATTAGAGAAAGTAGTTAAGTACTTACCTAGTTTATTTATTAGAAACCTTGATCGATATTTCTCATGCAAAATTAACAAAAACTATGGAATGCAGTAATCACTCTTCGAAATGATCGTCTTAAAATACTCAAACGGCACAAAAAAGTCTAAAGACCAAAAAAAACTGTTGGGATTTTCTTAATCTTATTAAAAATTCTCATTTGAGATGTTTACTGTTATTTGAATTCATTTGTGGATTTGAAAAGTATTTGGTACTTAATTAATGACAACAATAATTTTAGACGAGTTTCTTGATAAGATTCTAAAATACAAAACAATTCAACAATGAACCAGAAATATAAGAAGGTCGTAGATCCATATTAGCCGACGATCCTCATTATTACCTATTGCACGAAATATAGATAAGCAAAAAAGTGTGTGTCCCTTGAAACATTCCCAGGTCCGGATTAAGATATCTCATGAAATATTTTGGCATTTGGCATATTTCATATATATATAAACAATTCTTAATTATATTCAAGCGATTTGTCTTAATAATTATCATGGAAGAACTTCTCCACATCTCAAAAACAAAAAAAAAGATTTTCTGGTGAGACTTGTTGCATTTATATATATTATAATTTTCATATGTTCACAAAAGCGTATATATATATAAACATATGAGATCTAGCTAAATGATTTAAAATTGTATACAATAAATAGCTAAATAAATTTTAAAAAAGATTACTCACATTCTTTTTCGCTTGGATTAGTGGTCCTTAAGGAATGAGACATTAAATGATGACATAACTATTTTCAGATCACTCATCGTTATCAATTCAGATTGAACAACCATTTTGGCGTCATTTGAATCTTCATATATTGTAGTTATAAACCTGGTTGGTCTTTAATAAGTAATTAGGTACCGAAAACATTTAGTAGAAGAAACCGAATTCAACAATTTTAAATTTTGATCAATATCTGCAGGCATCTATATAACTTTATCGAAATTAAGCTACCTACGTTCTTGCTGATTGAGAATTAAAAAAATCTATAATCTTTGTTGTATTTTAAATGCTGATCCAGGTCGTATATTAATCAGTTGATTTGAGATACTTCTATGTAGACTAAAGAGATAAATGGAATATAAATATTGAAAATTATTACGTTAACTTGTGCAGAAATCTGTTATTTATATTGACCACTGAATAAAATGTACTCGGTACTCGGACCACAACTATTCCAAAAACAAAAGCTCAAGTCTTCTCTCCACATAATTCACTTTTGCCATCTGGAATATGTAACAGGTTCCATCAAGTTCAATAGCCAATTTACGTTAATACCAACCACAAGCTAGTATATACTAGGTAAAACAGCAACTTAAATCATATCTTCACTCACACTAAATTAATGTGACATAATAATTTTAGTCCTACACATTTTAATGAGTCTGCCACAACGATTAGAACGACATGGAATTATTTTGTCGTCGGTTCAAAATACCTTCAGAGCCCCTCAACTACATATATATATATATATATATATATATATATATATATATATATATATATATATATATATATTATATGTGTATAATGGATGTACACTGGCCGCTATACAATGCACAATACGTCACAAGCATGTCGAGGTCATCGGTGTCGCGAGCTGGGAAGATTTTACCCATCCGGAAAACGCCTGACGTCTCTATAGAAGTTTTCACTTCAAAAAAATGTGGACAAATTCTGCCCAGGAACCTAATGATCTTCGTATGAAATTAAACATCTCCAAAGCATTTCATCCAGTAGTGTTACTCTCGATAGATCAGGTTTGCTGCAGCCAGATCCTGCTCTATATAATGTGGTTCATGTTTATCGTTTTTGAGTTAACTCAGACCACCATATTTTTTTTTTGTTTCAATTTATTTCTCGGTTATGAAGTTGCTAAGACGACTACGAGATTGACTTGAAGGTATCTAACTGTTTCTCAATGTGTTTGTGGTTGATTTTTTTGGTAAAATTGAATTATTACAAGTCAGAAGTAACTTATTACATGAAATAATATCTCCATTTTCCAAAGGATTATTATGATAAATATTTTTTTACAAAAAAATTGGACCGATGTTATTAGTTGGTACAATGAAAAAATACAAAATAATGTTAATTAATTAAAATATTGGTGCTGGTACTTGTGAAGTACCAAACGTTTACAATCTAGCAACACCAATAGAATTAATATTTTTTTTTGTATTTTTCAGTGCACTATTTAATAACGTCGGTCCAATTTAAACAATCTATTATTTCAATTTATCCATCATCAGAACTGAATCAGCACTAGGTACCAGCATATTATGCTAAAATCACCTTATTAAATCTATGAGATCTGCACACCTAAACACTGTCTTTTGAATCTCTTAGAAACTGCTGTAACCAGTTTTCTTCCAGTGCTGTGTTTTTTCTATTTTCTTCCTTGAATCCATGTTGTGATAGATGTATCAATTCGACTATGTTGAAAGAACTCGGTATGCAAAATGTCATATTAAAATATGTGCTATTTATGGATATCACCACAAGACATCTTATTATTTTATTTATTCGATACCGCATTGACTTAGCAGTACCTAGATATAAATCCTTTATGATGGCATAATTCATGCAAGCAAAATTAATAATTCCCTTTCCTGCTGGTGTAATTTCATCTGATTATCCTGATTTGATTTGTTTAAATTTTTATTTTCTATTCAGGTAATTTGGTAGAGGATAAATTAGAGATTGTTTAAAAAATACTTTAATGAAAATTTGTGTTAGAGGATTTTTTTGCATAATTTTTCCAGGGAGGATGGAAATGGAATAAGGGTAGCAGTATACTTGAGCTTCGACTAAGAGATGACAACAAAAAATCTGGATAATAGTTAGATATTTATTGACTACGGTATATAAAGATACATTCGTAGTGAAGAAAAATAAACAATAAATGATAATTTATATACAATAGACTTAGAAAACTGTACAATTATTTCATTGGTATTAGATTGTTTTATAAGATATTCCTTCATGTGTTTTTTGAATAGGGGCAAGGATAAATTTATGGTGTTACTTGGCAAAATTTTAGATAGCTTTACAGCAAGTGAGTTCCTAGAGGATTATTTTAAATTAAACCCGTGAGGTCTGAAGAGATTAAACCCCCCAAGGATTGCAACCATCGAATTGGGAGCTAGTTGTAAATCCAACTTTATACTTGTGTATTTCCGAGAGTGTTATTTTTTCCCAAAAAGTATGTCTTCAGTACCACAAAGATTGGAGATCATTAGCTCTCACATTAAGCTAGTTTTTTTTTATCTCCTTAAAATGCGCACTGAAACTAGAAGATTTTATCCACATTATAGAGGCACGTCGGACGCCAATTAATGTCTATATTCTTTCTATGCTTTTTTTGTTCAATAAACTCCTAATATGTCTTCTGGTGGATATATAAGAACCAGAACCGGTATGTATATATATATATATATATATATATATATATATATATATATATTTATTTTTTTGGCTGGATTGAGCAAATCAAAGTGAGAAATAGACCGTTACATGTAAGCGGGAGATATAACAAGTATCTAAGTATTGTAAATGTAGGTATATAATTCGTAAATACAGATCAATGTCGAATGTTTTCAAAAATACCTTTTCACCACAAAAAGCATTTCATTATTGTACATTTTTGGTTCGATGGTCAAGTTAAATGATGTCTGACAAAAGACGACAAAATCATCGAATACTTTTCTCGCATTTTGACTAATAATACCTATAGTATTTTACTATACTCGAAATTATTTATTAAGGTGACACTTTACCACTGAGAAATGTCATTTGTAAATAACATTCAGTTTAAAAGAACGTTATTTACTCAAATATTAATTTAACTTTTTATTAATAAGGATATTGTCAGAAGGCTCTATAACATGTTCCGTAGTCAAAGCTTCGATTTTAATTATTAGAGTCGAATGTGTCATTTTGACGTTTTAAAAATTTGTTCTGATATATCCACATATTTTTTTATTTATCTAGTACAAGTAGAAAATAACTGGATACTTCGAGATCTTTTCCCTAAAATAATGAAATCCATTGTACGTATAAAAAATAATAAAATATTCATAAAAATAGGGCACCTTCTGAAAAATATATTATATCATTTCACTATCATCAGTAAGCTTGTAAAAGCTTCTCGAACAGCATTTAAAATGTCTCCATAACCATTTTTCTAGATTTTTTTCAGTAGCATGACCCTTTTTTATGATTAAGTAACGTAAAATTGAAACGAAACTGTTGTTGCTCTTGTTATGTAAATAAACAAAGCCGCGTCAGGCTTTTAGGTTACGAAAAGCCTGTACAGGTACCTACTATGATTTTGTTCTCATTAAAAATAGCATGTTCTGCCACAATTTCATTCGATTTTTTGGACTTCTATAGCAAAAGACGCTAAACTAGACCATTACTGAAAGCCGTTTTTTAAATTCCTTGGAAAAACTTTCAAGCATTTCTTATACATAGTTCTCTTAGCGATTCAGAAATTAAATTTATGTCTCGTATATTTGTAGCTTATGTTCCTTATCTAATTTTGATCGTATCTGTCTTTACCAAATAACTCACAGTACAATTTCCTATTATAATTTTCATTTTCTTAACCTATGTCAAATATTTCGAATGGATGAATGTCAAAGCAGATATTAGGTATAACAAATAATCATCTGATTCCAGTCAATTCCAATTTTACGATTTAACAACTTGTTTGACATTTCCGGCATACTACTCATCCATCTGTATCCAAATACAACTGCGCTTACTTAATCAGATGATAGCATAAAAAATCGTGTTTTCCTTAAACATTCCACATATTTTGCAACATGTCACTGTGATTTATTGGTCCTACACCTATATCTAAGGTTTATAAGTTACTATCTACATAGACTCCTCGTAAAGCTACTTGTTTTGTTACATTCTCAAATTAATTTGCTGAACATGTAACTGGAAAATGTGGACGTCACTTCTAATAATTAGTTATAACACCGTTGCAGTGTTAGTATATAGTACCTACCTAGTACATGTTGTTGGAAATTTATATACCATACAGAACACTTTGTTTTTTTTTGTTTTCATGATTTTTCCCTCCTGTTTGTAAGTTATGTTCTACATGGTTAACTTAATGGTTTCACGACCACGTACCTAAACACATAAACAATGTTGGATAACCATTTTTAGAAAGAATGTGTAAGTATATACATACATACTAGATTAAATTGATGATATGAGGAGGAAAATTAACGGTATCGGTTGATGTGGAATTAGTCAAGATTGTAATAAAAAAAAATGTATAAAAGATCGGCGTAAATTTTTGTACCAAATGAAAAGTTATTGTGCAGGAAATCAGTTCCAAAGGCAATAATCAGGCTAATTTGAGATTTCCTAAGATGTAGATTTCTTTATAAAAAAAATGTTCCCATATAGGTAATCTTAGAATCGAAACAAGCTGATTTTATCCCCTAGTACCAAGATGCATAGTTTGGGGGATATAGTTGAGGTGTTGAAGTTTCATTTAAAGGGTTTGGTACGTATTTTGAAGACAACTTTTGAGACCAATCGGTAGATAGATAGGATATGGAGCGATCCAAAAAAAATTCAGTGGGCATTTGAAATGGTAACCCTTGACCGTGTTATTACTAGATGCGTATATCCAGCCAACATTTAGTACTTCCGAACACTTCGAACGATGACAATGGTATACAGAAATAATAGATTAATAACTATAGGTATTTGTATATGTTGATATTTTGTCTAGTTTCGTAAATATAGTTTCTAAAAAGAGAATTTCACTACGTAAATAGTGCCGATAATAGAATTTTTATTACATACCGTTAGCTGTACTGGTTAGTTTCGCATTCCGTCGTGTCATTTGCCTGACAGCAGTGACAGTCTGGAATCTTTGGCGATTTGACCGTTAATGCGAATTACGATATTGCGAATCCCATCACTTCCAAGATGATTTACAATTTAAAGAGCATTTATTATTGAAAGTAACTTTCGCAACAGCGTCAAAGTTGACGGTGAATGGATCTACTCTGTTCTCGCTTGTTTAGTGGAGTTTAGAGAGAGAAGTATCCCGATGGAGAGTTTGAATATAAACAATTTTATGATTTGGTTAAATCATTTGGTCGGTAATTTTAGAGAAACTGGTGATGTTGGAAGAAAAATTAGTTCTAATAGCTCAAATAAAGGATTACCTACGTTTATTAATGATATTAGGCTCCGCGAACACCAATTAGGCAATTATGTCAACAAGTTGGTAATTTAAGTTATGGTACATACCAAAGAATATTGAAAGCAAATTTGCATCTTCACCTTTATACCTAGATTTATTTTTGTTCAGGAGCTATTAGTAGGGGATTATCCAAAAAGAGTTTTTTCACAGACACAGCCGGGTTTTACCTCAATGCATATATCAAATCACAAAATATGTAAATTTGGAGTAGCGAAACGCCACACGTTACAATAATTGAAGCACCTCTTCATCCACAGAAAATAGGATGGAGAATGGGTTGGAATGAGTCGGCGTAGATTAGTTGGGACAATATTTTTCGAAAGTACTTTAGTTGCAGCAAGGTATAGGAATGAAATATTTCAACTTCTCCTTGATGATGAACTGCAGTACGATTTTTTCCAGCAGGATGGCGCATCAGCTCATGCAGCCGTAGATACAATAAATTGTGATTGAGAATATTGTGATGATCGTATCATTAGTAGGAATAGTGAAACACCATGGCATCCTCGCTCATGTGATATTACTGTTTTAGATTATTTTCTATGGACTTATATAAAAAACACCATCCATCAGTTAATGATTTAAATGCACCGTCAATAATTCCTGTTTTATAATATTAATCTCAACCTCAACGTTGTAAGAGTATAAAAAAGAATAATAAAGCAATTTAATAAATCTCCCACAGCTCGACAATAGCAACAAATGCTATGCTATTTTTTTTATTTTCCATATTATATGCATTAGTATAACAATTTCATTTCTTATTGTATACAAATATAACAATATAACAGTGAAAGCGAGTGAGATAATTTATAATTTTGCACAAAGATATTATGATATGATATAGAAGAATAGAATACATTTTCTTTTCACTTTTTTTTGCTGAAAGTCAGCTGCAACACACGAATAGACTCTTGTTTATAGCGTTCTATACCTGCCTTTACATATAAATACCATGATAATACAACAATATACAATTAATTGTTACCGATTTTTGACCGACGAACCAAACGGATATAAAGAATTCAAATGTTTGCATTTTTTTGATGTATCTATAAATAGTAAATGTGACATGATTTTCATAATTCTTTTTTCATTTTATAGATGATTATTGGGAGTGGGTCCCTATGAAAGAGAATCGACATTCAACATGTGCTTCCCCTTAAAAACTTCACCCAAAGGGTGAGGAGGGGGCAATTTTTCTCGATAATCGAAAATCTGAGGCGGCAGAATTAAAGAAGAGACCATATCCGGCAACGTTTGAATTGGAAATGTTTCAAAAAAATCATTAGTTTCCGAGTTACAGCTGTAGTAAAGTTTGAAATACGTGAAATGTTTTGAAATCTATCGATAATAACAGGTACAAGGAAAGAATATGTATGGGTCATAGGATAAGTACTATCTTCTTTGGTAGTAGTGAGCTTTCAACGATTTTCATGACTCAAAAGTGTGAAATAATTGTTTATCCCAAAAATTGGATTGGTGATTTGGTTTTTGATTTTCGAGCTTTTTCAAACCATTCATACGAAATCGATGATCGCTAATCTAATTATGAAAAAACATCACCCATCCCCAAAAATGATTAAAAACAAATATCAATTTCATCCATTTAATGGCATAAATAACATACACAATCTAACAGTACAATAATACAGAGAACAAGAAAAGACATCCATCAAACGTGCAAATCGTGAAGGTAGGTACCTAAGTAGTACAAGCCAAGCATTGAAGAAAATGTTACAGAAGAATAAAAAAAAGAACAGCAACAATAAAACGACGACAAAATAACAAAAGAATAACACCGCGATCGCTATAGACTTGAAAGGCAGCAACAACAAGTGAAGCGAAAAACACATCGTCTCAGTGTGCGCAGATCACGACTCTTATAATAACAAACGGATAGATAGATGGATGATATGGGCTTCAATCGTGGCTCGCGTGTTTTCTAGAAGGTACACGTGCCTATGCTGTATGTACTACACTCCAAACAAATGACTTTGTTCCAACTGTAAACCAGAAACAGATTCCAAATCGCCCTAACTTAACCTAACAAATAGTTCTTGTATTGATAGTTGCATAGTGTTTAATATTTGAATTCTTGTTTAGATAAGGCTCTGTACGTTACTTAGTATCTTCAATTCTAATGGTAGGAGATGCGTCCTTCCGGGAAAAATAGTCGGCTATTTAGACGTTGATTATCAAGACATAAAGGTTTCACTATGACCACACTACGTATGTCACTATCAAATAGCGAATCTGATAGTTTGTAAATTGTCACAAAATCTTTGGTGGAACAAAAAACTAGTTTGTTAATCATCAGGAACACGTTTGAGCTACTGCGCAGAATTCTAACTGTAAGAATTTGGTTTGGAACCAACCCACCCACCCACTGCTACTACTGTTATATTTGGTATCGCATTAGGCATGCCACTCACACTGAGAAATATATGAACCAAATAATCATTACCACCAGGTACTTATATATACCTATATATATATATAGGAAGCAAAAGAAGAAGGAGATGATGGAAATGGTTATTGTACATAGATTGGGTGTAAAGGAGGACCAAGTCGGGCGTAACAATCGCTGCACTCCACATCGTCGTGGTGGGTAATGATGCGGCTCGAAGGACCTAATATTTTATATTTATAGTTTTTGTTGTGTGTGGCAAGCAAAAGGAAAAAGCTTTGCACAAAACTGAGTTCAGAAGATGACATGAAGGAGAGGAAAATAGTTTATGACTAACGGGATATCGCATATACAGGGTGAATTTAAAATATTTGTGACAACTAGAACATATTATATAGGTACTGTTTGGATTTCTGGAAATGTTGGCGTAGACAGAATCTAAGCAAAGAGAAAGTTAACCACAATATAACTCCAACAAATGATTTGTCAAACCAGACAATTGTTTCGCCTCTTCTGGGCTGAACTTGTAACTGGTTATCAGTTTAACTATTCGTGTTTGGGGTTTCTTCCCTAGATTTTATTCGGTTTCGAGCATTATCATACGTTTTTTTTTTCTTGCAAATAAAATGATGTCATTAATTTCAGAAGCTGCGCGTTGATACGAATCAATACCGGGGAAAACCGCACCTTCATCAAATGCATACTTATATTATAAATTGTTGATTTAATAAGAAATTATGATGATGTTAATTGACTCTAGAAGCATACCAATCAATTGTTTAATTGGTTGAGAAATCATTAGCCAGTAGCTAATTGTAGTCCAATTATATGTTATTTTAATAATAAATATAAGGTATTTTGTATATGTGTAGCTATATATTTCCACTTACAGTGGCGATATAGTGGGATATATTTGAGCTAAGGATTGATTACCAGTTATAGAAAATCAGGAATATTTGAACATTCAAGTATTTGTTTTCGGGCTAATCGAATACCAGAACTTTTTCATTAAAAAATGTTATACATATATTGATTATCAAAAAAAAAATATATGTTGGGAAGATAATCTGTTGGCCCGTTCTTTGATCCTTATAAAACGTGAGCTCCCTAATTTTAATAATTTTTAACGTTTTTGGTTGCTTTAACAATAATTTCTTTAAATAGCCCCACAGCCGGAAATCCACAGGGTTTAGATCAGGCGATTTTTGAGGTCCATCTTCTTCTACAATGAGAAGATTAGCTAAGAAATCCCACGAAACATTGACGTTCTTACTTTATGATAAATATTTTAAAAGTAATTTACAATGTTCAATTTCTTCAAGTTCTCGCTTAGTTTTTTCTGCGTTCACTTCTTACGTTGCTAATTAATGTTCAATTTAATATTAAATCGTTTTTAAAACCACATATAAATAACAAGACAACAACTTCACCATTAACAAGCCTTCATCTTTGTTGAAATTCTACCCCACGTCCAACATAAATACCTATTCTATAAGAAAAAAAAATCGAATGATCTTTTAATTGGTGCTTTACCGCGTATTCGAGCGACACGTGTCGTCGATATCGTTGAGAAATCACGCTTTAGATTGAACTTTTCATGTTTTTCTTATTTCATTTCTTTGTCTTCTTTTCTGTTGAACTACATGCCGTGTGGTGGTCGATAGCTGTTACAGTACCATTAAGACGATCATCATCACCATCATCATCAGTTGGTATACTTGGTACGACAAGAAAAACCATAAGGTACAAGTGTGACCATTATTACCGATCAGTGCCAATTATGGAATGCTTCTATCGACTACGCTCGTTAAATTTCTTGTGATTCGTGTGTTGATTGTTGTTTTTTCTTCTCTATCTATCTTTCTTCTTCCGACTATAGGCGCACGTTTGTGGTATTTTCTCATTCTTTCAGGATGAGACATTGGCGCCTGTTTGGAACACTGAATCATCCATTCATCGAGCAGAAATAATGATTATTATGTAACCGTTTATTTATTCAATTCCATAACGTTGTACAGGTGAAATCGAATAAATTAGCGAATATTGTAAACCGTGATTCAATATGGCATATTTGATTGATTCATACTATTAAAAATTCCAAGTTTAGAGGGAGAAGGGTCAAGAACCCTTGAATCCATTCCACATGACAGAAAATCCCTTCACATACTTAACTCGATGAAAAAGAAAACAAAATAATGCTTATTATATCGGTCATATATGTATAAAATAAAAATATATATGAGACTGACTTTTGAAAAAGAATGTTTCTCAGCTTTCGGAGTGCTTCTTCAAAAGGAATGGCATTTGAAGAAGTTGGTACTCGTCTAGATAGTAATTGGGTCACTTATTCGTTAGACTAAAGTTTACAGAATACTATACGTTGGGTAACTCTCACCAAAACGCACATCTAAGAAACAGGCCGACTCGCCAAGTTCAGCGAGTGTCTAGGGGCTTGCGTATATAACAGCTGTCTCATTTCGCTGTGAACAGCGGTCGAGAGTTTAGAAAATATAGTATGTCCACTGTATTGTGAATTTCAATAACTTCGATAAATATTCGAGTGATCCAACTTATATTATTTTGTAAACTTTGGCTAAACCACCACCAAAATGTGGATATTTTTTACAGTAAATTTTCGATCTAGATCTATTGATATTTCCATTGCATTTAACTTAATTCATTAAGATATTGCACAAAAGATCAATAATTGTTGAATGCATTGTCCTGGTTTTATTATAAGACTTCTTCTTTTAAATCAGTGTTATTTTGCACGTTGAGGGTCTCAAATTTTACCCTTGTCAGATCTCACAGAAGTATCTTTACCAACAGATTAAACATGTTCTTCCTATTACGCCTATACCAATATACAGGGTGAGGATTTTAAATGGAACGCTGCTCATAGCGGCCCTGGGAACAAGATTTTTCAAAAATCCAAAAATACGTCTTCAATGATTTTTTATGAAGTTCGTTTTCGTCATGTAAAAAAAAATTGGGGCCTCAAAGAGGGGGCGCAGCCCTACACAACTTTGCTTATTGAAAAAGGAATTTGTTGATGATATTTTTTGACATCTGTCAAACCATGTATCAGAAATTTACTAAAAACTGATCTTTAACTATTTAATGAACAATTACATTAACAATAAATGCTGCATTTCCAAATAGATGAATAGGACGGCGAGGATTTATAGAGTGGCCTCCCAGATCGCCAGATATTACTCCATTAGATTTTTATGTATGAGCGATTTAAAAACTAAGCTCAATGTCAACAGACCTATAAATCTGGAAGACTTAAATGCAAGGAATCGGACAGATATACGTTTAATCACGCTGGAAGTTCTCCAGCGTTCCATTTAAAATCCCCACCGGGTATATAAAACCTCAGCTCCTGAAACTGCACATTTCTTGCAGTTAATAGCCCGTTACACAAGTTATGCCAAGCATAGCAACCTACCTACTACCTCCTTTATCAATATGGAGGCAGTTGCAGTTTTGCAAAATAATCTATCCCAATCACAAGTCAAGATTCGTTTTATTAATCGATGAATTCCAAAACGTGCTTGCTTCACTTCTCTCGGATCGAATAAAGAAGAAGAAGTGAACACATACACAAGTGTAGTAGCAGCGGCTCTATAGCTGTATCCGGGAAATAGCCATTCAAGTGAAAAGACCTAATCATTGGGTACAGGTATGGCATAATTTATTATAGCCAGGCAACAAAAACCCTCCTATATAGATAGATAGATCATTATTTCGCATAAGTGCGACTACCGGAGTTGGAGATTTTATCATTATAATAATTAGGCTGTAAAATACCCAAGTATATACCAAGCTATAATTTTATTGTACCTTATGGAATTGTTTGGAATGTATATATAATTATTATACAAGCAGAAGAAAAAAAATCTTGGACCAACGTTATTATTTGTTGCACTGAAAAATACAAAATAATATTAATTCTATTGAAGCTGGTACTTGTGAAGTTGGTGTCAAAAGTTATCAATCTAAGTGACACTGAAAATCTGGTGTGTCCACTCACACGACGTTCCTACCGTTCGCAGGCAAACTCCAGCGAATAATAATAGCGCGGTAGTAAAATAAAAATCCTTTGGCCAAATCGTGCTGCCACTCATTTTTTTCAGCATGTCAAGACAAACAACAATGGTCATGTAACATTTTTTCGCAAGATGAAACGTTTAGCCAGAATCTGAAGAAACATGTGGAAAATATGGAATTTTATTCAAGCATAACTTTTTTTGTGCTTTTTCTCAGAAGAATACTTTTGGTAAGTTTAATCAAAATCCTTAGAGCCGTTTTCGCGCTACAGTCTTGAGCAAATCACGTTTTTTGGCTATAGCTCAACACCCAGTGTACACAACATTCTCATTCAGTGCCACCGGCGAGTAATATTGCTACCAAACAAAATAAAAAAGAAAGCAACCAAATACACCAATCCGTTCCCGAGATAATGCTGTCACAGAAAGACAGACAGGCAGACCAATGGCTGGCATATGTTTATTAGACTTAGAAAACTCTGAAACGTCAACATTTGTAAAAATCTCGATACCGAAATTTTCACACGATTACAATACTTTTCTTATACAGCTACTATAGTAGCGTAGGAAAAAGTAATGACAACACCAATAGAATTAATATTATTTTGTGTTTTTCAGGGCACCAACTACTAACGTCGGTCCAATTCTTTGTAAAAAATATTTATTGTTTAACAGTTTCAATTGAAGCAGACAGTCTCGTGAGAAGAATGTTTTTTTGAAATATTTACCAGCTTGCTTCGAAAATGGAGGTATTCACCTTTGAATATAGAACAAATTCAAAATGTATTCCCTCCCAAATATGCTCTCCATAGGGGGTGAAACATTTCAAACTACCGAAAATCTTTATTTTTTTTATAGCTTCCACGGTCTTTGATTTAGAGGCCTAGGCGGGGAAGTTATTTCGAGGACTGAACTTTTTAGAAAATGTTGATTATATTGATTATGCAAGCAATAAAACTAGTCCAGCGTAAATATCATTTCATCAGAAGCCTGATGATGATTTGTTCGTTTGTTTCAATCCAGTAAACTAGGAATCATCGTAGCAAACAGTAGTGAACAGTGGTAGAAAAAGAAAAACAAATCACAAATTCATCTTGATGAGAGTGAGTAACGTGGAGAATTTTAACGAAACAGCTTCGACGTCATTAAGCTATTAGCTGTCATTAGAGCCGGAGAGATCGCTGGATGGAAAAACTCTCGTACGGAATACCTGGCGCGACCGTCCATAACTTATATATACAGGGTGTTCATATACTTGAAAACTTCCCATCTCAGATTTCTAAGAAAGTGAATAGAAATCACTGAAATATGTTTGAAATATTATCGTTGTTTTATATTTTTTAGTACATTTTTTTAGTAGATGTTCGATCCTTAGACATAATCAGACCCAATACTTCATTAAGAAATTAAATTAGTGGTTGGTTTTTATCATCTGCAAAGTTGATATTGAAGTCCCTACATAATAGCATCGGATTATCGTCAAATTTTTCACCAAATCTTTTTTCAAGTAAGTCGGAAACTTGTTTCGTATGAATCATCATATTTTCGATATTAAATATGAAAAAGTCTTATTAAACACTAACAAATCCTGCTATCAGTGCAGTATATAATATTCATTTCAAGACATATCACACATATCAAATATTAGAAAAATAAATAATATAATTTTCTTAGACATCTATCAATAACAATGTTGGAAATATTCGACAATAAATATATCAGTTCTCACTATTGTACTGCACAGTAATTCTACAATTAATCAGTTCAAATTGTATTAGCTGAGAAGAGAGACGTGGTATTAGTGTATATATATATATGTGTATAATACATGTACACTGGCCGCTATACTACGCGCAATACGTCACAAGCATGTCGAGGTCATCGGTGTCGCGAGCTGGGAAGATATTACCCATCCGAAAAACGTCTAAGATGCCCATAGAAGTTTTAAATTCAAAAAAACAAACTTTTAAATAAATTAATTAGGAGGTCCTTTCAAACTAGCTATCACTCGATTTTGCTCACGATTTCACGCGATTTCGTTTTTCAAGATGCGATGTTTTAAAATTAACACACCCTGTAAATCAACCTCTACATTTATATGGCAAAATGCTGCAATGGAGATGAAATACCTTTCTATATAACACGCTTAATTGCTAATCATGCAAAATTATCCCGCCGCAAGAGAAGAAATTATTGTCCGTCTCACTCTTCTTATGCCTATACCTAACTCTGTGTATAGAATGTCTGTCTGTCTGTCTGTCGCAGATTAATTGCGATTATTTATGTGTGGTGATGATTTCCGAACGATATTTTTGCCCCCTTCAGAACCCCCCCCACTGCCACTCCGTTGCATTCTACCAGATGAATTTATCGGCGCACGTGCTTCCTCTTTCAACAAGTTTTGTAATCCACAACAAAAAAAAAGAAATAAATAAATAAACATCCTGCAAACATCAATAATAATCTTGGATATCCTCAATAAATTCAAATTATTATTATCTGTAAGTTGTGTTTCGATGTCGCTCATTCTATAGTCAGTCGTCCTTCAAGTATTTTCCTAGCGTGACAGAATGTGTCTGTTTTTTTTTCTATTTTGTTAAAAAAAATAGAGGAAACGGATGCTAACCGTAAAATAGATATATTAGCAGAAGGATGGTGCAGTAATTATTATATTGGATGTAATTAAGCATATTGACAAATTTGCAATCAATAAATAGAAAAGTCGAGACTGGTTCCAGTGGAGATGACTTTCAATTTGAGATTTTCCATTCCATTCCAACTTTGACATTCCTTATTTTTATTCACCGACTTCCCAAATGGAGGAGGTATACAATTCATCGCGCATTTTAAATAGTATTCTTGCGCCGATTTTCATCTTTCTTTTTTCATTTGAATATTACCAGTACCAATAGAATTAATATTATTTTGTATTTTTCAGACTAATAAAGTCATATTTTTGTGAAAATCTTATTTTTTTATACATAGAAGATTCATGTTGTCTTGGGAGATAGTCAAGTCCGTTATTTATTTCGTATTTTTCGACCGAAAACCATAGTAAAACTTCAGAATATCATTAAAATGTGACCGGAATCGACCAATTAGCATACACTTTGTTGCATCGATTGTAGATTTAAGGGGTTTTCATTGCACTGCGACCTTGAGGTCTATTTTACTGTTCTCGCCATTACGTAGTCTACAGCTCTCCCTCCAGTTCCAATGTTCAAATAAAATCCAGAATCTGGGATGGCTTCAAAAAGGTTACTTCCGCATTTTTGCATGTTTCTTGTCCATAGAATTTTTTGCGTTGGCTAGCAATGGCGCGGCATGATCCCGAGTTTCCTCCTCCTCCTTCCCACAGAATCTGCACTCGTCGTTCTCTACTAGACCCACTCTCGTTAGGTGCTTCCTGAGGCGACAATTCCCAGTAAGGAATCCAGTGAGGAAGTGTAGCATATTCTTGCTAAGATCCAGATATTTCTTAGATCTTACAGTTAAAGCTCCCAAGAATCTTTTTGGAATGTTCCAACTCAGGGAGATTCCGACAAAGTATTTCTCTTTCTGTTTTCTCCTGAAACTCTTTCTTGTAGGTACATTTACATGCACCACAGAAACGTTCTGAGTCAATGAAAGGAGTTCGTGCTCCTTTCCTGGAAAGTGTGTTGGCCTCTTCATTCCCTCTGATTGCATAACAACGATTTAATAAATAATTTTCACGAGGCGAAAATGTTATTACCTTGTTATTTTGTATAGAAAGTACAACGGTATGATTTCAGACTCTTCTATCTCCTAAAAAGCGCTAGCAAAAATTATTTTCAATTAAATTAAATTCGATGATAAATCATTAAATATCACCCAATGGAAACCAATAGAGAAAAAACACACCAACTATATTTTTCTATAGCTCTAATATTAATAATTTAAAATCATTGGTAATTTCTGTGTGATATTATTTTAATGATCGAATCATCAGGTGGTATGGTGTTAATAATCATTAAGCACCACTTTGAAGCTCATTAAAAAAAGTTACGAGCATTCACAGACTGATTTGTGTGATAAAATTTATATTCAAGTATTTATATACACTACAAGAACATATTTCAGAAGATCCACCAGTGACCACGATGGGTTGTAAAGAAAATTATTGATTATCATCTTAATATGTATTTATTTATTTATTTATTTAGTTACACTGCTCTACAGAAAAATACCCAACTACAGAGCAGGGGAATAAAGTGGCATTAACAAATCCTAAAATAATTTACACAATTTACAAAAATATGAAATGTTTGACTAGCTAAAGAAATGAGACTTTATGGTAAGGTATTTGAACAAAAGAATATGTCTATATCACAATTCATGGAATTAACTACGTTGCATGTGGAGTGAAATGGAGAATTCTTCAGGAAATTAGTGCATGGTGTACTTGAATAGAATGTATCTGAATTTCTGGACTCTATTCGTGAAATACGAAAACAGAGTCTTTCTAGTAGTTCTGGGTAGTCCATTATAATATTTATTAATTTTTACGTAAATATTATGCAATAATAATACCGTCTTGTTTTCAAAGTAAAAAAACTATGCCGCTGTAACAAAACTGACTGTGATAAACCAATATGAGGGTAAACACTATCAGCCTTAAAATTTAGGAACTTTAAAAATCGCCTTTGAACTGATTTAATGCAATTGGACAGGACATTGATAAAACGGGCTCCACACCACGGACGCGTATTCTTATTTAAATCTTATAAAAACGTAAAATAAAGATTTTAATGTGGACACGTTCTTGAAATCACGAGAGGTTCTTACAATGAAACCATACAAGCGGTTAGCAGGAGCAATGATGGGGTCAATGTGATTTTTAAAAGAAAGCGACGAATCAAATATATAACTCCAAGGTCAGTTAGTTTTTCAGGACGGTTTAGGGAAATGTTATATATAGTATAATTGAAAATATAAATATTTGTTTTAATACTAAAGGGCATCACATTACATTTATCTGGATTGACGGACAAATTATTGCGTTTACACCAGCCGTTTACCTGATTTAAACTAAATGACAATTTTTCACAATCATCCATGGATTTGATGGTGCAATGTAGTTTCAAATCATCAGCATATAACAAGTAGGTTTATACACTCGGAGATATCATGTATGAAAATGTTAAATAAGAGAGGACCGATTACTGATCCTTGAGGAACTCTTGACGAAGCTACGTATGTACGTACATCTGTCACATGACAGACTGAAATCCATTTATTTGCACAAATTGTTTACGATCCTGTAAATAAGAATGGAATAGCATAACCAGAGAATTTGAGAGCCCAAATGCTATAAGCTTATTAAGAAGAATACCGCTTATCGAAAGCTTTCGAAAAATCTGTATAGATAATATCAGTTAGAGTTCTATCTTCAATCGATACAACAGGATGTCCCTTTTTGTGAATTTTCTAAAAAAGCTTTATTTTTAACATAGTCGGATTTATCAGATAATGTAATGTAAATTACATAATAATATTCATTCCAAAACTAATCCATTGAAATATATCGTGAATAGAACAAAATTATTTAATCTCCAATAATTGATATCGAATAGGACATTAACCTACATCAATGATGGAGTGATAAAAAAATCTAATATTGAGCTCATAAATCTCACAGGTCGTTATTAGAAGAAATATCACATTATCATTGAATAAATACAACAAAATATTAAATAAACCACAGCTACTGCACGCACCAATCATATAATATAATAATAAATTACTAGGCTCAAGCAAGAATCAATCATCTTTGTTAATAATATTTTAGACATGGGTATTATCGTTGAAGCTATACTCGCTTATATATAGGTATATGTATAGGTAATATATAAACTATTGTTTATTAGTTTAATCAGCCAACAAGAATGAGCCACAGTACCTACGTATAGTTGAGGCAACTATAGTTTGATGATTATTGAATAAAGCAAATAACGTATACATTTTTTTTTTACTAAAAATTGGACCGACTTTATTAATTTAGTAGTTATATAGAAGACTTTTGCATCAACTTCAAAAGTACCAGCTATTAATATTATTCTTTATTTTTCAGTGAACCACCAACTAATAAAGACAGTTCAGTTTTTTTGTAAAAAAAAATTTATTTCTCACTTTCGAGTGTAACATTCGTCATGAAAATCGTTGAACGTTTGCAAATATCAAAGAACAGTACTTATTCCATTATCCATGTATATTTTTTTGAATAATGTCCAATTAAAGTTTTGCTTCATATAATCTGTTTTTTAATTTAGCCGTCTCACATTTTCAATTTTCGCAAAAAAATGCCTCCTCCACATAGCAGAAATACACACATTCCAGTCTCTAGCATCGCTGTAACTCGAAAACCGTAACCTTTTGAAAAAATGTTCAATTTTTTAGAAGGAAGGTGATTCGGATTTCAGTTCTTCTGAATATGAGACAATTTCTCAACTCTCTTATTCCAAATGAATCAAAATTCATCAAAATCGGAGCACGTTCACTATCCAAAAAGCGCGAACCCCCCAAATTATTTGTTTTATAGTATTTTTATGATTAAACAAACATTGATTCTCAGTCCTTTTCGATTTTATTCTAAGTCTAATTACACATAATAATCCATCGACTAAGATCAGGTGCATATCGCTCTGATCACTAACGCATCAGAACACTTTCGTTGCCGCAACTATAGAGATATACATATATATCATATATCTATATGTATATAAGTAGCGCGGCTACCAATATTGCCAATTGCACAATAATTATTTATTCTTGATTATTATTGTTATTGGTTTACTCTCTGAGTGCGTGGCGTGTTTCTCTTTTTTCTTCCAGTGTAGATAAAAGGAGTTTGTTATCGAAAATTAAATCTCTGACTGTTTTGTTGTGTGCCTTTTTGTTTTAAGGCGATAGTGATCGGAAGACTCCTGAGAACGAACATAGTAAGTAGTAGTGGAGTTGAACTGAACAATTGAGAAATTGGTGGAGGCATTGGCGGATCTCGCACCAATGGAGATTGAAATGCCTTATTTGCTCTATAGGTTCTATTAATAAAATGAAAGAGAATTTTTCGCAACTTTTTTTTTACTTTTTTAAAAACATTTACTTCGACGACCTTTAAATAATAAAGAGTGATGCCAGTTTAGTTTCTAAGCATATATTTGAAAGAGAAAAAATCTTTCAAGTGTAAGTTGGGTTCACATAAAGAGAGAGATCCATACTTCTCCGGGCAGGGAGACTTTCGAAATTGGAGATTTCTCGTCTCGTCTCTATTTCAATACGAGTTCGAGACGAGAATATTTTTTTTTTCGAGACGAGATTAAGAATTACACTTCGAAATTTTTCGTGATCGAGATTTTTTTTTCGAGATTTCTCTATCTCAAAAAAATGCAGGTGCTGGAATAGCTCATAGCTCTTGTTAGGTCAGAAAAGCGAGTATAAATAACTATGTTAGGAAATAGTTTTAATTTATTTTGAAGAAAATTAAGAAAATATTAAAAAATAGCAAAAAAGACCCGTAAACTATTAAACACAAAAATTAACTTTAAAAAATTGAGCCCATTCTCCAGTTAATCGGCTTCGTTCTTTTCTAATAGTAAGAGTTGCGCTTGAAAACACTTTTTCTGCAGGCACTGAATTAGCTTGTAAACTTAAAAAAATATTCACATTTCCAAAAATAAACAAACTGTCCTTTTGCACCCCGTTACTCAAGGGCTCGGTGGTTCTCGGTGAGGTGGTCCTTATTTCAGTAAATTTCAGTTTTCGTTTATGCGGTGATTCGTTCAAAAATTATATTTTTATTAGATCTCAACAATATTTTATTGTCTTGTACAATTCTAATTTATTATTGTTACAAATAATTAAAAGATAACTATTAATACTTAATTTAGAAATTAATTGACACGGCACTGTTCGGTCAGTCTGCCATAAAGTGTTATAAATTTAAGCATATTCCTATTGTATTTTTTAAGAATGTTCAAGTTTATTAAATATTACTTTCAAGGCTATTCTTAATTCTTAAGACACCATTTTTGCAAGAATTAAAGATTAAATTGAAAGATAAAGAATTCGTGTAATTTCAACTTTTTGGAACATTTTTTTTCGGGACTGTAGTCAGCGATTTTTTTGTTATTATTATTATATTGTGGCATTTAGTTCATAGCATCTAGCTCTGTATTCTAACGTTATTTTCTTATTAGAACAAAATTTACCTTTTCTTTGGGTGCAGACTTGTGTTATATACACATGTAGGTATAATTAGAGACTCGAAATTTCGAGAATCTCGAATCGAGATCGAGAAATTGTCTTCATGAAGAACATCAAGACAAGAGTTTGTTAATTTCTCGTCTCGATCATCGAGGCGCGATGAGAAATTTCCTTCGAGACAAAATTTCTCGATGAAACGCTACTTTTCCTTATTCTCGTAAAGGTTTTCCTTTAAACATTGAGTGAATCCTTATATGCTGTATTGTTTTGAAAATATAACTCTATATAATACTAAATTTGAACTATCTTTCATCTATTTTGTAGAAATAATTTCATCTTGAGAAATAAATTCGTCCAGCTAATTGTATCGAAGCAAAGAGTAATATTTCTGCAAATTATTGAAACATCTAGGTACCTATCTAATCCTGCTAGCCATAATAACTAATAACCATGCAATGTAAATCGAGCTACTAAATCATGTCATAGAACGAAAATAAAATCATCACATTGAACAGTTAGTTACCTACCGGTGGCATTCTTAGTCATTTGTTCAGTGGACCTACAACGATTATCTATCCTATTGTTTTCTAATAAACAGTACCAGTCTGTACAAATGGCTAGGCAATCAATAATGGAGTAGATATCGCGGTAGGTAACACGAGCTGCCGCTAAATTATCTATTACATACTTTTCTGTACCTATTTATAAACTTCTGGTAAGTAGGTGAATTTTTAACAGAAACTCAGCTGAGCTCCTTTAAAATATGATCTAACAACGTCTTCCCAGCAGCGGACTCTAGATATAGGAATAAGTATAAAGTGGATGAAATAACATTTGAAATCACCGATAAAGATGGTTCAAGTTTATAAAGATGGTAGACGATAATTTACTATATAAGTCCCTCGAAGGAATTGTCTGTTATTGTTGGTTGGTTCAACAAATTACTCTGCTTGAAGCAGAAGGATACTCTTCTGTCTTTAATCACGCGCTAAAAAATCACATACACACGAGTCAAGGCTGAAATGATCAGAAAAATTATTGTTCAAATCATTCTTCTTTCCATTGTTCACATTTTTCTAGGTTAGGCTTAAAACGACAGTTCTTATATGTTCTGTGTGGATTCATGGAAAGAGAAACAGTTGGATTATGGCTCGCAGTCGCTGTAGCTCATAAATCATCGTAAAATAAATCAATAAAGATGAAACCAACCATGTAATACTTCAATAATAATTCGGTGACTTTTCTGACGTGAAAGAAGACAGACAAGAAGATCTAACCTAACCTAACCTGTCATCTGAACCACCTATATGTCTGAGAATAAATCTCAAGACACACTCTTCCAGTGCTGCTGTAAAAGGAAAATATACTCTTATGGCCGAATTCATAGTGGTTCCTTGAGGTCAAGGTCAACTCCACATAACCTTAAATTGTCATTTATGTTTCGCAAATGTTCCTTCTTTATAAAACCGAAACTAGCAAAAGGTTGACGTACACGTTCAGTGAGGAACAAGGAGTGACTCAATTTTGCTCTCCATGAGACGTCAGGCCTAGTCATTTGATTTCTATGTGGAAACCGAATCAAAATGAAACTGTTTTTTCGCCTTTATTAAGAGAACCAACCCTACCACTAAAACTTTGGCAAGGAGTCTCGTTGGCACGACCGTCAACAAGGATCATAGCGACATTAATAATAATGAGTATTCAAATCAATACCATTCATTGTTGGTTAATTCAAAATAAGATGTCTTACAAGTATACCAATTACTTATTAGAATATATTTCGAGTGTTTCTTCTTCCTGTATGCATATTGAAGTAGGCACCTACCTTCATTATTATAATCCGGCAAGAGAACTGAAGATTACTTACAGGATGTAAATGTATTATTTATTTATATTTTCTTATAGATAGTTCAAGTGGGTACTGTTAATGTGAATGTTGTTGTCAGTCAGGTGCTTTCGATGATGTTACTATCACATTCACACATACGGACAGACAGACACGTATGTATATACCTACAAGAGGCACTCAAAGAAACAACGACAACAAGAACGCGAATATTCAGCTTAAATCACTTGGTAAACATCTTCCAATCACTTTGGATGGTATCAAGCAAAATGGAAGTGATATAGGATGACAACGTATTCAATCTCTCCTAAAGGCTTATTTGAATAGAATATAATGAAAGAAAACTTACGGGAAATATATTGAAAACCTAGTAAGATTCTGAAAAAAATCAGATAATGCCATTGTGAGGTCATAAAGAGATCATTATTTTGAATTGGTAACAACAGTTTTGAAATTGCACTGGCTAAACCCTAGATATAGGTACCTACTTTGATTACTACAAACCAGGAATCAAGAAATTCAATTCAAACAATTTTGGAGTGCTTGATATCAGTTCTGATTCATTAAAGATTACTCTCCAAGGTAGTTATTATAAAATATCGAACATTTCCATGTGAAATTGTTTAATTTCTTAGTTCATTTTATGACAAATGCACGTTTTTATATTTCTTTCGAAAACTATTATTATTATCTGTGATGCTTCTTTGTAGCTTAACGCCGTCCTACTCCTGTTAAACGTCTTTTCATCGACATATACCTTGGTTTACACCAACCTATACCATGAGTCCATCCATCCATCCATGAGGGAACGATTCAATCGAAATAAACCATAGTCACGATCCACATTAACTCTTTACTATAAACACTTTTCTTTATTTATTTCGTTACGTTACGTTCGTTGTTTTCGTTACTTTTCGCTGCCTGTTGTAATATCTCTGTAAGACAGCAGTTAAAGGATTGTGTATTAAGTAGGTAGTATCTCTACCGGTCATTTTGAACATAAATTACATGGCACGAGACCGTTATGTATATAGATAGGTAAGAGAATGAGAAATAAATAAAAAAAAACGCGTGGAGTATATGAACGGATACTAGGTCATATAATACATAGATAGATTGCTGATGTAGGTATATGGAATACGTACAGGTGAGGAATTTGGAAGGAGGGAAAAAAAGGAAGCGAAAAAAAGGTTGTAATCACTTTGTGGTAGCTGTAATGTTAGATGGCTGAATGTATTTATGGCAGAAGAACGGTTCTGGTAAATTGAAAATATCCAAATTTAGAACCTTCTAAAATAAGATATAACCTTGTCTTCTATTCTATATTTGCTCAATGGATAGTTAGAAAGATTCCACATAAAACAAACGAAAATGGATCATTCCCGCATGTCTCTAAAATCTCTCAGCCAAAAAAAAAATTAAAATCACATAATTCACAAGAAAAACTGATAGGAATCCCAAAGTACAGGACTTTGACTGATACCTTTAGGTACGTTTATATAATAATACTCAAATCTACTTATACCAATTTTCAAGGTAAACTCTATTCCGTGCCAGCTGTCAACTGTCAATGTTCCCTGGCATCTATCAACTGTCAGTGTTCCTGATATCAGTCAACTGTCAAATTTGAGTTTCCTGCGCTTTATGACGTCACTTTTGCCCCCAGAAACGGCCTAGTATATCTGCTTACGCTGATTTTGATATTCTTGAAAATCTCGTAGGATATGTAAGATAGTAAGTAGTACAGAAGTTTCTTGATATCTGTTTACTAACATATTGAAACAAATGTCATGAATGTTGTTGTAATTTAAGTAATTTTTGAATGCCAAAGCTCCTACGTTTAAATATAAGTAGATATTATAGATTTTTGTTGATGAGAGCGGTAGAACTGGTGACACAAGATCAATTTTATACCAGTGATGTCTGAAATGCTAGGAAATTGAGAATTCAAAAAATATTTTACTCTAAACTCCATTTCAAGGAAATGAAAATAGCGACCTTACAAAATGATCTAAGAAACAATATGTCTGCTTATTCGGTTTAAAATAATCCCTAAAAGTATCTTTTTTAAATAGAAATATTGTATACCTATGCTAACATCTTTTTAGTATTCAGCATGCTAGAACTAGGTCACATGTTAATGATGAAATTAAAATAGTTTAATGGGAAAATATACAAAGTAATATAGTCCATGAAGTACTTATACTAAACAATATGCAAAAAGGAATGTATGTATAGTTGTTACAAAGTATTGATCATATTGTACGCCAATGTATTGAAAGCTGCATCAAATCTGGAACAACCAGATCATTGGCCTGAGGCCACATGAAAGACCAAAAGAACGAGAGAAACAGAGACAGCGAAAAAGATCGTTCTTCGTTTTTGTTTACTGCATATAAATACTAACACATATGATGCCCTTCGGCTTATCATATTGCTTGGGTGAAAATTGACTTGACTCCATATACATTTATATATGTGAATACAGGGTGAGTTTGAAATACTTGCAAATACTTAAAACCATGATTCAGTTTGATGTATCTATCTAAACATCCTTGCTTTTAATTCATATAGTATTTGTACCTATCCTTTATCAATGTTTGTTACTCTGAATGTTATTTCCGGAACGTTTTTCCAATTATAGAGCTATCAGTTTATTGTCTAGTCTCTCCAAACTTATTGAAATGGACATCGAGAATCAACTTTCATCGTTTTCGTGGGGAAAAGAACTTTTAAATAAAAATCAGCACGGATTTTGTAAAAATATGAGCACAATATCAGCTCTGTGTGATTTTCAGAAATCTCTTATAGACAAACTTGATAAAGGAGAGTATGCTCTTGGTCTCTTCATAGACTTACTAAGAGCCTTTGTCTCAGTCTTTTATGTAAAAAGCTAGAATTGTACGGAGTTAGAGGGGTCCCGCTAAAAAATCTTAAATCCTATTTAAATGCTAGAAGTCAGGTTGTTAGACTGAATAGTGATCTCAGTACACCATGTAGAATAAATCAAGGTATACCCCAAGGCTCTGTATTAGGACCTTTACTATTCATTATTTTTGTTAATGATTTCATTACTGTTTTGGAAAGAAAACAAGATATTATCATAGTATGTTATGCAAATGATACCTACCAATTTATTAATGTTTGAAAGATGTATGCACATGCTACTGATTAAATGTGAAATGATTTATGAAGAAATTATTCGATGGTCGGAATGAAACTGTCTATTAATAAACTGTAGCCAAACAGTCACAGTTTTTTTTTGGTCCCTCCAAACAAAGACCACCTGTGTTATTCAAAACTACGCAAAAAGAAATAACTTGTGGTGCTGGAATAGTTGTTATATTTTGATTAATTTCTAAAGAGTTTTCATTACTTTTCGCTGCAATTTGTCAGGCCCCATATTGAAATATTTCCTATCCATACTTGGATCGTAGGTATCTCGCCACTCGCTACATCTGTCAAATGTAGTACTGATCCAATAAACATTAATAATATAAGAAACTAATATTGTGACATGAAACCGTAGAGAATGAAAATAGGCATACGTGCATGGAACAATTAGTTAGTACGCCCCCCCTATTAACTTTCTAAGCGCTCTAGAAACAGATATTTTGATGCAATCTGTCAACTAAAATGTCAAACATGAGTCAAATTCTTTGAGTATAACATGATTCAAATCAATTGAGTTAGTAAAAAGCACCCAGATCAACAGCTAAAATGTTCGCTGTAGGTATTTTAAATTCACCCTGTATATGTACGGTATATGTAAAGCGAAAGGTAACTTATTGTTGTTTTAACTGGATCATGTTAAAAAGAAGCAGTAAGAAGAAAATTGAAACAGTGCAACAGCCGCCACTATACTTTATTAATCTCTTTTTTGACAGGACACCGAAAAAAATAAGAAGAAAGAAGAAAAAACATAGAGAAACGCTACCGGTACAGTATGATATGTATGGTTATAATCATCTGAAGTTCGTCGTATGTGTGTAAGTATATAATTTTCACCACTTTGACTCAAGGCGGTGTTTTTTTTTAGTTCGAATTCCGCACAGTGGCTGTGCTTTTCTGGCATATAAAAGTTACATAACATTATCATGTTCCTATGGAAATATTGGCCGTAATATACTATCGATATTCAGAAGAGTCTTTATGCATTTAATTTCATTGACCGACCACAAAAAAGGGGGGAGGTGTACAATTCGATTGTATGTTTGCTTTAAAAAAATATATGTGTATGGCTCTACACGCGCGTTTTGCATAGTAAACGTGCTCCGATTTTGATGATTTTTTGTTTCTTTTGAAAGCAGATAGTTAAAAAATGATCCCATAGTAAGCAAAAATCAAATCCAAGACCTCCTTCCCTCTAATAACTGCCCACGAGGGAAGTGGAGGGGACAATTTCTCTCAAAAATCGAAAATCTGAGACGGCAGAATTAAAGATAAGTCATTTCTGGAAACGTTTAAATTGAACATTTTCTCAAAAGAGCTATGGTTTTGAGTTACAGCAATGGTACAGACTGAAATATGTGTATTTCCATCCCTTGAGATCTCTGAATAATAAAAGGTACAAGAAAAGAGTATATTTGGATAATAGGATAAGTAGGTACCTATTCTTTGGTATTAGTGAACGTTCAACGATTTTCATGACTAATGTTACACCCAAAAGTGTGAAATAAATATTTTTCACCAAAAATTAGATTGACTTTATTATTACTGAAAAATACAAAATAATATTAATTCTATTGGTGCTAGTACTTTTGAAGTTGTGGAATTGTAGTTAGGTAGAAGACTGCTGGCACCAACTTCAAAAGTACCAGCACCAATAGAATTAATATTATTTCGTATCTTTCAGTGCTCCTACTAAACAAGGTTTCGTTCCAAACCCCCGCCTACCCTTCCATCAGAAACAGTAAAAAAATTGTGACAATTTACAATCTCTGAGATCTGTTTGCTGATTTTCTTCTGAACTATTTGTTATGGACATGCGTAGTGTGGTCAGAAGCTTGTCTTTGATGCATTTATTCTATAAATATATAAGGAATATATTGAATCAAACGCAACAAATCAGTTGAATATGTTTTGTGTATGACTACACCATTTAAAATAGAAACTGAAACGTTCTAATGAGATAAATTCACTTACATAGGTATGTTTGTTGTTATTTAATAATGGTTTAATCGTGGTATGGAATATTTTGAGGTTAGAAAATTGTATTTTCAATTTTATGTCGAGAATATCAATAGTTGAGTGAAAAAATCTAATATAATGCGTCTCTTTCATTCTCTTATTTTTGTGAATTTTGCATTGGACTGGTTCGTTGAAAAACTAAATGAAATTACGAAAAAATCGCATAACATTCAGTATCAGTTTCATAGTGCCTTCATCGGCAATCGAAGATAGAGGAAATTCATTTCACAGAAGGCGGTCAGCTATTGTCGGGACATTAAATGATCAAATTTTCAGAAAATATCAAACTCTCAAAACTTCACATATCTTATCAATACTCAAATACCCAAAACGAACAGCAGTTGACTTATTAGATAAATAAACCCTGCATGAACAAGGTATAACTTAAAACAATCTGTATACGTATACCTAGTATAAGAAAGTCCGTTATACTTAAGTGGGTATTAGTTGAAAATAGACCAAAAAGAAATTGTGGTCAATTAATTGGATCTCGTTATTAACAATCGATTCTCTCCACACCCATATGGAACTTGCTAACTACTACTATAGAAACACTCACTCTTCCTACACGAGCATTCGGTGTATAATATTTATTTATATATAAAGCCGTGATCACAATCGAGGAAGTAGTGCACTTGTTCGTCGATGGCCTGCGGCCGAATACCATTATAGAGAAGAACCATCCTACGACCATGGGCGATGCGAGAATTGCTCCCATTTATTTGTATTTTTTTTTCTGCTTCTATCTACTGCCTCGTTTTCTTCATTCAGTTATGTATCAGGACCGTATCTAGCCGGGGCTTGAATCGATCTAATTTCAATTTAAAACATGAACCTTCAAAATTTGATATGTTGGGGCTTTACACAGATTATTCATATGTTTCATTCGGTTGAATGAATTGAGAAAACTGTTATGTTCTGAACTTAATAACAGTTTTTGATAATCATATTTTTTACCAATAATGAATCAGCTATTGATTGTACTGGAGTCACGGATGAGTTGAACAACGTAATTCTGTTGTTGGTTTTATTGGTTTATAGCATTTTTTATGGGTATTTTGACAGAGAATTTTAATAAAATTGGGATAGGGAAAAATCGAGCTTTCAAATTATTTATTGCCAAAATCTACGAGAAATAAACTTTAGTATACGAGATTCGAGTAAGATCATCATTTTTGAACCCCGACCCAACCGGAGGATGTATAGAATTCGATTGTTTATCTGTATTTTTTATGGATATTCGCGCCTTATAAATAGTAATCATTTTAAAGAGAGGACTATTGATAATTTGGTTCCTTGAAAAAAAAAATAGACAATCAACAAGTCCTTCCCCCCAAAAATTCCTCCCACGGGCGCGAAGGGAGCAATTTTTTTTTGAAATCAAAAATTTGAGACGACAACATTATAGAAGAGACCATATCCGGCAACGTTTCAATTGGACAGTCGGTACTATTTTTTTTAATCTCCAAAGCAATTGCTTCAGTAACTTTGCACAGATCGACACTCAGATTATTTCAATTTCCATACAAAACGTTAGAGTATGGTACCATCTAAAATTAGGGACCGGATGCAATCTGCAAGGACTATAATATTTCAAATATTTCCAAAAAAAAAACTCCCAAGCTTGGCTAAACATTTATATCATAATTACATATTAAAGGCATAATTTCCTAATGACAGTAATAAAGAAGACGTTTCTGTTGAGATGTTGAATCCAACATGTTACTTTCCTGAATCATTTATTGACATTATCAAAACCCAAGTCTCCATCTCCACATAGGTTTAGTAGATCGAAAGATACACCGAATTAAAATAATACACAATCTCACTCACACACACACAAGTAGGTACATAATATATATGTATACCTATATACCAACTAATTGATAGCATGTTATCTTGTATATACTTTAAACTGTAAACAAGCTATTTGCAATGCTAAAACCAAGTACCAAGTACCTATATAGACTTATAAGACCATTAAGTATTTGTAGATAACACCCAAGATTAAATGAGAAAGTCAAGATATATATATATATATATATATATATATATATATATATATATATATATATATATATATATATATATATATATATATATATATATATATAGGTACCTATATACAGTTGGACAACTATAGGAACTAGGATCTCCCTTCAGGCTCTCATTTATTTTACAAAAAAATTTATTGTATCTACGTGAAAGTGAAATGTTGTTAATTGAGAATTTTGAAGCGATACCTTTTTTTTTGTTGTCGTATATAATGGTATAAATGAACTGCGAATTCTAAATGGAATTTCAAATTATGATTGCCAAAAAATGAGTGGAAGCATTTGCTGTAAAGAGTCTGATTGCAGTAACTATTCATAGGAACCAAAAAAAAGCCACGAAGAATTTAAATTTACATCTTAGGAAATCTCCAATTAGCCTGTTGCCTTTGGAACTGATTTCCTGCACAATAACTTTTGATATGGAACAAAAATCCTGCAAAATATCTTGACAACATCTCGTTATCTCATCTACACCTATTTGCACGGAGGAGGTATAGAATTCAACTGTTTGCTTTTTTTGTTTTGTGCGCGCGCTGTATCTTTATAGTAAACGTACTCCGATTCTGATGATTTTTGATTCATTTGAAAGGGGAGACTTGAAAAATAGTCCATTTCATAAAATCTCCAATCCAAAATCTTCTTCCCTCCAAAAATCGTCCCCGAAGTGAATGGGTGGGGCAATTTTTCTCGAAAATCGAAAATCTGAAATGGCAGAATTAAAGATAAGACGATTTCCGGAAACGTTTAAATTGAACATGTTTTCAAAAGAGTCAAGCTTTTCGAGTTAAAGCAATGTTAATATCTGAAATATGTGTATTCCCGCTATGTGGTAGGGGCAATTTCTTTCGAAAATGGAAAATCTAAGACGGCGAAATTAAAGACCAGATTATTTGTAGCAACATTTAAATTAAACACTTTTTCCATAGAGTTACGGTTTTTGAGTTACATCAGTGGTAAAGTCTAAAATATGCATATTTCTGCTACGATGTTTTTATTAGATCTTTGAATATGTAACAACATGTATAATTAAAGAATGTACATGGCTAATAGGATAAGTACTACCTTATTTGGTATAAGTCAACGTTCAACGATTTTCGTGATTAATGTTACACTCAAAATTGTGAAAAAAAAATATTTCTTGCAAAAATTTGACCGACTTTATTTGTTGGTGCACTGAAAAAGGTGCCAAGAGTCTTCTATTTAACTACAAAATTACCAGTACCAATAGAATTGATATTTTTTGTATTTTTCAGTGCATCAACAAATAAAGTCGGTCTAATGTTCTGTAAAAAATATTTATGATATTTGATTAGTTCTAGATAACATTACTTGATTTGATATTTTCATCGAACTTTATTCGTTCATATTACCTTTACGTCTAAACCTGAATAAGCATTCGAAGCATCTTTTTTGGGGACAAATGTATAACCAATAAAGTCCAAATCAGGCGCACGCCTTGTTTTCTATGAAATTCAACCTTTCCAGTCAAGCAGAATATCACCCACCGCCTTTAAAAAAAAAACCTAATATAGTCCATAACTTTCCAGGTAAAAGTTCCAAAGATTACGTAATCATATTAAGCAGCTTTTTCTTTGTACACTTCATTGGTTAAAGAGTATTTCACTTGAATTTGTTGTCTTGGAAACAGATTCGAAATGACATATTACTTTAACCTTTTTTTTTGTTGTTTTTCGAGTAATATGAGATACTTTTTCGATTTTTTGTTTCTCTACAAGACAAAAAAAGACATATGGTAAAGGTGCAGATGACGATATACATATAGGTATATTAGATATTATTGATAATATTCAGGAAATATTAAATTTTGATATTTGATACTTGAAGAGGTCACAGGAACGATAGATACTGAGAAGAGTTTGGAATCTTTTAATAATGTCCGACTTAAATACTTTATGGTCTTTCGAAATTTCTACTAGGTAGGTACTGACGTTGAAAATAACAGGGGATGGTCAACTTTTTTTTAAAAATTGTAAAAGATCATGACTCTGAGTGAGGGGAGTAGTAAGAACATTTTTCAGGGGTATAACGTCATCAGACAACAATCATTGAAAGTTACAACTTTTCTTAAGGCCGCTTTTTCGGGACTGTTCGTTATGTCTATAGTGACATATGTCAATTTAAAAATTTACGGACAGGACAATGATAGAGCCTCTCACCACTGTTTAATTATTTTTTGTGCGATTTTTGCAGTTTATTATTTCTCATTATTAACCGCAAAAATTATACTTAAAAAAAAACATAAAAACGTTACATTTCAATTATCATGAGTATCTAATATTATTATATAAATTAAATCAGAAGTGGGATATGAATACTTATACTTTGGATACAACAAATACTAAGTTCATTGTAGCCTTAGCAGTCAATGCATGCAAGATTTTCATAATTATTCGAGTCTTATCTTCTATTTTATAATCGTTATAAATACATTCATAAATGATCATCTATACGATTGCAAAATACAAAAGTGCGGAAATCGAAACAGACAATCGCTGATATATAGGTATAGTTCATGCGAACTCATTGATATACTTTTATTATATATAAAACATGCTAACAAATGGGAAAGAAGAAAAGAGAAAGATAAAACCGCTACAAATACCTATAGAAGTGATGCACTGCTTTCACTATATCGAGTAACGATGTAATTAATAACATCTTAACCGTATCTATAGCAAAATTAGTAATAATCCTAAGCTTTACATATATTATGCTATTATTCTAGCGACCAAGTTCATTGTTTCTACCGATATATTTATATTTTGTTGAAATTATAAAAGAAATGGCGAATATCTATTGTGATAGAAAAAAATAAGCGCTCATGGGAGTAAAAAAAAAACGTTGTAAGAATATCTCTTCTTGATGTTGATAATTATGTAGAAGAAGAAGTCGAGAAGAATCATATTTATAATGAAGAGATTATGGTGTATTTTTACTCTCATTGAAAGTAAATTTGCTTCACAGCTTTTTTTTTTCAAATGAGCGAAATTCACTTATACGTGAGTTTAATAATATTGTATAATATAATAGGAATGGCTCAAGTCGAGCGTGTGTCATTGAATTGGCAAGATCAAGGTCATAATTATTAGAGGCACTTTCTTTTAATTTGAATTGATAATCTCATCGTGGATTGTCTTGGAGTTGAACCTTGCGAGGATTGTTTTGATGAATACGGAATAATTAATTACCACCTTTATCATTTCTCAAGGAGAAGCATGCAATTCTGTGTTAGGTTTTCTGCAGTCAGCTATTAGAGTAAGTATACAATTTGAATTAAAATTTTAAAAAATATATCAAATTTTATTAATTCAAGTTTTGCATAAAGTCTCGCGAAGAACTTGGAAATCCCCGAATATGGAGGATGCCTTTCTTAATAGTTTTGAAGATTTGCAGTTTTTTAGCCATGACCAAAATTAGTCGTACAAATATCAAGGTAAATTTTGTTAGGAAACATAATTGAGCAAACAGGTATTTATATTTACTAGTAGTCGCCCAGTGGTCGAAATTCGACTGTAATACTGTAATTCATACGATATTGACTTTTTTGTCAAAGTTATAATAATAGCGTATAATTTTTGGGAATTTTCTGCTATTACGTCAGTTGCAAGCTTGTACAAAACAGCATTAGCATGTGTTGTTTGCCTAATTCTTTAAAATACCTATGCAATTTAAAATTTATTGTTAGTAACAGTTCAAAAAACACAATGACAGCCAGCTATTTATTCTATAATACAATGCATTGTAATGTTTCGCCGGTAATATTACTTTACGCTTATGACAAAATGAAGAGAATGAATGCAGTCTTTTCACAAAAGTCACTTCAGATTCGAAATGTTTTGCATTGCAAAACCTGCGCGTTCTAAATGCATTAATCCACTACTAAAAGTCTTAAAATTTCTTGAAATGACATTTAATGTATCCCTCAAAATAATTACATCACTTTGTATACCTACACTATTCAAAATATTCAAATTTGCGTTTGACCACGGTTGTCATTCACGAGTAAAACAATCTGAAAGCCCTGGTTTGTTATGCAACACACATAACACTTCTACCACATACACCATATTTTTTTATTTAATTTAATTTAAAATATTAACGCATAATACATCAAAATATTAACTGTGTACACTACTTCATCATATAAACTTTCACTATGTCAAATCTCATACCCCTCCTTACACGTTTTATGCCTTAAAAATTATCTACAATCACGTATTTAATATATAGATGTCCATAGTAGAAAGTTTTGAAAAAGTATGCATTTCATTCGTACTTGCCGATTTTTTTTTTTTGTCTTTCATATTTAATTTTTAACTTTAACTTACACATACATTCATATGGCCGTCGATGGTAGCACCAATCATAACGTCGCTTATTCAATCAATTTAATCAATACATCTTCACACTCCTTTGTAGTCCTGTTTAAAGAGACAGCGTAAAGGCACTGTGTTAGAAAACCCTTCAAAACACATATTACATAATAAGTATGTATAAGGAACATAAATACATACTCAAAACCATCGTCACTAGAACGGAACACCTTCCTCATTAATTGTTGTTACAATAAATAACAATAACAACAAATATATGAGACATGCTATCATAAAGTATTATGTATGCATTCATCTATTTCAATATTTATCTTTCAAATAAACCGTTACAACTGGACATACAGACAGATAGGTATAATGAGAATCATGTCTCAAAGATGTTCATTCATAATCATATCTATCATGGAAAACCTTACCACACAATATGGCTATCTGACTGCGTCAGTAATAATAAGAAATATCAAAAGAGCATCAACGCCTTCTCCTATATGGCGTTTTATTTTTCTATCACAACAAACGTATAGGTAGTATGCGTTAAACCATAATTTTGATGTCTTATTTTCAAAACAAAACGAAAAAGAATCTCCAATAGTGATTGTGTTGTCGTCAAAAGGCATTCAGGTACTGTATAAATAAGACAAGAACCCTTTCAGTTTGCAGGATTAACATTATATTTGAAGACAGCAGTGGATATTGTTATATATACAAGAAGAGCTATTGATCGAATTTTGAGTTGTAACAGAAATTAAAATTGGCCATCTAAATATTCTAAACATACCTTTGAAACATTTGGTAAGTCATATTTGAAAGCAATAATTGCTAGTATATTCTGATAGTGCTCTTCAATTCTCAATTTTACTTAGGTTAGAATCATTTTTTCTTGTTCTAAAAGCGCGTCAAAAGATTTACATTGCTGCAGATGTAAATAAAGCTATTGACAGAACGGGGCAGGTTTTGACAAGATTACAAATTATAATCAATTTACACAATTTATAGAGTTGATAAGGTTACATTCACAAATTTATAAACAAACCTTGGTTGCAACAATTGTTCAAATGGTCTCATTTTATTGCTATTTAATTTTAATAAAAACATGCTCTTATCAATGTTTACAGAATACTATAAGTTAGGTCATTCTCACCAAAACCTACATCCAAGAAATTCGCCGACTCGCCAAGTTCAGCGAGTTTCTAGCGGCTTGCTTATATACACAGTCTGTCTCATTTTGCTGTGATCTATGGTCGAGCTCAGAACATATAGTGTATCCTCTTGCGTTGTGATTTTCATTAACTTTTGATAAATATTTTGAAATGGCTGCCTATTGTTCAGAGGTTCAGTTGTTACCTACCCCCGAGCTGCCGACAAAGGAAATTTCAAAAGTGACCCAAATTATAGTATTCTGACAATTTTGCTCTTATATTCCATAGTCTTTTTACAATGGACAATATTTTTTTTGGGGGGGGATCACTCGATATATAGACATTAAGAATCGAAAGTAAATAATTAATTAAGTAAAATTTTGACGTCTTTTGCCATGACAACTGGAAATACATCGCTAGCTCTCGCTCTGTGAGCTTTTCCATTTCTCTTTTTTTTTCCAACGACTTCTTTCATTCATGTCATGTTGTTGTCATATGTCTGTTGTTGTCGTTGCTGGATGATCAAAAATAATTATATATTATATAGAAACCATGTTGATGAACTAAAGAATATGTGATACCAAGGTGTATAATTTAGTTTCTTTTATATACATACATACATATTTTATATAGGTATAATATTCCTGCGTAAGTAAAGGTGTTTTTCTTTGGTTCTTGTTGTTATTTTTTGAGAACGTACATCGTCGTCTCTTGGTGATTTCCAGCCACAAAGCCATGCAATAATTAGCGATTGCACGTTTGGAATTACACAGACAGATAGATAGACAGACTCAAGGTGGTATTTTAATCAGCAGTCTTACACAAACAAACGGTAGCTCATATAATTATTACCTACCGTTCATTTATTTATGTGGTATAAGTATATAATAATACATATATAGTGCGTGTCTTGCGGGGTTGGGTTGTTAATGCAATTTTTTGAACACTTTTCCACTGGATGATGATGTTTCAAAAAAGCTTATGTAAAAAACTGTGAAGATGAACTTGGGTTTCCTTATATTGAACGAAAAAAAAAATAAAAACTAAGATTCTGAGAAGAGATAGAGATTTTAAAAATACCACTAACGTTTTACTCAATTAGTTTGAAACACCCAGGGTACAAATAACAAGGAACCCCCATCAGGAACGAAGCTCCTTACGAGTTTTAAGATTGTAGATGCTATTGTCTATTGGAACCATAGGGGGTTCAAGCGCAGTAGTTTCGAACCGTTTGATAACTACTTATTAAAGCGTATGTGGGGTTCGAAACAGTTTCCATGTGATTTTTTGGGATGTTGTTCTAAACGCTAAATTTCAGTTTGCAAACTATCCCTTCCCCTTTCTTACAATGTAGTCGTCTGATTCCAAGACTTGGGTACTCGCCATCAAAATATGTTTTTGGTTCTAAGATCCAAGCAGCTCTATCTGCACGAGTCTCAAACTAAATCTGCACTACCGCAAAACGCGTAAAGGAACTTGGTTCCAAAAATATATAACCTTATATGTATAAATGCGCTGTAAACAATATTCCTCATCGTCTTACAGATATATATATATATATATATATATATATATATATATATATATATATATATATATATATATATATTGCAAAGGTATTTAAGAAAATGTGAAAGGCACTGTTACACAGTACATAGTATGTGTATATCCAAGAGACCGCATTTCTGATCGATGGCCGGCAGATATTTGAAAGACATTAGCATGTCGCAATATGATAATATAATGTGTATATGTATGTGTAGATATGCGGTGTTGCCGATGCGGTTAGTTCAAGTGCACGGACAATGACCTTGCTCCAATTCCGTCGGCGGTCACACACAAACGAGATCCCTGCCCCGGGCCATCACCAGGAAGAGTATTTCTACCTACATGTTTATACATATATACCTACGAGTATGTTCATGTTCTGTGCCGTAGATGCAGTGGCTGTTAAAAATAAATAATAATAATAAAATAAAATCATCCCCCCGTATGCTATGGAATTTCAGGTTATGTCTTTACTTGATACTACCCAAAATGGTTTATCAATTATGTCAGCTTTTATAAATATTTTTTACCAAAAACTAGATCGACTTTATTAGTTGATGCACTGAAAATACAAAATCGTACCTATTAATTCTATTGGTGCTGGTACTTGTGAAGTTCGTGCCAAAAGTCTTCTAACTACAATTGCACAATTTCAAAAGAACCAGCACCAATAGAATTAATTAGTGAAGAAAACTCGACCATTAAGAAGAAGCTGTTCACCGAAACCAAGCATCCTAGTTCATCAGCTCGTAATCTATCTGCAACAAATTGCGTATCACAGCACGTGTTTAAAATATCACTACCTACTGCTTGCTATTAAAAGCTTCAGGGTAAATTCTAATCTTTTATAGAATTACCCAGTAAGAAGTTAACTTTTCACATAGTAGTGGTGGTTATATCTCGATTATTATTACGCAGCAAGCAATTCAAAAGCTTGGAGGCGATCAATTTCAAAAGAGCTACTGCATCAACCATAATGTATAAACAGGATTGATCTAGCTAGCTAGGTAGGTACCTACTTTACCTACGGTTCAACGAGTTGAAAAGAGAAGAAGAAGAAGAAGGAAGAAATAAAAATGCAAAAATGTTAAATACTTCGTCATATTTATTATTCATCCGTTATGAAAAGGTTGTCTTAAGTAGGTAGATCGAAATGAACAGACAGACCTTAATAGCTTGAAATGACGATGGCTAAAAGATGTCATTCTTTGGATATCTATATGGAAAGTAGTGAGAGTTTTCTGGAGTAAAATAGTCGAGTAGATTTGCTCTTCATTAGTAATTTTCCCAGATCATCGATATGTTTGTTGAATCAAGATGATTTTAACGGAAAGTAGATATAGAATCAGTCTTTGAAAAATATTACCAAAAACATTTCGCGATTTTTATTCACGTGAAAATTCCATTCATATATGAAATGATATGCAATTTCTTAGATTGTAATTATGTGTAGAACAGTGTTAGTTTATGTCACTAGATAATGGTTTTTGTTTTTTGTATCTAGTGTGCGAAATGCTACTTTGGTATTCGTCATCTAGAAATAATTTGGATCAAAATTTAGCAGAGTTTGAACCTACAATAGATAAAAAAGGAAACGTGAACGTTATTGTTTGATATGACATACGTACATAAATAGGACGAATGATATGAAGAAATTAAAGATACAAGAAAATTCAACAAGCTCCTAGCCCAGACAAAAATCCTTGTAGTTTTTGAAAAATTCACAGAGACATTAAAGAAAACTTTGTATGAGTATAATGAACCTTATAAAGAACATTTCTAGAATTATTTCCAAAAATTATACAAATCATTCGAAACAAGGAATTTAATGCAAGTTTCTTTTAGAATTATTAACGAAGAACTAAATCAAAAACTAGTTCATCCAAGCTTGTTGCAAAGAAAACATACCTCGCTTTTTCGAAATAGTATTCTCTGATTTACATTGACTGGCCTAATCTTTCAAGCACTTCTTATTACTTTATTACTAATATCCTCCATACCGTACACCACATACTTACAGGTAGGTCTGTCTGTCTATCTGTCCGTCGGCCGCTTAATTAAGGAAATGAACTACATCTATAAAGCCCAAGTATATAATAATAAACAATCTCGTATGCATCAACATCATCACTGTTAAATGTTGGTGTACATTGTTTTGAGCGCGCCATTATCTTTTTATCTGTATAAGCGGATCCATCAATAAAAATAAAATGCTATTTATCGTCTCGTCTATTGCAACAATATTTTCAAACGTAGGTGCATTTAATAGGTATACAGGGTGGTCCGAATTATAATGGAGAAACTTTAACAGCGTATTTATCAGATAAAAATAAATGAAAAAAGTTAATAAAAACTTATCTCCAAGGACGCTTCGTTTTGGAGATACGGGTGTTGAATTATTGCGAAAATAAATTTTCTTATTTTTAAAGAAATTCTTCTAGATTTTGCTTTCAAACTTAGTAGGTATTATTGGCACTTAAAAACAAATTTATAGCGTGATAAATACTTGTTTTTATTTTACCAGTGGCTTTCGTGAGACCGTTTTAATCATTTTAAATAATAAAAAAATTGTACGCCAATGGCTTATCGCAATTTTGTTAAAAAATTAGATATATTGATCAATTCTAAACAAAAATGGTCTCTGTAGTCTTTCCGCTAAAATGAACCGTTCTCAAGAAAAAAATAATTTTTGTTTGCATGTGCACCTAATTTCGGAGGTTTGCAAAATAAATTAAGATAATTCGGAAAACGGTTCATTTTAGCGAAAAGACTAAAAAACGATTTTTTCGCAATATTTCAACACCCCGTATCTCCAAAACGAAGTGTTTTTGGCGATAAGTTTATATGAACTTTTTTAATTATTTTTATCTGCTGAATATACGCTGTTAATAAAGTTTCTCCATTATAATTCGGACCACCCTGTATAACAAGTGCAGCTCCTGTAGATGGTACAAGTTTATGTAGATTTATATCTACAGGTATGTATACTTCCTGTTATTAACCAAAAAACCATTGTTATTTATAAAACAAGTTTGTTGTTCATTATGTTTTAGTTTGAGCTAGACATTTTCCTAAGACATATTTTATTGTAAAAAGACATCAAAAATCGCCAAAAGTTGATACAAATGATTTTTTCCCAAAAGTGACCAAACTCATAATTAAAACTGTTTTCTGAAAAAGCTACTCTATTCATTTAAATGGAACAGTTAATAGACAAATCTTTAGATATTGCTCACACACTATATCCCAAAAAAGTTAAAGTTTGGGCTGGTATCATTAACAACAAAATTATTGGCCCATTAATGGTGAGGTTAATCTAGGTTTTTTGATGCACTTTTTCCTAATGTTAATGATCCAAATGCAATAAATAGATCAGTTTGGTATCAACCTAGTTCTTGAATCTTACTCTTGAAAGCTATCTTAAATTTTTTTCCCAAAATATAAAGAAATATTCTGTACCCACTTCCTGCAAGGTTTTCATAAATACTTAGACCATTTTGAGATGCTTCGTTTGCAAAATTAAGTTCGATAAGCTTTTCTCAAATTCTTGCTTCTGATTATAAAAAAGCTTGCATCTTAAAAAATAATAATTTTATCCTAAGTTAACCATCTAAATTTTCAAACTCTTATATGTTATGTCACAATTTTATTTTCAGAACTGATCCATGGATATGTACTTTTACGTATATGTTTAATGTTCCCTATAAATGCAACAGATTCAAAAAAAACTGTAATAATCTACTTACCTAGACCTTCTCACAAACAATCATTGGGAAAATTACTTGGTAGCAGTACCAATCCTATAAATATATCGCATGGGTACGCAGTTGTGTAACACAAGAAGAAATAATTAAAAAGTAAACACTTAAATACTTAATAACTAACACAGATCAAACAGATGCCCTGAAGGTTTTAACTTCTACCTCTACCTAATCTAAGATAATTGCAGAAATGCCTTGAGCATCATTTAAGAAAAAACATAACCTCTAGATATTGCTGTAGATAATACATAGACGAATCACTTCAATAATTCTAATACGGTTCTGTATGTATAATAGGAAACTTTACTTGTATCTGAGGCCTTCGAATGTGCGAAGGTAAAAAATCAACATTTACAGCTCAGATGAGGGAAGGAATGAGTGATTAAGTGTGAGGTGGGACACAATCAGGAGAGGGTTCCATAAAAAATAAAGGTAAATCTACCTATGCTGCGTACTAGTGGGAAAAATATGATTTACATCGCGAAATAGTGGATAATAGTATTGTGATTCTTATCAGAATCTTGAGAGAGCTCATCCTTCACATCTGTCATTGTCAGCGTTAACGTCATGTTACAATACCTGATTCAGTAAAGATGTGTTATGTTATAAATTCATTCATTTCTAAAATGATTTTTTAAACGTTTTAAATAATATTCATCTGACAAGCCAAATAAGAAATTAATTACCTGTTTTAATAATTCAGGCGTTAGATAAAAGTCATTTATGTCGTTCCTAACGATCAATTTAAAAGTATTAAACAGAAAATTTAGCAGTTCATGTGATTAGGATTTTTTTTCTTCTTTCTTTGAGGAAAATGTTTAAGACAAGCAGAATGTCCAATTTATGTCACCGGCGAGCGACATCGATACCCTACAGAACAGAAAAGAACGCAACAATGAAATCGATCTATTTGTTTTCGAGATAATCTTGTTGCAGTCTGACAGACCGAAGGACATACATACAGAAAATATGTTTTATGGTGTCAGGAACATCTCAAACGTAAAAGTCTGGTTAAAAAATAATTAAGACGATTCAAATTAACAATTAGGGATTTAGCTTATGATAAATGCCAAGAATAGTTTTTTTTAGGAACTTGTACAACAAAATATTCCAAATATAAATAATTATAACTATCAGGAAGTATGAGATTTGGCATTGTGAAAGTTTATATGGTGAATTAGTGCACAAAGTTGAATTTTTCATGCATCATGCGTTAATATTTTAAATTAAATTAAATAAATAAAATATGGTTTACGTGGTAGAAGTGTATTGTGTGTTGCATAACGAATCCAATTGCAATGTGAAGTCAACGAGTCACGGCTGTCAGATTTTTTATTCGTGAATAACAACCCTGGACAAACGAAAACTTAAATATTGTGAACAGTGTATACAAAGTGATGTAATTATTTTGAGGAATACATTTAAATGCGCACTTAATGTCATTTCAAGAAATTTTAATACTTTTGATAGTGGATTAAAGCATTTACAACGCAGGTTTTGCAATTCAAAACATTTCGAATCTTTTGTGAAAGGACTGCATTCTCTTCATTTTGTCATAAGGGTAAAGTAATACTACCGGTATTATAAAATAAATTTTAAATTTCATATTTATTCTAAGGAATTAGGCAAACATAACACACGCTAATGCAAGTGACGTAATAGAACAAAACTCCCAAAATTTATATGCAATGATTATATCTTTGACAAAAATAAACCTCAATAACGTTTGAATTTAAAAAAATAACGAATTACGCTTGAATGTCGACCATTGGCACTAGTATGCATTATTGTTTGATCCAAATTGTTCTCAAATTCACATATTGAGGATGATTTTTTATTTAAATAATTGAATTTCTCGATATAACAAACCACATACATTTATTGGTAGATACTAATTTATTGCGCCTGCTTGAAATTAAAATTTATGCATCAAAGATCTCAGTGACAAATAATGTTGGTAATAATGATACGAAATGACCATCATCAGTCTTTAAAGATTATTAAGTAGTATTTATATACCTACCTATATATGTATATGTATATAGGTATACACCATATCTTTGCTATATATATATATATATATATATATATATATATATATATATATATATATATATATATATATATATATATATATATATATATGTGGTTGACTTCGTTAGTACTAATGCGCCCTACCCAAATGGTAATTGCTTATATTTTTTTTGCTTTCTTCTTCGCCTGGATCTGGAATAAATATCGAGTTTCTTTAATTACTGATGATGATGATGATAATGATTGGTTTGGAAAATCGACTGACTGACTCTCTTGCAAGCAATTTGAGTAGTTGTATTGCTAGTAGATATAGTTGCTTTTTATTTCGTCAAACTTTTTCGATGCAGAGTTTAGTTTTTTTTTTCGGAATTTCTGATCGTATCGGAAAGTGTAGAAACGCGTATTGCTATAATATGTCACTTTAATGAGAGAATATTGCCAGGAGTATATCGACTTTTTTTCTTCATTATAGATATATATATATATATGACGTGGCCGTGTTTGTGATATGATCGAGAATTAAGAGAAATGTTAAAACCTACTACTGCTGTCAAGTGTGTGGGAGTGCAAGCGATAATGATCGCAGTACCTAATAATTGCTTCTTGAAGATTGTTTTTAATTGATTATTTATTCAACATGTTATAATTATCATTTGATACTTTGACAGTGGGCTTTATTTTGAATGTCAGTATGCAGTTTTTATATGACTAAGATCAATTGGTTTAGAATACTGATTATGGAAATTTCAATAGGGTAAAATCTGGTTCTAATGCTGGCCGGAGTCACTGGCATTCTAAATTTAAAATTCAAATAACGTGATTTTGTTGATTCATTTTTTCTTGAGAAAAGCAGTGAATGTACCACAATAAAGAAAATTAAAATCCAGCATCTCCTTCTCCTTGAAACCGCCACCCAAAGGGGGTTGAAGGAGGCAACATTTTTCGAAAATTAAAATTTTCTAGTGACGCAGGATTAACGAATATAATTAACCTAATTTTGAATTTATTAGTGCACCAACTAATAGAGTCGGTCTTATTTCTTGTACGAAATTACTATTAACTCGTTTTTTTAATTTTCGTATTTCAAAAGACGTGTTGGGACCATTTCTTATGTACAATTTCATTAGAATCGTTTTTCTTTGATTTAGAATTAAATAATTGTTCAAACACCATTCGGTAAATTTATTATAAAGTAAACTTAAATTATCTGCTAGCTCTTTAGGAAAATTGCCATAAGTTGCTAAGGAAACATAATCCGCATATATAAACTTACACTTGGTTTCCATAAATTATGGTAGGTCATTAATAAATATACATATAAGTGGACCCAGTACAGAGCCCTGTGGAACACCCAGGTTAACAATTGCCACATTTGACTGAATTTGATTAATTTTTACAGCTATGTTCCTATATCTTAAGAGTATATGGCATCAATCAAGTCAACAGGTTTCCACGAAATCCTAAAGCATATAGTTTTTTTTTCGACGAAATCTAAATTTAGGCTATCAAAAACATTAGTGAGATCAGTGAAGAATAGTGCCCCAAAGGTTTTCTTGTTATCAAGTTCGACAAACTCATAGACAGCCCCTTCTGTTGATCTATAATCTAATAATGTAATTTCCTATAATTACATAACATACAAAGTGTGAAATAAGAACGAATATTCTGAATAGCAAAACTATTTGGACGACCACACCTATCAAAGGTCGCATCCCAGCGGTGGTCTAAAACACATACATATCCAGTACATATATATATAATGCAAAACCGCAAATATACATTATATATATATATAACTATATGCTACGATATCTGTATATAATTTATTAGCATTTATTGCTATATGCCAAAGCCGTTAGATTCCTTATAGTTTTCAATGTATGAGAATGCACAAAATAGGTATTCTATAATGACAGTAATTGCTATTGGAATTGACATTTTATCAGAAACAATCACGATATTGATATTATTCACACGTTTATCTAATATAGTTATGCTCCAAATAGGACAATCCGGTCAGTGTAAGCACTGCTTAAAAACATTTAAACCCATACCAAACTCAATGATCGCTGATTACTTTGGATATATCTAACACCTACCCTATTTCAAGATGTAAATGCATTCAATAATGATAGAAATTTGCTTGAACTGACACAATCATTTAATTTTTGTCATTCTTTTATACTTATCAATTCATAGATCATCATAGATTTACCACAGGTTATCAATGTAGATTACCGCTCAGTGTGAGCACTCCTTAATATTTCCAATACAAAGTTGCATTTGCATTCCATCTAATACAAATCCATCTTCTGATTAAGTCATGTGACCATTCATTATGTTCGACGCCGTATGACAAACAACAATGGCTGATGCCTATTCAATTTTCAGGCATAGGAGGAACCATTAAGCTAAAATATGAGTTAACATTTCATTTTGGACAACAACTTTTTTCCCTGTATTTTCTCAGCGCTACGTATTATAGCAGTCGGTAAAGGGCTTCACACAAAATGCTTCAGAAAAGTTGTGTTAAAATCGTCGACAAAATTCGGTTCATCGAAAATGTTACATGATTGAAAAATCGCTCAGTGTGAGCCAACCTTAATGTTTTCTAAGTTGCACTAGCATGACGGATTCGCATATAAAATCGCTCATTCTCGTTACTTAGATACATGAAGCGATTAAATATAAATTGACTATCGCCTTTTATAGTTTTGTGAATATGCAGTAAGAGACTGAAGATTTCAGACTATGCTACACCATATAACGAGCATATCCATTATAATTAATTCCAAAATCATTAATAAACACTGTCACTAATTAGAAGGAGAACCTGTGGCAAATATCTACTTGCTTGTTGTTTTAAAATAAGTATGAAGAAAAAGAAACTCTTAAAGATGATATTGATATTTATCTACCCGTGCTTTGATTTCTCCATCAGATTTGGTTGTTTATTTATAATCAAATGCTAATCAGTTAATTTTATATGGAATGTCAATGTCGCGCTCAACTATCACTTTGGATTATTTATTAACTAAACATCACTCTTCAAACTTGTTCTTATTTTATCATGAAAATAATATTGTAGAGAGTAAAGGTGTGGTGGGTTTTTAGCAAGGCGATGGGAAAGTTTTACAATAATTCAAACGATTCTATAAGGATTTTCTTTGCCATTATTGTACCTATCTATTAAAAGTGATAGGTAAATGCATATACAGGGTGAGTGAAAACTAATGGGGAAAATTTGAAATTGCTATTTTGTTTTTATTTTAGAATGGATTTGGATAAAATTTTAGGAATCCTTAGAAGATATTTGTACGCTTATTTTAGAATTATATTAACGGATCTATAGCATCGCTATAAAGACAGGGACAGACTAGTAGATACTGATTCAAAAAATTTATGCAAAGATGCAAAATCCTTCATGAAAGGTAAATACTGGCAAAAATGGCTACCCGGAAATGGAACAGTTATTTGAATTCGACATGAAAAATTATTCTCTCAAATATCTCGGTCGAGTTCGTTATTGGGCAATATCGGGTAAGTAGTTTCAAAATGGCGACCATTCAAACATTTTAAAAAATTATCAAAAAAGAGCCGTAGTGTAAATATCATCAAAAACAATTTTAGGTTATAGATATAATCAGTACCTACAAGTTTTGTTCAAAGCAATTTTTCATAAAATACACAGGTAAAAAAATAAAAATTAATAAAGAAAAATAAAAAATATTGATAAAACATGAATACTCAATATAAATTTGATGTAATTGTACATTTTCTGGAGATCTTAATACAGACCCTGATTAAAAAAAAATATAGTATATTTATTGAAAAGAAATAGACGAAAAAAAAAATTCTGCCTTGAAGTGGAACTCGAACCCTGTCTGCTTTATATTCAACAGCCAATACAAAAACCTCTAACCGCAAGGCTATGACACATACGAGAATTTCATGTAATAACTTGTAGGTATACCAATGAAAAGGTTGTTCAAATTTCAATTCAATGAATTTTGAAAAAATTACCTTTCCGCTGACTACAGGCCATCGGGATTTTTTTTTTCTTGCAAAGATAGTCACCACCTGCCGTTAGCATCTGCAGCAAGAAAAAAGAAATGGCGCAGGAGACCTACCTATACCTAATTAATTAGGCATGATCAAGGGAGCAGCACCCCGTCGGGTGCCGATTCGTGACTGCAATAATTTGAAAAACCTCTAGGTAGTATATGGCTCACGCTTATACCTATAATATCTACGATCATTCATTTTGAAAATATATACAGATATTCATTAAGATTTTCAAGGAACACTGAACAATATTTATTCACACTTTTTTTTTTTGAGAAAATTAAAAGTCTGCGAACTGAAATCATCAGCAATCTCTTGATATCCGGTCTCATTTTCTCATGTCAATCACCAAGTCTTTGCACTATCTTAGAGTGACCGTTTTTTCATTCTATGAAACTTGTTTTGCTTTTTTAACCGACGAATCCAAACGGAGGACGTATACAGTTCGCCTATCTGCTTTTTTGTTGTTTTGTGCGTGCGCTGTACTTGTAAATGTACTCCGATTTTGAGGATTCTTGATTCATTTGAAAGAGGAGACTTTACATATTCGTAAAAATTCAACAATGAAAAGGTCTCAAATCTCCAACCTAGAGAACGCCCCTGAATAAAATAAATATTTCTTACAAAAAAATTGGGCGAACGTTAGGTATAAGTTGGTGCCGTGAAAATACAAAATAATATTAATTCTATTGGTGCTGGTACTTATAAAGTTGGTGCCAAATATTTTCAATGCAACTGCTCAGCATAGAATTACAAAAATAAGGTATAACGATTCAAAAATTCCCTGAAAGCTTATGCGATAATTCTTTATAAGGAACCCCTTTTATGTGACCTCGACTACAACCTGGTCGTCATCTATTTCGAATAAAAAAGCTACCAGTATCCACTTAACTACCTAGGGAATGCAATACTTACAAGTATAGTATTCCTGATTTCAAGATAAATGTTATAATAATAAAGATATAAGCCCAATATATTCAAATTAAATCATTTAATTAGACCGTTTTATTTTCGTCCTTTAATTATAGAAGACATCATCCTGTATGCTGGAATTTGAAGTTATATACCTACTGCACACATGTTGATATCTGTAAGATCCGGATGAATAATATGTTTGGTATGTTTTACGATTGCCTCCAAATGCCGAAAAAAAAGAGCGAGAGAAAGAAAAGCATCGAAAATAATAAAAATGGTGTAACTGGTTTAGTTTCATATCATGCAGGTTGTAAAATTGCAAGAATTTATATCCCAACCTTCCAACATATATTATTACCTACCTAATTAAATTATGGAATCAACAATTGGGCTACATTTATTTAAGATATTAGTACCAAAAGTAAATCCAATATGTTATCTGAAATCAGTGACAATCTTGCTACATCATTATTACATCCATTTAAAATCACAATTTAGATATTTAAATACACGTCACATTCAGTTCAATGTACCTGCCTAATATAATAATTAATTTATGAAGAGCAAAATGGAACAACAAAAACTCGAATTTAAAAAATTACACAGATGAGTCAATTTTTTTTAACTATTGGACAAAATTTGAAAAAATCAAAATTTGTCATATTTTTGATATTTTAGAGAAAGTACTCATTAATGGTGGCAAAATTTTTAAAATTTCTTAAAGAACTAGAAAACTATTGGGAACTTGAAATGTGATATTTGTATTAATTTCTAACTCTAGTCAAAGATAAGGTAATGCATTTTTCCATTTTGTTTCTTTTCCAATTTTCTATTCAATCTCAAATAAGGACATTTAAAAATAGTCAAACTGTATGTCCCAAAATAAAGGGTCAAAGACTATCAACCATAAAAATATAGGTAGGCAGCTATATGATTAAAAACAAAACGCTGTAATTTTTCTTCGCAAGGTTCATTCTTTTATATTAAGTTAAATTCTGTTGAAAAATCGCCCGAAAACTTCGTATGAATATTTCGAGATGCAAAATCAAAAACGTATTGATCAAAAATAATAAAAGAAATCGAAAAAGGCCAAGCTTCCAAATCAAGTATGAGAAGTTTTGGTTAACATAAATATTTCTTGGAGCGAGTTTACCTATTAGTTGGTGCATTGAAAAATACAAAGTACTAATGAGTTTTTCTAAATATGGGACCATTTCTCAACTCTCTTCTTTCAAATAAATCAAAATTGGAACATTGGAACACGTTTGCTATACAAAAAGCGCGAACAGCCATACATATACCTTAATAAAAAAGCAAACATACAACTGAATTGTATATCCCCACCTTTTTTTTGAAGTTGGTCAAAAATGCCTCGATGTGTTTTCGAAATCATTCCTCACAAATTTTCAAGTACTAATCGTCAACACAGAAGCGGGAAAATCCGGTCAAAAGAATTGATGAATCTTGTTCGGATTTGAAGTAAGCCTTTGTTTATGAATGACATATTATTAAAGACTTTCTCCACCTTATACAAAGTCCGGTTAGATAAAGTAAGTACCCTCAACAAGTTGAAGCATGTATATAAAAGAAAATCCACATAAACCTAAATAGATTTTAATTAAGCTGAAACATCTGTCCATATATAAACATATCTAAGCAAATTCATGGTCATCCAGTTGTCATGGGTACCTATATTTGTGCGACTATTAACCCAGATATAAATACTTAGGTACGTACCTACATGTACCTAAGTACTTATAGGTAATACCTATATATAAATAGGTACCTATATGGCCAGACGACATTCGTTTATGCTAAACACCCCCATATATTTGAAGAGCTTGAAATACAAAATAAGTAGGTAGGTATATTTGCATCAGATCAGACAGACATCAACATCCCCTATACCTAGGTAGAGTGCTGACAAGAAGAGACAGACGGACAAAAAAAAACAGCGTGCAGACAGTAGGACAGACGACGACACACATACTGCTAGCAGCCTGCACTTGTTGCGGTTTTTTTTTAATTAATTGCATTATATCGTAGGTGCCAAAAGTTATCAATCTAACTGCAACTGCACAACTTCAAAAGTAACAGCACCAATAGAATTAATATAATTTCGCATTTTTTTCATTGGCCGACTTCAAAAAAAGGAGAAGGTTTACAATTCGGTTGTAAGATTGCTTTAGACGATTTTTGTTTCATTTGAAAGAGGAGAGTTGGGAAATGGTCCCATATTGAGAAAAATCAAATCCAAAATCTCGTACCCTCCAAAAACCCCTCCTAAAGGTGGTGGATGGGGCAATTTTCTCGAAAATTAAAAATCCGAGACGACAGAATTAATGAAAGTTCCATATCCGGAAATGTTTAAATTGGACATTTAAAAAAATAATCATACGTTTCCGCACTACAGTCTGAAAAATGTGTTTCAGCTATGTGGAAGGGGCAAATTTTTCCGAAAATCGAAAATTCGAGATTTGAAAATTAGAAAGGGAACCATATCCGGAAACGTTTAAATTGAATATTTTTTTCAAAAGAGTCACGGTTTCCGAGTTTCGCAATGGTAAAGTCTGAAATATGTGATATGCGCGGCACCAACTCCAAAAGAACAAGCACCAATAGAATTAATATTATTTTGAATTTTTCAGTGCAACAACTGATAAAGTCGGTCCAATTTTTTTGTAAAAAATATTTTTGCATCAACTAATAACGTCAATCCATTTTTTTTTAATATTTATTCAATAGATATAGGAGGTACCAGTACGAAGGCATTCACTCGCGTGCGTTGTCGCTCTTAAAACAGACAGACATACCGAATATATAGACACCGATGACATAAATTTTTGCTCAACCCAAGCTGAGGAGGTAGGTACCTACATATAGTTGGTATAGGTAGGTATATTACTATACAGAGGAAGAAAAAGCAAAAGGCGTGTTATCGACGATATCTCTCTGCATATAAACGTTCATGGATAAGTTTAGATATTTAATTGCGATTCCGATATATATATATATATATATAGGCACTGACGGTCATAATTTTTATTTTATGTGATTTTTTGTTTTTTCCTTTTTCTTATTTTCAACACTCTCCTTTCCTTTGGCAATGTTCAATTTAGTTTGGATATACCTAGATACATATATAGTACAGGTAGATGTTAGATGGCTACCATAATTTTGTAGATGTCATTGAAAATAACTTGAATTGAAGTAACTATTTAGAAGCACGAATAAATAGATATGTAAATTACGTACAGCCTACCTTTAGGTAATAGGTAATTAAAATTCTTATTCAAGAAAATTTCTTAAAATAGTTTTCAAATGCTCATCATAATGCTTTATCTATAGTTTTTTTCACGCGCGTCTGCCTTAAAAAGACGAGAAACGGATCAATTCAAGCGAGGGGAATAAATCAGTAGCGTCGTGACGATTTTGAGACGAGATCTGGGATTTCAATTTATTTATACGCTTTAACGAAATTTATATAATTAAGGAGAAAAAAGCATCAATTGATAAAATAAGCAATAGCCTGTATAACAGATTTGATAATAACTATAATGCAGAAACATAAAATACAAATCTTTTGCTCGAGTTATAAAATATAAATTTATTCATATGAATTCTCTGAAATGTCATTTTGACTTTGTGACGTCTGTGAAATAAAGATTGCGTTGCTTTCGGACATACGAGCAGCGCCCTATCATAGTATAAAACTTGAAATACTGATGTTGTAGCTTAGATCGACAAACGTAGTAGAAAATTTCATGACAATGAGATGCGATGAGAAGTATAGCGTGATTTACTTATTTCGTGAATGATTACACGCAATAGCCACAAATTATATTCATAAACGCTTCATAGAGCTTTCAATTCTAAGACAAACATGAAAAATCCGTGTTTATATTTGACATTGATTTGATAGCAATAATCTTAAATGACATTTTAATTTCATAGAAATGTTTTCGCAGCACGTTTGAACTATTTGTCAGAAATTGTCTTAGAAACTTTCTTAATGCCTTTTCTTCAACAACATTGACTTTTACAACATTTAACTAATGCTGACCAAATTTGTTCTGATTTTTTATATATCTAATGTTGAAGTATACAACCTAGAAAATATTGAAGGAAATATGTCTTTGAGAAAATGAATTGTTTCTCCAGGTTTCTCAGATAGATACTGCTGAGCATAAAATTTTAAACAAACAAAGATTCTCTCTGCACGCGTAGGTACTCGACTCGCATTCGAACTATTTTTGACCGAATTTTAAAAAAAAAGAGGAGGTATTTGACCTGCTTCAAAAAAGGAGGAGGTAGGTATACAATTCGGTTGTATGTTTGCTTTTCATAGGTATAGCTGTTCGCGCGTTTTACATAGTACCTAAATGTTCACCGATTTTGATGATTTTTGATCTATTCAAAACAGAAGAGTTGAGAAATGGTCTCATATTTAGAAAAACTCAAATCCGAAATCACATTCCCTCCCCCGAAGGGGTGGAGGTTCAATTTTTCACAAAAATCGAAAATTTGAGACGTGAGAATTAAACATTGACATCAAACCATATCCAGAAACGTTTGAATTAAACATCATTTAAGAAGTGCTACGGTTTTTGAGTTACAATTCGGGTAAAGACTGAAATGTGTGAAGGTATTTCCACTATGTGAAGGACTCAATTTTTTTGGAAAATTGAAACCATTCGACGGCCAAGTTAAAGAATATATAATATGTAGCAACGTTTAAATTAGACATTTGAAAAAAAATGTTTTCGAGTTACAGCAGTGGTAAAGTCTGATATATATGTATTTCCGAAGCGATCTTTTGATATCTCTGAATAATAACAAGTACCTACAAGCAAACAATATACACAGGTAATTGGATAAGTAGGTACTATTTTCTTTGGTATTAGTAAACGTTCATCGATTTTCATGAGTATAATGTTACACTCAAAAATGTGAAATAAATATTTTTTTTAGAAATTGGACCGACTTTATCAGTTGGTGCACTGAAAAATACAAAAGAATTGATATTTGACTACAATTGCGTAACTTCAAAAGTACCAATACAATTAATATTATTTTCTATTGCACCAATTATTATGTAGGTCCAATTTTTTTTTAAATATTTATTCATATAGGTGTAGAATGAAACCAAAACACTTCTACTGGAATTAAATGAAAGACTTATTTCTATATTTTTATTATAATTCACAACGATTTAAAATCAACTAGCATATACCTACTGTATTAGATGTTTTCTAAAGATCACAGTTTGAACAAAAGTTTTTGCTTGTTTTTTTATATTCGGTTCATTGGACCTTCACACATATTTTGCCACTAAAATTGAAATTTTCAGTAATAATTAATCGCATTATAAATGTTTGGTACGTGCACATTTTAATTACCGAAAAATCAGATTTGAGTTGATCATTGCTAAATTATTTCAAATGTTTTTTTTTAAGAAGTAGGTCTCTATGATATAATTAGATAGGTGAAGTGATTATCAAAGTTATTTTTTAAATAGTTTTTATTACTTTCGGTTCTTGTATCAATGGACTCCGCAGCGATTTCTCAGGCCCCATACGGTCTAGAGACTTGAAATTTCGAATTCGTACTTAGATCGCAGACATCTCGCCGCCTGTTAAGCTCCAAGTGTGATCCAATATTGGTAATTATAATTATCTCATTCAATCTCATTCAACCAAGATCATTATAATGTCGACATGGAACGACAATGGGATCCGTCTCTGGAATTACGCACGAGCATGGGGCGTATATATACGTCCCGTTCTCTGGTATATAGGTACTTTTTGGAAGATCGTCTATGGTTATGTCGCAATTGTCAGACGTCAGACGTAATTGTTAATTTAAATTTTAATTTTGTGTTGTGGTAGACAAACAGTAATTTGTTATGGAATTGCTGTTGCTGGCTAACACATATACATAAGTATAGTTAAAATCGAGAAAAGGATAGCAATATTAGGTACTCATCGGTACGGTTTAAATCTTAAATGCCCAATAAAAACTATTTTTAATTTTTTTCAAAAATTTCACATGTTTTATTTTCTCGAGTATAAACGTAGTAAAAAATATAGGTATAGACATTATAATAGGTAAGTATAGGTAGATACTTATGGTGGAGGGCTCAAGTTCACGCCAAATAAGGTACTTAAATAGCCATGACGATCACAACAGGCCAGGTGTGCCAACAAATCAACACATTGAATTAGAAATTAAATTAACCATGAGATAGATAGATGATTGTTGATACAAAAAATAGTAGTTATTACATTTTAAAGGATTCTTTACAAAGATTGGGTCCATGTTTTTAATTACCTTAAATAGATGATGTTTTGGATATGGACCCGTTGGCGTAGATACAACAATATAAAAACAGATAATTACCACAACACACCAAGAACCCTGGAGATGCCAACTTTGTTGGCGAAACAATTATCGGGTGACAATAATGAATAAAGTTGTTGGTGTGTTGTGGTATTTATCCTATCTTATGAAGAAAATATTGAAATCATCTTTTTGGAGTTGCTACATTTCTGAATAGACCCAAGAATAATCTTCTCCCAAAATTTACTTTTTAGTTAAATAATTGTTTTTGTTTAATGTTTGTCTCCACTTTGAATAAAAGAATTGGTCATATGCACTGTAAAAGGACATTGTTTTCAAGATGTTGAATATGAATGTGAATTGAAAGTCTAATTCAATCAAAAAAAAACGGTTGATCTTTCTAACAAATAAATTTCTCATAGGTATGTGTCTATTTTCTTTTATATTTGCACAAATTCACAAACTGTAAATCATCTATACACCTACTTAGGTATAATATCATATAATGGCGGATGCGCCTATATGTATTTTATTTCATTTGAAAATTCAGCAAAACAAAGGAATTAATTTGCACAATTGAAGCTGGAAAGCATCTTATTAAAGACTGTCTATAATCTCATTTATACATTAGATAAGAATTAATTCAAGATTATCCTGTACCAGTCATATTATGATATTTCTGAAAATATATTAAATTCCTACATAAACAAGATGATTATAACATTCTGAGAAATAACTAGATTACGCTAGGACGCCTAACTGTGCCGACAACAACTACTGCGAGGACAAATACCCCCCTTTCGCCATTTCGTCAACAACTATTAGGAGCAATATGCCTACAATTTCACATTGTCACAATATTGTAATACCACTATAAATAATGTTCAATCAGATAACCAAACAAAGCACCGTCACCCATAACACGGACAAATATCATGATTTCAAGGTTGTTGTATATCGTCAGTTTGCCGCAGAACATCGATGTTTGATATTATTATTTTGAACTCATACTAGTATCAATTTTCAGCATGCCACTGACGGTGGAGACTAATACCTACCCATAAGCGTTGCAGTGAACATGTATGATGGGTGGATATAAACATCCGGCAAGTGAAATTGAGTAAGTCAAGTACTATACCAGGCATATTATCATATTTCTGAATATAATAATAGTTATTAAATAAGAAGTATACCTAAGTGAAATTTGGACGCTTAGGTACCTTACTCTCTGTAGGGAAATTATGTACTAATAAAACAGTCCGACGGTAGATAATGACGACAGTTTTTTTTTCAGATAAATTTTCCTAAAGAAATTCGCAATAATCTTAAAATTGTGTCTGGAAATTATATATGTAGGTAGATAAATCAATCAGAAATATATCTAATGACATAAAAAATAGGACTGCTATTTCACTTTATCAATTAAATTGAACCAATGCTCACCACACTAAATTTGTTCACATTTGGAGGATATATGTTTTCCTTCTAATTAATCATAATATTTTCATTTTAGTATCTATATACAGGGTGTCCGGGAAAATGTGGGAGATCTCTCGGATCCTTGAGAGCAGTATCTAACTTTTTTTTTTTAATTTAAGGTTCAAGCTATCCAGACTTATGTTTGTAAACTTTTTATCGTACAGGGTGTTGAAAATTTAGGCATTACGGTGTAAACCTTAGCCCGCTCCTGGCAAACTAAAAACGCTGAATATGTTTCAGGGACACTATTTTATGAAGTCCTTACTAGTGTCCATCATATTAGATTTATATTAAATTATAGATATCAATTACTTTAAAAGATATTTAAGAGAAACCAATTTCCAGCTTCGTTCTTCTGGGACGCATATTATCCTTGTAGGGGAGAACTTTATAGAAACAAGTCATCTTATCATGTTCTATCTGGAACCGAGCAATTTCCCTCATTTTCCTGGAATTATCTTTCAAATCATTGTATCTATTTGTCACTAGATATATAAATGTTTTGATAAGTTAAAACTAAGATGTTGAAAACTAACCACGTAGATATTTACCTAAATACCCAAATAAATTCGTCGGTTAAGTACCTAATACTAAGGAAAAGTAAGAAATTCTGCAAGGTTTCAATAGAATTCACAAAAGAAATAAACTTGAAACGCACCTATTCGATCAGTTAAAATGAAGTTATCTAACTCTAGTGTAAAGTCTTATATATCCAATACATTTCATTCCATAAAATTTACCAAGCAATCAATCATTCCTAATTAAAAATTGATAGATATTCTTTATCAGAATTGACACAGTATCTTAAATAAATTTACCATATTCATTAAGGTGAACTAATTATCAATACATATAAAATATAACAAATGCGCAAACACAATAACAACAAATCAAAATTAATGATTTCATTTTTCTCCAATTATTAAACAATAAAACAGATATAGATAGATATAATATGCAATACGCACATTATTTGCAAATTTCAATTGTTATATATGAAAAGCATAGCCAACTAAGGATAACAAAATCTGATATTACCTAAGTACCTATGTAGATACTATGGAATAGTTTTTGCGCATTGGTAATACAATTATTTATTAATAATAATAAATTATAATTGCGTTCAACAATAATTATTTCATATTGCATAATTAGTAGCCATTCTGTTTTGTATATACCTAAGTTGATATATAGGTAGGTATCTACCTAACTAGCGATCTGCCTACGTTGACAGTATTCTCGATATGACGTTATAATCGTTTTATGGAATTAAAACATTTTATTTACTTGTCTATGATAGATAAAATGTACCTACCTATAGAATTTTGTGTCATAACTAATTGCAATGAAAACGTTATTGGATATCGTATCAATCAGGCTATCAGGGTTAGGGGATCTGCGACAAAAATCATATCAAAATTCATTGAAATGAAATTTGAACAACCATCGATTTATTCTTTATTAAATAGTTTTTATTTACATTTTTTACAAAATGCACAGAAAAAAAATTAAGAAAAAAATGATAAATAAAAAATAATTAATAAAGAATAAATCGATGGATGTTCAAATTTCAATTTAATGAATTTTGAGAAATTTACCTTTCCGCTGGCTACAGGCCGTCGGGATTTTTCACCGACGAACCCCGAACGGAGGAGGTAGGTATACAATTCAACTGTCTGCTTTATTTTTTTTTGTTTTGTATCAAGTCGGCTATCTTTACGTAGATAAATCCTATGCCTGGTTTGGAGGAAATTGGCAAGAAACTTTGGAAAACATTTTCAACTAGGTTGTTATTATTTTCATTCATTCATTTTTTTGAATTCATAAATTCTATAGGTATGGTAGGGATGCGGTAAGAAACTATAAGAAATCCTCTAAATGTCTATTGTCTAATTTGGCAGTAATTTTACTTCCTTATAGTGAGTTCCAGTAGGTACTTACTAAGCAATTTTTTTACATACCTACCTAATATTTCATCCTAACAAAATGGAACTGTTCCTCAATTTCTCACGTTTATATTGTTAGATAACACCGACTAATAGATAATTGTATAGGTATTCTAGCCATTAGATTAATGTTAGTCATAATTTATACGTTCATATAGGTATCCTTCTGAACAGTACCTAGGTACCTGTACAGTGTGACCCAAAATTAGCCTGACAAACTTCACCAGTAGCGGATTCTCAGTTTAAAGATAATGCAAAAAGTTCCAATAAACATAGGTCGCTTCTGAAGAAACAAAAAACTAGAAACACTACATCATTTGTCACCAAATGTGTATTGGTTCATCCTACTGAGGGTTCGATAAGAGTAGTAGGTACCTACTTGTTTGAAGTAGAAAATTCCAAATTTTTATAAGTTTACGATTAAATTTAGAAAAAACCACAAACAAAAAGTTCGGTTAGTTTTTGCCCCATCGCAGCCTTGTTTGATGCGCATTTTTAGGTATTTAAAATTTTGAAATTACTTTTAGCTTTCATGTTGGGAGTCAAAACATTAGAAGATTCCTAAAATTTCCCTCCATTATCTTCATTAGTTTAGGAGATATTGAATAAAAACCTTCATCAGGCGAGTAGGTACGTTAAAAGTGCTGCAACTCTTTCAATGATCATTTTTCTACCTATTTTAAGGTTTAACCCTGTGATGAACATTGTGGGGTGAGTTCACTTGCGTACTAATACTCTAAAGTTCACAGACTGCTTCCGAAAAAGTTTTTTTTCAACACCTTGGACACGACCTTCTTCACCGAATAGTTCTTACAACTGTCACAACTTGTCACTTTGACTATAGCGTTTCAACTACTATCGACGTATGTCTCCAATTGACCGATACAAAAAAAAGCACACAGTCAAATTGTATTACTAAACTGATTCGTGATCGACACCGATATACCTATATGAATTATGACATGACATTCATCGAGAATGTTCTATGATTATCTAGACGCTCATAATAAGCTTCCAGAAGCTTGTCAAAGTGACAATACTGTGATAAAGTGCACCTCACATATAGTTTCTGGCAGGCTCGAGAATAAATCTTCTAATCCTAGAACGAAATGAAACAACTAGGTATAGCAAATAAGGAATTAGAACAAATACAAACTAAAATAAATACTAACAGTTAAATAAAATGATAAACTATCCACGTTACAATAAAGTTCCAATAAATACGAGAATACCTAATCTCGTATTTACTGGAACTTGATGCATTATATTAAAACTTAGAATTCGCTGGTGAAGTTTGGCAGGCTAATTTTGGGACACCCTGTATACCTACTCATTGGTATCTACTAAAATATTTTTAATGTCTAAAATACATATAAAAACGTTCATATCGTTCTCTCTCATAATCAATTTCATATAGATACCTAGGTATCTACCTATGGATTTTTCGAAATTAATTATACAGTAAATTAGCGCACCAAAACACTTGAAAATAAGTGTTTTATTAATAATTTAAATCAACATTAATATTCGAAATTGGCTAATAAATCATACAGAAGAACTCGCTATATACCTACGTTCCACACAAATCGATTTCTGACCGTGCATAGGTAGGTATTTGAGGTGTTTTTTTTCTTCTTCTTATTCTATAATCTCCACTAAACATCAGTTAGGTAGATACTTTACTGTGATGATGTAGCTACGTATTTTTTGTTTAATAAATTGATGGGTGTGACGTCACGCTTGTTAGTTTTAGCTATGTGGTTATTATGAGTGTTGTATTCTCACCATTTAAAAATGTAAATAAATAAATAAATATTTGAGGAGTTACCTATAGGTACCTACATAAAAACAACAAATTTATTGCCATATTAATATAACGAATATCTCAATCTAATATCCAATTAACTGTTAACACCTAAGTACCTATAGGTAGATAACTTATTTTTTTTATAGGTATATATATATATTCTTATATATATAAGTAAAATGAATTTTCTGGTAAGCTAGATATCTAGATCGTGGATCTGAAATAACTTGAAATCGAAAATCTATTGTAGGTACCTAGATACGTTCCAGCGCAGAAAAAAATTTTTGAAAGCTTCCACAGTGATAATTAAAAAGAGTTGACGTGAACTGAACTTGAACTAAACTATAGAACCGATAGATCTACAAATTTGACCGACGAACCCCAAACGGAGGAGTTATACAATTCAACTGGCTGCTTTTTTTTGGTTTGTGCGCGCCTTTCATATAGTAATCGTAGTCCGATTTTGATGATTTTTGAATCATTTGAAAGAAGAGCCTTGAGCCCATATTCATAAAAACGGGAATCCAACATCTTCTTCCCTCCGAAAACCGCCCCCGAAGGGGGTGGAGGTGGCAAATTTTCTCGAAAATTAAAAATCTGAGGTGGTATAATTAAAGTTAGGACAATATCCGGAAACGTTTAAAATGATCTTTTTTTCAAAAGAGTTACGGTTTTCGAGATGTTAAATTCTCAAATGTGCAATGTGGAGACAGTGGAGAGGGCGATTTCTGGCGAAAATTGAAAATCTGTGGGCAGTACATGAAGGACATAATTATTTGTAGCAACATTTATAATGAACATTTTCCCTTAGAGTTACGGTTTTCGAGTAAAATCGATGTTAAAAAAGTAACAACTAAAATATTCAAGCGTATTTCCGCAGCGATGTTCTGAGATCTCAATAATAACAACTACAAGCAAGGAATATAAGTGGGTAATAGGATAAGTACCTAGGTACTATGTTCATTGGTATTAGTGAACGTTCAACGATTTTCGTGACTAATGTTACACTCAAAAGTGTGAAATAAATATCTTTTACAAAAAATTGGACCGACGTTATTATTGGTGCACTGAAAAGTATAAAATAATATTAATTCTATTGGTGATGGTACTTGTGAAGCTGGTGCCAAAAGTTATCAATCTACATGCAACTGCACAACTTCAAAAGTAACAGCACCAATAGAATTAATATTATTTTATACTTCTTTTTATTAGTTTGGTATTTTGTCTATCACGCAGAATGTTTTAAGCAAAAGTTGCGGTTACAAAATCATCTAAGTAGTTACTTAGGTAGGTATATGTAGGTACCTAAATCTGAAACATTTTTGATGCCATTTATCCAATAGGAACTTCTAGATTTTTTCAATTTTTAGATTGCCCTTATTTTGAAACTATTCCTTCTACAATGCTCATTAACTAACTTAACTAACATATTCACGCGACTGATTTTTTAAATAATAACTTTAAGTATACTTAAATATCTAATAATTTTATACCTATCATTTGTTATTTTTTTTAAAGCGTTATCTATAGATAGGTATCTACAAAGATTCATTCAGTGGCCACTCTGAGAGATTTTTTGGTACCTAATTGTCCAGAACAGACACTTGGTAGGTATTTTCACTACCTATTTCTTTCAAGAAAATGGTACAAAAAATGAGTGTCTTGCTTTGCGCAAAAAAATTCTATTTACCTTTCCACTACTTCCATTAATCCAGAAAAATTGAAAAAAAAAATAGACTTCACTTACATCATCATCCTCTAATGTCCCATAAACATCCAGGGTATCGATGCGAATGGTGCCTTGAAATGGATAACACAACGATCCTTGTGCAATGGTCGTATTCGACCATACTGATACTTCTGGCTCCTTTTTGTTGTTGTTATTGTTATTATTGTTGCTATTATTTGTAGCCGTCCCCAATTCCGAACTTCTGACACACAAACTAAACTCTTGCGGTATCAAAACACACGTTTCCATAGTTGTAGACTAGGTATTTTAAAATTATCCTTGAATAGTCTTTGCTTCAATTTTTTTCTTGATAAATCAACACATTATCAAAACCAAAGTGATGAAACTTGTTCGAAAAAGCCCGCAAATGTCATTTGAGAATGAAAGAACTGTTCATAAAACAAAACAAGAAAAAAATTCAATTAGACCCAAATCGGGGGAAAAAATTGGCGAGAACTTTATTGGAGCGCGAATAATCCTAATATTGTCTCTATTTAAGCCGGTAAATCTTACTACGCGGTCGGTAGGTAGATACCTATATAGCCTTGCGCAACAACCACGCTTGAATGGCACTGAACTAGACACTCGCATTGACCCTCAACTCGTAACAACAACACTGCGCTGAGCTGTTGTCTTTCGTGATCGTGCGGTGATCTTGGCTTCCTTCCACTTTTCTTTCGACCGCCGTGTCGTATAGGTAGTAGGTAACTCTGCTACCAATCTCCCCACCACAAGGTGCACGTGGTTCGATGTTGCTCTTGATATCTACCTACGTAGTAGATATACGTAGATATCCTATATGGGCACAGGTAACCGACGGACAGGTGTAACAGTTCTCTCCGGTAAAGGTTGATTCTTAGATATAAATTCCAATCTAGATCGTAAATTACCAAATATTTCATAAAAAATATTTATACATTGATATCGAGGACATTCCTTATGTAGTTTGCTCTTTTATAACTACTGTCATTAGGATCTATCTTAAAAGTTGCCAAAATTATCCAGAATAGGTAGCTATGTTCTAATGTCAAAATTTTTAGGTACTCCTTTTTTAATACTTTATTATTTCTATAATAGCTGATAATACTAATAAAATTCAATTCAATTTTCTCATTATCTCAACTACATAAGCTTAGAACGACGAGAACCGGAAAGTAGTGCTGAAAATCTGGTGATGTGGATAAGAAATCAAGCCAGTAACCCGAGAAACCTCGTCAAATCATGCCATTTTTATCGAAGATAACCATTCTAATTCTTCCAAAATACCTACAAACTACAAATACTTGAAACCTTCATTTTAAATAAATAAATAGCCCCCAAATACGCACTGCAACAGATTCGTCGCCGCCAATCTTCCGCCTCCCCTCCCCTAGCGAAACATCTGCCTGTAGCGCGCTGTCCGTCAAGCTCCGCCTCCGTGGCTTCTTTCAGCATAGCCAATAGGAGCGAGTGAGGCGTGTCACAGTCGACCAATGGTAGGCGGTGGGGTGGGTAGTGTGCTGTACTGGTGGGCGGGTTTTTTTAGCGATCAAGCTGCGCAGCTAATCATGCAGCAAGCACTCAAATGCCTAAAGGGATGCAATTTATTTAGATATAGGTATATGCAAGATATTATAATGTGTACTGGTGGTATGCAAAGTGGCCTCGTAGGTACAAGTAGAGTAGAGTAGGTAGGCGAACTTCAGGTTTTTATGCTATGTGTGTATGAAGTAGCAAGGTATTATGTTGTTTTTTTTTAATATATGGTAGCGGATGGATGGATGGTTTTTTTTTTCTAGAGTTGGTAGAATGGAGACTATTTCCAGGGAGGGCGAGTGGAGATTTTATATGGAACGGTTCCATACTGTTGTATTGCGATACGCGATACGATTAAGTAGTAAAAAGTTGGAGCACTGAAAAGAAGATTTGTCAACTGTCTACCAATATCATAAACAACTCTAAGTTCGATACTACTCGATTATTTTGTTGGTTAATTACAGTGGTAGATAACGTTAATACCTATCATGCGTGATAGTTTAAGAAGATAGGGAAACCATAAAAACCTAGTAGGTATCCAGCTAGTTTTGCTGATTTTGATTTTTGCGCTGTGTATTTTTAAGCAAATAATTTTAATCTTCTAATAAAATATATTATATCAACTATAAACCCAGGTACTAGGACAAATAAGATATGCTCAGTAAGACAGCGCATGTCCAGGGTTCGTTATTTAGTATCTACAGAAAAACCTAAATTGCCGCAACCCACATTGCATGCCAGCGTGTTTTACGATTGTCACTGACGTTTTGACACTTTCTGATATCACTGGAGATGCGCCTGGGCATATCTTGTCTTCGTAGGATCATGATCATGTTATCAACCTAAGTACTTATTTTTTATTCATCAATAATTTGGTAGCCGTCTTTTTCTTATTCTACTATAATTCCAATTTTCAGCTAACACAATGTAGAAATGCTGACTTTTCCTATTAATCCTTTTAAATTTCTAGATAGACCTTGTATCTATATAGATACCGATTACCTAATAATGATCGTATTCATGTTTTGACGTTTATCTAATGAATTACAATAATTACTATGAATTATAATTTCAAGTTTCATTTACAGAATTCTACTTTCTATAGGTGCAGAAATTTGTTATGTATGCGTATGATAAGTTGTAGGAGTTTGTCATAGATGTCGCTAGGATTGTAAATAAGTGTAGTAATAAAATTACAAATGGCTGTTTATTGAAGCTTCGACTATTCAAATGTAGATGGCGGTAAGCAGATACTTTCAGTTTGCAGAGATGACATTTCAGAAACTTTTTTCTTAAAATCGTAAGTGCTTAAAATTCAATTTTATCATAATTGAGCACAACTCTTTCTGATTTTGTTATAGTCAAATATCGATGATATTCAGTTTTTTTTACCGGAATCGGGTAATATAGTCTAGTTTAGCGGCTTTTGCTACAAAAGCCCTAAAAATTCAAATGTTAGCAAAAATAGATATAGCAAAACTTTTAATAAAATTGAGGCGAAAAACGCTATTTTTAATAAATTATTAATAAACAAAAGGGAAAAATGTTGTTCTTAGGACCTACGACTTTTAGCTGGAATTTCCGATTTCGAAACATCTTTTCAATCCCAAATAGTAGGTAGGTATATAGTCATTGTCATTCTTGCATTCTATTAAACATTAACAGCCTTCAAAATTAGCAAAAATATGCGTAAAAATAGTATCTACCTAAATATAAGTTCGCGAAAAAATAAGGGGAATCGAATTGATGATTGACTTGTGACGTGTGGTTGACGTTTCAAAACTTTCAATTCCAATATTGCCAAAATAACGGTTGCGATATTATTTTTTTTCTTAAATATTCGATAACGAAAGCACGAACCATGTTGTCAGATTTTAAGTGTCTAAAGGGGTAGTTTCATGTTTAAAATTTACTCAAAATTAATTTTTTACAAATACCTATAGCAAAAATACGATATTATGGCAACAGTGCCAAAATAGATAAAACTAATAATGAAATTCTTTGTGATGGATTTTGTGCAAATGTCTTCTCACATCTCGTATGTATTAAAACGGAAAATCACTTTTGGGTTTAGCCACTATTCTAATAAAAATTGTATCAGAATAGAAATATTTTCAATTTCAAAAATTAAAATCGATACCTAGTGACAATTTGTCATCATGACGCAAGAGACAACCGAACGATGTTGCCAAAAGCTCTTTTCAAAATTTCTGTGGATTCTTCTTGCATTTAAGGATATTTTGGTAATTTAGGTATATTTATTTCGGAAGCAATTTAAATTTGACATTTAATTATTTAAATTGCAAAATTGTTATTTCTGCCATATATTCAATTAAATAAATACGTTTGTAAAATATCATTTATTAAAAATTAAATACAATATATATGTTTGTATATGTTTATACCTCTCGTCTAAATTCTAAAATTTGGTAGCCAAAAAAATATATAATAGCCGGGTCAACATCTTTACAAAAAAAAATGCAAATAGTTTTTATACAGTGACGTCATTCCATTGAATGTTTTTTGTATTCATTTAATTTAAATTTTAAACTTCTGTATTCACCTGGTTGCAAAATATTTTTTTATTAGATTTTATTGAAATATAGACTCGGCTTAAAAATACTTATGCATAAAATATCTCTATATATATATATATATATATATATATATATATAATACAACAAAAACAGTGGAAACATCACATTATTTTTATACATTATATTATATTCTAATATTTGTTGAAAAAAAAAACAAATATCTTTGGCATTTTTTTTCTCGTATAATTTTTTTATTGGCAAGTAAATATCTTTGGCAATTGTGATGTTTTTTTCTTATATAATAAGTATTTTACAATCGAAAAAAAAAATACACTTTTCCTCAATAATTTAGATTTGCTGGTGTAGCTTTGGGGTGGTTGGTGGAGGGAGGGCCATTTATAAACCCAAAACAAATATTAGGTTCGTATAGGTACATAGAAAAAATACAGCATTAGATACAGGGTGAATTTGAAATATATACGAATACATTATTTTAACCAATACTTGATCTTATGGCGTAGGGTATCTCCGCAACTATTGGTAATAGTGTAGTGCGATCATCCGAATCTTCGATTATCCGAATCGCACTAGTGTAGACGCAGGCGGTGCAACTATGAGTCACCGCTTCTTCCTGCCCATGTCTCACTGTTTACGTCAGTGGGCCGTTTACCTACACCTGTGACGGTTCGCTTATAATCGGTGCATAGTTCTGTTTGTATTTGCAGTGAATTGTGGTGAATCATGGCTGCTAAAAGAGAACGTGTTGTGTTGGCTTTGGCAGATAAATTAAAAATTATTGAACAGTCTGATAAAGGAGTTTCGGACAAACAATTGACCGAAAATTATAATGTTGGCCAATCAATTATTTGCGATATTAACAAGAACAAACAATAACTTTGGAACTTTGTTTCTGTACTAGAAAATGAAGTTCATCACGAAAATCAATGAAACCAGCCACAAAGAATTAGAAGATGTTTTTTTTTAAATGGTTCTTGCAGCAACGGTCCTTGGGAAATCCGATTTTAGGCCCAATCCTTTGTGAAAAAGCCAAGATATTTTCCGATACTTCCCAGGTTAACATTACCTATGGGTTATTCTAATTATTTATCACTATACAGTGTGTCGCGAAAATGAGGTATTTGTGTTACTTCATATTTCTTTGACACCCTGTATACTTACATAGTCCAACAATATACCTACAAAAAATATTTTTGGCAACAAGATCTTTTCTTTATCAGTAACAAATCCTTGTTATTTATTATTTATTTTGTTCTAGGAATGTTAATGTTATTCTGTTGATTTTTTTTAATTATTAATTCTCTTCCATTAATTATAACCAAACTTTACAACAGTATTTGTACGTGTTGAGTTTAATTATCTTCATTTTTACCTAGAAATAACTCATACGTTATTGAAAATTATTCAGCATTTTTCATATTCCCCATTCAGAATCTCCATAATTTTTATTTCTGGTTTCATAACAGTTATTCTTTATTTTCCGTTTCTGGTCTGCAGTCATTTACTTATTTACTTCGAATTTTATAATGTACCTTTTGAAAAATTTCATCCTAACGTCATTTTGGAACTACATTGACTTGTCTAATAATGAATAATTTCAATCCATGTAAAAATAAAGATATACAGTTATATTCAAAATCCAATCTTAGTACGGTACTAGCTGGTACAGTATCAAAATAAAAACAAAACACTATCCTACCATAACACTGACATAAGTCATAAGCCTAATTTAAGGTTAGGTTAGTTAGATTGCAGCACAGTCCTCATTTATATTTTAGTGACTTTTTTATTGACCTTGTATACAGAGATTATTTTGAAATCTATTAGATTGAATAGTACCTATTGTTTTGACAAAGTTGTCAAATCGATTGACGTCTAGAAACAAGACAAGTGTTATTCTCATTTTTATAGGTTATGTTTCGTATTTAAAACCTATTCAATGGACTATAGTTGAACTAAATTTTTACACAATTTGGTTTCTTTTTTTAATATATTATTTCTAATATTAGAATTTGTTTCTGCCCTTGACATTTGTTTGAAGTTACCATATTGAATAAATTGTGTATAACTTCATTGTTTTTTTTGTACTAGTATAACAATAAATCACTTATTTGATAATGCAATTTACAAGTGCAGTTCGGTGTAGAAAAATATTTGGTAATACTCTAGCTAATATAAAAAATAAATCAAAATAACTAGCAAAAATTAACTAGTAGGGGATGAAAATATTATTATATGTATGTATATAAATAACATTATAATAGAACCAATGAGAATCGATGGTTATTAATCATTGATAAAACAGCAAATAGTTATTCGACCAATAAAGTTTCAATCATCAGTTAAATCAACGAATACATTCATCACTGTTCAACTGTCAAAAAAGTGACAGAAATTACTTTCAATTACATTTTATTGTATATTCAATCGATGCTAATCGGTTATATACAGCGTGTTCCTAAATACAAAACATTATTAGCCTGGTCAGGCTTAAATTAAGTCATCTGTCAATGTCATATTCTTATATTTAGCCCGTATATCTGTCAATTTTCAACGGCCATTTTAATCCTAATAGTTTGTATTTAGGAACACGCTAAACATAACCTCAATTTTTGAATGAGGTAACATGTGACAGCTGTCAATTTAATATCAGCTTTATTCGCCGAATAACATATTAACTGACTTTTTAAAACTCTGGTGTTCAAGTCCAAATATGTATTCTCTTTTGTTTTGTAAAAATATGAGAAATATAAGAAATCGTATATAAACATTTGAATCAAATGATAAAAAATAACATCTTATCATGGAAGACATATTATATTATGTTGATGAGGCTTCTTGGGAAATTGTTTTCGTTTCAACATAAACTTAAAGATGTTATTTTATAATAATTATATGATTCAAATATTCTAGACAAATAAAAAAAACAACAAAACAAAAATCAATTCAGTGCCTATACCTAATTTAAAATAATGTTATTTTTGTGTCAAACATTTTGCTAAAAATAATTCAGAAGCTTCTATAATTTTCTACGCATTTTTTTGTAAAAATAACTATATTATATAATAATAATTATAATTACACAATATATTTACATGTATGTTGTACACTGTGAGTCAATTTAAGTGTGGAACTTGAAATTGACCAACAACTCTTTGGAAGAAACTTTGACTCGAAAAAATAAAATAATGAGAGAAATTAAATGAGATCAAATAATAATAATCATAATCATCAATAAAAATAATGATACAAGCTCAATTATTAGAGAGACTGCGAGAAAATTGAAAACATATTTTTGGCATAATTAAAAAATTGATAACATATCATCAATCTACAATCTAGACAACTACTATCTACGTAATATTACATATACTATGTCTCTTCTGTTCTGTATTTACAAGATTCTAAATCTTCCTTTTGTTATAACACCCACAATGTTGAGCAAAATGTTAATTAAATTCATTCATATTCATATTTCCTAATGGTCTAGCAAAAATCTCACATATCTATGAGGCAGAAGTGTGTCAAAAATGATGACCATTGTCATTTTTAAACATTCACAATAAAATGTATCTTCCATATATTATAATTTTTTGATAAGCAAGTTCATTTAAATAAAGAACACTTCGATATTTATAATGCTGATTAGAGGTTTAAAAAAATGTAATAAATCGTTTAAAGAATATGAATTAAAAGACAATAGGCATGATGACTAGGTTTGAAAAACTTTTCTATGGTGTTTGACAGTATCTAACTTTTCCTTAAAATATCTTAAGACTGCAAAAGAAAAAGATTTTAATACATAGAAAATGACATTTCAATTTGAAGTCGAATTTACCGCCTCTTTTCAAAAACAGAAGCGCGTGAGCAATGGAGCTCTAGTTCGGTTTTATTTTCTGTTCCATGTCATCAAAGATGATTACAAATTGACATACAGCCGTTAGTCCGTATTGTTCATCCTGTCATAGCGGATCTCTCACATAATGTAGAAGATTTGTTATAAATTCCATAAATAATATTTCATCATGCCTATTACAAATCTCATATAATGTGTTCAATAACATTTATATATGTTCTTGTTCTAAAGATTTTAATATTTTTTTCTGGCTAGATGGCCTAACGATTAGAATTAGCCAGCATGCTGAATTATATTCCGGAACTCGACTTTTGGTAAGTCTTCAGTTCATCGAATTGGTAAGTAAATAATGGTAAATAAAAATCACAATCAAGTACAAGTTACAAAAGCGACATCTGAGATTCGATTTGTTCAAATCTCACCAGCGAGAAATACTCTTGAGAGATAATAAGGCAGTAAATACATACATACAATTTTTGACATGCAACTTTGCTGCAATTAAACAAAATATAAATCAGATAGTCAAAACATATGGTACAGCCGTATACATAATCAAAGTACTACCGTTAACATGTGACCTAACTGTCATAAGACAGAAAAATATACCATTTTTAGATTGATTATTTTTATTTTGAAATATGAATTCAAAGCATAATCAAGTGGTAGAATTTAATGAATCTAGAAGTTGAAGCTTCTTTGAATATTAACCGACCATGAATTGAGCTACTGCTTTACGAGATCGTAGTGTAAGCAGCAAGTTTCATGACCTCCAAGATCGCCTGATCTCAACCCAACAGAGTTATTTGAAAAAAAATAGTGTTGAGAACACCACCAACAATGCTGGAAGAATTAAAAGACTTCATTGGGGACTAAATGGCTGCAATTCGACAAGGTAATGCTAGAAAAAGCTGTGTGAAATTTTAAGGCGCATTTGGTGAAGCAAAATTAACGCCATACCGAATATTTTTGTTAGCCACTGTTCGACCTAATAAATCCCTAGATTTAAGCAAATATATCCCTTAATTTTTGATATACTATACTCTGTAATCTTTAAATATGGAGATCAATGTTGTTAAAAAACTTTGATTATGTAAATACGGCTGCAATAATTAGGTACTCACCTTAATTATTAATATCACTCACTTACAAACTTCAAGCTAATCACTCAACGAATTATTATAATTAATAGTCGAATTATGTCGCGTTTTTCTAATACCCTCTTCCTCTTCACCCATCATGGTATTATTGATGGATTGTGATAGGGCTGTTGTTTTTTGAAAATCAATGGTGGCATAACTTTTTTTCTTCTCAACCTTTGGACTATCCCCAATGGGCGCAACAGACTTTTGATTCGAAGAAACACCACCACCACCACCGGTACCATTTGGTACTTGATGTTGTTGACTAATAGAATCAGCAAATGAAACAGCTACATTAGCTGCATCTAAATCCAACTCGGCATAGTTGACTTCCGTTACGGCAATGTAGTTGAGTTTGTAGTCTTCAGTTTCGGGAGGAGCATTTGTTAGCGTCGTTGAAGGTGTCGCATTATTGTACAATGGATCACATATGATTGGATGACGTTTCAGGTGTTCCAAATCTTTGGCATCAATGTTGGCATAACAGTGTCTATTAGTAGCTACTAGTTCATTTTCATCTTCAGGCAGATCTGTTAATAGAACGGGTACAGCATCTTTGGTTTGGTTCTCTTTGGTATCGATATTCATATAGACATGGTTGCTCTCCATCATCATAGCATCTGCAGCGCCACCACCACCAGTTGCTATATTGGCATAGTGTGGAGGTGGTGGCATTAGATTCTCCATAATAACATTGCTGTTTGTATATGTGGGTTCCGGTATCAAACTGTAACGTTTGTTATTATTGTGCTCTAACAATAACATCAATGGCGTATCAGCCGGTGGTGAGATAGGTAACATTGATGGACTTAGAGGTCCATTACTACTGCTAACTGAACCAGGTCGACTGACCATGCTGGTGCTTGTGTTTATTTGATGCGTTATGGTTGTTCGTACTGTGGAAGAATTGTTATTTGTGACAGATGACGTTATTGTTGTTGTTGACATTATGGGATTGAGGTAGCCTTCTGTTTGAGCATTGTTGGTCATGGTCATGTTTGGGCGACGAGTAGCCGGCTGAGGTATACCGGAGATTGGTAGAGCATCCAATTCGTCGTTGATGTTACCTGAATCAAGTGTATCCAAAAGGTGCATTAGGTAATAATTATAATTCGATTGGAGATTTTTTAAACAACCATAGAAAATCTTTTGAAGTTCAAGAAACCTCGCTAATATGTTTATTAAATTATCCATGTGAATTGTGAACTTAGTTAATAATTATTCATAGTATGAACCCCAACTAATGTGCACTATTCAGCAACAGATGTCGCAACGAGAACTATTCTGTCGGTCTAATTGCGACAGTTGACTTTTGAGCCCTTCTGTAGAAACAATGGTCGTGTCCACAGCAGTATCTGATTACCAATCGATTAGTAATCAGGTAATCAAAAAGTTGACGTCTTTAATGTGACAGCTATCAGAAAACCATAGTGTACATAAAATATATTTTGTTTCACATATTTCCCAATTCTATTATGGACCTCTGTCGTTCCGTAAACCACATAATCTTTTTCATTATAAACATATTGAATAGAAAATACGTTTTCTTCTTCCATTTTCAATTCCTCTAATTGTCGAATTAAATTATTTCAAATCATTCGACAAGTGTCAGTTTGACAAATGATGCATCAGTAATCAGTCGGGTCCACAAGATACCGATTTTTGATTACTGATTAGTAATCGATTAGTAATCAGGCACTGCTGTGGACACGACCAATGCTTCTCTACAGGCGAAAAAAATTAGCCTGAACTTTTACATATATAACTAGGAACACACAAAACAGTCAATTTTGTGAAGGAATTGCCCAGTCCATGTCTCTATGTCAATAGTTCTAACTGCATGAAGTAAAGACATGATGCCAAATTTCACAGCATACTAGAAATGATTTGTTTTTTGACATTTAGAATTTGATGCCTTGTTTTCATAACAGAATGGTGATAAAATAAAAAAAGTAACTCCAACAGCAGTATATTTTTCAGATCTTATGCATCATAATCTTTGAAAAAGGCAATATTACGGATAAAAATAATACTAGATCCTGTTTCACATTTAATATAAGGACCTCTATGCTGCAGTTGTCAACAGTGATTAATAGAATTGTAGTTTTCTAATTAAATCTGGAAAATATCATCCTCAAATTTTCGTCTGGACAACAGGTAAACACATCCTGTTCACTTTCAAGGCCATAATATAACCTTACAACTTTCGAATCAAATTCATTCAATATAACTCCTAAACTTACACCTAGTCAGTAACATTTAAAAAAAATCTTACCTGTAATATACTGCTGCACAACATTGAAAAGTTGCTCCGCTTTGCGGCACTTGAAAGCATATATACCATGACCAGTTGGGCATCTTCTACCACATTCGAAACTAAATACTTCTATATCGAAACCGTACTTCCGCAACGATCTCAAAGGCCACTTGGTAGGCTTCTTTCCTTTTTGATAGAACACTAGTTCGGTCTCGGTAACTTGCAATTTACCTGGACTGATAGGCTTGCCTTGTTCGTTGACATTGGTTACTTGGAAAATATTCGGATGTCTGTCGTTGATATCAGTCTTGCTGCTCACACAACCCATTTTTTAGTACCTGTTTAAAAAAAAGAGTTGCCATTATAAGTTCTTTGTAAATATAAACAAAGACCCAACGTAATAATGGGCAATATTATACTTACACTGAGGACTGTTAGGAAGAGGATCCTGTTTTTTGTCGTTTACGCATCACTTCTAGTGAACTCGACTGAGATAGTTGATTTACAAGTCTATCTGTTTGGGTAACTGCATCTCAAAATCATTTTATATCACTTTACCATCACGCACTATTCATAATTCATTTATCAACAAAAATGAGTTGTCTTGAGTCTTGTGGGTCTTGTGTGTATGTTGTCATTGAATGACATGTGTTAGTGCGCAGTCGCTGCAGTACTCGACAGTAAATTACAATATATTAGGTACAGACTTTATTACTAACAGAAAAAAAAATATTTCCAAACTAATTAAACGACATTAAATTACGCTTAAATATCATAATGATTATTTTCTCATTACTTTCTTTTTCTTTTGTATTTCTTCTAATGTACGAATTCGAAGTTATAGAAATCTCTTGTGTCACAATCACAAGTCTGTGGATAAATCAATAGGTGGCAATGCCATTCTAAGAAAATGACATCTGTCATCTATCAATAATCATAGAACATAGAACAGTTTTCTTTTCTTCTTCTTCATCACCTGCCATTTGTCATCAATCGACAGATCGAGGCTTGACGGTTTGAGCTTTATATTTATTTGGATTTGTAATAATTTGTATCTTTTTGTCTATCTGAGGAAAATATTACTTAAAAATGGCTCTGGCTATGCAAAGGAAAGCTAATGTAAGTAGTCTATTGATGTTTCAAACTTTTTTCTACATCATTTTCCGTTTAAGGTTCGCTTACCTCCTGAAATAAATCGAATACTTTATGTAAGAAATCTACCCTACAAAATAACAGCCGAAGAAATGTATGATATATTTGGTAAATACGGAGCTATTCGACAAATACGAGTGGGAAATACACCTGAAACCAGAGGAACTGCATTTGTTGTATTTGAAGATATATTTGATGCTAAAAATGCCTGCGATCATCTATCAGGTTTCAATGTTTGTAATAGGTATTTGGTAGTGCTTTACTATCAGGCTAACAAAGCGTTCAAGAAGACAGATATCGAGAAGAAACAAGAGGAAATTGACAAGATGAAGACTAAGTACGGCATAAATACGTGAAGAATTAACATTTCCGATTTTATATTATGTGAATGAATATAATATTAAGAATTACATTAAAGCAAAAAGTGTAGTAGTTGTATGATTTTAAAATACTTTAAGCAAGTACAAATGGGAATTGTATATTTAATAAGAAAAGGAAGAATACGATTTTGTATTAGCATTTTTCTAGATTTAATAAATTATAAGCTTCCTCTAAAGAACTACGTAGTTTCCATATATTGTACAGAATTTTTACTTACACTAAAATATAATAGATCTTTATTATACTTTTATGTGAATTTATTTTAAAACAATACCCACAATATTTACAAGGCTATATAAATAAACTTAGATAATGATTTCTGTATCACCCAATTCCTCATCAGAGGGCAATACAATATTGGCTGGATCAATCAGATTCGGATCTACTGCGGGCAAACCTTTGGCTTCCCTTCTACGTAATTCCAAAAAGGCTTCTCTTTGTGCCCAATCTTGAGATATTTGGTCGGGCACGTAGGCTAAATAGAAACCTCCAACAGTCAGGCATAGTGTTATAGATGCAAACATAATCGAGTGCATTGCAGTTCGATCTTCTGATTTAGATGTATGATCGAAACCATAACTGATCCAATCTTTGTGTGCTGTAGTTTTTGTAGCTGGTTCTGTTTTCACGGCTTCAGCAACTGTTGTAGTTGATGATGTGGGGTTTTTCTTGGACGTAGATACCAGACGTCTATTGATGGTAGATATGGATTTTCTTAGTAAATATCTAGGAATTCCTACAATACCTGCCATTTTTATCAAATATTATAGGTTACGTGATGTTATGTCACAAATAGTTAAATGAAGGTTAGTGACATAGAACAGAAAGAGCAGAACCATGAAACAGTAAGTTTTAAATTTTTTCGTGTTATATCAATACTAACATAATTTGACTGTTACTTCGAATATATTGATGATAGAAGCTAATAGATAGAAGAAAATTACTTCTTTATTGCATATCTTCTATATTCGGTATTTGTTGAACATATATCTTATATATTTTATTTCCATTGCAGTTGCCTTCGTAATTGATATAGCTTAATATTTATTCAACCGATAGATGGCAGCAGTATCGAATAGTCAATGCAGACTTGGAGACTTCTTACCGATTTTTTCGTCAGAAAGCAAAATGGCTGCCCCATCGATGTAGGGAAACGTCAGTGTTTTGGAGAAACCCGAAACTTTTTTTACACAAATGTATTATTTATAATTTTTTACACATACATAAGTTCCGGATAATAATTTATTTGTTGTGCGCTGTGAGTGGTTATAATAATATTATAGTGTCAGGGCGGAAAGATGGGCGAACGTGAAATACCAGCAGAGGACAGTATTCGAGTCGTGTGTAGGTTCAGGCCCTTGAATGATTCAGAAGAAAAGGCAGGATCGAAGTTTGTCGTCAAATTTCCACAAGGCGGCGACGACAATTGCATTTCCATAGCTGTAAGTTGTTGCAATTTTTGTATGTGATCTGTGATAGTAGTGAACAAAATCATTTGTTATTTACGTCACCGAAATCATCATCATAGCATAGATATTGTGACCGGTTGCGCATCGTTGATTTTGTTCGGTAATTGGAACAAGATATCATTTTTATTTATGTACCTTTTGGGTTTCTTTTTTCGCTTCCAAAAGCTCACGCTATTTATTTGTTTAAGCGGCATTATTAGAAAGTTAACACATTTTAAATGATGGTTGGCTGAAAGCCAGGTTTTGTTTTTTTTGTCTCCTCTGATATGCTATGCTGCGGCATTGAGATCCTAGCTTTAGATCTCGTGCATATCGAAATTCCATTCAGGAAAGACAAAGAGAGATTAATAATGATTTTCCTATTACCTTTTATGTAAAATTCAGTTCCAGTCACTATTAAAAGATAGATAGTATTTGTCTATATTAGGTATTATGATATCATTCAGTATTCAGTTTATTTACCTACGTACAGATAAAGATTTGGGATTTAATATATTAATAAATTTCTTCATGTTTCTGATAACTTTTGTGGACACATAAAGTATTGATTATTGTGAGAAGAATTAACATACTTAGATTACATGGCTCTTCTATTTGATGGTTTATTTTTGAAAACATGTACCTAGGTACCTACGACCTATTTTAATTTAATACCACGCGACCTCATTTTTTTGCAAATACTGTAGATACAAAGGATTTCTTCATGAAGATTTTTTCTTTATTGAATAGAATGTGTGAGTTGTCCGTCTGTTACGAATTTATTCAAAGAAAGATTAATATAAAAAATAAAACCAGAATACATTTTCATCTCGAATGAAAAATGAACAGGTACTTCTAGCAGTCTTGAACACGTAAATTAATTGAACTATGGAATAGGGAAAATTATTTGAATAAATGGCGGATGCGCCATATGTAGGTACTTACAAATACAGATGTTACAATGTTTGACGAAAGCACCTGGTTTCTGATTAAACTATAGGTACGTTATATTAAAAAAATACCGAAAAAAACCTTTTGTAAATCCCTCTTTTGAGATCGTGCGTTGATTTTTAGCAGCTACGCTTATTTTCAAAATATGACGTCATTAGTGTTTTTGACCAAAAGAAGGAGGTATAAAATTCCACTGCATGTTTTTTTTTTCAATTCTATAACCTCATTTCTCATAGTAAACGTGCACCCATTTTGATGATTCTTTTATTCATTTGAAAGAGGATGTGCAAGACAAGGTCCCATATTAAACTTATTAAATGTTTCATTTTATAGATGAGGTGATTTCTTGAAATATTTTTAACTTAAAAAAAATCTCAATAAATCTCATGCTTTTATTGTAAGGGTTCTGGGAAGTTGAAAAAAATCCCATAGGTATTTATTTCGGAAACGCGTGGCTATAATTCGAAATATCAGCAAAATAATTAAAGCTATGAATTTGAAGTATCTGCTTTCATATTAATGCATTGATTTGTGAATTCACGATCCTTTTGTATAATCATTATTCTCATTAAATCAAAAATAAAGTTTAACGTTGCCTTGCCCTGTCGAGATAGTGGTCTGGCTATAGGAAGCAGGATCCGTGGATCGAACCCCCATCAGGGGTAACATTTTTTTTTCATCGGAATCTCTTCAATTTATTTATTGAGTAATTTATTCAATTTTTTTACTAGAAACATCTGTGAAAATTAATGTAAAATTTGTTGTAAGATTTTTAATAGGTAATTGTATCATACTGTTTTGTTTTAATTTAAGTACATATTCTAATTGTACTAATTTTATAACCGTAGGTACTACTTGACTATTCATTATGGATACGACTGTGTTTCTTTAGTAAATTATTCATTACGTATATACCTATATATTTTGTCCATCCTACTCACAATATGTCGTCAGACAATGAACATTAACTATAAATTAATTAAGAATTGACATTTCATCCCACACTCTTTTATATTACATTCATTTATTAAGTAATAATTTTGTTTTGATTCTGTATCCAAAAGACCCACTTGACAATCAATGCATCTATAAAACTATAAGAAAAGGAGGTTGGTTACATTGCTTGAAATCGACATTATTTTTGACCGACTTAGCAAACGGAGGGTATACCTACAATTTAAGTGTATTGCTTTTTTTTGGTTCGTACGGTTCTATCGCCTAGAAGACATGCTGTGATTTTTTTTATTTGAAAGACGAGTGATGAGAAATGGTCCCATGTTAAAGATATTTAAAATCCATAATTTAAAAAAATCTAAAATCCTAACAAAATTCTTAGTTTTTTTTTTCAATTTAGTATAGATATCCGGTATACGTGAATTAAAGTTATAATCTTGAAGATGTGATAATACCGCAGTGCCCAACATATTTTTTTCCTATAGATGTTATTTAACTATGTCTACAACCAATAACCAATAATTTGTAATTCGTATATCTTTCTGATCTCTCCATAAACTTCTAATCGACTTGGAAATATCCTTTATACTTAATATTCTTTTAATAGTATACTTATCTCCTCTAAGTAATTTTGTGAATATTATAATAAGAATGATAATCAATTACCCTTTCCAAGTTCTCGGAATTTTACCCTACGGTATCTATTGTTAGAATGAATTCATATAATCTAAATATTTTCCATCGATAAGTACATTGAAAGATTCAGGTATTAATAGCTTAAGATATAATGATGCGAATACATTTCGGATAAATAAAAATATCTCTATTTATGAAGGATTTTATTAAAGAGGATGCACCCGAAGCGGGTCGGATTAGGTAAAGATAATCTCTCGATCTTTCATTGTTTACAATCGCTTTGAAAATCAAATGGTTAAATACTCTTGCATTGAGATGATAATACCTGGGGCGCGGGTCCGAGTGTTGCCGTTTGACTCAACCTTTACATTTGCAGAAAATTACATCTGCAATTCACTCGCAACGAGAATAGATTCATAATATGTATTTAGCGCTCGGCCAACTCAAGTAAACAATAATTAGCCAAAGACTACAACATCATCAGAGAAACGCTTTGATGATTGTGTAAGCTTATATCCACCACTGTAATGCATACAGGTATTCATTTTTCATTCCGACAATTTTAATTAAAACGTTCCGTACGAATAATTTCATTACTCTGTAACTCTTTTGCTGTTGCTGCTTTTCTGTTTTGTGTGTTGGTCTAGTGAGAATGCGATCGAATTTTCTATCAAAACAAATAACTTGCTATGTGATATTGGTACCTACATATGTAAGAAAAGAGATTAAATTCGTAATCAGAAATGTAAATATAAAAATATTTTATTTCGTAATTTTCAGTGGCTTATTCTCTTTTTATGTCAGTTACTTAGTTTAGTTTATTACTCGACTGTCACCCATTTTTCAGTGTCCAATTAAAAAGTCGCATCCCGACTACATTTTTATATTCTTCATATTATTATTCAAATGTCGTGGCAAACATCAGCTTTTACCTCTATACAGGTCAATTTGAACTCGTGATGTGTTGAAATAATTAAAAATCGATATCCATGGAATTATCCATTGTATTTCTCTCCACACAAGGAGAGTGAGTTGCTCAGGTCACAGATATATTTGACATTTTAGAATGGAAATAATTCACCAACAGGGATAATTACTGGAATTATGCAAACTTGTTCTCAGTAGAGATACATAGAAATGAGATAAAAAGGTTACTGAAATCTTTTCCAATACAAAGCAAAATTTCATCAACAATAAGCAATAATCATACTTATACTAACATTGATGAATATTGTTTTTATTCCTTGATTCACCGTCCCAGGCTAGATTTTCACTTGGCCAGGAATGTTTCTTCGAAGATATTCTTCAGAAAGATTCGATTTTCGTCCCTAGTCACTTGATTGTTGATTATCAGTACCAATTTTCAATGTTGATTGAATTTAGTCGGTTTTGATACTATTTTGTATTTTATTTTCAAGTTCAAGTGTAGATTCAATATGTTTGTACCTGTAATATGAAAGTTCATTAGTTTGCCAAGAATGTTGCTGTCAAGGCCGTTTAGACAGACAAAATATCACGTTTGAGAGAATAAAAGTTCACGTGAGTTACGTAAGATTTTTATTATCAACATATTAATGTATTTATCTTGGATCATTGATCATATTTAAATTTAAGTTCACACGTCAATCTACAAAGCCAAATTAGTATTTTGTTTTTGCTACAAAGTTGTTATGAGAAGTTCAACTTTGCAATAATTTTTAATTTTTAGTAATAAATATTTTTTATAAAAAAATTGGACCAACTTTATTGTTGTTATATAGTTGGTGCAGTGAAAAATACAAAATTACTTAGTTATATTAATTTTATTGGTACTCTTCTAATAATAATAATCTTTTGGTCTTCAAAACCATTCAGCGTTCACCAAAGACGATAGATAATACGTTACTTATTCAGAGATTTAAAAACATCGCGGAAATACACATATTTCAGACTTTCCTACTGCTCTAGCTCGGAAACAGTATTTTTTTTTGAAAAATGTCCAATTTAAATGTTGCTACACATAAGGTCTTCTTTTATTTGACCGTCTCATTTTTTGATTAAAAAAATCCCATACCACATAGCGGAGACAAACATATTTCCGAGCATATTTCAGACTTTACCACTGCTGTTTTTTTTTTGAAAAATATCAAATTTAAGCGTTACCGCATATGGTCTCTCTACTGTTTATAAGGCGCGAACATCCATAAAAAACATGCTGACAAATAGTACCTCCTCCGATTGGTTCGTCGGTAAAAAATCTTTTCTCGGAAACCACAATTTTTCTGTCAATAAAACCCTAAATCTCTATAAACAAAAATATAGGAGAAGGGGCTCTAAAAATAATACCTGGCCTAAGTCAACATTTTGAATAATTTTTCATCTTTAAAATTTCGTAACAAAAAATCTTTTTTTTCACTAAAAGATCTGTAGGTTCGATAACAATTTAATTTTAATGGTTTTTCCCAACATTCTAAATGGATTTCTTATAACAAAATTATTTTTGTGTTTCAAAATTTCTGTTGCTCCTGGCTTACTACGCCAACGATGGTTCTTCTGGGTCGAGCCTGTTTACTGTGGGTTGCTAATATATTTTCCATCATTGTTTATGAGTGATTCATTCAAATCATATGTAATTATTTCAAAACCTAACAGGAACTAAGCGATGTCTTGCAGTAGAATTATCTTATCAAAGTCTGGGAAAGTTTCTGGTTTTATTCGATACAAAAAACCAGGACCAACCTTATTAGTGGGTGCACTGTAAAATACAAATTAATGTTAATTCTACTGCTGCTGGAACTTTTGAAGTTGTGCTGTTATACATTTTTGAGGATATTTTGCCGTTTAAAATTTTCTATTTTCTATCAAAAAACCTTTGGATTCATGGAAATATTGTTATTCGTATGGGACCATTTCTCAGCACTCCTCTTTCAAATGAAACAAAAATTATCGAAATCAGACCACGTTTAACTGTAATGCAATCGTCGCAAACGAGTATCAAACAAGTTTGGAATTTAGGAGAAAAAAAAAATTAAAAATAGTTTTTATTAGGCATTTGAGATTTGAACCGTACCGATGAGTAGGTACTATTGCTATCTCTCCTTTTCTCGATTTGAACTATACTTATGTATATGTGTTTGCCAGCAACAGCAAAATCCATAACAAATTACTGTTTGTCTACAACAACACAAAATTAAATTTTAAATTAGTATTATCAACGTCTGACAATTGCGACAGCTGACGATCTGCCAGAGAGTACCTATATATCAGAGAACAGAAACGTATATATACGTCTCTGTTCTCTGGTATATACTCGGCATCTTATAAAGGGTGTTCGAGCAGTAGTTTGGACCAGTTTCCAACTGTGTTCCGTGATTGTGGAGCATGCGCATATGAATTTCAGTTTTCTTAAAATTAAAATGCGCATGCCTCTGACGGTTTGAGTTTGGTTTGAAATCCTGCTCGAACACCCTTATAGTGTAGGCAAATGTTAGATGTTCCAATGCTCATGCGTAATTCCAGTGACGGATCCCATTGTCCGATATCGTCGTTCCATGTTGAAGAAATAGTTTCATCTTGTTTGAATGACATAATATAATTAATCAATATAACCGAAAGTAATAAAAACTATTTAAAAATCCCATAGGTAATTGAATTGTAACCTCCTCCGTTTGGGAAGTCGGTCAAAAATGAAAACAATTCCATAACAGAATAATTATTCTGTTCTTCCATGTAGGCATGTAGCCTAGAAATATATTCCAGTGGACTGTAGACTAATCTATTCGCTCTTTTAGTAGTTTATTATGCTACAAACGCAATATGGTACAATAAAAACGTTCTAGCATAATTCAGAAAAAAATCCATATAGAAGGTGCAATAATAAAAGCACTTTGAAACAGCTGTAAAGCGTTTGGTATTTTATAAAAATATAAAAATAGATATTATTCGTTTTATGACTCATGTTTCTTTTGAAAAAATAAATAGAATAAGATTATGATTACCGGATCAAATCCAATTAGTACCTATTCTATTAAAATATGATTCACATGAAAAAATGAAGATTTAACCGTATTTTTCGTTCGGGCTTTATAACATTTGGTATATTTTTGATCGACGAAAAAAACGAAGGATATACATATACAATTCGAATGATTGTCTGCATGTTTTTTTTTTATCTTCGCGCCTTCTATATACTAAAAGTACTCCTATTTTCCTCATTCCTCTTTCATTTCATAGAGTGCTATTCAGAATTGGTCCATCGTGGCGGAAATGCACATATTTCAGATATTACCACTGCTGTAACTCGAAAACCGTGACTTCTTTTGAAACATGTCTAATTTAAATGTTGCTACATATAATCTTTTCTTTACCTTGGTCGTCTCATATTTTCAATTTTCGCATAAATTACCTCCTTCACATGGCGGAAATACACATATATCTTTTTTTCATTGCTGTAACTCGAAAACCGTAACTCTTTTGAAAAAATGTTCAATTTGAATGTTTCCATATATGGTCTCATCTTTAATTCTGCCGTCTCAGATTTTCGAGAAAAATTGCCCCCATCGGAGGCGGTTTTCATTGGGAAGGAGATTTTGGATTTGACTTTTTCTAAATATGGGATCATTTCAAAATCGGAGCACGTTTTCTATGCCAACGACCGGTGGAACAAATATAAAAAAAAACAAACATACCTTCTATACCTTCTTCGTTAAAAAAACTTTCATCATTTGTGTTTGTTCTTTGAATATCAACGTATGTCTAATGAACTCATATTCTGGCTTCGCGAGTATCGCAAATATATGCTAATTAATTCACTAGCCATTCTTCCTGCAGTATGTCGATGACTCATTGTGTTATATAATAATCAGACAGTGGAGACTTACACACAGGATTGACGGACTGTGTATTATCTCTACAGACTTAATACTTAATTTATCTAAAATAAAGTCGCTATCCGTTCCTGTCTGTCGTTATTTCTGTTTCTTCGGTTACGTCTTCCTGAACCACGCAACATCAGTTTTGATATGGTTTTGAGTATGATTCGGAGAATTTCTTCCAGATAGTTTATGTGAACAATATATTCAAGTTTTCGTTGTTTTTCAATCAAATCGTCAATTACCGATTACTCGATTACCTGGCTTAACCTTGAGTATACATCAAAATAATTTACCAAAGAATTGTAGTTGACCAAAAATTGAAGAAAAAAAAATTTGCTATTTTTTTCTGTGCATTTTATGAAAAATGTTTCGAAAGAAAATTCTAGGTACTGATTTTATCTAAAACCCAATATTGATTTTGATGATATTCACACTACGGCCTTATTTTGATAATTTTTTTAAAAGTTTGAACGGTCGCCATTTTGACACTACTTACCCGATAATGACCAATAACGAACTCGGCCGAGATATTTAAGATACTGATTTTTGTAGCTAATTTGAACTTGATAATTCCAAAACTGCGACCTTAATAAAAAAAAAATTGGAAATACTTGGACATATAACAACATGCCGTTGAAATTTTGTTTACCTAAAATTTATTGGTATTCCATTTCCTATCCTGCTTTCGTATTAATTGTAATTTATTGGTTTATATTCGTATTTATTGTAATTTATTGGTTTATATTATTCTGTATTACTAAACTTCAAGTAAATAATAACGGTTTATTGTGACAATTTCAATTGTTCTTTTATTTCTTTTATATCAATTAATTGTAGAATGACATCATTTTCAAGTCCAGTGAATTTCCTGCAAGCATATCGTAGAATGACTTGAGTAAGCCATAATAATAGAGTTTAATTATTTTCGTATTCTCTTTTTCTCTCATTTCCCCGAAGAGCATCATAGAACAATAGTTGTTCCTCCTCAGCGCGACTCATATATAAGATTCGCGGTGTGTTTCTTTGCTTTGACTTTTTCTTTTGTCTCTGAGTTAACATTTTAATGATTTTTATCTACATTGTGTCATACACATATACAGGGTGATTCACGATGAGTGTTGTATTAGATTTTTTGAGAAAACTACTACAATTTTATGCTGTGGTGACTTTATGACGAAACTATCTAATATAAGGGCAACTTAAGTCATTTCCGGTCATACCGGAAGTAGATGCTAACTTTCTTAATACATACATATTTTGTTCAAAAGTGTAATTCTACTCTCCTCTCTTAAAAGCAACTTTTATTTCAATTTCATACCTTAAAAATCTATTATTTCTGAGATATTTTCATCTTAGTAACATTCTGTGCAAAAATTACCCCTACCACTCCCTCTGGGGGAAGTTTTTGAGGGCAAAAGCATGTCTAATATTGTTTTTTTTCTTCAATGGAACTAATATTCAATTCTCCTCTTTCAAATAAACAAAGAATTATCAAAATCGGAGCAAGTTTACTGTGCATAAAGCGCGAACATCCATAAAAAATAAAATACATATCGATAAAAATAAACAATCGAATTGTATACCTCCTCTGGTTGGTTCGTTTGTCAAAAATAGGAGTAGAATAATAATTTTAAGTAAGTATAAATATATAGTGCAAAGGTAGTACCTAATTACCATATAAGTTGTATTAACATGTTATGCGCCACTTACCTTGAACGACCCTGTATATATAGAACACGGCTGTATAATATGATGATGGAAGGTGTTTTTTTTTCTTCTTCGTTTTATTCGTTTAATGAGACTCTACAATGTAGGACAAATGCTCAAGGTGACTTTTATAAAGTGACAGAAATGTATTTAGTTGTTTTTTTTCATCCACAGAAAAGTACGTATTGTTGGAAATGTTGGAGTATGTATTTAAAATCCCGTGTAACATTTTTGTTAGGGTTATACAATGAACACCAAATAGGTTAATTTTCAAAAAAATATATGGATAATAATAATTGAATTATAGGTAAATTAAAAATTCACAAAGTTCACAACATCGAATTTGGTTGATTTTCTTTTGTCTGAAGTTCTTGATTTAGGAAAAAAATCATCTCGTTGTTCCTTTTGGAGGCCGTTCTTGGGTAAAGTACATTAGATTTTATAATGTTGAATATTGGATCATCTCTCAGCTCCTTTTCCTCATTTGAATGATGAAGACGGTAGAACTTTCAGAAGGGAGAGTCTATATTTAAAAAAATACAACTATTGAAACAGATACAAATGTATTTTCAAGAAATTATTAATGAAATTGTGTCTATTGAAAGTTCAGTGATTTTTTTCAGTTATATGATCTAATGAACTCTGCCATGGTTTTTCATGTTACTTGTTTTGAAATTATTGTTTTTAAATAATAATAGTAATTATCTAGTTCTTCCATAAATATCATTTAAATAATAATGGTTATTTCTCTGGAGAGCCAGAAAGTTATTTTCTAATGTTAAATTTTTCCTTGTTCGTGTAAAATGTGAAAGGTGCTATGTATATAAAAGATGGCCACTATTCATTACTTAATAACCGTGACCATGATATAGGTATAAACTGGGCAACAAAATTAGTGAGAGAATAATAATTATAATAATTGGTTTTCTAATTGGATGTTAGACTTTGCTTGTTATAATAATTATTTTTAGTAGGTAGATCTGCGCATAACTCGGCCACCTTAACTACTTAATGTACTTTATAAATTTATTAAAATAGTCTATTGAATCCATTATTTCTATTTTTGAACGACGACCCGAACGGAGGAGGTATACAATTCGACAATTTTTTTTAATGACCGACTTAAAAAAAAAGGAGGTTGTTTACAATTCGATTGTATGTAAGCTGCTTCATTTGAAATATGAGAGTTGAGAAATGGTACCAGATTTAGAAAAACTCAAATCTATCCAAAACTACCCCCCAAGGGAATGGAGTGGCCAATTTTTCTACAAAATCGAAAAACTGAAACAGCAGAATTAAAGATGATACCATATCAGGAAATGAAATTTAAACACTTTTTCAAAAGAGTCCGAAATATTTGTATTTCCCGCTTGTGGAAGGGGTAATTTAAGATGGCCAAAGTAAAAAAAGAGATTATATGTAGCAACTTGTAAATTGGACAATTTTCAAAAAAAAATTACGGTTTCCGAGTTACAGCAGTGGAAACGTCTGAAATATGTGTATTTCCGCGATGTTTTGAAATCTTGGAATATGTATAAGCAATATATTATCTTATTTGGTGAACGTTGAATTATTTTGATGACTAATAATGTTACACTCAAAAGTGTGTAATTGATATTGTTTACTAAAAATTGGACCGACTTTATTAGTTGGTGCACTGAAAATACAAAATAATAATAATAATTCTTACTACAACTGCACTACTTTAAAATTACCAGCACCAATAGTATTGATATTATTTTCTATTATTCAGTGCACCAACTAATGAAGTCGGTCCATTTTTTTTTTTTAATTTTTGATTACCTAGTAAAGCTGGTCCAAGTGTTCCATTACTGAATTTAGTTCTTATTTTGTACAAGATGTTTTTCTCTTTTCTGTGCATGGAATAAAAACAGCAGAAATTATTTTTTGCAATAAAAAAACATTTGCTGTGGATATGTATCGATACGGTTTTTTAATTAGGTATATTTTTAAGTCTATAAAGTTGCAGTAAATTATAGCTTAATAAATTTTCTTTTATTGTAATATATAGCTAATAAGCCCCATATCTTTTATTTGTATCATATAGTTTCACTAGTTTAGTTATTTATTTAACATTTTTGCTTGGTTCATTAATCATCATAAATATTTTTTACAAAAAATTGGACCGACCTTATTAGTTGGTGCATTGAAAAATACAAAATAATATTAATTCTATTGGTGCTGGTACTTTTGAAGTTGTTCAGTTTTAGTTTGATTGATAACTTTTGGCACCAACTTCACGAATACCAGCTCCAATAGAATTAATATTATTTTGTATTTATCAGTGCACCAACTCATAACGTCGGTCCATTTTTTTGTAAAAAATATTCATCTCAAACTTTCAAGTGTAACATTAGTCACCAAAATCGTGGAACGTTCACTAATACCAAAGAAGATAGTACTTAGCTTGTAGTTGTTATTATTGAGATTTCAAATTTTACCATTTCACCACAGCTGTAACTCGAAAACCGTAACTCTAAGGAAAAAATGTTTATTATAAATGTTGCTACAAACAGTCTGTTTTTTATGTGCTATCCTCAGATTTTTAATTTTCGAAAGAAATCGCCCCCTCCGCATGGTGAAAATACACATGTTTGAGATTTTAGCATCAATAAACTCGAAAACCGTAACTCTTTTGAAAAAATATTGTTTATAAACGTTTCCGGATATTCTCGTATCTTTAATTTTGCCACCTCAGATTTTCGAGAAAAATTGCCATTTTCACCTTGTTTTTTGAAGGGAAGGAGATTTCGGATTTGAGTTTTTATGAATATGGGACCATTTCTCAAGTCTCCTCTTTCAAATAAAATAAAATAAACCAAAAAAAAGCAGGTAGTCGAATTGTATACCTCCTCCGTTTGGGTTCGACGTTAAAAGGTATATCTACTATGCAAAATTCTAGAATAAAAAAAAAGGTCCAGTTTTTACTATGTGAAACATAACTTTTGTCTTAAAAATATCACTTGTTATTTTTTTTATTAGTCGTTGGCCCTTCAAGGTTTAAACACCATATATAAATCAATTTAAATAAAATTGCACTCTTGCAACCGTATTACCGTACATAATCTTACTCGTATTATAATTACTATTCACGAGCTTTGCTTATTTATGTAGGTAACTTTGTAATAAAGGAAGTTAGAGGTAATGTTGCAAAAACCATGCAAAAGGCAAGTAAGATATAGAAAATTTTCACGGCTTCGCACATAATGTATACTATAGGATGTGAGTGAGGTCAGTCAGTCACTACAGAAGAAGGAAGACGATATTAGTCATAACGCCAATAATAGTATAGGAATAGGTCAGTGGCGCCGAATGAGTGTTGAATTGGAGATATATGGGAATGTTTTATGGTTTCAGAACAAATATAATGAGAATAAAACTACATTAAAATAATTCATTTTTGACTGACTTTAAAAAAGGAGGAGGTATGCAATTCGGTTGTATGTTTGCTTTTCTTTTATTTTACTTTTTCTATGTGTGGCTGTTCGTATGTTTTGCATATTAAACGTGCTCCGATTTTTTTATTATTTTTATTTATTCACTTACTGAATGGCAAAGCCAATTTACAAAAAAAATATTCAACAAATTGTAAAGTACCTACAAAGTATTATTGAATGCTTATGTCTAGTGTCTACTTTATTTAAAGATGTTACAAATCTGCTACTTACGAAAGAAAACAGTAAGGTAAACATATAGCTATAGCCTTTTCAGTTGATTTTTGAAGGCCTGAAGCGACAAATTAAATAAATTTAAGTTATCATTATATTGGTTTCCTAGCTTCAGAAGATGAGGAATCGGACTGTTCCAAGCTTAATTGCTATGAAGAAAGTTACAGTGAATAAATATTTTTTACAAAAAATTCGACCGACTTTATCAGTTGTTGCAATGAAAAATACAAAATAATATTAATTCTATTGGTGCTGGTAATTTTGAAGTTGTGCCGTTGTAATTTGTTGTAGGCACCAACTCCAAAAGAACCAGCTCCAATAGAATTAATATGATTTTGTATTTTTCAGTGCAACAACTGATAAAGTCGGTCCAATTTTTTGTAAAAAATATTTATTTCACATTTTTGAGTGGAACATTAGTCATGAAAATTGTTGAAGGTTCACTAATACCCAAAAAGTTATAGGTAGGTTTAGCTTGTACTAGCGGAAATACTCATATCACATATTTCAGACTTTACCACTGCGAAACTCGGAAACCGTAACTCTTTTGAAAGAAATGTTCAATTTAAATGTTTCCGGATATGGTCCCCTTTCTAATTTTCAAATCTCGAATTTTCGATTTTCGGCAAAATTTGCCCCTTCCACATAGCTGAAACACATATTTCATACTGTAGCGTATGATTATTTTTAAAAATGTCCAATTGAAACATTTCCGGATATGAAATTTTCGTTAATTTTGTCATCTCGGATTTTCAATTTTCGAGAAAAATTGACCCCTCCACCCCATTTGGGGGTGTTTTTTGGAGGCAAGGAGATTTTGGATTTCATTTTTCTCGATATGGGACCATTTCTCAACTCTCCTCTTTCAAATGAAACAAAAATCGTCTAAATCGGATTACGTTTACTATGCAAAACGCGCGAACAGCCATAAGAAATTTAATTTGTATACCTTCTCCTTTTTTTGAAGTCGGTCAAAAATATCACCATTTCTGGTATTTTTTGTTCGATTTGAAAAGTTAATAGTTGAAGTAGTTCTGGGCAGTTGATTTCATTATTTATTATTCTGAAAAGGAAAACTCAAGTTCATAAAAATTCTCCTATCTTCTAATGATTTACGTTATAGTATGGGTCCCATATAACTGAACAATATTCGAGAATGGATTTTATGAAAGCACAAAATATAATCTTTTTTGTTTCAATCGAAAAATCATTAGAAATTCTTAGCAAAAAACCTAGCATTTTGTGACTTTTCGCCACAAACAGCCATATATAAAAAAGCAAACATACAACCGAATTGTATACCTCCTCTTCTTCTATGTCGGTCAAAAAGACTTTGAACCTATACAAAGTGAGAGTTGTGTGTCTTCTTTCTAAATATGTTTTTTACTTAAACTAGAATCGACTTTATTAGTTGGTTTACTGAAAAATACAATATAATACTGGTTCTATTGTTGCTAGTATACCCATGGACAAGATATTTGAGACGAGATCTGAGGGTATTTCCCCTTTACTAATCGTTTCACGGCCCCATTGCGGGTGGATTCCTGGTACGAATTCGCTAAATATTATGGTATTTGGAAGATAAAGGCGAAAGATTAAAATTACCTTTTTTGCAAGAAAATAAAAAAATAATCTCAAATATCTTGTCCACTATAATACTGTTGATGTATATATATATATCACCAGCACTACTAGATTTGATATGATTTTGTATTTTTCATTACACTAACTAATAAAGTTGCTCCTAGTTTTCATAAAAAAAATAATAAATCGAATTCATATTCATATTGGTGAATAATAATACTTTCTGTACGCCTATGTTGTCTCATTTATGTATCTACTTGTAAAACGGTACCTATCTATATAGCCAGACAGCATATTATATATTAGTATTTAATTTTTTTTTGTGGTTCATCATACGATGGGTTTTAGATAAAATGCTTACATATAACAGATTAAGACAAGATTCAGTACAGAATGTAGATCATGTAGTGATAATCTAGTAATAGTAGTCTTATGATTGACATATTACGGTCACTTGTTTGTTCTTCTGCTGGGTATATTGGATCTTTTTCGAAATCAAATCATACAAAGTTTATATTCAAAAATAAGTTGCCTGGAGAAACTATTTTGATCGATCGAAAATGACAGTATAGTACTGTGAAGAAAAATTCAATGTTCGAAAAGTAATAAAAAAATATTTAGTAGAAATATCAAAAGTAATCATGAGAAAAATGAAGACCTTGCAATTTAAAACGGCATTAACGTGACTTTTCTAGTGAATAAACGGTAACTTAATTCTAGTTTTTAAAAATATCTACGCCTTACCCTGGATATCTTTTAACTTTACAGTAAGGCTTATACATTTTTGAACGACGAATCAAACGGAGGAGGTATACAATTCGACTATTTGTCTACATGTTTTTTTTTCTTTTTTTTTATGGATGTTCGCGCATTACAAATAGGTAGTAAACTTGCTCCGATTTTCATGATTCCTTTTTCATTTAATAGAGAATTGGTCACAATGAAAAAAAAAACGACATTCAACATGTGCTTCCCCTCAAAAACTTCTCCCAAAGTGAATAGAGGGGGCATTTTTTTTTCGAAAATGGAAAATATGAGACGGCTAAAATAAAGAAGAGATTATATGTAGCAACATTTAATCTGCACATTTTTCACAAAAATGTACGGTTTCCGAGTTACAGCAATGGGGAAAATTTATGTGTATTTAAAAAAATATATTTTTTTTGAGTTCTATTGAATTTATCATTGGAACTCTTCACAATGACAAACAATATCATTCTAAATACATATTTGAAATAATTTAGAACTCCCAGTACAAAAATGTGATCTACTGAAGTCGTGCAACGTTGCCAAATCGGAACTGTCAGTCCACGGGAATATTTTACGATATCAATATATATATATATATATATATATATATATATATATATATATATATATATATCTACCTTATCGAACGTGATAAGCATTTAGCGAAATTAAGTATTGACATCTTTTTTAAGAAATCTTTCATGAATGATAAAGTATTAAATATGAGAAATAACTTTAAAATAACATCGAGGAAACTATTTCGCATAGATATATACTTAGAAATTATAATCAGGGTTTAAATATACTCACATTGGTAATTTTTTCAAAGATATAATATTTGTTATAAACACTCAGAATCCGATTCTGATAAAAAAAGAACAGATTAACAATCCTTTCCATGTATTTAATTAATATCCCAATGAATGTTCTCTATAATTGCGAGTGACGTCATGCATTCCCCACTATCAAGTAGTAAGTAAAATTAACGGCGCGATGCTCTATCTAGATATCTAAATGAGAGAAGAAAAAAAACATGTCAGCAACCATAAATTTTGGCGCATACAAGTAAGTGACGCCTTTCCAGCTAGTAGAAGAAGACTTAAGTGTCTTCTTAACCGCGATTTCAAATACCTTCTTCTTTTTCTTTTTTTTTTTTGAGTGACAAGATGAATTGCGCCAATGTTGAAACGGTATTCAAGCTTTAATTTTAATTTAGAGAGGGGTCGCTTTATTTAGATGGATAAAGGATGATTCTTATGTTTGGATGATTTTTTGTTGAATAACCTCAGAATGTTATAAATACTATATATATAAATAGAGACCCACATTGAATTTTGAATTTTTTCTGCTAGATATGTAAGAACATATTTTAGAAAATTATCCCAATAAATAAAAAAAAGTGCTGCAGATGACGAAAATAGAGCCATAAAAAAGTATTAGAGCAAGGAAAAAATCAGCATCCCGCTATTTATTATGTTGTAGATACAATCATTGTGCGATGTTGCCAGAATGACAAGTTTGTACGGACATCCGATACATGAAGTCGAATTTGTAGGAATAATTTAATAAATAACTAATGAAATATTGATAATATGTCGTCATAGTAAACAACGTGGTGGCGCACAGGCCTGTTATATAAGTCGGAATTAGGAGAAATTCGAGGTGAAAAAAGTAAACTTTAGAATTTTTCTCCTTACCGCCTAATAATTTTTGTCATCTTTGTTAAAATTTCGTAAAGATTTCCATATATACACCAAACTATACGAAGGAGGAACAACAAAGGGTATCTATCTGATTTTCCGCTGGCGAAGTAGCGGGCAGAAGCTAGTATTAATATTATAAAGTGGTTACAAATCAATGAAAATGGCATAACCTAAGCAACAAGCTTCTCGATGCAGGTATCGCATGATCGTCGGAGACAAAATTTTAAAATTTCATTCAATATAAAAATTTTCAAACATATTTATATTTATGTATATCAGTTGAAAATAAATATCAGAACATCCACTTTGTTGAAACTAAAACAATATTTTTATATCTTTTGTAGTAATACATGCACTTCTTTTCTATTCCTTTCTATTATATCGATTTTCACAGTGAAAATATTCTCGAAAACACCTCATATCTCACCCACACCTAAACATATATAAGTATATAATACCTATAGGTACCTGACCGCCCTTTATCGATCTGTAAACATTTGAATGTTGATATAAGAACAACACATTTCATTTGCTTGAAATACAAATCAAGATACGTACTCGTACATTGAACGTTTCGGTATGTTTTACTTTCGAAGTTTAGAATAAATATTTCTTCGAGTCGGTGTTTTGTATATTTATTCTTTTAGCTTAAATGAACTGGCGCTGGTTTGTTCATTCTTGGATCTCTTATATAAATGCTTTTTGATGTCAATCAATATAGCGCAGAATAGAAGAGGTACAGTGAACTTTTGAGGGAATCGATCTTAAACTAGGTAAAACCCAAGTTGATTTGAATAATAAAATAGTATGTTGCTTTCGTTTCATTGTAGTAGATGATTACGGTGTTTATAGAATAAAATCGATAAAAATCGTAAAGTTCTATTTTTGTTCCGAAAAGTTATTCATTTTCCATTTTAGGTGGGCTTTTAATTTCATTAAAGCCTCGCGTTTCAATAAACAACACCAGTTATACGTTGAATATTTTTTTTATTAATGTCCAATGGATATAGATCACTTCAAATACAACAGTTCTATTTTTTCGACGAGTATGAAAAGCTCTCTAACTGACAGTTTTCTCAACTTTTTGTACCATTATGTCAAAAATTGTCCTCTCTGATGTACGGATTATACGCACGAAAAAATTACCTAGTCGTGAAAAACACCCATTTTCGTAATAAAATTTTAACAACATTGTTGTCAGAAGTGGGATCTTCAACAAGATCATTCAGAACAAGAAAGCCTAACCGAGTGTGCAAGTTTATAAAACTTTAAAAAAAAAAAAACACGTTAAAACCAGCCAGGGAACTAATGCACTGGTAACCTGAATGAGTAAAGCGTCTGCGAGGCCAGATTTTGTCTGCAAATAAAAAAAATTGTTGTAGTTATCCCTCCATAATAGGAAAATGTTCCAATTGATGAATAAAATACTTTCATCAACCTGATGTGATTTGTTAATTTGAGATGTTAGCCTCTTTATTGCATAAAATGTCGAGGTTAGTTTGTTGCAAGTTTTCAAGCATCTCCATTTTTGCCTTGAAACTTCAAGGACCAGCTCGTGTTAATCGTGAGAATCTGTTGCGGTGTTGTTTCTTATAATATGAGCGGTGTCTTCTAGTACTGGCCTTGTGCTCTATTTTCCTTGAGAGTTTGATGATAAACATCTTTCAAATGAAAAAAACTGAGGGTGATAATAATTTAGTATTTTTAGTTTCCTTTGATATAATTAGTAAAGATTTGTTTGTAGTTTATATTGTAAAAGTTCTGTTTTGTTCTAAAGTTTTCTAATTTTCTGTCAAAAGAATATGAAGAACTTGCCTAGGTTCTGCACGCAATAAAACTTTTTAATGGTTGTTGTTTAGATGTTCATAAGCACGAGCTTCTTATAATATTCTTATCTGAATAATATATTTTTCAAATGATTCCTGTAATTTTCCAGCATGTTTTGATTTTATTTGCTGATAAATAGATTTACTTCCTGAAATATGATATATTTATTTGTAAACTTAACATGATAAAGGACTTCTCTTCATCATCCTCGTGAACATGAGTCATTCTATATAATTATTTTATTACATATATATAAACTTATCTTATCAGTTTATTTGTAAACATTTACATTTTACATTATACTGTTTTGAACTTCTACCAGTTATACTTGAGATGATTGACTCAAAATTCAAGTACGATTTCTAAGCAGAAGCTGCGAACACATATTCTAAAAATTGGCCTAGTGCGAGTTGAATTCACTTGCAGACGGTTCCGTAATTAGGTTTTTCTGTAATCTACAAAAAATTATTTTTGTATTTTTTTTTTCTTTAAAATTATTGACTTGATTACGGAGATTGGACAGGCAGATATAGCTAAATATACCTAGATTTTTCAAAGTAATGATAAATGATAAATATTGTTAAGATTTCATATACAAATCCATATTTGTAATCTGACTAATATTATAAATGCGAAAGTAAGTTTGTTTGTTACGCTTTCACGCCTAAACGACTGAACTGATTTTGATGAAATTTGGTACAGCGATAGCCCTTGGGAAAGAACATAGGCTACCTTTTATTGCCCTTGGGACTCTATGTGGTGGGTTCCGTACCTGAAAGTTGTATATATAGAGTTCAGCTATGGCTGGATTTTGATGGTCTTTTTGTCATGTCTGTTTGTATAATTTTTTGGAATAATCTGGTAGTGGCTGTAAGAGTAACTAGCCCCTAGGTGGAGGGTTCTATACTCTGTTCTATACCTGTAATACCCAAAGAAATATCTGTAATCTCTAAAGCTGAATTTTCGTGGATTTTTCGCTGTTTGTGTGTGCCAGTGCGACTGAGACTTAAAGGTGGAGGATTCCATTCCGGAAAATCCCTAAGACATATGCAGGAGACATTATCATGCTGTTCTCTCTTGCTGGATGTATCTGGGTTGGTGTTCGGACTGGTTCTACGTTGGAGTGGGACTCCGAGATAGAATGGTTCCATACTCAAGACTTTTTATGACTTTATGTTTTCGTACCACAATTTTGTAAGTGTCGGGAAATGCCGGGTAAAACAGCTAGTTCCATATAAAATGTTTTATTAAGATGATAGAAGCATTTAATTTGAATTGAAAAACCTTGAACTCTTTTCTGATCCAAAATCCATATTGATACTGTTGCAAGTTTACAAACAATCAAGTAGCAAAACAAGTCTCCTTCTCCAGACTAAGTGAGACCATACAGATGATCAAAAACAGAATTATTGTCTCAAGAGATGAATGAGAAATTAGAAGGGTGGGTATAAGCGTGGGCTGCAAGGTCAAGGACTCGAGCTGAGTGGTGGGGGATGACCGAAACGGGGAGTCAATTCTCGAGATCGATCGTTCGTTGAACGTATACGTTCATGAACGAATAAAATCGAACGGATAGTTCGACCAAGGCAATATCTTCAACTACTCGTTCCAACAAAAGAGTACGCTAATTTTGGACGAAGAATAAATTTGGCATCGTGGCAAAATTTATCACTGAATGTATTTTCTGATCTTAGGCTACAACAGAGAACAGAGGCGTACACCATGTTCTCTGATCAAATAGTTTCAATATTTTATGATCTAAGGTTTTGATAGTTCTGCCCCTCTGGGAGTCAAGTCTCGAGATTGTTCATTCCAAGAAGACTGTATGATCGTTCGTTGAACTTATACGTTTCTGGCGTCATGAGCGTAGAGTTCGGGAAATTGCAATTCTCAGAGAACGAATACCTGAACTAATCGTTCCAAATCATCGCTCAAATGTCTGCTCGACAACGAGTGCTCTCTATCATAGGTCGTGTCCACAGCAGTGCCTGATTACTAATCGATTAGTAATCAGTAATCAAAAATCGGTATCTTGTGGACACGACTGATTACTGATGCATCATTTGTCAAACTGACACTTGTCAAATGATTTGAAATAATTTAATTCGACAATATTAGAGGAATTGAAAATGGAAGAAGAAAACGTATTTTCTATTCAATATGTTTATAATGAAAAAGATTATGTGGTAAATGGAACGATAGAGGTCCATAATAGAATTGAGAAATATCTGAAACAAAATATAGCTTATGTTACTATGGTTTTCTGATAGCTGTCACATTGAAGACGTCAACTTTTTGATTACCTGATTACTAATCGAAAAAAAAATAACTTCACAGAAATAAAAACATAAAAACAAATAATAATAGAATATATGGTTCCTGGAGAAACTACCTCTAAATATCATACAATTTCGCCAGTAGTAACCCCTTTAGATCCTTCAGTTCCGAAGCAATATTTTCATTAGCTACCACATTTCTTTCCATAAGAATGATTTTTTTTCTGTAGTACTCTTTTTTTATTTGAACTTTCTCATGTAAAAGATCAATAGTTTTATTGCCTTGTTCCACAGCCTTATCTAATCGCTGGGTAGCAACATTCCTTATTTTAGTTCTCTTTCCTCCATGAGTCACAGTCGATTTTTCATTATTATATAATTTGTCCTTCACATCGTTGTGATCTGTCACAACATTCAGAGGATTGGTTTCATTTGGTCGATTGGCACTTACTGTGGTATTTTCATCGTCCACCTCAATCTCGGAAACCTTTGATTCAGCTACTCCCAATAAGCCTTTTATGGCAGTATCGCCAATGATTTCAACAATTTTTTCATCTGAGACAGAGAGATCTATTGCAGGGCCACCACCTGTTTTTGAGAAATTGGCATTTATCTGAGCCTTCTTAGTTTTGGCTCTTGACTGAATGTCATGCCAACTCTGAAAAATACGTCATGAGAGTATATAAAATATACAGCAAGGATTTATTTTATATACCTTTCTCCAATCTTTCCACTCTTTATTTGCACCTGGGGTTGAATTTAAAATATTTGTAACATCCTTCCACATTGTTATAGAGTCTTGCCTGGTGAAATTAGACGAAAATTTCTGTTTTAATTGAGGATGGGAGCGCATAAACTCAATTAAAATATCCTTCTGTTCAACTGACATTGGTTTATTTCGTCTGTCCATGTTTAATCACAAAAATAAATTCAATATTGTCAACAAAAGCAAATCTGACGAATCTTAAGCATTTCAAAGTTTAAACTTTACATTCAATGATCAGGCAGCACGGAAATTTCAAAACCATAGACCATATAATACTACTACTATATGGTTACAGAACGGAGTATACGTCTTTGTTCTCTGATACGGTCTAAGAAAAACAAATTCATTGATAAATTATGCCACGATGCCACATTTATTCATCGTTCGAAATTAGCGTACACTTTCGCTGGAACGAGTGGCTGAAGATATGCTCGAGAATTGACTTAGTTCGAACTATTCGTTCGATGTCACTCGTTCACGAAATTATTTGTAAGACGAACGGTCGGTCGATCTCGAGAATTTATTCCACTTCTGAGAAAAGCAACATCTTATCTTAATATCGAATTCTCCTAGGGGGAGTTGGAAAGGGATTCAACTTTTCTATCAAATTTTGAACCAATTGTTGGTTTAATCGAAATAAATACATATTGTCTGATAAAAGATGAAATGGAGTTTGCCTAAATTGCCCATAATAATGTCTCTTGCGACATTCATACACTAACATTTCAGATTCACCTACAATATTATTATATTATTATATTATCTAATATAAGACATTCTACGTTCATTTTTGAACAATTGGAAAACACAAGTAGATATTCAAAACCGTCAAAACATGTGCTTAATTCAACATCGCTCGCTTTGGAACGATTAGTTCATGGATTCGTTCTCTGAGAATTGCAATTTCCAGAAATCTACGCTCATTACGTCACGAACGTATACGTTCGACGAACGACCGATCTCGAGAATTGACTCCCGGCTGTTGTTTTATTGATTTAGGTCCGTCGTATATATATATATATATAGACGATATTGGGGGACTTTTCCCATATCCCTTACGAAATTTGAGGATAGCATTAGGGGGGAGGAAGGTATCCAGTGGGTTTTCTTGCGTGCGGATTACGTTGTTTTGGATTACCTTTTTTCATTCAAATATTCTATTGGTCGAATTCTTTCCTCTCTTTTTTTTTTGTTCGAGTAGGATGTTTCTAGAAACATTTGGGGTCTGTAAAAGTTTTAGTACGGCTTCCTCAAAATTGTCATCGACGACTATTCTCGTACCCATTGCAATTCTTTTCACACTTTGCTGGTAAAAATAGTAGTGAAACCGAATATTTGCCAGCGTCTTCATAAAAAATGGAAGGAATTCGGATATATTTTTGTTTTTTATGTGTTTACGTCGATGCGAAAAGCTTAGAAATAGTCTTCAATTTTCAAAATTATCATGTCGCTAAAGTGGATAAAGATGCATACTTTATTCATACTTTTGTTTCTTAATCCTTGTTCCCAAAGATACTTTTGCTCTTAAGGAAAAGGGAGTTTGAGAAATGATAAATATTATTTACCCAATTGTTGATGCTTAGGAAAAAAATATTTATTTCGGACTTTTGAGTGTAACATTAGACATGAAAATCGTTGAACGTTCACTAATACCAAAGAAGATAGTACCTACTTATCCTATTCTTTGCTTGTACTTGTACCAAAAGTTTTCAATCTAACTGCAACTGTACAACTTTAAAAGTACCAGCACCAATAATGTACTTTTCAGTGCTCCAACTGATAACGTCGGCTCAATTTTTTGTTAAAAAATATTTATCATAGCATTTCATTGTAATAATCAATCGGTTAGGTTTTTTGCAATATATATATATATATATATATAAGGTAAAATTGCTTAACACTCGGTACGATACTACTTATTATTCCCTGATGAAAAACTGACTACCAGACGATGACTTACTCAACATATAATTATATATATTTTTTATTATTTATAATGATTTCTCGGCCTAGATTTATCTGTGATATATATATATATATATGTATACATATATTTCATATAAAATTTTGCAACTATTCTAATAGAATGGAAATTAAACAATTTCAATAATATTCTCGATTAACGTGTATTATATTATTAAACATGCAAAAAGTTTATAAGCTTCGTGTTATAAATAGGCTGTTTTTTTGTTCTTTTCTTTTCTAGAAGCAAACATATATATTAAACTCAATACACGAACACGTTGAGCTCGATATAATAACTGTGACTAGCGCAATCTAGCTTTGATTTAATCTCCCATGGATGAATGGTAGTACAATATTCTTTGAGTTTATATTGAAGGAATATCTGATCGAAAATGTTCCTCATCAAATAAGAAAACGTTTGCAGTACGTTTTTCATCATAGTAAAAATTTTCCGATTTGAACGATTATCTTTCCAATAGAAACTGCTGAAAAATGGTCATGTAGAAGAATTTTAGAAATACAATCATATTTCTCCTAAAACAAATCCCCCCAAAAGGACAGATGGATTTTTTTCGAAAATCATTTTCAGTAACTTTTAAATTGAGTATATTTCAAAAATCAAGTTTGTGCTCTCAGGAAGAGGAATTTTCGAAAAACAGGAAACATTTTTATACTAAAAATATAGACTGTGAAGTGTCTTGAAGAAATTAAATTTTTCTACAAAAAAATCGGACCAAATGAAAAAAGAATCATCACAATCGTTGCAAAACTATGATTTTATTATACAAACCGCGCGAACAGACATTAAAAGCAGACAAACAGACGAATTGTATAGCTCCTGCGCAAAAATACTTTTTGTTTTTGTTACCCATCGGAAGAACGAGTATTCTGGCTGAACGGTTCTTCGTATCACAGAATTGACTTGATCAGACAATTTTTATATTCGATCTATTTTTTTTTAGAACGGTAAAGTGGAAGCTACGGAACCCTCAAGGTACATAACTTTTAAGTGCTTGTCGGAAACATCGAGAAAGATTTCGGTGACAACTTTTATACTTGAATTTTGAATTGAATTTCCTGATACTTATTCCTTCCCATCCTTTTCTGTTACAGGGAAAAGTTTACCTATTCGATAAAGTTTTCAAACCAAATGCCACCCAAGAAAAAGTCTACAATGAGGCAGCCAAAAGTATCGTTACAGATGTACTTTCAGGATTCAATGGTACCATATTTGCATATGGTCAAACATCATCGGGAAAGACACATACCATGGAAGGTGTTTTAGGTAAGTTTCAAAATATCAATCACATCAATGTAAAACCAGCAGTATACAGCTCTCTCATCGCATCTGCACATTTGGACGCGCAAGACATTTTCCAGACGAAAACTTGTCTAAATCAGCTCAGTATGTTTGTTATTAAAATTCTGGTTGATTTTCCATTTGAATTATGTATTACATGGTTGTGTTTATTCTTTTTTCTTTATAGGTGATCCTCAAAAGCAGGGTATAATCCCTCGTATAGTTAATGACATTTTTAACCATATTTATGCCATGGAAGAAAATCTCGAGTTCCACATTAAAGTATCCTACTTTGAAATTTATATGGATAAAATTAGAGACTTATTAGATGGTAAGTGAAAGATTGTCATAAAATAATATTAACAATAAAATAAATATTTTGTATATGACGCCATATTTTCTTTCGAAATCAACACCTTCTTTACTTTTTTCTAGTATCGAAAGTCAACTTGAGTGTCCATGAGGACAAAAATCGTGTTCCCTATGTCAAAGGAGCGACAGAACGTTTCGTATCGAGTCCTGAAGAAGTTTTCGAAGCTATCGAAGAAGGCAAATCAAATAGGCATATTGCAGTAACAAGTAAGTCACCTTATTAGATGATCAAATATTGTTCCCAATGGTATTAATTGAATTTCTATTCCAGATATGAATGAACATTCGTCTCGATCACATTCAGTATTCCTAATCAATGTTAAACAAGAAAATTTAGAAAACCAAAAGAAATTGTCCGGCAAACTTTACCTAGTAGATTTAGCTGGTTCTGAAAAAGTCTCAAAAACCGGTGCCGAAGGCACAGTCCTGGACGAGGCAAAGAACATCAACAAATCCCTTTCTGCTCTCGGTAATGTAATCAGTGCTCTTGCTGATGGCAACAAAACCCACATACCTTACCGTGACTCTAAATTAACCAGGATTCTCCAAGAATCCTTGGGTGGTAATGCAAGGACAACAATTGTCATTTGTTGTTCTCCGGCTAGCTTTAATGAATCCGAAACAAAGTCAACATTGGAATTTGGTAAACGAGCCAAGACTGTGAAGAATGTCGTATGCGTCAACGAAGAATTGACAGCTGAAGAATGGAAGAGGCGGTATGAGAAGGAGAAGGAGAAAGTTGCGAGACTCAAGGGTAAAGTGGAGAAGCTTGAAGAGGAACTGAATAGGTGGCGAAACGGTGAAACGGTCACAGCTGAGGAACAAGTTAATTTGAATGAATTAAGCGAAGCTGCCTCGACCCCAGTATCCGGTATGGAGGAAAGTACCATTATTGACGAAAAGGCAAAGGCAGCTGGTCCAATTCCAGCGACACCAGCCTTGATGATTGGCTCCACATTAGGTTTGGAGGAGCGTACCAAATTGGAGCTGGAACGCGAACGACTCTACCAACAATTAGATGAAAAGGATGAGGAAATCAATCAACAGAGCCAGTATGTGGAGAAACTGAAAGAACAAATGCTGGAACAAGACGAACTCATCGCCAGCACACGAAGAGACTACGAGGCACTTCAGGCCGAGATGAACAGGATACAACAGGAGAACGAAAGCGCCAAAGAGGAAGTTAAAGAAGTCCTGCAAGCTTTGGAAGAGCTTGCTGTAAACTATGACCAAAAGAGCCAAGAAGTGGATGCCAAGAACAAGGAAATGGAATCTCTGTCGGAGGAATTGATGCAGAAACAGGCGAGCTTAAACACCACCACCACCGAATTGCAGCAGCTGAAAGATATGAGCAGTCACCAAAAGAAACGCATCGCTGAAATGTTGAGCAATCTACTCAAGGAATTGGGTGAGATTGGTTCGACATTGGGCAATGATACAGCTGCTGCAGCAGCTGCAGTCACCAATAATCCAGATCTCAAGATGAACAACGATGCTGCAGCCAAGTTGGAAGAGGAATTCACCGTTGCACGTCTATACATTTCCCGAATGAAGAGTGAAGTGACCAATTTGACGCAACGTTTACACGATATCGAAAATAAGGAGCAGGATAGTAATAGAAAAGTGTGTGAATATGAAAAGGAATTGGGTGAATGTCGTCTGCTGATATCACAGCACGAGGCGAGAATGAGAAGTTTGCAGGAATCGATTCGAGAGGCGGAGAACAAGAAGCGAATGTTGGAGGAGAGTATCGACTCGTTGAGGGAGGAGTGTGCGAAACTTAAGGCTGCCGAACAGGTAAGGAATGATTCTGTAGTTCAAATTTATGACTATTTTACTGGATATTTAATTTTTGTTTATTATTTTTCCTTCTCAACAAAGGTGCAAAGTGCCAGCGAAAGCGAAAAGAAGGAGGCCAATGAGCTGCGCGTAGCCTTGGAACAGCAAATGGATCAGCTGAGAGTGGCACATCAGAAGCAAGTGGCCGCTCTCAGAGACGAGATTGCCGAGAAACAGGCACTCATCAATGACATTAAAGAGTGAGTTGGAAAGTTTGAGACCAAAATGGGAAAATACTCGATAATTATTTTTTGTTTGCAGCTCCAACCAGAAGCTCACCTTGGCCCAACAACAGCTGCAAGCCGACTACGAGAAAGTAAAGAATGAGGAGACTGAAAAGTCGCACAAGCTGCAGGAACTCATGTCAGTAGATCCATTAAGTAAAAAACATAATTATTATAAAAATTATCATGATCGCGATAACAACAGATACATTTATGAATCATCCCATCTTAAACAACAACCAGAACAACGTCCCAAATCGCCATCTTGGGAAGAATTTATACCATATAAAAATGAATTGACGCCTCCATGTTCACCAATCAAACATCATAACACGTCAAAATTAACCAAAGAGGCAATGAACAACATTAAGAAATTATCTTGTACTTCATTTGTGCCATGTTCGATGTCCATTTTTCACATTCATACATTCCATTTGCATTTATTTATTTCGTTGACATTGCTTCTGGTTACGCATCGGTGTCCACAATATTTGGTTGTGATTTAAAAAAAAGAGAAATATTTTTATTTTATTTTTTAGGTTAGTTTTGGCGGGAAAATATAAATTCGCTAAATACAAGGAAGAATTTCGGCTAACAGTATTTGGTATCGTAGGATTTATGATATTTTGACGGGAAAATATAAATAATAAGGAAATGGACCGAGGAGATTATAATTTGCAATAGATTTCAAGTAAAAAGAATTTAAATTAGTTCTAGAAGTTTTTGGTTGTAAATATATATTATAAAAAAATGAAGTTTAGTTTTGGCGGGAAAATATAAATTCTGCAAAAGACAAGGGAGAATTTTGGCTAACAGTATTCGGTATCGTAGAATTTATGATATTTTGGCGGGAAAATATAAATAATAAGGAAATTGACCGACGAGATTGTAATTTGCAATGGATTTCGAGTAATAAGGAACTAGAGCGTGTGAAGTTTTTTATGGATTTTGAATGGTTTGTTGTTTTTCCGAATCTGAAAAGACAATAAAAATATTTTTTTTAAATAGAAATGAGAATCAAAGTCTCACAAAACTAACGGATAAAAAAATATTAATATGGAACGCAGTAAGCGTAATAATTTTTAAATTAGTTCTAGAAGTTTTTGTTTGTAAATATATTTGATATAAAAAATTAGACGATTTTTTTATAATAAAAGTATTTTCTGTCGTTTTTGAAAAAGGCATTTATTTTAGTATTTTTTTTTAATTATGAAAACAATTTTTTATTATTTTGAAACATTTTCGGGTTGCTTGAAAACAGAACCAAAATGAACCAAAAAAAATTACGCGCTTCTTCTCATCTTATTTGAGAGCTCTACATCAAAAATGGAATTTAATAAAATGTTCCCAAGATGGTGGAAATCAAAAATATACCTATTCCCCCCACCATTCCCAACAGTATTATGGATCCGCATTTTTTATTATTATTATTCACGTACTTACCCAATTACTAGACACTAAAATAAAACTTTTTTTTTCTATAAAATCTGTGATTCCCTATACATTATTATTATGTAATTATTATATTTTTTTATTTAATTTTTGGCATTGTCACACCACCGTTTGGTTGAGTTTTATTTTAGAGATGGACTAAGTATAATTCGTGTTGATTTAAAAAAAATCCTAACGATAAAGCAGTATTTTTGAAGTTTGTATTTTTTATTTTATTTTTTACTTTGTTCCATTTAGTCGTCTATCCAAGCACAAAGTCGTTTTTTTGTCTTGTCTGTTTTTGTTTTGTTCTTAAGTTTTACTTAAGTTTAAGAAATTATGGATATTAAGACCATTTTGCATAGAAGAATATTAAAAAAACTATACTAATTTGCTCAATCTAATGAAAACAAAAATGGAGGGAGAACGTTCATATATTATCTTTATTTTTTTGTTTCTTACAAGCTTTGTGGATCTTGAGGTGGTTCAAAAGATTATTTTCCTTCAACCCGTTTTTTTCATCTCTTAAAACACCAAGGTATATGTTCCAAATTGGGTTCGTTGTTATCATAGTGTTATTATTTTTAAAATTTATTGTTTATTAATTATTTATCGTGAGAATGTTGAAATCAATTTCTAATCTAAGCGAAATATTGCATAGCAACGACGCGCTCTATAAGACTCCACGCTGCATTCACAGTTGTTCTTGTTAAAAATATATTTACCAAAATATGCAAGGAACAATGAAATGTTTTATCAGTTTATTTTTGTGACGGTAATATAGGAAAAATTATAAATATGGCCGAAAGCCCACATACCATACTTATTCCTAGTACAAATTCTAGTTACACATTTTTCAGGATTATTTTTATAATATTGATCATAACGCATAATTCTGGTTTTAGTTATTTCTATTCATATACCAACTTCCGGTTGATTTTTTTTTCAAATCTGTGTTTCATCATGTAAGAAAATATTGTTTTAGAACAATTTCCGGTTTATCAAATACGCACAATGACATAGTCAAGGAATATTAGTGTGGCATTTGACATATCAGTTGACATAATCTGTCTTTATAGTGTAGAGAGAGCTTAGCTGTTAAGGGAGGCAACTTTTTCATTCCCATTCATAGAACACTTAATTTTTTGTATAATTGTATAATATGAGTCTCTATGAATCCATACTCGAATGAAAATTTCGAAAATATTGAAGTTTTTAAAAAAAAAAATTATTTCATATTTAGAAAAAAAACGTCTAAACCAGTTTTTGAACATTTTTTTTTTTCATTTATACTACTGATTTAATATTCATTTTACTTCCTTACCAGGTTGATTTTTAAAATCAGATGTGATTTTTTTGTATTTCTTTACTGGGTATCTTTGGATAAAAGCTGAATCAACTCAATGGCTTTCCCAGTACTTTTATATCTAAAAAAACAAATTGGGACCATATTTGAAAATGCATTTGTTTCTTTTTATGTATATAATTAAGCGAGAATTTTCAACATGGTTTTATGAATGAGATTTTCTCTTTTGAACCACCGACAGTATTTTTAATATAAATATTCCTGAATTAGAAATTGGACGCTTCTCACTTTTTTCTATAGAAAAATCTGAATAATGACAATATTTACAACAAAAGCCTTGCCTTGCTCACCTGAGCTATGCATTAAATGGTTTTAAACAATAAAAACAATAAGACATTAGACATTGTACATAATTAAATTGTAAATAAAAGTATGTGTAGCAAAAAAATAATATGTGTAAAAAGTTCAGATGTGTGTAAATAAGTTATATATTTTCAATGTCCAGAAGAAAAGAGTATGTTGTAAATTGAGATCCCTTCTACGTAAAATGTTAACTAATTCTTAATGTGAAAACCGTAGTTGTTTTTTTTGGAGGAGAGTATATGTGAATTTACACAGAAAAACATTTACAACACACAAAATTTTAATGATAAAAAATTGCATATAGTCGGGAGCAAGGTGAAGGTTAAAAAATACTAAATATCCAAAAGTTCTTCAAGTCCATGCAAAATTATTTATATACGTGCGGAAAATCATTGATGGTTTCTTGGTTTTGTCTTTTATCAAATCTCTCTATGAACCATTTCACAAAGCTTATGATGGTGAACTTATTCTCCCGCCAAAAAAATCCGGTTTGACAGATGATGATGACTGGTAAATTCACATATATTCTCATCTATTGTGATAATTAGTAATTAGTAAAAAAAAATACACTTGAAACAGTAGTAGTGGAGTATCTAGTATTTGAACTATTGTGCAATATATTTTGGAAAATTTAAATGTGATAAAATTACATACCAGTAAATTAGAGAATATAATATGATGATATTTCATATAGTTTTGTATACTGTAATAAAACAATATTTTTGGTTCACATCTTACACGAAATATAACACATAGTAATGCAAAAATAAATTATACCACGATTAAAAAAACACACCACTCCACATCGATAAAATGAAACCTAACCAAACTAATATTAATTTATATAGATTATTTAGTATAATGATGGTGTTTTGGTGGTGTGGCGGCCGATTTTGCCTCAATACTACTGAAACAAAACATATTCTCTATATATACCTATACAGTACCACCAATGAAAGACGCGAACAAGCCAGGAAGGATCTCAAAGGACTCGAGGATACGGTTGCGAAGGAATTGCAAACATTGCACAATCTCAGGAAGCTGTTTGTACAGGATTTGCAGGTGAGTGTTTTTTTTTTCTTCATGTAATCTCTTTAGTTAGGTTAAGTTCTATTTTCGAACCCTTGGTTGAGTTAGATATACTGGGTTTTTCATTAAAGATGATAGTAATAGTCGTAGGGAAAATATCCTCCTTCCATCCTTAAGGAAATCGATCATAGGAAATTGCTGGAAATCATTTTCAAGTTTCTAATTTTACCGCTAGGGGGCGTAACAGCTACGGTCGTGTATAAAAAATGCATTTTTCTTGAAAATAAGTTAAGAAAAAAATCTTACCTCAGTAATGCTGCTATAATTTTGCATCTTTTTATAATAGGACGTGAAATAAGGGCAGTAGGGAAGAAAGAAGTTTTACTGATTAAAATGCTTATAATTTTGGTTTGCCGTAACAGAATTTAGCGAACTATATGTCGTTTAAGAAAGGAAGCTTTGTTGATTAAGTAAGGAAAATAACCTTGCCATATTTGGGTTTGCTGCTCACGATAGAGGTCTCTATTTAGAAAGTTTCGGCTTTTTTATTTTTTCTTTGAAATTTTAAATGGAATGCTACTATTATTTCATCAAAAACGAAAAGTAAATTAAATTTGCAATAAAAAAACTCAAAACCGCATATCAATATCTTTTTTCTTTAAAGTTATTACAAAAAGAATATTTTTCCGCAGAAAATTTTTTTTTTCAAGTTTCCGTGATCAAGCATGCTATGACAAATAAAAAGGATTTTAATCTTTATTCTAATAATAATTTATTTAATAATAATAAAGAACACCCATAAAAATAACAATTACAAATATTAAAAATTCTAAAAACTTAATTGGACACAACAATTTTTTTTACAAAGAATGCAACTGCAACTATTTTTTATGACATAATATTTTTATCATAATCGAATGGTTTGACAGTTACTCACTTTCATATATCCTTAGTAACTTCCCCATTTCTTTCAGAGCTTTCAAGACGAATTTTTATTAGGTTATTTATCATTATTGTTTATGGGGGTTTTATTATTATTAATTTTTAAATTATGATTAAAATAAAGCTTAGAAATATTTTTTATTTGGTATGGCGTGCTTGATTACGAAAATTAAATAAAAACATTTTTCAACGAATTTACAAAAAAAACATTATTTTGGTAATAACTTTGGAACGAAAAAAGTTATCTACATGCGATTTTCAGTTTTTTATTGCAAATTTAATTTAATTTTCGTTTTTGATGGAATAATTATAGCAATCTATTTCAAATTTCAAAGACAAATAATAAATATGAAAATTTTTAAATAGCGACCTCTACCGTGAGCAGCAAAAACCAATATGGCAAGGTTATTTTCTTTACCTAATAAGCAAAGCTTCCTTGAACGAGATATAGTTTGTCAAATTCTCTTTAGACAAACTAAAATTATAAGCATTTTAATAAGTAAAACTTCTTAGTTCACATCCTACAATAAAAAGTCATAAATCAAAAAGATGTAGAATAATTAATTGTAGAAGCATTACTTTGGTAATATTTTTTTCATAACTTATATTGGGCCGTTTTCAAGAAATGCATTTTTATATACGACCGTAAGTGTTATGCCCCCTAGCGGTATAGTTAGGAACTTGAAAATAATTTCCAGCAATTTCCTATGGTTGATTTCCTTGAGAGGATTTTTTCCCTACGGTCCTGCAACTATTATTTTTTCAGGTATGCTAGCTAGGTAGGGCTGTTCAATGCTACTTTTCAGATTTATTTATTATTTATATGTTATTGCTGCCACGCATTTAACTGGTCACCCAAACAAACCTATTAAATATGAGAACTATTCTCATCTTGTTTTAGCAAAAATATGATTCTTGTTAGTGCAATCACCTTTTTGAATACCTCGATATAAACAAATCCGTTAAATAGTTTTCCTTTGCAGCAGGTACGGTCCTGTCCCATGAAGTCAAAGTTATTTAAATTATTGACAGTTGCAGTGTTGCCGCGTTTTATAAATACCTAAACAATAATTGAATTTATCCCTATCGAGTTTTTTTCCCCCGCCTTATCTTATCTTATGGATAGGTGTGCCTATACTAAGCTTATAATTATTAAAATCATAATAATGATCAATAAAATCATACATCGCAATCATTAGCGTGTTTGTTTATCTGTCTGCAGGCCCGCATGAAAAAGAACATGTCATCCGAAGATAATGAAGAAGACGGCGGCTCTTTGGCGCAAAAACAGAAAATCTCCTTCTTGGAAAACAACCTGGATCAGCTGACCAAAGTACACAAACAGCTGGTACGTGACAATGCCGATTTACGCTGTGAACTACCTAAACTGGAGAAGCGATTACGAGCCACCATGGAGCGAGTCAAAGCTTTGGAGACGGCCCTCAAGGAGGCCAAAGAGGGTGCAATGCGTGACCGCAAACGCTACCAGTACGAGGTTGATCGCATCAAGGAGGCGGTGCGACAGAAGAATTTGGCACGTCGCGGACCAGCTGCCACCATTGCTAAGCCCATTCGTGCTGGACAACATCATGCTGTGAATATGGCCGGTAGCCCTGTCATTCGAACTGGCGGTGGTGGTGTTGGAAATTCCCCAAGACCCAACAATGATGAGGCTCAGAAGCGTAGATCAGTCATTGTGGGCGATTAAATGGCAAAAAAGGTAACGTTTATATGTCAATTTGAAAATATTGCAGTGACTTTTAAAATTGCTTGATGGTCGTTGATGAGCCGGACGCGCGTTCATATCAATGAATATCGGCTTGCATACTCTTTCTGTCGCAAGGGTGAGACTATTTCTCTAGTACAGATTCTTCTAAGGCTTAAAGATAATTTTCTAATAATCCCTAATTAAAATTAAGAAAATATATTATAAAGCGTGAAATCTGTTCAAGTTTTTTTTTTTCGGGTATTATGTTTGATTGATAATGTTTTTATTTATTTTTCAGATTGGACAGCCACCCACCATTTTATTGTTAGAAGGTGCTTCTCATGAAAACATGAAAAAGAAAAAATAAAAATCTTAGTAAGCAAATTTGTTAAACCATACAAAATACCAAAAATATTGCCCCGATATTGCTCTACAAATCTATATGAAAAATAATTACAAGTTACCGAAAACTAAAAATTAATGAAACAGTATAATTAATAATTAATGCAAAATTTAAAAGCTCCCCCCCACTCACTGCAAATACATTTGTGTTACGTCTTCTATATGTCGTGCTTTGAAAGCTTAGTTACTTTTAGAAATTAAGGTGCACTTAAGATTAAAATGACATTGAGACGAAATAAGAAAAAAATATATATAAAAAAAGAAAACAATTAGTTTTTCTTTTACTGATTAAAACAAAAATGATGCATCAAATATCACCGTTATTCTGCTAAAATATATAATAATATTCCATGCAATATTTAAATGTATGAGTGTAGTATTTGAGCATTTTTGCTTATTATTATTATTTAATATCTATTAATGTTGCTATATTTGTTTTCCTTATGTAATTTGCGTATTCAATAATTTCGGTTTATATTTTTGCAAAAAGGTACTAAATAAAAATATCCTCATATCAGTTTGTAGGTGTATTTTTATATAAAAGAAAACATATAATTATTATTATTAATTATTATCGAGAGTTTGTGTATAATAGGATTGATTTTTTTTGAGCGTAATATAATTTATTATAGTTGTATAAAATTTGTTTTCTTTCTTTTATTTTTTTTGAATTCTGAATCTTTATTGCACGTTTTTTTTCTTCATTTTTAACTTATTATCATTTTCTTTTATTTTTGTGTGGAGAACTGGCTTGACACAACTGTCAAGTTTTCTTTCTCAAGTGTCTCCACCTGTCAGCGATGGCGAAAACATAGTGCAGGTAGAAATTTTCGCTCCCTAGCGGAAATTTTCGGCACTGATGTGTGTACTTTTAGTTCTTGTTGATTGTGATAAAAGTATTGATAAATATTTTTTTGCATTTTTTTTGTTCTTCCCTTGCCTTATTAATCAATTTTATGTGGTCATTGGTGGTATCATTAGTGATGATTTTTTTAATATTAATAATTTAGAGGCTATTTTCTTACGAACGGTGAATTTATTTCTGGTGCACAATATTGTATAAGATAAGATATATATATAAATATATATTATATATTTTCTGTAAAGCATTTTTTAAATATAATATTAGCCAATTTTATTATTTATATTATCTTTTAATTATTATTATTATTATTATTATTATAAATATAATATCGTCATTGAATTTGTGATGTTGCGCCCATGGATCTTTTTTTTATTAATATAAAATAGAGCAAATATTCCTGTGTAGTTGAAATAATTCATATTATTATTATAATTCATAGTGGATGCTTTTATGTCTGGATGATGCAAATATTTGAATTCATTTAACTGATGGAAAATTATATTCTAAATAAACTTACCAAAAACCAAATTTGTTTAAATTTATTTACATGTTTACTTACACTTTTTGCCTATAGTGACCATACATGGATAATGCGGTAATAGGGAAGGTTCACAAAAAAAATTGGGTAGGTACATCTTCGAACAACTTCATAAAAAAAGAGGAGGTATACAAATCAGCTTACGGTTTGTTTTTTGATGTAATCTTGTTTCGCATAGTTCCGAAATAAAATGATTCATCTATTTAAAATATTATTGATTTGTGACGATTCCATTCAGTTTAACGTCCCCGAGGTGAAGTATGAAGGTTGATCCATATATATAATAACCGACAACCCTTAGTAAGTATTGTAACGGGGATTTTTATTAAAACTTGGTTCGATTTATTTTCACTAATTTATTTACACCAATAACTACTCGTCTATATACACATTTATATTCACACTATATTTCTTGGACTATAACGACTTTCTACTGACCGTGCTTTATGACAAACTAACTAGTCATTGCCATCAACCTTATATATATCTAACCTAAAAAGCTCTAGATGGTTCCAGTGTTGTTTTCGTTGTTTCTATAGGTTATTTCTCAATATATGGCTTCGAGAATAGACCAGGAATTATTCCCGTTGCCTCTGATGTCTCCCGTGATTTCCGGAATGTTTGTAAGTGTGTATAGTTCATTTGTGAGTGTAGTTTATTATTCGGGTAAGTCTTCACGTTACATTGCCCCCTCCTTAGCATCTGATCGTCCCGATCAGAATCATCCTTGGTAGTACCTTGCTGGATTTCCGTTCCATGGCGGAATCTGCACTTGGTTCTTTCCAGGCAAACACCCTTGTTGAAGAAGTAACAGTCTATCGTCTCCTTTTGGATTGAAGCAACACACGGTAATTTGCACACCAGCGTCCTGGACGATGTATTCGATCATGCTCCTTACAATCTTCCAATCTAGCCCGTCCAACCCGCAGCCTATTTTCGGAAGACCCAACTTCTTGATGTCATAATTCCTGACTTCATTCCTTAGGCTCTTCAGTGCATGCCAGATGTCCTTGTAAGTGGGTTTTCCTCTAGACATCTTCGTAAGCAAATAGAAGAGGTTCCGATTACCATCTGCTAGTCGCAGAACTTTTCCTACTCTTGGTCGTTGGGCTGACAATTCATCCAGTCTTCCAAACTTCCTTTTAAACACCAGAGCAATTCCTCGACCCATACGTAGATCCTCCGCTACACAATGGACAATAGAAACGTCGGCTGGTAGTTTAAAAAGGTCTTGTTGAACCTCAACTGTCACACCTAGTCTGACCTTCTTCCGATCCGCGTAGTTGGACATGAAGTCATTGAAACTGACATTTCGCTTCTCAACGTTCTTTTCTTGAAGAGCCACTCGTGCTTCCTCCTGGTTGTTGATCCAGGATATGGTGCGAGTCGGTTTATGTGCACCACTCTAGGATTAATAAACAAAATGCACTACTCCTATTTTTAATAACTTAATTAGTGTTTTTCGATAGAGAATTGATTAATAAACAAAATGCACTACTGCTTTTTTCATTAGCATTAGCGTTACAAATTGAAAATGCAAACTTCCATTGGAGTAATACTGGAGATAGTCGATACTAAGACATGCTCTCAAATAATATTCTATCAAAACCGTGCGGTTCTTACGAACGACATCTAATTAGTGTTTTTCCATAGAGAATTGATTAATAAACAAAATGCACTACTCCTTTTTTTATTAACTTTAACGTTACAAATTAAAAATGCAAACAACTATTGGAGTGATACTGGAGATAGACGATACTATGACAAGCTCTAAAATAATATTCTCTCAAAACCATACGGGTCTTATGAACGACATGTAATTAGTGTTTTTCGATAGAGAATTGATTAATAAACAAAATGCACTACTCCTTTTTTTATTAACTTTAACGTTACACATTAAAAATGCAAACAACTATTGGAGTGATACTGGAGATAGACTAGATAGATACTATGACAAGCTCTCAAATAATATTCTATCAAAACCATACGGTTCTTATGAACGACATGTGATTAGTGTTTTTCGATAGAAAATTCATCAGTCAACAAAATGCACTACTGCTTTTTTCATTAGCATTAGAGTTACACATTGAAAATGCAAACTTCCATTGGAGTAATACTGGAGATAGTCGATACTAAGACATGCTCTCAAATAATATTCTATCAAAACGATACGAAATAAAAATGCAAACAACTATTGGAGTGATATTGGAGATAGACTAGATAGATACTATGACAAGCTCTGAAATAATATTATATCAAAACCATACGGTTCTTACGAACGACATGTAATTAGTGTTTTTAGATAGAGAATTGATTAATAAACCAAATTGCACTACTACTTTTTTGCTTAACTTTAACGTTCCATATTAAAAATGCAAACAGCTATTGGAGTGATACTGGAGATAGACTAGATAGATACTATGACAAGCTCTGAAATAATATTCTATCAAAACCATACGGTTCTTATGAACGACATGTGATTAGTGTTTTTCGATAGAAAATTGATCAATCAACAAAATGCACTACTGATTTTTTCATTAATATTAGCGTTACACATTGAAAATGCAAACTTCCATTGGAGTAATACTGGAGATAGTCGATACTAAGACATGCTCTCAAATAATATTCTATCAAAACCATACGGTTCTTACGAACGACATGTAATTAGTGTTTTTCGATAGAGAATTGATTAATAAACAAAATGCAATACTCCTTTTTTTATTAACTTTAACTTTACAAATTAAAAATGCAAACAACTATTGGAGTGATACTGGAGATAGACTAGATAGATACTATGACAAGCTCTGAAATAATATTCTATCAAAACCATACGGTTCTTATGAACGACATGTGATTAGTGTTTTTCGATAGAAAATTCATCAGTCAACAAAATGCACTACTGATTTTTTCATTAGCATTAGCGTCACACATTGAAAATGCAAACTTCCATTGGAGTAATACTGGAGATAGTCGATACTAAGACATGCTCTCAAATAATATTCTATCAAAACGATACGAAATAAAAATGCAAACAATTATTGGAGTGATACTGGAGATAGACTAGATAGATACTATGACAAGCTCTCAAATAATATTCTATCAAAACCATGCGGTTCTTACGAACGACATGTGATTACTGTTTTTCGATAGAAAATTGATCAATCAACAAAATGCACTACTGATTTTTTCATTAATATTAGCGTTACACATTGAAAATGCAAACTTCCATTGGAGTAATACTGGAGATAGTCGATACTAAGACATGCTCTCAAATAATATTCTATCAAAACCATACGGTTCTTACGAACGACATGTAATTAGTGTTTTTCGATAGAGAATTGATTAATAAACAAAATGCAATACTCCTTTTTTTATTAACTTTAACTTTACAAATTAAAAATGCAAACAACTATTGGAGTGATACTGGAGATAGACTAGATAGATACTATGACAAGCTCTCAAATAATATTCTATCAAAACCATACGGTTCTTATGAACGACATGTGATTAGTGTTTTTCGATAGAAAATTCATCAGTCAACAAAATGCACTACTGATTTTTTCATCAGCATTAGCGTCACACATTGAAAATGCAAACTTCCATTGGAGTAATACTGGAGATAGTCGATACTAAGACATGCTCTCAAATAATATTCTATCAAAACCATACGGTTCTTGTGAACGACATGTGATTAGTGTTTTTCGATAGAAAATTGATTAATAAACAAAATGCACTAATGCTTTTATTATTATCATTAACGTTACGAAATAAAAATGCAAACAACTATTAGAGTGATACTGGAGATAGACTAGATAGATACTATGACAAGCTCTCAAATAATATTCTATCAAAACCATACGGTTCTTGTGAACGACATGTGATTAGTGTTTTTCGATAGAAAATTGATTAATAAACAAAATGCACTCATGCTTTTATTATTATCATTAACGTTACGAAATAAAAATGCAAACAACTATTGGAGTGATACTGGAGATAGACTAGATAGATATTATGACAAGCTCTCAAATAATATTCTATCAAAACCATACGGTTCTTATGAACGACATGTGATTAGTGTTTTTCGATACAAAATTGATCAGTCTACAAAATGCTTTCTGATTTCTTCATTAGCATTAGCGTTACACATTGAAAATGCAAACTTCCATTGGAGTAATACTGGAGATAGTCGATACTAAGACATGCTCTCAAATAATATTGTATCAAAACGATACGAAATAAAAATGCAAACAACTTTTGGAGTGATACTGGAGATAGACTAGATAGATATTATGACAAGCTCTCAAATAATATTCTCTCAAAACCATACGGTTCTTACGAACGACATGTAATTAGTGTTTTTCGATAGAGAATTGATTAATAAACAAAATGCACTACTCTTTTTTTATTAAATTTAACGTTACAAATTAAAAATGCAAACAACTATTGGAGTGATACTGGAGATAGACTAGATAGATACTATGACAAGCTCTCAAATAATATTCTATCAAAACCATACGGTTCTTGTGAACGACATGTGATTAGTGTTTTTCGATAGAAAATTGATCATTAAACAAAATGCATGATACATGATACATGATACATGATACATGATACCTGATACATGATACCTGATACCTGATACATGATACATGATACCTAATACATGATACATGATACATGATGCATGATACATGATACATGATACATGATACACAAGATATATGATATATGATATGTGATATGTGATATGTAAAGTCTCAAGTGGCAATTGGCAAGGGACAAGTGACAAGTGCGAAGTGCTATGTGCTAAGTAACAAGTGACATGATACATGATACATGGTGCAAAGTGCGAAGTGCGATGATATGTGATATATAATATATATTTATATATATATATCTATATATATATATATAATGATATGAAGTGCGGAGTGCGAAGTGCGATGTGCGATGATATGTGATTGTGATATGTGATATATATTTATATATAATGATATGAAGTGCGAAGTGATAGATATATGATACATGATACATGGTGCAAAGTGCGAAGTACGAAGTGCGAAATGCGAAGTGCGAAGTGTGAAGTGCGAAGTGCGAATTAAGATGATATGTGATATGCGATATATATATATATATATATATATATTTTGTGGATTCTTGAACCTTGTTGTATTATATTTTTGGAAACATTTATCTTGGGATGAGGTTCAAATTGATAGTTTAAAGATTAAAAAATATTTATTCTAAGACGTTTCGCTTTGGGGCTCCAAAGCTTCATCAGTTAAAAAATCACTAAAAATGTGGTAGGATTAACATTATAAATTATTTTATGGATATTTTTCTTTACCATAAACGCACATTCACAAACAGGTATCTATTTGTAAAAACATCTTCAGTTTCTTTTTCGTTTTAATTATTTTATGTCATGACTTTTTTGGTTGTTGCAGGAGTGGCAGGAATGCGGGAGGACAATTTTGGACATAAGACATACATTTGACTTGAACAAGGTGTCATGTGTTCTCGTTTTATGTATTTTGTTATATTGTTTTGTGGAATTTATGTATAATGTATGATTTGAAATACGAGGGGAAAATGTTTATATTTGTGAAATCCAGTATGATGGTTGTTGATTTCATAGTCAATAAAAATTAATGAAAGGTTTAAATGATTTTGTGGTATATTCTGCTGAGATGTTTTATGTCGGTTTTATCATTCAGTGCATATGAATTAAGTTTAATGTGTATCATTTCCAGGAATTCTCTTTTTTTGGTTATTTTTTCTGTAGCTAAAATTTTTATATCGTTGTAGTTGAAATCATGTTTGGTTGATTTTTCGTGTTTCTTCAGGGCTGTGGTAGAACTTTTTGTGTATTTGTGTCCGTTAATTCTGCTTTCTAAGTATTGACATGTTTGTTCTATGTATACTTTATCACATGAAACTTCATTGCATGGGATTTGATAAACTACATGTGTTTTCTTGTTGAGAGGATTATCTGTTTTTAATTTAGAAAAAGTTGTTTTGTTAAGAGTATTGCATGCTTTATGTGCAATTCGTAGGTTGTAGGGTTTTGTTATTTTTGATATTTTCTCGGAGAGATCTTTTATATATGGTAGACCTATAGGAATACACATAGGTAAATCTTTGTTTGTTTTTACCGATTGGTTGTAAAAAGAATGAATTCTGTTTTTGAAAATTGTGTTTACCATAGCTACTGGGTAATTATTATTAACTAGTGCTTTCTTAGCCTTCTTAATTGCATCTTGTCGGAACTCTGGATCTGATAGGATAATAGCACGGTCAGCAAGGCCGATGATGACAGACTTTTTTTGGGATAAAGGATGATGGGAGTTAAAATTTAAATATCTGCCAGACCAAGTTTTCTTTGTGTACCAACTTGTTCTTATTTTATTGTTGATTCGATGTAGAGATAAATCTAGAAAATTAATATTATTATTCTCTTCTAACTCAATGGTAAATTTTAACTTAGGATGGAAAGAATTGAACATTTTTTGTACGTAGTTGGATTTATCATTGGGTATTACTAATATACAATCATCCACATATCTTCGATACAAAGGTAGCATGAAATTCAATTTGGGTATAAAACTGTTCTCAATATCTTCTAGGACGAGTTGTGCTATAACACTTGAGATTGCAGCTCCCATTGCACAACCTTCTATTTGTTTGTAATAACTTTCTTTATATTGGAAATACGTGGAAGTGAGGGTGAATTCTAACGCTTTTTGGAATTCATTTAGAGGTAGTGTGGTGTATTTTTGAATTTTTTCCCAATTTTTAGTGATGATATCTTGTGCTAGTTTAAGTGGGATGTTTGTATACAGTGACTCGACATCTAGTGAGATCAATATATGTTTTGGTGGTATTTCTAAGTTTTTTATTTGAGATTTAAACTGGAAGGAGTCTTTAACAAAATATTCGTTTTTACTTGTTATGTTGCTTATAATTTGGGCGAGATATTTTGATAATTTTTCGAAAGGAGATTGGACACATGATACAATTTGTCTAAGTGGCATATTTTCTTTGTGTAGTTTCGGTAAACCATAGATTTTAGGGGGTAAAGCGTTATTAATTTTTAACGTGGACGCGATGTTTGAAGGTATGTAAATCATACATTATACATAAATTCCTCAAAACAATATAACAAAATACATAAAACGAGAACACATGACACCTTGTTCAAGTCAAACGTATGTCTTATGTCCAAAATTGTCCTCCCGGATTCCTGCCACTCCTGCAACAACCAAAAAAGTCATGACATAAAATAATTAAAACGAAAAAGAAACTGAAGATGTTTTTACAAATAGATACCTGTTTGTGAATGTGCGTTTATGGTAAAGAAAAAAATTCATAAAATAATTTATAATGTTAATCCTACCACATTTTTTAGTGATTTTTTAACTGATGAAGCTATGGAGCCCCAAAGCGAAACGTATTAGAATAAATATTTTTTAATCTTTAAACTATCAATTTGAACCTCATCCCAAGATAAATATTTCCAAATATATATATATATATATAAAGAAATCTATTAGTTCATTTATGAATGAGATAATGTCAAGTTTTTGACAACTTCCAGTTGCTTTTGTATAGTTGGATACAGCTTCCGCTTATGTGGCGCTGATGAAAGCTAACAAGCTTGAAATCACGTGATCCGCTTCTAGTGGGTGGTTGTATCCGACTAAATAAAAGCATAAAGGTGTAGAGCTTCATCCTATTTATATATATTATATTATATATATATATATATATATATATATATATAATGATATGAAGTGCACAGTGCTAAGAGACAAGTGACGAGTGACTTGTGACAAGTGACAAGTGACATGATACATGATACACAATATATGGTGCGAAGTGCGATGTGCGAAGTACGAAGTGACGAGTGACAAGAGACACGTGACAAATGACACGTGACAAGTGACACGTGACAAGTGGCAAGTTACAAGTGACAAGTGACAAGTGACATGATACGTGATACGTGATACATGATACATGGTGCAAAGTGCGAAGTGAAAAGAATGAATTGTATGAACTAAATAGTCGATTACATAAAAGTATTTGTTGAATGATTCATAACATATATTTATAAATGCAATAATTTTAACCAGCCTGAAATCCTTGGGAGCCTCCAACGGCAACACACGGCGCCACGGAAAATCCAGCCAGAACAGAGTATACCAGAGAATTCTGCCCACACGTCCAAATTAGACAACTCATATACGTCGAGCTAGGTACCATCAATATTCCAAACAGGATTATGCGATAAAGAGACCTGGGACCAAAACAAGGTCCGTATCTAGGACCATACCGTGGACCCCTGAAAGTATCAGTGTCGATAATTAACCAGGAGACACCCCAAGAGAACTTAGGAATCAGAAGGAAGTTATCAAACATACCCTATCGGTCTTCACGGGGGCTCCTTTGACAAAACAGTGGCAGATCAGTCGACGAAGGTGGCTTAACCTACAAATCCCATGTGCTGCATGAATCCGCAACAGCGATGAGGTCAAAAAAAATATCCAGCGCTCTAAAACCAATTAACGCACCTTTGTCCCTCTAGTCAGTGTAGTCAATCTCAGATCCGTATGAACAACGATGATTAAAGATTTATCATTTCCAAAGATCGATACACTCCTTAACACTCAGAACTGTCAAGGTCAACCACTATCGAAGTGAACTAATCGACTGCCCAAATTTTTGAGTCCATCCTGACACAGCATTTCCCCAAGCGCAAGACAGTTTTCTCATAGGACCACGAATAATCTTTATTCACGACTCACACACACAGAGAATTATCCTCAAGCACTCTGAACTACCGTGTGTCTCGAGCCAATATGTCACAGATAAATACCAACAATGTATTCCAAGATGAACCATAACGTCACCATATAAACAATAAGTAGGAAAATATTACTTATAGAAAAATAACGTTATAAGTGGGAAGTGCGAAGTGCGAAGAGCGGAGTGCGAAGTGCGGAGTGCGAAGTGCGAAGTGCGAAGTGCGGAGTGCGAAGCGCGATGTGCGGAGTGCGGAGTGCGAAGTGCGAAGGGCGAAGGGCGAAGGGCGAAGTGCGAAGTGCGATGTGCGAAGTGCGGAGTGCGATGTGCGAAGTGCGATGTGCGGAGTTCGAAGAGCAAAGTGCAGAGTGCAGAGTGCGAAGTGCGAAGTGCGAGGTACAAAGCGCGAAGTGCGAAGTGCGGAGTGCGAAGTGCGATGATGTGATATGTGATATGTGATATATATATATTATAATGATATGAAGTGCGCAGTGCGAAGTACGAAGTGATATATGGTATATGGTACATGGTACATGATACATGATAGATACATGATACATGATACGTGATACATGATACATGATACATGATTCATGATACATGGTACATGTGATATGTAAAGTCTCAAGGGGCAAGTGGCAAGTGACAGGTGACAACTGACAAGTGACAAGTGCGAAGTGCGAAGTGCGGAGTGCGAAGTGCCGATGTGCGGAGTGCGAAGTGCGAAGGGCGAAGGGCGAAGTGCGAAGTGCGATGTGCGAAGTGCAAAGTGCAAAGTGCAGAGTGCGAAGTGCGAAGTGCGAAGTGCGAGGTGCAAAGTGCGAAGTGCGAAGTGCGGAGTGCGAAGTGCGGAGTGCGAAGTGCGAAGTGCGATGATGTGATATGTGATATATATATATATATATATATTATAATGATATGAAGTGCGCAGTGCGAAGTACGAAGTGATATATGATATATGATATATGATACATGGTACATGGTACATGATACATGATAGATACATGATACGGTACATGGTACATGATACATGATAGATACATGATACATGATACATGATACATGATACATGATTCATGATACATGATACATGTGATATGTAAAGTCTCAAGGGGCAAATGGCAAGTGACAGGTGACAAGTGACAAGTGACAAGTGCTAAGTGCTAAGTGCTAAGTGCTAAGTGCTAAGTTCTCAGTGCTAAGTGCTGAGTGCTAAGTGACAAGTGACAAGTGACAAGTGGCATGTGACCAGTGACAAATGACAAGTGACAAATGACAAGTGATAAGTGACAAGTGACAAGTGACAAGTGACGAGTGACAGGTGACAAGTGACAAGTGACAAGTGACACGTGAAAGTGACAAGTGACAAGTGACATGATACATGATACATGATACATGATACGTGATACATGATACATAATAGATGATACATGATACATGATTCATGATACATGATACATGATATATGATATATGATACATGATATATGATATATGATAATGATATATGATATATGATATGTGATATGTAAAGTCTCAAGGGGCAAGTGGCAAGTGACAAGTGACAAGTGCCATATGCAGAGTGCGAAGTGCGAGGTGCGGAGTGCGAAGTGCGAAGTGCGAAGTGCGGAGTGCGAAGTGCGATGATATGTGATATGTGGTATGTGATGTGATATGTGATATGTGATATGTGATATGTAATATGTGATATGTGATATGTGATATGTGATATGTGATATATATTTATATATATAATGATATGAAGTGCGAAGTGCGAAGTGATATATTATATATGATATATGATAGATACATGATACATGATACATGATACATAATGCAAAGTGCGAAATGCAAAGTGCGAAGTGGGCAGTGCAAAGTGCGAAATGTGAAGTGCGAAGTGCGAAGTGCGAAGTGCGGAGTGCGAAGTGCGATGTGCGGAGTGCGAAGTGCGAAGGGCGAAGGGCGAAGTGCGAAGTGCGATGTGCGGAGTGCGAAGTGCGAAGTGCAAAGTGCAAAGCGCAGAGTGCAGAGTGCGAAGTGCGAGGTGCAAAGTGCGAAGTGCGAAGTGCGAAGTGCCAAGTGCCAAGTGCCAAGTGCCAAGTGCCAAGTGCCAAGTGCCAAGTGCCAAGTGCCAAGTGCCAAGTGCGAAGTGCAAAGTGCGGAGTGCGAAGTGCGAAGTGCGATGATATGATATGTGATTGTGATATGTGATATGTGATATATATATATTATAATGATATGAAGTGCGCAGTGCGAAGTGCGAAGTAATATATGATTTATGATAAGGTACTACCTCTCCAACGCAACCCATACACCCCAACCTAACCTAACCTAACCTAACCTAACCTAACCTAACTAACCTAACCTAACCTAACCTAACCTAACCTAACCTAACCTAACCTAACCTAACCTAACCTAACCTAACCTAACCTAACCTAACCTAACCTACCTACCTAACCTAACCTAACCTAACCTAACCTAACCTAACCTAACCTAACCTAACCTAACCTAACCTAACCTAACCTAACCTAACCTAACCTAACCTACCTAACCTAACCTAACCTAACCTACCTAACCTAACTAACCTAACCTAACCTAACCTAACCTAACCTAACCTAACCTAACCTAACCTAACCTAACCTAACCTAACCTAACCTAACCTAACCTACCTAACCTAACCTAACCTAACCTAACCTAACCTAACCTAACCTAACCTACCTAACCTAACCTAACCTAACCTAACCTAACCTAACCTAACCTAACGTAACCTAACCTAACCTAACCTAACCTAACCTAACCTACCTAACCTAACCTAACCTAACCTAACCTAACCTAACCTAACCTAACCTAACCAAACCTAACCTAACCTAACCTACTTTTTTTTTTTTTTTTTTTTTCAAGTGGGGAAAATGCTTTTACGCACACTTCAGCTCGATGGCCGCTTGAAGTAGTGTGGGACTCACAGAATTATACCCACTAAAAACCCCACCTCTTCTACAGCTGCTGTATGTAGAGACCCTGGACTATCGCGAAGCGACATAAGCATCAGGGCTTCTGCAGCTACCATTGCCTATAATTGGCCCCCCTGTCTCTCATCCAATTCCTTTGTCCTTAATACTTCCGAGATAAAGGCCTTTACCTTATTCCAGTTCTCCTCGGATTTGGTCATCATGAGTATGATGTTATTTTCGTTTATTGTAGCTTCCAGTGACAGATCCAAACGCCGTTTTTTCTCCGCCCATCGTGGGCATTTGAAAAAAGTATGCTCCGGTGTGTCTTCCGGGTGTTCACAGTACATGCACTGGCTGTCGGCTGCCTTGCCGATCCTATGCACATATGCCATGAAGCATCCATGACCGCTCAGGAATTGCGTCAGATAGAAGCCTACTTCCCTGAATTGGCAGTCCAACCATGGTTTCAGTGAGGGAATGAGCGTCTTCGTCCATTGCCCTTTCTGACTATTGGCATCCCATTCCTCTTGCCATAGTCTTCTAGTTTCTTCTTTTTCCTCCTTCATGATGGCAGACAACACCTCTCCTTGTTCCTTGCGTTCCTGAATTCTCCTTCTTTCGTTAGCGAGCATGTCTATAGGAGGAATTCCCGCTATGACACCTGCTGCCTCCATGGAGATGGTGCGGTAGGCGCTAATAACCCTTACAATAGCTTTTCGCTGACTCCCCCTCAATAAGTTCCGGTATGTTGCAATCTTTGTTGCAGGATACCACACTGCTGCCCCGTAGAGGAGAATCGAGTGAGTAACACTACACAGGATTTTCCTCTTCGAACTCCGTGGCCCATCGACGTTGGGCATCAGGCGTGTTAGTGCCATGGTTAGTCTGTCGGCCTTGGACACAGCTTGTCTGATATGCTCGTTGAAAATCAGTTTATCATCAAGTGTTATTCCGAGGCATCTGAAGAACTTCAGCGGTACAGTCTGCTTCCCTCCGATAGTAACCTGTATCCCGTCTCTCTTCCTGGGGCCTTTGAAAACTACCATTTCCGTCTTTTGGGGCGCAATGTCCAGGCAGTTGCTTTCCATCCATTGTTCAACCAGCCAAATGGCGGTATTTGCTTTAGTCACCAGATCATCCTGTCTATCGGCTGAGACAACTAGAGTGATGTCATCCGCATATGCTACCATTCTGCAGCCTTCTGGTACATCCAGTTCAAGTACTGGGTTGTAGAGGATATTCCACAGGGTTGGACCCAGCACCGACCCCTGTGGGACACCCTGTGTTATATCCATCTTATGTCCTGGAATGGTAATGGTTCTGTCCTGGAAATAGCTGGCGACTAAGTTAGTGAGATACCTACTGATCCCAGATTCCTGCATTCTATACATTATCTTGCTCCATCTGGCTGTGTTGAAGGCATTCTGTACATCGATCGTGATGCCGGCGGTCCATTTACGATTGCTCTTTCGAATGATCGATCGCACTGCCTCGATGGTGGATTTGCCCCGTCGAAAGCCAAACTGGTTTGAAGAGATGATACCCTTTTCGTCCAGCTCTGTCTCCAGCCTCGCTCTTATCATGTATTCAAACAGTTTACCCAGGATATCCAGGAGACATATCGGTCGGTACTTGGGCTTGCCCTCTCCATCCATTCCTTTAGGTATCAGGACCACCTTGGCTACCTTCCAGGCCTTTGGAAACCTCTGGCTCCGGAGAAGCTCATTGTATACATTTAACATAATATCCGGGATAACCTGGGTGGCCGTTTTCACGACACTCGCGAGGATGCCGTCCGGGCCAGGCGCCTTTCCTGTCTTAATGCGCTGGGCAGCGGCCTGAAGTTCTGCTAGGCTGAAGGGTGATGGTGGTGTCGTCGGTCTAGGCATAACCCTTTCGTCTAGACATGAGGGAAAGAGGGATCTCACTATGTGTGCCCGGGTTTCCAGATCTAAGTCAAAAGGTGAGTTATTTATCATGGACCTGGTTACAATTTTATAGCCTAGACCCCAGACGTCATCGTCGACCTCCTTTCGAACTTTGGTCCAATGAGACGTTTTGGACTTTAGGATAGCGCTCTTGTAGAGCTTTCTGGCCTGCTTATACGCACGCTCAAGCTCCTCCACATCACTTTGCCGGTTGTAGTTTGGCTTGGCCCGCATCCATAGCCTTCTTGCGTGGTTACAGGCACCCCTAGCCTCTTCGATATCTAGGTTCCACCAGTACGGCTTGTTGTTATTTTTGCCACCATTATTGTGGTCGCTACTGCATCGCTGGGCCATTTTTATAGCGCTTGATAGCCTAATGGCACTTGAGCTTAAGCCAACGCTAAATAGCTGTAGGGCGGGCTTCAGAATCGCGTTGTCAACAGACCGAACACAACTCCCTGGAGTGTATTTTTTATTCGACTTTAGGTCGATATTGAACTTTATAGTTCTGTGGTGGCTGAAGTTTTCCTCCAACAGAACTTCCCAGTTGGAAATGCGGTTTGCTAAGCCGCTGGTGGTAACCGTGACGTCAATGAATGACTCACTGACGCCTCTCTTGAAGGTAGGGATGCAGCCCTGGTTTTGGACAACCAGGTCGAGATCTGCGATACCGTTAGCCCAGAGTTCACCTTTCCTGTCCGTTGCTTTAGAGCCCCATAGGACTGATTTGGCGTTAAAGTCACCCATCAGGACCACCTCTCTCTTTGCCTTTCTTACACACTCCAGTATTTCCTCAACCTTGGACTGGTAGGCCGTGAAGCTGATGTTGGGGGATATGTAGCAGGCCATGATGCTGCAGTGAGGCAACTCAATGGCGATGTGTCCGTTAGCTCTGTCCACAGACGTTATGCCGAGCGCTCTATTCAAACAAAGGATAGAGATATCCTGAGCGTAGTCGGAGATCCATTTCCCACTGCTTGTTATGGCTTTGTTTGGTTCCGATACGACAAGAATGTCAATGTCTTGTTCTCTGGCGCTGGCAAGTGCAGCGTCATGAGCTACCCGGGCTCTGCCCAGGTTGGTCTGGTAGATCACTATATTATTTTTATACATAGATGACAGGTAAATACGGGACGTATACAAAATATATAAATAAAATAGTAAAATACTAACAGCACAGTTAAAACACCTAAATTATCACAGAATTGGTTATCACAGAGGTTCCTATCACAGAGGTTCTTATCACAATTGTGGGCCTATGTCTATGATGGACAACAAAGTAGGGCTTTGTGTCTCATCTCGTTGATCCGGGATCATTTCAACCTCGCTGGGATCCGGGGGTGGTGGTGCATTCCCTGGCGGTGTGATTGTCCCATCCAGTTTATCCAGGATCATTCCCATCACGCTGGGCTCTGAGGATGGAGGCGCCTTCCCTGGTGGCGTTCGTATCTGAACTGGTTTATCCAGGATCTCATCGACGACTAATGGAGTTCGTGCCTCATTGTTCGGTACTAGTACCTGTTTTGAAAAGCTCCTTCTACTCTCCCCTCTGGCTCTAGCCAATGCCTCTCGGAACTTGTCGCATTTACTCGTACCAAAAGTGTGCTCGTTTGAGTTGCACAGCGCGCATGCCTTTTTCACGCAAGTTTTGGCCGAGTGGTCGTGGCTGCCACATTTGTAGCAGCCCTCCCGTTTGGAGCTCCTTTGGCAATCAGCTGTCCTGTGGTCATAAGACCAACACATGCCACATCTTTGAACAGAGATTCTTTCCTCCATACGACACCGTGCAAGTCCGATTTTAACATGCCTTAGTTCCAGCAGCTTTTGTGCTCTGGCTTGCCCTAGGGTTACAGTTACCGCCTGGGTGTTGTAGGCGTTTGGTCGGAGCTGGCTGGTCTTATCGTCATCCTCCAGGCCAACGGTCCTCCTGATAGCCTCAATCACGTCCTGCCGGGTTGTGTTGGCGTCCATGCCTCGGATGTGGATGGTGGTTTGTTTACTCGTGCTTCTTCTGGCTATTAAGCCGTCTTTCTGGTTTAGGAGCTCATGGATCTTCTTAACCGCTCTCTCATCCTTATCCGTTCTTATAATGAGTTTGCCACCCCTGGTGCTCTCAACACTTCGGATGGCATTTATGGCAGGGTCGTCTCCGATGGCACCCTTTACCTGGCTCAGGACATCTTTATATGGCTTCCGTCCGTCCACAATGAGGGCGTACGTAGTTTTCTGCCTGGTTTTAGTAGCCGTACCCTCCTTTGTAGCAGTTGGGGTATACAGGTGCACCTTGGTGGCTGTATTCTTGAAGACCCACTCCGTTGCCTTCCTTAGAACGTCCAGGCTTACCACTCTTAGTTGGTGCATGGCTATTTCGGTGTCGCCTTCTGTCTCTTGTCTCAGTCGTCCCAGCTTCTCACATAGATCCTTTATGTTCCCATCAACATTTAACTTAATGATTTTCCTGTTGATGGTTACCGCTGGGGTTTTTGATCTGATCCTACTACTCTGTTCGATCACTTCCAGGTCACCACCGAGGTCTGAAAGTTCAGGGTACCGGTCTCTGTATATTCTTTGTATGCTAAGGAGCATTTTCCTGTCATCAGGTTCCGTGATGACAACCTTCGTGGTCACTTCCATATTCGCTGTAGGGTTCCCCTCAACTATTGTTGTATTCTTGAATAAACTTGGGTCCCACTCCTTACCTATAGCTTTCTCCAGGTCTGCTACGGACTCAATCCATCCCATAGATTGAACCATGTTTCTGCTCAGGTCTGGGGTCTGTGTTTGCATATCCCTGGTTGCTGGGCCAACCTGTGTATCGGCGTCCATTGTGAGCTTTGGAACTGGCACATATTTGTTCCTTTCCAGCCACTCCCTAGTTGAGATCCTGGTGAATATATCTGAACTTATCCTTAGCCGAGATATCATCTCCTTAATCTCCTTCTGGGTGTTCGGGTATGTCTCAGAGAGTTTTATGAGTCTCTTTGATGCCGCTACCGCGGCTTCGATCGCCTCAGCCAACACAAAGGCTTCCGGACTGAGCATCTTTTTGTACGGCCCTTCTGCAATCTCCTGATCGCATTTCCTCTTTTTGGAGGTTTCTTCCGTCAGAGAGTTTGATCTCTGTATCCTGCCGATGTGACTTAATCTGCGGTTTACAGTTGGCTCCGCTTGAGGACTATCGTCCGCAGTCAGGTTTATTGTCCGCATGTTTGGTTTGTTTTTATTTTTAAAATCCATGCTGATCCCACGAGTCTGGATGAAAAGAATTGTCCGGTGGGGCAGTGCACCGTACCCCACTAAGGCCTTGCATACGCCTACCCCGCACACCCTCGCCATGATGCCGGGGGGCTGCTCGTGACTCACTCCGGGTGAGCCACGCATCCCTCGCCGCAGTTCCCAAGCTTGGATTCCGGGACTCTTCTGTCAGGGTTGCCATACCTTAGCCAGTGGTTCCCGATATGAAGGCGCCGGAGATTCGCCTTTACCCTTCTGCGTTAGCTACAAGACGTACACCCTTGCACGCCCTGCATTACCAGGATCTACTACGAGGAAGTGCAGATAGGATTTGCTGATAAGTCTCTTTGAGACTTTGGGCGTTTCTCAGTATTTATTGCAATCTAGACTCTGGCAGTCCAGATCACACTGAGACCCAGAATCAGCCATTTAGATCCCAACCTAACCTAACCTAACCTAACCTAACCTAACCTAACCTAACCTAACCTAACCTAACCTTTTTTTTTTTGTTTGGGGGGAAATCCATCATGGACACCAGTTGCTTGGTATTCTATCACAAACCGGTAGTGCCGGACTCTTACCGGCTAAAACCCCCCTTTTTTTTTTCTCCACCCTGTGCTGGCATTGCCGTTTGGCATCTCTTCGGCGACAGGAGGATGGTCAATTCACTGGTTTTCTCGTTCTTCTTGCTCTTTCTTTTTCATCACCTCCCTTACAAAATTTTTGATTATGTGGTAGTTCTCTTTGCTTTGGATCATGGTCCTTATTATCGTTTCTGCTGTCATGTTCTGTTGTAGCTTTGAGTTTGCTTTTATTCTTTCTCTTGTCCACCTTGGGCATGCCAGGATTGTGTGTTCGTTTGTATCGTCTTCTCCGCAGTAGATACATTCGTCGTCTTGGGTTCTGTCTATTCTATAGGTATATGACCTGAATGATCCATGTCCTGTTAGGAACTGTGTAAAGTAGTAGTCTGTGCTGCGGAATTCGCAGGATAACCAAAGTTCGATGTCGGGTATTAGTCTCTTCGTGCATTGCGCCTTTGTTGTATTATTATTCCAGTTGTTCTGCCATTTTCTTATAGTTTCGCTCCTAGCATTTCTTCTCGCGTTCTCCTGGTGTCCCGTTCCTGCTTGGTGTAAGTATTCTCTCTCTTTTATAAGGAGGTCGATTGGAGGTACTCCGGTGACGACTTGTAGTGCCTCTACCGAGGTAGTCTTGTAGGCGCATGCCACCCGTAGCAGAGCCTTCCTTTGTGCTCTCATCAGCATGTCTCGGTACCTGTTTATCCTTAGCACTTTGCTCCATATGGGTGCTCCATATAGGATGATGGATTGTGTCACTCCGTATAGCACCCTTCTCTTCATTTCTCCTGGTCCGCCTATGTTTGGCATTATCCTGGACAGAAGGGCTGTTTTTTGATCTGCCTTGGTCGTTGTCATTCTTATGTGTTCCCCAAACGTTCCCTGGCTGTCTAGATATATGCCAAGGTATTTGATATTCTTAGTAGGTTTTACTGGGGTGCCTAGCAAGTCGAAGACTATTCCTTCTCTTTTCCTCGGACCCTTCATTATAAGAGCCCCTGTCTTATGCGGGGCTAGCTGCAGCTTGTTTTCTTCCATCCATCGGTTTATTCTTAGTAAGGCCTCGTTTGTAGTTCTGACGACGTTTTCCTTCCCATCCACCATTACCAGTAAGGCCAAGTCGTCTGCAAATGCTACTGTAATGCACCCCTCTGGTAGTTCTGTTCTTAATACGCCATCATAGAGAATATTCCAAAGGGTTGGCCCTAGGACTGATCCCTGTGGCACTCCTGAATTCACATCTATATTTTGCCCTTTTTCAATGGTGATCTCTCTGTCCTTAAGATAGTCTTCTATTACGGCAGTTAAGTAGTCGCTTACTCCTTTTTCGCGTAACCTCTTCGCTATTAGGCTCCAAGTGGCTGTATTAAATGTGTTTTTTACGTCAAGCGTTATAATTAATTTCCACTGCGCCCTTGAATTTTCACATTCCTCTATTACCCGTTCTACTGCGTGCACAGTTGATCGTCCCCTGCGGAAGCCATATTGCCTTTCTGATATTGCGTTCAACTGTTGCAGCTCCTTTTCTAGTCTTTCCTTGATGAGGGCTTCATATAGCTTACCTGGGGTGTCGAGCAAGCAGATAGGTCTGTGGTCTGGCAGTTTATGCGATTTCTGAACGTTTGTTTTCGGAATCAGTATCAGTTTGGCAGTTTTCCATATTCTTGGAAAACTCTGTTCAGAGACCAATTTGTTATACGTCTCTAGGACATATGCCTTTAATGTGTTTGCAGCCTCTTTCATGCTCACAGGGAGTATCCCGTCTGGACCTGGGGCTTTTCCCACTTTCATTCTCTCCGCTGCGAAGACTAATTCCTGCTCTGTGAAGGGAGGTGGCTCGTCCGAGGTTCGCTTTCTCACCCAGTGATCGTTTACCCTGGGGAATAGATTATGTGCTATTTCTCTTTTTGTTTCGGTTGCCAGCTTTGTGGGTAAGGAAGGGTATCCTAACTGTTTTACCGCTATTCTGTATCCGTCCCCCCATACATTCTCCTCGAGTTTCTTGCACAGATCTCTCCAGTGTTGTTTTTTTGATTTTGATATGACTTTGCGCAGTTCTCTTTGTAAATCTTTCAGGTTTTTTATCAGCGTGTCTATGTTGTTTCCATGCGGATTTCGCTTCCTGGCTCTAGTTAGAGTTCTACGTGCCACTGTGCATTCCTTCCTCTTCCTTTCTATCTCTGTGTTCCACCAGTAAGGCTGACCTTTCTCTTCTTTTCTTTGTCTGGTTGTGCATGCTTTTTGTGCTGTCTTTATCAGCAGGGTTAGGCCTTCTGGTGTTGGTTCATATTCTTCGGAACTGTTAAGTATGAACTGTTTGAAGCTCTCTTTGTCAAGGAAGGGGGTGCTCCCGATCTTCTTTCTCTGTGCTTCACTTTCGATTTGAAAGGATATGTATTTGTGTAGGCTGAACGAATCGTCTTTCAGTATTTCCCACTTCCTTATTTTTTGGGCTATGTCTCTGGTTGCCAAAGTAATGTCGATGTGTGTCGAAGTGTTTCCTCTTTCAAAAGTTGGATTCCCATTGTTCACTACAAACATATCGAGTGTTGCAATCCACTCAGCTATATACTCTCCCCTAGCATCAGAATACGGCGAACCCCAATTCGGTGACTTGGCATTTAGGTATCCTGCGATGATTGATTTGTTGTTTTTTAATCTCACTTCGGACATTATCTGGTCGATGGTTTCCTCATATTCGGTTTTACTCGTGTTCGGTGATATATAACAAGAATACAACGTTATATCCTGCAGATCGATCCTAACATATCCCTTCCTTTTTTTGAAATCTTTCATCTTGATATCCTTGTTTCTGAAGAGTATAGCTGCGTCCGCCCTTTGGTCTGTGAGCCATCCCGGCTTACTATCTTTTTGTTCGGCTCACTTACTAGGAGAATATCGATGTCATATTTCTCGCAGGTGTGATGGGCGAGGTCGTGTGCTGTTTTTGCCCGCCCTAGGTTTATTTGTAATATGTTAGTCATGGGTGGCTCTCTTGGCTTGCAACAGGCTTCTCTTGAACTTAGTGCACTTGCCGCTACCTGCTCTGTGGCCTGGGTCTATCCCTAGTTCACTACAGAGCGGGCACCACTCGCCGTTTTTGCAGTCCGTTGTGGTGTGATCTTCCTTTCCGCACTTGTAGCAGAGCTTTGTTCTGTCGGGGCCGCTGCATTTGTTTGCCTGGTGGTCATATCCCCAACATTTTCGGCATCTTCTTACTTCGATTCGCTTCGTAATGGCACATTTCCCCATGCCGATCCTGATTTTTCCGACCTCGAGCAATCTACTTGCATTGCTTTTTGTTGTCATCACGGTTATGGCTTGTGTGCTCCTGGCATTTGGACGAAGCTCGCTGAGCTGAAACAGATTTTTTGTCTCTCCGGCGAGGCAGCCTTCAATTGCCTTGTGCACATCGTACTTGATGACGTCTGCGTCCATCCCTCTGATGTGTAGGACCTCGCGGTACGACTCGCCCATTTTTCGAACTTCCAATTGTCCTGGGATACTCTTTATGGCGTTTTCTAGTTTGTCTAGCTTGTCAAGGTCTCTATCCATGGTGATCAGGAGCTTTCCTTCCCTGGTACTTTGAATGCTCTTGACCGCGCTGGAGGCCTCGTCGTTTTTGATTGCATCCTTCACTGCTTTTAGGGTACTTTTATACCTTGTTAAGTCTGTATTGACCACTAATGCATAGGTGTTTTTCCCTGTTCTTTCTCTTGGCGGGTCCGCTATTTTCTGGTCTGATTTATCGTTATATATGGCGATTTTGGTTGTGCTTTTATGAAAGATACATTCCGCCATTTTCTGTAGCATGTGTGTTTTTATTGTGTTGAGCGAATGAAACGCGAGCCATTCATTTCCTTTGGTCTCTTCCCTGAGTTTAGTGAGCTTTTCCCAGAGGTCTTTCTCCGTCCCGTCATGGGTTATTTTGACAATTTTTCGGCTGGAGACCGCCGTGTGCCCCTCGGTAGATCGTTTACTCATGATTTGCTCAAATATGTCAAAGTCCTCCGAAGTTGAAAGCAATTCGGGGAAGCGGTCTCTAAATATTTTTTGTATACCTGAGCCCATTTCAGGGTTTTTCTTATCAACGAAAACTACTTTTGGTACGTTGTCCTTCGTCTGGAGGGGGCTCCCCTTCCTGACCTCGGTGTTGGTGAATAGCCCTTTTTCCCAGTTGGATTTTGCTTTTAGTTTCCATGATTCTAACGAATTAATTTCTTCCAGTGATGTTACATTATTTTCGTTTACTGTCTGGTGAAGTCTTTCCTCACTTTCCAGTAAGCGCTTTTCCATTTGCTGGAGTGCCGCTTCTTTTTCTATGAGTTTCAGCTCGACTTCCTGCAAGTCCTCTTCCCTTTTTTTAATTGATTTCTCTCTAGCCTCTAGGGCCTTTTGCCTGGACAGTAGGTCTTCTCGTTCCCTTCCAAGTGTGTCAGGGTGGGTTTTGGAATCCGCGCTGTGTCTCTCCATCTCTACATCGGGAAAGTCAGTTTGTGTGTCCACCTCGTATGTAGGTATGTCAGGTGTTTCCCATCTGTTGGCTTCTAGCCAGTCTTTGCTTGTTTTGCCGGCGAGGACCTCGCAATTCTTCGCCATTTTGGCCACGATGTCCTTTACGTCCCTATGTGTGTTTTTATTTTCCTTGACTTTGATCGTCAATTTGGTGACAAGGCGGATCATCATCTCGAGTGCCTCAATGACTACAAAAGCCGTCGAATTTTCGGTTTTTTTTACAATTTGGTCTGCCTCGTTGAAGGATGTGTCAACGAGTTTTCTCTTCATATTGAGCTCTGCTCGGTCTAGAGAGTCGCACCTCTTTAGGTTGCTGAGGACGTTTAGCCTACTGTGTGGTGGTGCCCTCTGTACCCCTTGTCTTGTGAGGTCGATCACGGTTACATTGGGCGTGCTACACCCATTTCTTCCAGTAGTTTTTTCTTGGGTTACAGCCTGGTTGCCTGCTGTACCCTGACAGTCATTGGTTGACGGTCGGTGGGGGCCTGTCACAACACCTCCCGATCCGACCGGTACTGGGGTATCCCTCCCCTGCACCGTAAATGAATTTTCCATTTTCTCGCTCATTTCATGGTATCTTGGCTAGCCACCTAGTTCCACGCCACCGGAACTAGGGAACTTTTTTCTGGAGGATTTTCCCCCCCATGCATCCCTGTTTGTCCGAGGGTTTTATTTTATTTCACACCTGCCCGCTGATAAGTAGATCGTGTCAATGAGGGCTTTCCTCATTTGCCACCTGGGACATGCTCGGTTGGGGTTACAGGTATCCCCAGTTTTATCACCATATCTGGTTACCCTTACTTAGTTCAGCCTGCAGACCAGTGCAGTTGCCCGGGGTGTGGCACGAGGAGCCATAAGTAAGAGTTGGGCGCCTTGTGAGGACCAGTTACTCAGAACCATCTCCTGTCTATGACACTCAATGTGGCCGTTCTTTGTAAAAGGTACTACCTCTCCAACGCAACCCATACACCATACCATATACATGGTACATGGTACATGGTACATGATACATGATACATGATACATGATTCATGATACATGATACATGTGATATGTAAAGTCTCAACGAGTGACATAATGCATGATACATGATAACATGATACGTGATACATAATACATAATAGATGATACATCATTCATGATACATGATACATGATACATGATACATGATACATGATACCTGATACCTGATACATGGTCATGATACATGATACATGATACATGATACATGATACATGATACATGATACATGATACATGATACATGATACATGATACATGATACATGATACATGATACATGATACATGATACATGATACATGATACATGATTCATGATTCATGATACATGATACATGTGAAATGTAAAGTCTCAAGGGGCAAGTGGCAAGTGACAGGTGACAAGTGACAAGTGACAAGTGACAAGTGCTAGTGCTAAGTGCTTAGTGCTTAGTGCTAAGTGCTCAGTGCTCAGTGCTAAGTGACAAGTGACAAGTGACAGGTGACAAGTGACAAGTGGCAAGTGACAAGTGACAAGTGACAAGTGACAAGTGACAAGTGACAAGTGACAAGTGACACGTGACAAGTGACAAGTGACAAGTGACAAGTGACACGGGACAAGTGACAAGTGACACGGGACAAGTGACATGATACATGATACATGATCATGATACATGATACATGATACATGATTCATGATTCATGATACATGATACATGTGAAATGTAAAGTCTCAAGGGGCAAGTGGCAAGTGACAGGTGACAAGTGACAAGTGACAAGTGACAAGTGACACGTGACAAGTGACAAGTGACAAGTGGCAAGTGACAAGTGACAAGTGACAAGTGACAAGTGACAAGTGACCAGTGACCAGTGACAAATGACAAGTGTCAAGTGACAAGTGACAAGTGACAAGGGACAAGTGCGAAGTGCTTAGTGACAAGTGACAAGTGACAAGTGGCAAGTGACCAGTGACAAGTGACAAGTGACATGATACATGATACATGATACATGATACATGATTCATGATACATGATACATGATACATGATACCTGATACATGATACATAATACATGATACATGGTGCAAAGTGCGAACTGCGAAGTGCGAAGTGCGAAGTGCGGAGTGCGAAGTGCGGAGTGCGAAGTGCGATGTGCGGAGTGCGAAGAGTGAAGGGCAAAGGGCGAAGTGCGAAGTGCGATTTTCGGAGTGCGAAGTGCAAAGTGCAAAGTGCAGAGTGCAGAGTGCAGAGTGCGAAGTGCGAAGTGCGGAGTGCGAAGTGCGAAGTGCGATGATGTGATATGTGATATGTGATATATATATATTATAATGATATGAAGTGCGCAGTGCGAAGTACAAAGTGATATATGGTATATGGTACATGATACATGATAGATATATACATGATACATGATACATGATACATGATATCTCAAGGGGCAAGTGGCAAGTGACAGGTGACAAGTGACAAATGACAAGTGACAAGTGCGAAGTGCGAAGTGCGGAGTGCGAAGTGCGATGTGCGGAGTGCGAAGTGCGAAGGGCGAAGTGCGAAGTGCGATGTGCGGAGTGCGAAGTGCAAAGTGCAAAGTGCAGAGTGCAGAGTGCGAAGTGCGAAGTGCGAAGTGCAAAGTGCGAAGTGCGATGATATGTGATATGTGGTTGTGATGTGATATGTGATATGTGATATGTGATATGTGATATGTGATATGTGATATGTAATATGTGATATGTGATATGTGATATGTGATATGTGATATGTGATATGTGATATATATTTATATATATAATGATATGAAGTGCGAAGTGCGAAGTGATATATTATATATGATATATGATAGATACATGATACATGATACATGATACATAATGCAAAGTGCGAAGTGCGAAGTGGGCAGTGCAAAGTGCGAAATGTGAAGTGCGAAGTGCGAAGTGCGGAGTGCGAAGTGCGATGTGCGGAGTGCGAAGTGCGAAGGGCGAAGGGCGAAGTGCGAAGTGCGAAGTGCGAAGTGCGAAGTGCCAAGTGCCAAGTGCCAAGTGCCAAGTGCGAAGTGCGAAGTGCGAAGTGCGGAGTGCGAATGATAATATATGATATATGATACATGATACATGATACATGGTACATGGTACATGGTACATGATACATGATACATGATACATGATACATGATACATGATACATGATACATGATACATGATTCATGGTACATGATACATGATACATGGTACATGGTACATGGTACATGATACATGATACATGATACATGATACATGATACATGATACATGATACATGATTCATGGTACATGGTACATGGTACATGATACATGATACATGATACATGATACATGATACATGTGATATGTAAAGTCTCAACGAGTGACATAATGCTGATACATGATAACATGATACAAGATAAATGATGAAGTGTTAAGTGACAAGTGACAAGTGACAAGTGACAAGTGACAAGTGACAATTGACAAGGGACAAGTGACAAGTGACAAGTGGCAAGTGACAAGTTACATGATACATGATACATGATACATGATACATGTGATATGTAAAGTCTCAAGGTGCAAGTGGCAAGTGACAGGTGACAAGTGACAAGTGACAAGTGACAAGTGACAAGTGCGAAGTGCGAAGTGCGAGGTGCGAGGTGCAAAGTGCCAAGTGCGAAGTGCGGAGTGCGAAGTGCGAAGTGCGGAGTGCGAGGTGCAAAGTGCGATGATGTGATATGTGATATGTGATATATATATATATTATAATGATATGAAGTGCGCAGTGCGAAGTACGAAGTGATATATGATATATGATAATGGTACATGGTACATGATACATGATACATGATACATGATACATGATACATGATACATGATACATGATACATGATACATGATACATGATACATGATACATGATTCATGATACAAGTGACGAGTGACAAGTGACAGGTGACAAGTGACAAGTGACAAGTGACACGTGAAAGTGACAAGTGACAAGTGACACGTGAAAGTGCTAAGTGACAAGTGACAAGTGACAAGTAACACGTGGCAAGTGACCAGTGACAAGTGACAAGTGACATGATACATGATACATGATACATGATACGTGATACATGATACATAATAGATGATACATGATACATGATACATGATACATGATACATGATACATGATACATGATACATGATATATGATATATGATATGTGATATGTAAAGTCTCAAGGGGCAAGTGGCAAGTGACAAGTGACAAGTGACATGTGACAAGTGACAAGTGACAAGTGCTAGTGCTAAGTGCTAAGTGCTAAGTGCTTAGTGCTTAGTGCTAAGTGCTCAGTGCTAAGTGACAAGTGACAAGTGCTAAGTGACAAGTAACAAGTGACAAGTGACAAGTGACAAGTGACCAGTGACAAGTGACCAGTGACAAGTGGCAAGTGACAAGTGACAAGTGACAAGTGACATGATACATGATACATGCCAAGTGATACATGATAAACAATACATGGTGCAAAGTGCGCAGTGCAAAGTGCAGAGTGCAGAGTGCGAAGTGCGAAGTGCGAAGTGCGAAGTGCGAAGTGCGAAGTGCGAAGTGCGAGGTGCAAAGTGCGAAGTGCGAAGTGCGAAGGGCGAAGGGCGAAGTGCGAAGTGCGATGTGCGGAGTGCGAAGTGCAAAGTGCAAAGTGCAGAGTGCAGAGTGCGAAGTGCGAAGTGCGAAGTGCGAAGTGCGAGGTGCAAAGTGCGAAGTGCGAAGTGTGAAGTGCGAAGTGCGGAGTGCGAAGTGCGGAGTGCGAAGTGCGTAGTGCGAAGTGCGAAGTGCGATGATGTGATATGTGATATGTGATATGTGATATATATATATATTATAATGATATGAAGTGCGCAGTGCGAAGTACGAAGTGATATATGATATATGATATATGATACATGGTACATGGTACATGATACATGATAGATACATGATACATGATACATGATACATGATACATGATACACGATACATGATACATGATACGTGATACATGATACATGATACATGATACATGATACATGATACATGATTCATGATACATGATACATGATTCATGATACATGATACATGATACATGTGATATGTAAAGTCTCAAGGGGCAAGTGGCAAGTGACAGGTGACAAGTGACAAGTGGCAAGTGACAAGTGACAAGTGACAAGTGACAAGTGACAAGTGGCAAGTGACCAGTGACAAGTGACAGGTGACATGATACATGATACATGATACATGATACATGATTCATGATACATGATACATGATACATGATACCAGATACATGATACATGATACATGATACATGATACATGATACATGGTGCAAAGTGCGAAGTGCGAAGTGCGGAGTGCGAAGTGCGATGTGCGGAGTGTGAAGTGCGAAGGGCGAAGGGCGAAGTGCGAAGTGCGATGTGCGGAGTGCGAAGTGCAAAGTGCAAAGTGCAAAGTGCAGAGTGCAGAGTGCAGAGTGCGAAGTGCGAAGTGCGAAGTGCGAAGTGCGAAGTGCGAGGTGCAAAGTGCGAAGTGCGGAGTGCGAAGTGCGAAGTGCGAAGTGCGGAGTGCGAAGTGCGAAGTGCGATGATGTGATATGTGATATATATATTATAATGATATGAAGTGCGCAGTGCGAAGTACGAAGTGATATATGATATATGATATATGATATATGATATATGATATATGATATATGATATATGATATATGATACATGGTACATGGTACATGGTACATGATACATGATAGATACATGATACATGATACATGATACATGATACATGATACATGATACATGATACATGATACGTGATACATGATACATAATAGATGATACATGATACATGATACATGATACATGATTCATGATACATGATACATGATACCTGATACATGATACATGATACATGATACATGATACATGATACATGATACATGATACATGATACATGGTGCAAAGTGCGAACTGCGAAGTGCGAAGTGCGATGTGCGGAGTGCGAAGTGCGATGTGCGGAGTGCGAAGTGCGAAGGGCGAAGGGCGAAGTGCGAAGTGTGATATGCGGAGTGCGAAGTGCAAAGTGCAAAGTGCAGAGTGCAGAGTGCAGAGTGCGAAGTGCGAAGTGCGAAGTGCGAAGTGCGAAGTGCGAAGTGCGAAGTGCGAGGTGCAAAGTGCGAAGTGCGAAGTGCGAAGTGCGGAGTGCGAAGTGCGAAGTGCGAAGTGCGGAGTGCGAAGTGCGGAGTGCGAAGTGCGAAATGCGATGATGTGATATGTGATATGTGATATATATATATTATAATGATATGAAGTGCGCAGTGCGAAGTACGAAGTGATATATGATATATGATACATGGTACATGGTACATGATACATGATAGATACATGATACATGATACATGATACATGATACATGATACATGATACATGATACATGATACATGATACATGATACATGATACATGATACATGATTCATGATACATGATACATGTGATATGTAAAGTCTCAAGGGGCAAGTGGCAAGTGACAGGTGACAAGTGACAAGTGACAAGTGACAAGTGACAAGTGGCACGTGATAAGTGACAAGTGACAAGTGACCAGTGACAAATGACAAATGACAAATGACAAGTGACAAGTGACAAGTGATAAGTGACAAGTGACAAGTGACGAGTGACAAGTGACGAGTGACAAGTGACAGGTGACAAGTGACAAGTGACAAGTGACAAGTGACTAGTGACAAGTGACAAGTGGCCTCTACCATTTCACATGTCTCCACTGTACTACAGGTCCCCAACCTTATACCGGTCTCCACGCTCTTACTGTCTTACTGATCTCCGTCATTTCAACATTCCTCAAACTTTTACTTGTCTCAATTGTACTACCGGTCCTCAACCTTTTACAATTCCCCATTCTTTTTCCGGTCCCCAAACTCTTACCAGTCCCCAACCTTCACCGGTCGCCACCATCTTACTGATATCCGTCATTTCAACATTCCCAACCTTTTACCGGTCTCCATTGTTTTACCGGTCCCCAACATTTTATCGGTCCCCTGCCTTTTACCGGTCCCCAAACTTTTACCGGTCCCCAACCTGTCACCGGTCCCCAATATTGTACCGGTCTCCAATCTTTAACCGGTCCCCGCCCTTTTACCGGTCTTTATCATTTTACATGTCTGCACTGTACTGCCGGTCTCCAACTTTTTACCGGTCTGTCTGTACTTTTAGTTCTTGTTAATTGTGATAAAGTTTCGAATATTTTTTTAATTTTTGTGTTCTTCCCTTGCCTTGTTAATCGATTTTATGTGGTAGTGATGATTTTTTTTAATATTAATAGTTTAGAGGCTATTTTCATACGAACGGTGAATTTATTTCTGGAGTATAAATATATATTATATAATTTCTGTAAAGCATTTTCTAAATATAATATTAGCCAATTTTATTATTTATACTATCTTCTTATTATTATAATAAATATAATATCGTCATTGAATTTGTGATGTTGCGCCCATGGATCTTTTTATTAATATAAAATAGAGCAAATATTCCTGTAAAGTTGAAATCATTCATATTATTATTATAATTCATAGTGGATGCTTTTATGTCTGGATGATGCAAATATTTGAATTCATTTAACTGATGGAAAATTATATTCCAAATAAACTTATTAAAAACAAAATTTGTTTAAATTTATTTACATGTTTGATTACACTTTTTGCCTATAGTGACCATACATGGATATAGTGGTAATAGGGAAAGTCAACAAAAAAAATTGGATACATCTTCATAAAAAAGGAGGAGATATAAATTAGCTCAAGGTTTGTTTTTTTATGGATGTAATCTTGTTTCGCATAGTTCCTCAATGAGATGATTCTTCATCTATTTAAAATATTATTGCTTTGTGACAATTCCATATTAAAAAGTTCTATTATTTCTTATTTCTTAGTATGTAAATACTATTTCATAAAATGTATGAGTTGTTGGAGTGTTTGTTCTTTTATATTTCTTAATAAATTCAACGGTTTTGCACTTGCAAATGATTGAAAATTGACTTCATATAATTCGAAAAACATATGTAAATCTCAAATGATATAGTTTTTTAGTCGTGGACTCAAGGGTGATGGTTCTAGTCGCATTTGATACGTTTTTTACAATAAAATCATTCTCTTATCTCTATTTTTGTTTCATTTTTATACATTCAAATAGGAGGGAATATTTTGTCCTGGGCAAGTTTTTCTACTTATAAAAAGGATTCGAATGCTTTTCTGATTTTAGGAGCCTGCTACCCAGGTGTAGATTTTATGAATTTTTCTTTTTAACGTCCCTGAGGTGAAGTATGAAGGTTGATCCATTATAATACCCGACAACCGTTAGTAAGTATATTTATACGTAGTGTTAATGAACAGTAACGGGTAATCTTTAGTTTTTACAAAGAGATTTTTTTTAAAGAATAAATATGACGGGAATACACTAGAATAGCGGGTCATATTTATTTTTCAATAAAAAAATAACAATTTCTTAACTTCTCTTCTCAGAATTCTTATTTTTCTTATGTGATTCTCCATTGTCTTCTCAGTAAGCATAAAAAAATTTACCAAGACAGGATAATTAGTTTAGGAGAAATAATGGAACTATACGATATCACCCGGTATCGAGCTCCCTTGAAAGCATGAATTTTTGTTACCTGAATTTGGTGACATTTCGAGAAAGACAACGTTTTAATTCAAGATAGCTATTGCGCCCCCTGGCTATCATAGAAATTTCAAAATAATTTCTAGCATTATCCCTTGACTATACTTAAGTTACTAGGTTTTTTACAGCAGGTTTAATATTTTATATTAATTTTAGTCATATTTGAAAGAAAAAAACATTTTCTTTATTTATAGGGACTTTTTATTTATGTTTATTAGGTACAGTTACAGTTATGAAAATAAACTAATAAATATGTAATAAAATAACATCATCACTGAAATGACATAGGTATTCTATTAGAAGCTATATATATTTTGCACATAAAGCAGTTTGATTCCTAGATGTAGCTATTTTAGAAAAGCTATATGAATTTTTTATTTTCAGAACACTTATTTCTATTGCATCGTATAAAACTAAGAAATTTTTGAAATACCTACACAACCCTTATTAATATTGATTTTTGTCTTTGTATAGATATATATATAATAAAATAAATATAATAAATATCTTCTACATACATAAGTTTTTTTTTACAAATAACATTTAAATTATAAATAATGATTATTATATCACATATACCAATCCACTACAAAGTCAATTTCGGGAATTAAAACAAAACAAATAATAATTACTGTGATATCCAGATTTCAATTCTTGACTTAATCCATCTGGTTAAATTTATTTTTTGTTTATTCTTATAGCACCGCTCATAGCGGAATATATCGATCAATTAAAAAATCGTGTCATCAGTAGTCTGTAATGGAAGTTTTGATCATGTATTTCCTTTTATTCAGTTGAAAATAAATAACTGCTATGACATTGACAGGTAAAATATTGGAGTTATTAAACTACTGCTTATTCCATTGTTTAAAAAATATGATTACGATTTTATAATCAATTCTAATACAATTCCATAAACTGATGTGGAGGTTAGCCTGTAATATTTTTTAAACTCTTATTGTTAAAAAAATTATAGAAAAAATCACTCAAAACCAGTACTTATATACAATTTAATTTGATTTGTGTGAACACAGTATATTCAGTTATTAAATTAATTACTAAGCCCAAAACAACTAACCACTACAAGTTCAACGATTGACTAGAAAAATAAGATCACAGAAAAAAGTGTAAGACTTCGCGCACTCTAAGATATAGGTACATTATGTCAGCTGAAGCAAAATGATAAAAATTCATTCGAAATCGGTATATTATGAGATCTAAAGAATAGTAGGTACCTAAGTATGAAGTATATGCCATTCTAAAGTAGATACCTATCTATTACCGAGGTTTAAATTAAATTTATTTGGAAAAAGATTTGAAACGTTTTCGCGATGAGGCAACATTGGTAGTGTGCACGAAGTCCAACTAAATGACTTACAAATACGTATAGTTACATTTATTTTGGAAGGCTTTTATTCATAATTAAAATGTGGTTTCAAGATGAAAATCCTTGAAAGAAATGACCGAATTAAGGTTTAAACCGAAAGTTGTGCAAAAAACAACCAACCAAAAGATAATTGATTTGCTAATCATGTGTCCGTTTTGATCTCAACGTCTTTGAGTTCCGATATATTTAGTTATATTTAGCCTTCTACAAATGCAAACCAACAATAAATTGGTTATTACAAAAGCCATTGTAGTTTTCCTATATAAGAATATTTCGAATCTATAATATTCCATACCATCTGTAACAATTCTTGATTGCTATATTTCATTTACACCTTATTTTATACAAAATTCATCTCTCATATAACCCCTATCAAATCAACAACTTTCCTCCATTATTAAAATACTATCATTTTCACTCCTCTTATCTTTCCCAGTCATATCGGTGTATTCTTGGATTTCTTGTGTTTTTTGTACTTTCCTGGCCACCTTGATGGGTGTTTCATATCCTTCAGCACCCTCTACCACTGAACAATTATTTGAAATGTCATCATCTGCCTCTTCGTCATTTTCTACTTCGTCAATTTTTGTGTCTGCAAGTTTATCCAGATTTCCACATTTCTCATAGGACTTTGTTCTGGAGAGATAATTGAGTGGACTTGTGTCAGAAGAAGAATCATCATCATCATCGATTAGATTCACTGCGTTGGAAAATGATCAAAAATTAATTTAAATTTTAAATGATATAATACAGAGTACCCCATTTTCCATAATTTTATAATTCAGTCTAAGAATACCGCATTTCAAACTCACTTTTCAAATATGTAACTGTAAGGCTTTATTAAAAATGTCATCATTCTAAATTTTGATGAAATTCGATGGGATCTTTGAAATTTTCAACAGAAAACTATGTCAAGTCCGAGTAGGGCTAGTGTACAAAGGGTTCTGTACTTAGGATTTTCGTAAAGCTTTTCCTGGAATGTTTGAATGAATTGAATCTATTTTGTCAAAATTCTTCACTGAGAGGTTCCAGAAATAAGCGAAGAATGTTCAATATCAACAACAAATTCTTAATTTTTCAGTTTTTTCACATTTTCATAAAATTGGCTATGAAAAAATGAATGAAGAATGAACTTATAATGGTTCCGTTTTTTCATCGGATGAATGGAACTCTAACAAATGATTCAAGATTATAATTTCTGGACCGTATTTCCCCTAAAACAGAGCCCCCAGTGGTCTAGCAGGTAGAGCGATCGACTTCCAACCATGAGGTCGTGAGTTCGAACTCGACTGGATCAAGGATTTCTTCCTCTCATAAAAATTTTCTGAAAAATTCCGGTGGTACAAAGATAGTGATCGAAAAACAGGATGAACTGCATTGGAAATGTTAGATTTAATAAGGAAACTTATGTATCTTTGGGAGCAACGATTAAGATACATGTTTTTTCTAATATAAAAATGTTTAAACTTTAATTTACTCATAGTTTGATACTTTTACTCTATAGGTGCAGAAGTGGACCAAAAAAATATTTAAGAAAGTACGCCGCCAAGGATTATAACGGGACACCCAAATACACAAGGTGATTCATTAAGAATGTCCATTCATCAAACCATAAATTCTACACCTCACAAATATGATAATTTAGCTCAATAGTCTTTATACAAATATTTCCGAGATACAGGGTGTTTAAAGATTAAATATTTTTGTTGAATGTTGCAATAACTTTGTATGTTTTAATAGTTTCTACTAGAAAATTTGTAGACTTATGTTTTTTTTTTTTTCGTATGATGATTAAGAATTTGACTTCTAATTTAGCATTTCTTATACAGGGTGTTAGTTACAAAAAAATATTCATAGTAAAATTTAAATGTATTGAACATTCTTAAAACAAATAGCTCAAAACTCAAAAACCGATCGAGTTACACTAACCAGAAAAGAGTGACTTATCCAGTGGAATTGAACGTTCTTTCATATTTTTTGATTGCTTTCCTAATAACTGAACATATTACATAAAAAAATTTCGTATTTCGTTATCACCATGCCAAAAAACATAATAAAGTATTTCAAAATTCCCTGTATCTTGGAAACCTGCAATATTTGTATAAGAACTATGGAACTAAATCATCATATTCTTGGGGTGATGTAGAATCTAGAGTTTGGAGATTGCGGACATTCTTAATGAATCACCCGGTATATTATCTATTTATTTGTAGTAGTGGAAATACAAAAAGCGCTTAAGAATGATAATAGCGCCCAAAATACTCAGATTTGAACTACGGTCAGTTTGCTTAGACCAACTTTTTATTTATTTTGATTTCAGCAGTATGGAATCTCATTTTGTAAATATTTTCTAGGAACGACATCCTGTATATTGATCTATATATCCTTTGTAATTACTCGTACCCACCTTCCTTTTCTTCGAATGGTGATATAAAGTAGCCTCTATTATGAATTGTATTACTTGATACATTGACGTAATCCATTTTATCCTCTAAAAGCCTGTCCCAACACTTGAGCAATTCCTGGAAGCTAGGTCTTAGTTCCGGATCAATGTTCCAACAGCTCTTCATTATGTTGTATCTGAAATATTCGGGATGCAACAGTTGCAAGTGTTTCGAGAGAATAGACTTTGACGAAATTTATTTATAAACAGGTATAATGACAACATAAGTGAACTTTTAGTTTGTGACAAGGGAAGTTCAGAAAAATAAAACAACTATTAGCACTTGTATAATTTTTAATGTTTGCTGTCATTGTCCGTGTTTAAAGTAGATCAGTTTTAGATTAGGTTAGGTTTGGTTGAAGTATATATTAAATATTAGATTGGTCCGAGAACACTGTCTTGAGGAATCCCTGCTTCATAACAGGAATATCTGCTTGTTTTGTATTATTGTCACAATTTACCTCGTCAGGTTCTGAAGACCAGTAGGTGTACATTAGATATAGTTAAGGAAGATTTGATAACATATTTTCGTTAAAATAACATCAACACTTACAAGGCCAATGAACAATTATCCGGCCTCTCCATTCTGTAACCTTGTTTGAGAAGATGGAACAAATTTTGTACTGCTATTCCTGGATATGGAGTAGCACCCAAAGTTACCAACTCCCATATCAGGATTCCAAAACTCCAAACGTCTGATTTGGTTGTGTAAATGTGATCTGCCAATGATTCGGGTGCCATCCATTTGACAGGTACTGGAAATTAAAGCACATCTAGAAAATGTTTCATGAAAAATATAGTGATAGTAGAGCAATAATTACCTCTGCCTTTGCTTCTTTTGAGATAGGCATTATCTTCATATACGTCGCGAGTTAATCCAAAATCTGATATCTTGCAAATTTTATTAGTACCCAAAAGGACATTTCGAGCAGCTAAATCTCTGTGAACTAACTGAAAAAAAATCAAAGAATATTTTTTCAAGCTATGTTTCTTCAGGGTGCCGTCCGTCCGTTCTTCCATCACATGTAGACAGTGGAATTTTTCTTTTAACGTAATAATTCAACTTTTGAATATCATTTTCTTACCATGTGTTTTTTATTAGCTAAATTTCTTATAGAAATATGAAGGGGTGTTTAATTTCCTATACCTTCATAGATATTATAGGGTTAATTTGTTCTTTTGGTGCTAATTTTCAAATGGTGGAACAACAGTTATAATGAAATAATAAAAAATAAAATACTGATTTGACCATATAAGTTCTTGATTTTATTCATGAAATATTTTAATAATAAAGATTATACACAAGGATGCAATCATTAAATCAATTAATTTTTGTTAACCAAGCTTTAGAAAATGTTCAATCCTGAAACCTTTTTCGGAAATTTCCCAAAAATATATCCTCTCCAATTCAATATATTTTATAGAATTTTTCAATGGAAATATTGTGAGGTTACCTAAATATCTTCTATTTTCCTGATATTATACATGTTGTACATGGTTGACTTTGTTTTTAAAATCCAAAACATAATAGTGTAAAATGGCGGATGCGCTTTAAAATTATGGCGACTTGAGATGAAAATTATGGCGGATGAATTAAATAATTTCATTCATGTTTTGCTTACTAACACAATTATTAATGTAAATATCTGAACGTTTAATTTTCGGGTAGGTAAGATTTGATAAATATATTTGGGTTCTGATAAAATGGGCACATTTTGGAAGGAAATAAATATTAATAATAAAATCAACACACTTGAATGGTGAAATGCGGGTTCACAGATCACTAACCATACCTAGATGAATCAAATTAATCGGAAATCTCAGCAGCATAGACTTACTTTGATATCGCTCAAGTAGGCCATGCCATTGCAAATCTGCCAACCAAATGACAGTAAATCTTTCGATGTGACATCACTAATTTTCGGTTCATCGTAATGTGAATCATTGTTATCGTCTTTCGATGTGGTTGACATACGATTATTATCGTCGCAGAGGAGTTTTCTGCTTCTTCTAAGATAATTTCTGAAAGAAATTGAAATTTCACTCTACAGAATTATTTTCAATACTATGACAAATAAATGAGAATAACTCGTTGATGGAAAATTTTCCGAATGAGACAATAGAATTCACACATTTCTAATATTCGAATACGTTTCTCTTTTTGAAAGTTGGCCAATATTGGTAGAGAAAATTGAAATAAAATATTAACTATACTACTGTATAACTATAGTAAATATATCATGTTTTGACAGCTTTTGTGATTTTGAAAATATAAAATTTATGCCATTTATACAAATAATTATTTGTTTGAAAGGAAATTACTAATCGATTGGAAGATTGGAGAAATATTTAAATATATATGCAATTCAATTACCTCAAAGATCCGTACTCCGCGTATTCGATGATCAGATAAACAGGTCCACCTGAAGAGGTACAAACGCCCAACAGACTTATAACGTTGGGATGGGAGATTTCTTTCAACAATTGAAATTCCGACAACAGATCGTTCAGTTCCATTTCTCTGGCATCATCTTTGACTGTTTTCACAGCAACTGTTGTATATCCTAATAAAATGAAAAATTACAGTTGAACATGTTTTTTTATTAGTTTTCTTTTAGCTATTATATACTATTATCTTTTTCATTTCAATATGTCCATCTTTAAACTACTCTTCTAATCTGGACTGAATTGTCTATCAAATTTCAGTTTATATTAAATTAAACCCTTATCATCATCATCATCATCATAAAACCTTACCTTTATTGCCTCCGATGTCCAAGGCCTTCGCTCTCAACACAATACCAAATTCTCCTTCACCCAGAGTCTGCTCTATTTTCAATTGTGATCTTGGGAATTCCCATTTTGGATCCGGCTACAATGAACGTCAATAATAATTAACCAACACAATGTACCTAATTATTATATCAGACACCTTCATTGAATTTCCTAATGAGCTAATTAAGACATCCGTAAGAGAATAATGTAGGTAGAAAAGACTCGTATTTTTTTATTGAGGCTCCTTGTAAATATATAAATACAAAAATGCTAGCTTTAGAGATTTAGAGATAATGCTTTTTTGGTTGAAAATCAAAAGTGAATGCAAATATTAAAGAATGATTTTAATTTAGGGGAAAGTGGGGTGATGCCACCATGCGGGGCAACACCGCCATAGGCCTCTGACTGTAACCAACAGATTAAAATTTAAGATATTGATGTTGACCTCGAGGGGACAATAGTCTTAATAATATTCCAAACTTGTAGAAGTCTACTCCTAGTTATAGTATACGAAATTATAAGTTAACCTAAAAAGTGTGGTCGGCTTATATAAAATTGTGGTGCAGTGGTACCTAAGTTATACTTTAATAATCAACCAATATTCCCTATCTTTATCGAAATTGGCCAAATAGTAAGTATAATTCACCTACCCCATACTTTTTGGCGATATCATGAGCCGAAAAACTCAAACTGGTTACCATATTAAATTGCAATGGCAGCGCTTCATTATTTGTTGTCGTTCGTACATTTTCCATCATATTCAGCGATAATGGTTGCACCAGCTCCTGCCCCCCCACATGAACACCATTGCTGCCTTGATGTTTATCGCGATGTCTTCGACTGCGCCAACAGATGATCGAAGCCGCCACCATGGTGCCCAAAAAGAAGATGCCCAGCCCGGTAGAGATGAAGCAGAGGGCGCCACATTGGCTCTTGTGATATTCTGAATAAATCGAGAGGAGCGGTGATTTATTATTTTTTATCGAATCTTAAAAGAAGAAGGTATACAAGTCGATTGTATGATTCTTTTTTTATGTTGGTAATTCATTGATTTATGAAATGTCGACTTTTTGTATACTATATCACGACTCCTGTGCAATCTTCTGCTTAAACAAAAAGTATGCCGTGGCCGGTCGAGATAGCGATTTGGCTGTAAGTTAGCTAGGATCCGTGGTTCGAGTCCCCATCGGAGGTACTTTGTTTGTTTTGTTTTTTTATTTCTGCTCTACAGTATCTAGTAGCAACATAACTTATAAGACATTTTTTTCTTTCAAAATTTCCAAGAAAATAATAATTTGGTATTTAAAAAGGCACAAAAACAGAGTCGCCGCGAAATTTCCAGATTTACCATCATGGTATTATTTTTAATGGGGGATATTTCCGAAATATCATTCACAAAACAAAATTCGATAATCATGATCTTAGAAAACTGTTAATAACCGGATAAAAAAATGGTGCAAAATGTATATGATTTTGCATTGTGTTTTGTTATTTTACATTTTTGGTGCATCATTTATCAAATTAGGTTTGTAACAAAATTCACTTACCATAGACTATACCGTTTGATATGTTCCTGTTGTGATTGTCGGAATTCAAAAGATGACTGGGTTCTATTGTGGGATTCTGAAGTTGTAATTTTTTCTTTTTCTTCTTCTCAGCCTCCAGATGATCCTTGATCACTTTTGGCATTTGCAGACACACATTGGTATTGTGACAGATGACAATGCCACTGGCCTTGTCAATGCCACGATTCGTTCTCGGATTGAGACTCAATGGTACCATTACTTGTTCTGCAAAAGGTGAATGAATGAGGTAGAAGTAGCTATATAAGAAAACTATTGTAATCGTGTATAATATTAGGTGTCCTCTTAGCTATAGCCGAAAGACTTATTTTCTTCAGGACTGTATCGTGAAAACAGTACTATCAATTTTACTGAAGCGTCTTTGATACAAAGCTGGAAATGAGTTATACTCGAAAATATTGTTTCTTGTTTATTCATATTCAGACTTGACGCTAGAAAAAGGTATTGGTGGTATTTGAAAGGGTTAAGGAATTCGTCAGAGTGGACATAACCGATTTTCAATTAGGTACTTACCTGTGCAATCTTGTGGACATATTAAATCATTGAGTTGCTCCAAAGAATCACATTTACCATCTGGGCAAGTCTTGGAGTCTGGAGTGCAAGTTGAGTAGATGTGGGTGATATTTTGAGAGACTCTGTCACCACGCCACATGCATCGTTCAGGTCCTCTTCTAGAATAAAATAATTGATTAACAATAAGAATTCCAATAATATTCTAGTAAATTAGTTCAAAGCCCATTCTGTAGGGAAATCCTATAGTCCGGGAAATGAAGGCAGTAGGTTTAGTACACCCACTATCGAGTTATGTGTGTTCTTAGAGCATTTCGAATAATAAATAAAAGCATATTAAAAATCAACTCAATAGTCACAATTTACAAGTTATGCTGCAAGTCTAGTTAGAAGTTGTCCGAAGACAGTAATTTGGAATTTCACTCAGTTTTCTTTAAATCCTACCTGGTCTCCACACTTGCTGAACCACCAGTTGAAATGCCACAAGATGTGGCCTTGAGACAGGCGCTTGCCGATTCGTATTGTGCACAAAAATTGTCCTCAAATGTCTTCAAACGTTTGACATTGACGCACGTCTCGTTCGGTTCATTGACGATTCGTACTTCCATTTCTTCGAATTCGACACCAGCTTTCCTTGACCAAGAGATGTTTAACCTATGGAATAGAGACAGTTAAATCAAATATTTAGGCTATTTTTTCAATTATTTCAGAATTATACCCAACTGTATTTCTGTTTGTGTCATGATTCCAAAAGCAAAAATGCTACACTTCTGTCTGATAATATTACCGTGTAGCTGAAAGCAAGAATTTTCTCACGAAAAAATCTCTTATAATAAAAAACTGATCTTATTTCCAGAATTATATTTCTTCCATACCACGACCAGCTTCGGCGATATGCTGGAAAGGTATCGAAGATAGGACACCCTGTACATTCAGATCAAAGTTGGGACACACTATATCTAACATCAGACAAATCAACACCCACTATAATGGAAGGCCGAACAACGAAATATATTTTCATAAATTTCAGCATAAATTGAACGAGAAGGAATATCGCACCTAATTCTAATAAGTTTTGTTACAATTTGCATTTACAGTTTTGAAAAAAATAATGAAACTACAAGTTAAGACCTATGTATGAATTTGTTTCGCTTTTGACCGATGTTTATAGAGAATATTTGACACAGTTAAATAGTGAAACAATAAAATAACGTTCATTTGTATTTTAATATAATACAGTTAGCTACTTCTTCAATTTTATCCGACAACTTATCGTGACGTCACGCCCCCAGTTGGCCGGCCTTCTACTGTAGGTGGTGTATTGGACACAATCCAGCATTTCAATTTCAAGCTTTTATAAGAACTTCATACAATAGCGACCGTTTCAACCACAGCATTATAAAAAAGTATTTTATATAGTATAGTTGTACTTACCTTACAAATTCAGCACGAGTTTTTCTCAACTTTTCAAAATTGTGCACAAACACAATACCCTCGCTCTCTGTGATGTTGAAAAGTTTTCCTGTGCTGTGAGTAGTGTCGCTGGCTTTTTCCGACATCCTGAAACCGAAGCAATCCTTGCATTTGTCCTCATCCGGTTGGGCCAGTCGCGCCAATGGAGCTGCTGTCCTGCAAAAGAACAAAAAAGAAAAAAAACGTAAGCACGAAGTATTTATTATTTTGACAGAAAATGTCGGTGGTGCTGCATTATCCCGGATGAGTAGTAGTCTATATTGAAATAATTTCCCTGAAATAACAAATACTCCATTTGAGCTCTTCCTTTTTTAAACATTGCAGGCTTACTGGTAAAATCTGCTTTGTGTACATGTCTACGATTTTGAATTTTCTGTCAAATTTTTGTAAGGAGCTGTGGATTGTTTTCGATTTAAAAAAAATGTCTGGACAAATTTTAAATTTCCTAGAACTCCTCTTTTTTGTCTACAATATTTTTCGAATTTTTTGCACGACTTTTGCATTAATAATTTTGGTCTCAAGCTCTTCCCCCACAGTCAAAATTTGAGGTTGTCTTGCCGTCCAAAGAAACCTTGCACTATTGCATCTGTCTTCATTCGTTGTAAAGTTATATTGAAGTTATTCTGAAAATATCATTTTCTTATAAAATTCAAAGCTGTGATCGTCGACTGTCACGCTATAACTAATTAGAAATTGGTAGAATCACGCAACTTAATTATAAGTTATTCAAAAAATACCTGCACAGTAGATGAGATGGTTCAAATTTTATATATCTCAAACCAATATCTATATACAGGGTATCCCAGAATTATGAAAAAACCTTAAAGTGTATTTCTAAGAAAAATATTTTTATATATATTTATTCATGAAGAATCGGAACTTTCACATATTAATGTTAGGTGGAGTGCAATTCTTCAAGTGATCTGAAGCCAGCAATGCATTCCTGACCTTAAATGACCTGCTCAGGCCGATATTGCATCCACCGATGCTGATTGGTACAGTAGCGGTGTAATAAAGGTAAGTCCAGATTTAGTTTGTTAGTAGCGGCTTCAGACAATATTCTCATATATTTTTTTAATAGAATAAATTATTTCGTGAGCAATCACACACTGTATGGGCTATTTACACGCTCCACCAGAACAAATATACAATGTTCCCAATATTCAAATAAACACTTTTTTGTCAAACTTTGATTATTAAGCTTGCGTTAACATGGACGTTATATTTGACTTCGTAAATATCATTTATCAAATATCGTCGAATTTATTTATGTTTATATTGTAACGGGCATATAAAAATGACAGGGAATTATTTATCTTCCAGTTTATTTCTTTTTACACTAAAATTTCCCCACCCTTTTACCGGTCTCCACAGTAATAACGGCCTCAACCTTACTACTTCTCCCCCGTACTACTGGTCTCCACCGTACTACCAGTCTCCACCCTTTTACCGATTTCCAGCCTTTGACCAGTCTCGATCCTGTCACCCGTCCCCACCCTTAAGCCGGTCTCCATCATTTTACCGGTCTCCACCCTTGTACTGGTCTCCACTGTACTACCGGTGCCCAACCTTCTATCGGTCTCCACCCTTTTACCGGCTTCCATTATTGTATCGGTTTCCACGATACTGCCAGTCCCCAAACTTTTTTCGATCCTCAACCTTTTTCCGGTCCCCAACCTCTTACCGGTCCTCAATCTGTTACCGGTCTCCAAACTTTTACCAGTCCCAACCTGTTACCAGTCCCAACCTGTTACCGGTCTCCAACCTTTTACCGAACCCCAACTTTTTACTGGTCCCCAATCTAATACCGGTCCCCAAACTTTTTCCGGACTCCAACTTTTCACTGGTCCCTAAGATTTTACCGGTCAACAACATTATACTGGTCCTCAAGCTAATACCGGTCTCCAACCTTCTACAGGTCCCCAACTTTTTACCGGTATCTCACCTTTTACCGGACCCCAACTTTTTACCGGTATCGCACCTTTTACCGGACCCCAACCTTATACCGGTCTTCAACCATTTACCGGTCCCCAACCTTTTACCGGTCTCCACCATTTTACATGTCTCCACTGTAATACCGGTCCCCAACCTTCTACCGTTCTCCACTGTACTACCGGTTCCCAACCATTCACCGGGGACTTTTTAACAGTCTTAACACTTACTGGTCTCTACCATTTACAGGGCTCCAACCTTATACCGGTCTCCGGCCTGACTTCCCTGGATTGACTATCTCATCTTCGACTGACTCTGCATCAAATCCTCTCCAATATACAGGCAAGCTTCTCCATGTCGAATGTTCCACCGACATCTTCCAATGCCGCGAACTCATTAGATGTATCGGGATATAATGTTGACCTTGGCATGTATCGGTGACCAACAGCAGTATGCCTTACACTCATACCACCTAGGCCACACTAACGTCCGTACTCGTCAAAATGCACTGCCCTCTGACGAGCAGTCGCAGTCGCTTACCTCGATAATGGCATCGTCACTGTATCTCAAGTTCGGTACAAATATGTTTATATCACTTTATAAACGACTGTGATCTATATATATCAGGTTTACATTCTGTTCCATTGTAAAAACGCCGTCAATTTGACGTCCATGTGAATGCTCCCTAATCAAAATGCGGAAAAACTAATTATTCTAGATGTAGACTTACCGGAATATTTTCACTCTCTGTGGATACAGAGGTGAACGATATCTGGATAATTTTAAAGGTGCAGGTACATCTGGCTCCAAATGAATGGTCAGACGAGCCTGTAAAATTTGAGCAAATATTTGGATTTGGGTATGTGTAAATGAATTATCTAAGAAAAGATTTTCTACAAAGACAATCATACGAATTATTTTTACCAAATAAATCATGAAATAACTATGCTAACACATATCTATTTTTGCAAACATTTGATTCCTTAGTCGTAGCAAACGCCGCTATACTAGACTTTTACCAATATTTAAATTGGGATAAAAGAATTCCAGACTTTCATCAACTTTTTCTCTAAAATAACACATTATCATTTATTATTAATGAATCATACATTATTGTTTTATTCAAATCTTATTTTACCAACAACACTGTATAATTCCGAAATTTCTCAGATAAGTAGAGAGAAATCGAATCCGTACCATCGACGACAAAATACAAAAGCAACTATCAGTTTCTCACACCTCTTATGAGACCTGAATAAGTGTTAGGTCACGTGAGGTCTAGTTCGGTGAACGTTTATCGCCGCAATCTCCCAAAAAGAACTTTTTCCAGCTCAAATGCCTCTATCTCTTCTGCCTCTCTAAATCTCAACCCAAACTCTGTAAGTGTTATCCTAATCTCGCACATTTATTACTTTAAAATGGTACAATTAACAATGGCAAGTATAATAGCCCTTCTGTGAAATATTATGTCGAGAATAGTTGGATGAAATAAATTGTTAAAACAATAAAAAAAGAAGCTAGAGAGCTGTTAGAGATGGGAGAAGAATATTTCAGGAAAGTTTATTCTAGTTCTAGAAGTAATTCTATTTTATTTAATTGTAACAATTACACGGGGAACGATTACATCTCCGACAAAATTAAAATTATTGTAGAACGAAACATTTTTGATATAGTAAACGTGCATCTATTTTGATGATTCTTTTTCATTTGAAAGAGAATGGATGAAAGATGGTCCAATATTCCAATTTTCAGGTTTTGATGAAACTGATCCCATCGTAAAAGATCTATGTTTTTCAAAAATTGAAATTTTCTTATAATCATCTTATAGATCACATAATTTCTTGAACAACATGAACTTAGAAAAATCTCTAAATATACAATGGATAAATTATTATTTTGAATTTACTTACCACATTGTCAATATCCCGTCGTCTTAATGTTGTATCTGTCAGTTGTAGAAGAACAGTATATCTTTTGGTGATTGAGGCGTCTTTTGTGAAAATCAATTCTGAAGAAATAATACTTTCTACATTATCCATAGAAGTAGAAATTTTAAATCAATCGTTAAATAGTTCTTATAACTTTGATGTGGGTTGATTTGCCCCATCTAACAGTATCACCATAAAAAAATCATTAAAATTGCACCCTGTATCTATATACTTACTGCAATGCACTGCCGTTTGATCTCTTCCATTCCTGCTATCGCGTTTCTTTTGACATAAAGGCTCCAACAGATGTTCCGTATCATTTACAATTACAGCTGTATAATTATTAACACTGACACTGTCATCGTCGAGAAAGATGAGATGACTGTGCTGTATAGATTGGCCCTGAAACAAAAAAAAACAGTGTTGAGAAGATTTATTAGATTTGTTGATTATTGAATAACTTAGAAGTATACAGTGATAGCAAAATAAGTAGATGGCATAGCATATTAGAATCTTGAGAACAGTGATTAAGTAGAAAAAAAGTTTGATGGTTTTTCATATCCCGAGGAACTGTTTTCTACAATTTTCTTCTTTCAAATTAATTAAAAATCATCAAAATCGGAGTACGTTTACTGTGTCTAACGCACGAACGTCCGTACATATTTTTTTTCTTAAAAAAGCAAAGATACAACCGGATTATATACCTCCTACTTTTTTGGAAGTCGGTAAAAAAATATTTAATAAATTAAATTATTCATCCCGTGTTTTGAACCATTCAAGTTCGCTTAGGCTTTTATTTGGTTCTTATGTGACAGATTTTCAAAACTTCAGAATTTCATTATGTTGGGATCCAGGAAAATGTCGCTTGTTTATCCACATACCTTAGAATAATTAACATTTTGCATTGTTGTTATCGTCAATTCCTCTTCTTGCGGTCGTGGTGGATGATTATCTACATCCAGAATGATAATTTCAAATTTACGCTCAATTTGTCTTGAAGTGCCCTTGGAGAAGCCCTTGTTTCTTTCAATTTTACACGTAACTTGTATGGATATTTTCCTATTTCTATTTGAAGGTGTGATGCTATCCGTTGTTGCCAGTGTCCATTGTTTCTGCTCTTGGTATGGTGGAAATATGGCGACTGGTCCATCTGAAACAACATTTTTATTGTCAATTTAGTTTATACCCTTTGCTTTTGATGATACTGTGCAATAGTGTTTGAGTCCCCAAACTTATAACACCCATTTGTCTGCGTCGGGGGTTGATGAAATTACTTCGTACTATTTTAAAACTCGACTCATTCGATGAAGAAACATGAAACGAGATTTTCACAAGCCTGACGAAAAATAACAATTGGCGCAAAAAGTATATCAATCTTTAAATTATCATAACTATATTTATTGCAGATTTAGGATGTTAAAAGTGTCAGACTACACGACCTATTAAAATTATCAAACACGTCTCTGATTGTGTAGGATGTTTTTTTCTTCGCATATATTACGAAAGATTATTTAAAACTCTCAGAGCTGACGTATTTACAATTTATCTCTCAATTTTGCATGGAGTGGAAAAAACCCATTAGCACATGCCTTGCATTCCTCTCATTTCCAGAAAATTAATCTGCGGTTTTTAACGTTTAATAGCTTGTGCAAATTTTACAGTAGTAGATAGGGGCGACAAAGTTATTAGAAAATACAAGGTATAGGGAAATGGAGTATCATAGGGAAAAAGCATCTCCTTCCTAGAATCAAAATGAACCATGTCGCCGCTCTAGTCTACATTAAGATGGTGCAAGATGGCCGTCGATTTCTCTCAATAATTTGTTCCTAGTAAAATGGAGGAGTACAAAAACTGGTTCTACCATCAATTTGTGGGGAATCGATTCAATCAAGTTGGTTTTAGTTGTTATAGGATTGATGAGAGAATAATGAACAGATAATGGATAATGCGGCACAGTTTAGTTGGAAATAGTTGTCTGTTCATACAAGTACCTAGTGGATTTATTCAGCAGAAGAAGAATTATAAATTCTCAATTCCTAAACAATTGTGAGGGGATAGCATTAGGAACTTATTAACAGAAATAGATATGGAGTTAATAAAATGAAAAAAAAACCGCCTTCTGATAGGTAAATTTCACGTTTTTTATTTTTTACTATTTTAGGGAAAAATGCTTTAGATAAAAGTTGTACTGACAGATCATAACTATAAATCAAAAATATTTTTTATGAAATTTAATCAGACTATTTTTTTCTTTTTTTAAATTTTGGTCAGCCACCATATTGAAACTACGAGTCTACTACTATTTGTAAGTATAACCGATGCTTGTAGCAAACTAGAACTTGATATCTTTAAAAATGCGACTTCTCTCGCGTTTACAAATTTCGTAATATCCCGTATATATGTATATATATTTTTTAAATTTTGTTTCACAATAAAGAGATGATTCTTGAAAATGCAGTCATCTATTAAATAAAAATTTTAAAATTAAGCCAAGCTTCGAAAATTTTTAAAGGTACTCTTTATCAGGGCAAACTAAAAACCCTTACAAAATATTCATTTTTATCAACTAAATCTAGATATGTACTTTCTACTCTATTACGTTAAAAGGACAAATATAAATAATGACATTTGTAATCGATGGCTGTGAAATCTTTTCTATTTTGGCTAATTTATTTTAAATTTACGACTGTAAGCATTTAAAAAAATAATATTCAGCTGTTGCTTAAATAACTTTGTAGGGATTCTTAGTTTGTCCTGATGAAGAGAATAAACATTCTCGAAAGCTTGGCTTAATTCAAAGACATTTTCTCGAAATTCGAACGATTGCAATTGGTACATTTCAATATGAAAATTACTTTAAAGTTGGCTTTTTATATCCTTTTTAGAAAAACTTAAATTTTTGAGACTTTTGAAACAAACTAGTTTCTATTATACATATTTATTTCATTTGTTTCTCAATCTAGCTAGTAAAATTTTAAGTATTTCTTAACAACACTTTAAAATCAAATTCACAATATTATCATGAAACATTCCATTTTATTTACTTTCAGGATTGAATTAATCTCCAGAATAATCGATGCACTCCATAGATTTTTTTGCATCATACAAAAACTAGTATCTTGTATTTACTGCAAGCTGTTCTTAAAACTAATTAGATGATTCTTTCATCAAGATCTAAAAATAGATCTTCCTTCTGGTAAGTTTCTCATATATTGACCAAGCAGATATGTCTAGTTTTGTAAAATCTAAAGTCTATCATTTCCAGATTTTCCTCGATTCTGTATACAAAAAGAATGTCTTGAACCTGTACAACCGATATAATGGAAGTACCCGTAGACACTCCACCTTTTAATAGGTATATGATCGGTCAAATAACAAGATCCACATGGAAATTTAATATACATTAACCTATATATAACACGTACGATCTTTGACCTATTCTCAAAGTAAACATCGACACAAAATATATATGTGTGCTTATCGATCAAATATATAACATAAAAGAGTTTTATTTAAGACATACCATATTGTATAAGACGCAATATCTACCAATTTATGGGACATTTATTTCTCATGAAGATACCATTACTGTTCGCATTTGTTTGCACTGTCGTTAAATGTTTAACAATTGTGTCGATAAATTGAACTACATAATAAATAATTGACTTTCTTACTGATCTAAGATGTTCATAATAATTTAATTACTAAAATACTATAGTTTTACTCTCTTGAAAACTGAAAAGTATTCTCAAACTTAGGGTGGTTCAGCGGTTAACCCAAAATTCTAGAAAATAGCGAAATTTGGTTAAAAGATCTATGTGGAATTTTCCATCAGAATTTGAGGCAAACTAATTGAACTAAGAAGAAATATACAAAAAAACATTCTTGGTTTTCTGATAAAACACCCCAAAATAAGACGAAAGTCAAGAATGCCAATTTTCGAGTTGTCCTCTCCTTTTGGAGATATTGGCACCTTTTTGTCCCAACAAGCTTGTGGGATGTTGGAGCAACAGAGGCGTTAGGTGGGGTAAAAAAGCGTTAAGAAGTAAATAAAAATTCGAACTTGCGAGTAAAATCAGTGTCTCAACAAGGCATTTTCTTCATAAATTGCCATTTAGATATTACACTGTAAACACATTTCACTTCTTGGTCAGCCGCCATCATATTGTAATTGTAATTTCTGAAATAATCTTAGAAAATCGACCCATTAGATTATAAATACACTGTTGCCATTTACTCAATTTAATAAGAAGAATTATCATTCTTGCTATAGTAGAATACGTTGTAGATAATAGTGAAAAGTATCTGTATAAGAAATAATTCAAATAAAATTAATTAGAACAAGGAAACTAAGGAATAATATTAAATACAGATTTATTATTTTGTGGTTTGCTAGATTTGTGTTTTGGTAATAGGTTTGTTTCCTTAATATTTGCTAAACGACTACAATTTTAAACTTTTATTTTATTGTAATTATAATTTCAGTGCATGGTGTCTTTAATATTAATTAGACTCATGTTGGCTAGGTTTGCGTTTTGGTAACAGGTTAGTTTAGTTAATATTTGCTAAACAACTACATTTTAATCTTCTAGTTTATATAAAATAATCTGTTCCGTGATGCTATCAGTTTACTTGCTTATTAATTATTTTTTGTATGAAATACTTTCAAACCTAAAGTACGTATCTACTGATATTTAAAAATATCCAACTGTTTATCGCTAGATGCGCTACAAGACGCATTCTATTTTATGTATTTTCGACCTTTTAGAAATAGAAGCAACGGTGTAGTATTTGAAACGTAAGTTATTTCTTGTTTCAGCCATTTTTAATTTCAAAACAACAATAATATGACATATGACAGTAATAGCGGCTAGATGCTAGAGTCAAGGAGTGTAAGGTGAAATTTATGTCAATTTTTCAAGAAAATACTTTGTTGGGACGGTTTCCACAGTGTGATTTCTGTTTACTACGACTTTTTTTATACTTCTACCTGCATATTTTTTACCCACCTAACACCCCTTTTGCTCCAACATGCCGCAAGCCTGTTGGAACAAAAAGGGGCAAATATCTCCAAAAGGAGACGAAAACTCGAAGATTGGTATTTTTGATTTTCGTCTTGTTTTGGGGTGTTTTATCGGATAAGACACACCATCTTGGCGCCACAGTTATCGGAAATGAGCTAGATTTTTGAATCCGGAAAAAGATAAGTAAAAATCTGGTAATTATTATCTTATAGCTATTTCCGGAATGCTTCAAGTCAGCAAAAAAAATTATAATAAAATATACAAAACAAATTCTCGCCAGGTCCACTCTATAGGTGATACCTGGCCATATTATGGCCCACAAAGCCATCATCATCATCGTGAACAACACGAGATCACTCCATCTGTTCGGTAATCGTACGCTGCTACTATTATTATACGTTCTGACAAAAAATATACGTACCTGTAACTCGTGTGTAAGTGATATTATAATATGGACAAATCTCCAGCAAGTATGGTGAACTCATAACACCCAAAAATGTCGGTGGCTCATCTTCTTCCACTTGGAATGTCACACCGTCCCAGTAACATATATTTTCGACAATCTCATCGCAATCGAGTGCGTTCAATGGTAGAATGGACACTTCCATTTGGTAACTGTCTCTGTGGCTATTCGCAATGTCTTCCACGTAGGCTGTGGCCGATAACTTGCCAATATCTGGAATGGAAGAGGAGCGATTGTTTCTTTTTTTGTTTTCGTATGATTGCTTGCAAACTGGTCATTAATGAAATTTCAATGAAGCTGAAAATGTGATTGCATTTTGGATGTTTCGATTCCAAGAATCTCATTGTTTGTCCTGGGAAATGTTTCAAAGTTTCGACATAAAATGAGCTTGTAGAATATAAAGTCGCAATAAGAGTTTCTTACTGGATCTATTCGGGAGATAATAATTGCATTATTAAAAATTATTTAAAGGGAATTTAGAGTATTCAAATATTTAAAACCAAGAAAATTGATATTTGCGCAATTCCATTTTATTGGATCGTTGAAGTTTTTCTCTATGTGTACATTTCAATGTGGCATCGATAATCTAGAACAAAGAGGAATTGTAATTAAAAATGCTGTCAAGTCGGAGTCGAACTCTCATATCATATAAAAGTTCTATATTTAGCTGATATCAGAGATATTTTTTAGAAAAGCATACATTACTCTCCAATATGCAATATGGTTTTAGAAATAAAAAATCAACCCAAGATGCAATAAAAGATTTAACCTGTCTGATTTATAATTCAATTGATAATGGAAAACCATCAAAATGTTTTTTTTTTGGATTTAGCAAATGCATTTGAGACAGTCAATCACAAATTATTATTTAAAAAATTAGAGCAAATTGGAATAGTTGGAATAGGGAACTTAGATCACGATCTTCTTTGTTCCTATTTATCAAAAAAAACAACAAGTTAAACTAAATGGTACAATAAGTGAAACACAAATTATATCATGTGGTGTACCACTAGGAACTGTTTTCGGTCCATTAGTTTTTATTATATATATATATATATATATATATATATATATATATATATATATATATATATATATATATATATATATATTAATAACTTCTTCTCAATAGAAACTACAAGTAAAATTATTTGCTTTGCTGATGACACTGTCATTTATTATGAAAACGAAAATTGAAAACACTCGAAACTTGAGATCGAAAATGATTTCATCAATATTCAAAAATGGCTAAAAAAAATCTTTCTATTAATTTTAATCAAACATTTTTTCTTCCTTTTTGTAGTTCTGGTAAAGGTATTCCGGAATTCAATGAAATCTCAATAAATTTAGAAACAATTATTTACTCAAAACAGGAAATGGGAAATACACATAACATACCTAAGTGCAAAATTAAGAAAAATTATTATTTAAAATGGAAATTGTATGAAATATATTGGGTTAGGTATAAATATATGAAAAACTTGTACTTCAGTCTATTCAAACCTCATCTTGAATATAGTTTAATAGGTTGGGAGGAATTTTCTAAAACCCATTTAAAACCAATTTAAATTTTACAAAAACGTTGCTTAAAATTATTATTAAAGAAAAATAGCAGATATCCAAGTAATTCTTTATATGTAAAAAGAAATCAAAATTCTTGTAATAGATCAATTTAAGAATAAAGATATCACAATATTATTTCTCACTGTCATCTCACTAGACAGAAACAAAGCATCGTCATAACATTTAAAAATAAAAATATGGATCAAAAAATTACATGTACTTAGGACCAAAAACATATAATTATTTACCCAAAATTATAAAAAATATAAGTAAAATCAGAAAATTTTAAAATGAGGTTGATAATTTCTTAAGAAGTAATTCTAGGGAAAAAATATTCAAAGGTAATAGAACTTATATCTATTATATTCTATACTTTTATTTAATTGTAATGCTTTGTTTCTTACTAATTATTGAATATTTTAGCTATTAATTGATTTAAAAATATGTTATTTATTATTACCCTACAAAAAGACTTTATAGTTTCGTAGGTTCCAATATTGTTTGTTGTTTGTTAACAAAAATGTCAATAAACGTTATTTATTTATTTAACTGGATATATCTACTAATTGAAATTCAATATATTTAGCTACTCCTATCCTAATTAATTGAGAAGCATTTATTTAAAAAACTAATGGAGCGGACCATAACTACTTCTATGAATATAATTCAGTTTCTGTGAAGTTGATTGAAAGATAAGGTTTGCATTCTCATCATTTGAAATACCTACCTGCAATTCAGCGTACATTTTAACGCCAATAAACCGTAAGAAAATATTAAAAATCGTACAGAAATCAGAAGCAAACAGTCCGTTAGAGCAATTGGGAAGATATTCTGAATGGATGGTTAAATAATTCGTTTAAATTCTCAACTTTGCTTGTCAAGTAATGAGCGACTTTGCTTCATTGTTTTAAATTTTGAACGATACATTTTTTCGTTCAAGTCATGTTTTTTCAAATATCAAATAGATTATTTTATTATATAAAAGTTTTGTTTTCTGTATTAATATTTTGTTTCAATAACTAATTTTATTTAATATCTACTTGTCTAAAAGAAAGGTAACCCTAAATATTGCGCATCCGCCATATATTCGAATGCTACTCAAATTGTCATTTTTCATTTTTCTTTGCATACTAGAAAATACCAGAGCTAGGAGATGCAACACAAAACATGACCAAACCCAAACGAAACGAAAAAATATATCTTTGTGCAAATAGTATTTTTTTTCCACTTGGTAATACGTTATTTTAGCGGCTTTTGTTATACAAACCCATAGAAAAACAAATATTTGCAAAAATAGGTGTATCTATATCATAACTTTTAATAATATTGAGGTGGAAGGAGCTATTTGTAATGATTTATTAATAAAAAAGGGAAAAATGTTGTTGTTAGGACTTTTAGCTAGAATTTTCGATTTGGAAGTATATTTTCAATCTTTGCCTTCTATTAAACGGTAACACCTTCAAAATTAGCAAAAATATGTTCGTGAAAAAGTGAGGTTGAACGAATTGATGATTGACTTGTGCAATATATTCAACATTCAAGTGCTGTTAATATCAATGTTGCCACCGGTGCCAGTATTACTTTTGCAGCATTAGATTATTTTATAAATTCCATTTCCAAAAATATTTGTCTTAGAAAATATTAATGACAATAAAAACTGAGCTTAAAATATTATACAAATTTATAGTTAAACTTTTTTAATGGCAAGTGCTGGCTGTTCTGGATACAGATTTTCATATATTGAATATATTCTTTTAAAAAAAATTGATTTATGAAATATGTATTTAATTCATTCCATTACAAAATTTATCCTCTTTTCCCTTTACTTAGTATTCTAAGGTTGAAGCACTAAATTAAAAGTTAAAATATAATAGTGGTTAGATTCTATCTCACAATTATTATCATTTCTACTATCCTATTTTCAATTCTAAATTTAAGAATGTCACAATAAAAATATTTATTGACTATACGATTTTCAGCTTCCGGTTGTAATTCAAAACAATGACTGTGTGTTCAACTAAACTTCAAACACAAAAAAGACAATACCTAGAGAATTATCAACCTTATCTCTGTACCATGACAAATGGCATTGACCTGATAGATGTCGTCCGTCGTCCATCAATCAAATTAGTTTACTTTCCCGGCCCTGTAGGGCTCGTTAGTTCCATTCATGTCGTGCCGTTTGTCACGTAGTTTTGGGGTTCCAAAACTGTGATGCCTCAAGATTGAATTGTGGATGTTGTGATGAGTAGGAAGAACAAAGGTAGCTTATTATAGTTGAGGAGACGAGTGACTGGTGATGAGGTTATAACAAAGCAGTTGTGATAAAATTCAAGCTTTCAATGCGCCATTTTTGTCTTGTAGACTTTAAAAAGCAAAACATAACACTTTTTGTTAACGTTTGATTTTACTACCCATCAACCTTTCGTACGGGGGGCTTTGAATGAAACCAATTCTTAAGGAACGGTAAACTCCAAAATATTTTGGTGGCAGGCTCAATGCTTCTAAGAGAGAAAGGATCCCCCGATGATTTGATAGAGACGTTATTGCTATTTCTTAATCGGTAAGAGATAGAATGATGGTTAAATTGGCGAAAAGTTGCGCAAGTTAGACCTCTTCATTACCTATTAAAGTTTGCATATGGAAAAAAACAAAAGTTCCTGAAATAATTGGAAATAACTGAAAATCATCGCTTAAATCTCCTTTGAAAAAATGTAGGTATAACATCTAGACATTTAAAGCCAGAAAGATATGGAGAAACGGTCAAAATATTCTCGAATGCGGTAGGCCATGATGCTGAGGAAACAGAATACACATTTTAATTTCCATGAGAACACTCTAAATTATTCTCTTAGCAGCAATTAATAAATCAAATTCCTTTTTGAAAATTAAAAAAATATTAACAAACCAAAGAATATAAAAACAATTATACAATTAAAAAAAGTTTAGAGCTCAAATTAAGTGTTGTTCAAAGTGCCCGCCATTATTTTCAATAAATTTTTGGGTTCTTAGACGCAACTGCCCCACTACACTCGATACAATAACTTCAGGTGTGGTGGATCTTAGAGCTACAGTAATTTTTTGACACAATGTTTCAACAATATTCACTTCATTGTGATAAACTTTGCTTTTTTTTGGAAGTCCCATAAAAATAATATAATGGATTAAGACAAGGCTATCTATCAGGCCACCTCACAGAACCATACGGTTCCGATTCTTCAGAGTTGTGAGCTGTACAACCATCTTGCATAAACCATTTAATATTTCGCAAGGTTGCAAGAGGTATTTCTTCCGTAACTTCTGTTAACAAATTCACGTACATGACTCCATTAAAATTTCCCTCAATAATTCTAGGTTCTATTATCTGATTTTTTATAATTCCACACCATATAATAAGGCTATAGCAAGTTTGAAATCTAGTCTGCTGCTTTAAATGAGGATTATCTATTGCTTAAAAATGTTTGTTTCTGCTACTGAAAACACCCACTGTTCGTAAATGATGTTTCATCTGTCCATATAAAAAAGTATCTTGAAATAATTATTGCTGTAACATGGTTTGGTACCAATAACAAAATTCAAGTCGATGCTTGGAATCTCTAGGATCTAAATTATTAAATATCTTATATTTATAGTCATGGTACGTGTGCCTCACGTGAACCCACAATATGCTAATACCACATTCGTTATCAATGGATGTTGAAGAAATGTCTGGATTGATAATCAGAAATATCAGTACTGTTCCTATGAAATCGTCGAGACCCTACATAAAAGATATTCGTATCGAATTTGTGAAGTAAACTTTTGCAGTATTTTTTTGGCTTTTACTACTAATATTATCCTGAACTTATAAATTTCAAAGTAAGTAAATATCTGCTACATCATTTATCCAAAATAATTCTAAACTTTGTGACTTTTCATCGACATTAGGCGAAGTAGTTCATCAACTTACTTTAGATTCATGTCGCGCTCATCACACTGGTTGCCTCAACTATGCAATACAAACTTGGGAGATGTTCCTTTCAAATTTTAGAATATCAGCGACAGCGATGCTCTTGTTGTGTTTGTTTATTCATTGTTGTTATAGTTAGTATATTAATGGGTGTTTGGAAGAAACTTTCACTACTATCTGTTTAGGAGTATGAAGGTGGAAAACTTCACTAGTCGAGTTGTGATCAATAAAATTATAGAATGAATTTTTTAGCCAACAAAGTTGGTATCGTCAGCCCATTATTATTATTATTATAAGGATAAGATCACTAAATTGTATGTTTGTCTAACACAGTTAAATGATTGCATTTTGTAAATACACGAATTCTGATACTCTGAATAGATTTTGTGAGGATTTTTTTGAAGTGAAACTCCTCTGGTAGTGTTCTGATATTTGACGAGAATGGAGAGTGAATTGGAAAAAATTTAACGTTTCGAGATTTCATTACACGAGAGAGATATAACAACGTATGGTGATGGAAAAAGAGAGCTATACATTTTGTATACCTAAGCACAGGCCTCGTTAATTCCAAGGTTCAAGTTGCTTGAAGGGGGAATAGTTTAGGAAGCGTCGTACCAGCAAGAGAGAGAGAGAGAGCCACGTATTTCGATGGCTATAGAGTTGGGAGTTGGTAGGGAGTTAAGGGAAGGTGAGCTAGTGCGCATGGGTCTGATTAAATGTGGGTTCCATACTTCTGACATGTTGTATAAGTATCTCCTGAGTTACTTGATGTATTTTGATTGTATTTTCGATGGGTATGAGTGTGGTCTGTGATGGAGTAGTGAAGTTTTAAGTGCGACTGGGACGTATTAGGTATGAAAGTCCCGTACCTGGCACTCTAATATATGCTTCAATTAGATGTTGTTTTTGTGCAAGTCATAGGTGGTGTGGATGGTTATGGGTCGATTGTACGTTTATGTTTAGGAGCGACTAGGACTCATTGGATATGGGTTCCATACCTATACCCCTTTGAACCCCGGGAATGCTTGTTATTGGGACTTGCGTTGTGGATGCGGTTAGGGAAGATTATACGATGGTGTCTACGTACACTGGGGACCCTCATGTTGTGGATTTGACCAGTTTTTGAACTGGTCGCCATATTGGATTTTCTTGGGATTTTTAGGTGCGACTAGGACATTTTAGTTGGAGGTTCCATACCTCTGGGTACTCAACTATCTACAAGTATTTTTACTATTGTTTTTTGTAAACAAATTTTATTATGTTATATTTCTTTTGAAATGATCCCTCTCTCACACACACTCACACACACAAAACTAAAATTTCTCTCATTTTCTAGTTTGCAAGAAGTTTCACTTCTACCACGTGTACGATGCTGCACATCATTTTTTAATTATTTGCTTAAGTAGAAATTAACGGAAAGCGACCTTTCATCTTATCTCTAAATTTATTAAGAGTTAAATTATATACGCAGTTATGCCCATTTTATGGTTTGTCCGTTTCTGTGGAATAATACATGCATCTCCAAAAACTATGGGTTATAAAATTCATAGACAACATCAACATTACTGATTTATTCCTGCCAAAAATACGTTCACTGGCCATCTGGCGCGATTTTTATTATTCAAATTCAATTGTCCTGTTGTCATATATCGCGAACAGCTGCAATGATTGATAGCATATTCTGGGAGATAGTAAACTTCAAATAGTAGATACTGTTGACAATCGATACAGTGAATTATTAACACTTCATTTTCATTGAAACTTGACAGATAGAAAGATGTCCATTGCACGGGTTGTAGAAAGGAGTCTAAGGGTTTTTCTAAGGAAAAAAAATATGCGAAATTGTTCGTCTTGCAAATACATAATATGGTCACTACTGTTTGTTCGAGTTGTGATGAACAAATGATTGATTATGCCAGAGGATGGATCGGGTTTGGAAATACAGGCTTTGACAATAAATAGTAATAATAATTCTGGCGGAATAACATCCATAGCGATATTATATTGTTGAATAGAGCCGAACAATGAATCTCTGAACAAGCAGTGTGAATTTAGATAGAATTTGCTCAAATCTTTCCAAATTGTAATATTAATAGCATGAGAGAATAATTGCATTTTCATTATTCTATAATCAGGACGTATTTGTACTCGAAATCACGTTCCTAGGTGGCTTGTTTACGTTTGTTTGTTTGTTTTCATTCAATTCATCAATCAGAGTAAAATTAGTAAACAATCAATGCTTGTTAACAATATTTCATAGAGTTAAAAGACAAAGTTTATTATCTAGCAGGTATTATGACCAAGGAACCAAAGCGTGACAGTTTTACAAGCCCTGAAGGTTTACGAAAGGAAAGAAATTAGACAAATATTTATTAAATGTAAGGTAAGGTGTATTTATCATCAGCAAACGAGATTAAACTTCCCTCATTGACATGTCTCATCAAATCATCAATAAATATAACAAACAACAAGGGTTCCAAAACAGGGCCTTGAGGAACACCGCATGTTATAACTTTTTTACTTGAAGAAACATCATTTATTCCTGTAAGTTGCTGCCTTTTATAGAAATAAGATTGAAGTAAGTCTCCAAATGATTAACAAGATGAAATACCTTGGTTAAATCCATATAAATACGGAAACATTTCTTATTGTTATTTATTTATATTCAAGTAAAAGTTATAACGACTGATTGGGTAGATTTACTGGATGTGAAGCCTTGTTGATTTATATACAATGTAGATATAGACTAAAATTAGAATTTTAGTCTGCAAGTGATATCATCTTTTTATGAACAATATTTTCTAATATATTAGATATAGTAGAAAGCACAGATATCAGTCAAGAGTTAAAGTTAAAGAGTGCTTTTATCCTAGCTATTTTGGTATGTTAGGGAAAATACATGCCCTAGAAGAGATATTTATAAGAAATTTCAGTGGTCCCACAACAAAGGGGACAACTGTTTTAAGTATAGCTGTTAAAACTGATTTGATCCAAGCCACAAGAATTGCATCTTTCAAGTTCATTTATGACATTGAAAACCTCCACTTCAGTGATCTTCTATAAATATAGAGTTTAAATTCATATCTATGCTTTCTATATTAGTGACATCATTTTTCATATCTTTTAAAAGTCGATTTGCTGAATTAGAAAAATGCTCGTTAACAATTTCTGATAAATTTCTGATAACCTAAGCTAACCTAACCTTGTTTTTCGGGTTACTCAGGTCCTCATCAATAATTGTGCAACTAGTTTTGGTTATTTTTCTCTTTTCTCATGCGATATATTATAACAAGCAAAATTTTTTGACAGAAGCCGCGCTTCCTTCTTCAAAAATTTAATCCTAACAACCCTCCAAATTTGTGCTCACTGAAGCAAGTGCCTTTAATATGCCCTTGACATTTATCTCCAAAAGTAGTTCAGGTTCATTTACCACCATCTTCATGTATGATTATAATATATTAAAACTTGCCCCACCCTCAACAGTAGAGTCTTGAAGCGTAGTATACACAGCCAGTCTGCATGTGCCCTTAGGGCCTTGGAGTTTTGCAGACGACACACACTAGCGTGGGATGTACTACCCCACCTTAGCTATATATATTAAAGATCTGTAGGAAATGATTGAGTGGAAGACATGTTCCGTTTCTCAGCACCATTTCCTGGATTATAAATTGTGGGGATTTGATAATGTCTTTCGAGTCGTAAATCTCGAAGCATCTATATATTTATACAGGGTGTTATAAATATCAAACGGATTATGGAAATTTACCTGTAATGTAAGTATTTTTTGTCATATAAAGTTTTTTTAAGTATATGAATAGTGTAAGAATTTGTTTTTGTTACAGTGAATTATTAAAATCCAAGTTTTGCAATAACTGTAAGTTATCGAGTCTAATCGAGAATAGATTTTGTTGTTTATAGGTTACTGAATCTGTAAATATGACAAATTACTTCACTATTAAAAATTTAAGATTTATTTCCATCAATTAGCGTAGAAATTAGAAATGTGAAATTATTGAAAAACTAACTTTCTCGACATATAGGTACATTTTTTTTTATTAATTTGAAATATGTTGGCATTTTTTCCAATTCTAGTAATATCCCGTGAGTTGTTAAGATTTTTTAACACGAGAGGCAATTTTAAATTTGTAATTTCAGGACGGTATTGCACCCAAACTACGTAACTTTATACTTATAATCCGTGTAATATGGTATCGCTAAAATGTGGCAGGTCATGGCATTTTAGATACATCCTGTATAATCGATGACAACTGGAGGACATGGTTTCCTGGAATGCATTTTCTGAGAATTTTCATATACCTTTAGATTACAAACATACAGATTATTATATTTACGAGTATATATAAACGTAAAACCAAACGCCAAAATCAAATATTTTTCCAAAGATGGCCCACTTTCAAAACTTCATACTTTTATAAATTGCAATGAGTTTAAATTTCGCGCCCATGTTCAGTTAGTACCTTTGACAAAACTGCAACTTCATATTAAAAGAAGGGAGCCGCCATCTTTTCAGTTGTTGACAGTGTGTTAGTGACGTTGTTGCAAATGGCTTACGATTTATAACCTCATGCTTTCAAACTTTTTAGTATTTCTCTAAAAAACAAACAGCTTTCGTATTTTTTTTAATATAAAGGTAATTACATTCATTAGCAGTCCTAAGAAGGTAACTGTTGTTTGTATTCTTTCTTAATCTTAATATAAAACAACTAGTTTTTGTTTCCCGGTAAAGTCCCTCTAAAGGGACAGGTTCCCAAGATGGCCTGACAATACTTTGTTTTTTTTTGTGATACCATGAATAATGTGTTGGGCTAAGAACGACATAGAGGAATTCATTTGTTCAGAATGTAACTAAGAGCCTATTAACCTACTCCTTATAAGGTCCGACAAAAATGTGGAGAAAAATATTTTATCAAAATCTATAAAAAACTTGTAAAATTAATTGTAAGAATAACGTCTCAAAAGTGTTCTTAGTGCTTTTATTACTAAATTTTTGTTTTGAAGGTAGAATAATTTATGCTAAGCCTAATGTGGCCCACCGTGTAAATAATAACCAAAAAAACTATTGTAATGACTAATTATCTTTGAATCTCATATGTTAGATTAAGTTTAACGTTTATAGATATTTTTAATTTTGTTGGCGTTTATAAATGACGTAATTAATGATTAGAGATTTTCTTAAAGCAATTTTGTTTTTATGATTTATTGAATTAAGAAACGATTATTTGATTACGATTAATTGCAATTGACACTTTCCAATTTTAATCAAATAATTTGGATCTGTTTGCGCATAATTAAATGTTCGTTTATAAATCATTTAGCAAAGCCCATGTCATTGTCGAGATAATTATTAAATTAATGCAGTTTGCTAAAACTATTTTCAATTATCCTTAATTCACATGGAATTTACAAGTAAATTAAAATTTGGTTTATATATATATATATATATATATATATATATATATATATATATATATATATATAAAGATGTTCTTGGGGATGCAGTCATATATTCAATAAAATTCTTTGACTGAAGAGAATGTTTATTCTCTTCTTCAGGGCAAAAATCGTGAATTTAGAATAAATTAACCAAAAACAGGAAAGATTTCATATCCATCAATTACAAATGTCATTATTTATATTTGTTAATTTATTCTAAATTCACGATTTTTGCCCTGAAGAAGAGAATAAACATTCTCGAAAGCTCGGCTTCAGTCAAAGAATTTTATTGAATATATGACTGCATCCCCAAGAACATCTTTTTATTTATTATAAATCCAGTCAAGAATACAAAATCAATATATATATATATATATATATATATGAATGCCGTTGACACTCATTTGCATTTTACCGGAAAATAAATTATGTTTATGTAATGATACAAATAAGTTAAATTATTTGCTTTTATAAAAAATAGGACCGACACTGTATTAGTTGATGCACTGAGAAAAAAACAGAATAATATTATTTCTATTATTGTTGGTACTTTTCAACTCGACAACTTCAAAATTACGACAATCGGTAGAATAAATATTAATCGTGGTCGGCCAGTGGTCGAAATTCGAATGTAATTCATTATTTTTATAAATTCAAACGTTGTTGAGCTTTTTTTTGTCAAAGATATAATAACTGATTTAATTTTTGAGAATTTTGTTCTCTTACGTCAGTTGCAAGCTTTTACAAAACGGCAGTAGCGTATGTTGTTTCCCTAATTCCTTAATTTTAATATTTAATGTTAGTAACAGTTCTAAAAAGACAATGACAGCTAGCTACTAGCTAGCTTCACAAAAGTGACTTCAGATTCCAAATATTTTGCATTGCAAAACCTGCCATTTAAATATATTAATCCACTATCAAAACTATTAAAATTTCTTGAAATGACATTAAGTGCACATTTAAATGAGTCCCTCAAAATAATTACATCAATCTGTATACACTCTATTCACAATATTTGAATTTGCGTTTGACCATGCTTGTCATTCACGAAGAGAGTAATCTGACAGCCCTATGCAACACATAATACACTTCTACCACGTAAACCATATATTTATTTATTCAATTTAATTTAAAATATTGACACATAATTATAATTATATATAGATTATTGAGTATTTTTCAATGCTCTAATTCATAAACTCAATGCTTGTTTTGTAAGAAGTTGTTTCCATGATTATAAATATTGCAACTCTAATATATTTAGTTAATTCTATTTCTACCAATTTTAACTTCTCGCCTGTAGATAGACAAATATCAAATAAATTCTAATGGTAATGCATTTCAAAAAACGAGTATTCAAATATGTAAATAACTTATACATTTCTCATCAGTTTGAAACAAATCTGTAAACATATTTAAATTCATTCAAGAAATATTATCATCCTCTCCGATACTGTCATCGAAAAATAAACAATCAACCCGTTTGAAATAATTGCTGTCCCCACAACCAAACATGGTAGAAAATCAATCAATGGGCTCGTTTTCTTAATTATATACTTAACAAACCATTTTCATTAGACGTACCTATATAGGTATCATAGTTGAGGCAACAAGTACTTGTTGATCAGTCATTAAAGCAGACAAGATAAAACAATGTGGTATCATCAAGTCTTTGAGACGTAAAAAATGTTGTAGTATAAGTACCTATTTTCTCATTTATTTAAGTTAAATAATATAGCTTGTTGTCGAATTTTTCAATGTAATTCATCACTGATAAAACATCAGAAAACGTTCGTCGCCTCAACTATACAAGGTAATTTCGCATTGTAAGTTATAAGGACAAAGCAAGGACTTGATCATTTACCTTAATGGTGTTTACCTATCTGAGCTAATACAATTGTCGGGGGGAAAAGATACTCTACCAACCCACACTATGTGAGACAATGATGATCACCCTAAATCTTCCCTGTCTGTGTTGAAAAGCTCATCACAAGTAACTTGATAGCACCTACAATATCTCGTTGGTTTGGTATCTATATATATTGGTAATTTGAGGGTGAGAGGGGTAGTTAGTGTGAGTGAGTGGTGACTTTTTTCATTAGTTTCAACAAAACAAACACACTAAAATGGGGCATTAACCCGCAGAAATTAAAAATCGATCGAATTGGCTGTGGCGAGATTTTATAATTAAATTGCATTGAGAGGGTTGAGATTTAATTTGAATTGTTTGAATTTTGGCATGGAGATAACACAATAGCAGAGTAGCGATAACATAGATGATCAAAAACAAATCCAATCCTTTAGAAATTGCTACTTTATTTTAGAATTATCTTATTCATACTCAAATGTAAGCGTAATGAAAGAAGAACTAGCTAAGAACACCTTTGAACTTTTGGACAAAAAAACTGAATCGAAATTGGTTCTAATGTCACAGACATCCTCACAGATACACACCCTCAAACTTATAACATCCCTTTATTTAGGTCGGGCGTTGAAGATAAGATATACTGTGCGGTAAGTATGGAATAAATTCATTTTTAGCGTCAGTATTTGTTTTAAAAAATCTGAAGCAGCTCGATTTTTATTCTCAATTTGACATTTTATAATATGAAAATACTACCCCCTCCCTGCACCCCCTCTGAATTATGAGCAATTGGTTCAGCAATACTAAGTTTTTCAAATTTGGTGCAATCATAACTAAGAAGGGTTAGTTGGATAATTTAAAATTTTAATTCTTCAAGTAGAATGAAGGAAATAATATCACATACCTAACATTTAGGTAGTATTTTTCAATTTATTTTACAGTTGAATTAAATGTTCAAAATGATCACCATTCACTTCATGATAATAAGCAAGGCGATCTTAGAATTCTCGTACAAAATTTCGTAGGACCTCAGGTGTTACGTTGTTAATTTCTTCCGTTATTCAAACTTTTACATCTGCAATATTGTCTGATCTATTGAGCTATAGTTTTGATTTTAAATAATATTTTAATGAGTAATCGACAGTTGTTAATTCGGGGGATCTAGGCGGCCATTCAATCGTTCCACGTCATCCAATCCAACTTTATTCAAATAATCTCTAACAATACTTGTTTAATGCAGTGGAGCTCCATCTTGTTGCGACCAAATTGATCTATCTATTGCATTTGGATCATTAACATCAGGAAAAAGTTAATTCATCAATAAACCTAGATAAACCTCATCATTAATTATGCCTTCAGGAAAATATGGGCCAATAATTTTGTTGTTAATGATACCAGCTCAAACGTTCACTTTTTTGGGATATTGTGTGTGAGCCTTATATATCCAATGATGTTTTTTTCTGCTCCAATATCTAATGAGTTTTGTCTATTAAGCGATTCATATAAATAGAAAGTAGCTTCATCAGAAAACATAATTTTATTCAATAACTGCCAATTTGCTTCCATTCTGTCCAACAACCTTTCACAGAATCGTTGCCTTCTATCAGGATCATCCTCATTTAACTCTTGAACCAACTGAACTTTGAAAGGATGTTATTTTTCTTTATATAAAGCTCCCAATATCGTTGATTTATCATTGGCGGCATCTAGTTGTCTATTTCTCATATGCGGATTTTCCGCAATTGCTAAGAGTAGGTACCTACATCTAAATTGTTTCCTCATCCGATTTGACATTTCGACCTGGTTTCTGAATAGTTTTGAAATGTTCAGTTTCACGAAATTTTATTTCTAACTGTAGATTGTGAGACGCGTTGAACAGGGTATTTAATATTGAATATTTCACAAACTTCCTTTTGAGTTCTTGTTTTATTACCACATCTTATCATAATTAAAATATCTGTTCTTTAAGTTTCGGATAAATGAGCCATAGTTAAATAAAATACACACACAAATATTTTTCAATACACCAACGTCTGTCAGCAACTTACAAAAATATTGAAATAACAGTAGCCTACTAGATTGATGAAATGTACCAGAATTACAAGATCGCCTTGCTTAAAAAGTGAATGGCGGTCACTTTGAACATTTAATTGTAAAATAAATTGAAAAATACTAGCTAAACATTATGTAAGATTATTTCCTGCATTCTACTTAAAGTATATAAAATTGTATATTTCCAAAATGAATTTTCTCAGCTATGATTGCACCAAATTTGAAAAACTTAATATTGCTGAACGGAGAATGAATATCCCTTTCGAACAAGGTTCCACACGATGCCTTTCTGACTGAATTTTTGTAGGGGGTAATATTTTCATACTACAAATTGTCAAATTGAGAATAGAAATCGACGTGTCTCAGGTTTTTTTAAAAAAATACATATTAACGCTAAAAATTAATTTATTCCATACCTATGGAACGCACTGCATAAGTATCAAATAAATTCTCAAAAACATCATATACTCTTAAACACTTATGAAATAGAACAATTAAGAACACTGATCTATAGCATCCATATATGAATATTAATGAACATTAATTGTGTGACAGTCAGCGGTAACTAACTAACCCATGAGACATCATTAGTTTTTTTTATCTGTAGTTCATAAATTCCAAAATTTCGATGTAGGTACCTTTCCTACCCCAAAAAAAACTCGTGACCCACCTTAGTTATGGGAATAAACACATACACTACACCTATATAGCAAATACACCGAAATAATACTCTATTAACCTAATTACATACATAGTTTGAATTGTCATTAATTTTGTTTCACACATAACTGTTGTGTCCGTACAACTTTACATATACCTAATATATTAATTTTCCCACTTTTCTGGAGTCCTCCTCCCAACCCTATATAACCCGTTACCTATTTGCCAGCATTTAATTACGATTATTTTCACAATTGGCGTTTTCCGTTTATAATAGAAAAAAAAAAACAACAACAACAGGCTTGGTTACTTGGTAAACAAGTAGGTATATTAACGCAGTTGTTGTAGATGGGGTGCAGATATTTATATACCTACGCGTTTTCTAATTTAATTATTGCTCCATTTTCTAGGAATATGCTATACATATGTGTAGGTGTTTGATTGATACATTCTTTGAAAGCTACAAGAATTCTCAATTACAGAGAGAACCTGTATAGTCTAGGAAATTGAAGGGAGTGTTCGTATTGAAAGCCACCCCCCAGGGCTCGTTTATCTCATTCGTTCAATTTACGCAAATGCTGGAACGTACAATGAGTTTATTTTGTAACATAAGCGTTAAAAATTATTGGACGCGTTAATATTTTATGCTTTTAACATAAACTGCTGTTCTGTAAACTGAACATGTAATATTTTAAGGTTCCGAGGAGACCACGGAACAAGTTGTTTTGAATGGAATTTGATCACAACTGACGAGTCTTGACTTTAAGAGGTTATGTTGAAACAAGCTTTGGTTATGATCTACACTTTTCCTATCTTAAAAATTGGAAATGATAGATAATGAACAATGAGAATTATAGAAATCTCAATAGGTTATTTTTCTGTTATCAAAACTTTGTGATAAATGGGTAATTTTGATAATTTTTCAACCAATTTGTCAAGTTCCTAAACAAAGTTTCATATATCAACATCAATTATATTCATCTAACAATATAATTTGCTGAAAACTGTCTCTAAATGTACCTAGAGATTTCAAGAGCAAAAATCACGCAAATCTTAAAAATGTTTCTCAAAATGTTAAAATGACGTTAAATTTAACGCTTGCTTGGTTTTGGCTTACAGCATAGCAATTAAAGTTATGGATTATAAAACGATGCCTTAAATTTTCACGGATGCCGGTAACGGTACGTTATTGTTTTAAAGGGACTTAAAAATTAACTTATTGCTTATAGAATAGCCCGTGATATGTTAAATGGAAAATAAACTTGAGAAGTTTAATGGTATTTTATATTGTGCTTACAAAAACTTGATAGCTATTTGGATTTTCAAGATCTTTGAGGAAATCAGATTTTTACAATTTCAGATTTTATTTTTTTCTGAAGTTAGCATTTTAGTTAGCAACCAAAGGATAAAAATTCTTCACAGCAAAGAAAATTCAAGGAAAGTATCCTAGAATCTTCAGGATATTATGTTCAACGTCAAACCACAAAGAACAATCTAAAGCCGGATCTACATTTATGGAAACTTACACTCGATAATATTGAATAAATATAATTATAACGACTTACTTTTATTATCTTCATCATAGAACTTTGGTGTAAGGTAGACATCACCAGTTGTTGGATTTATTTGTAGAAATTTGGTGTTTTCTTTGAGTGAAAACCTCAATGTACTATCTCGCTTGTTGTTATTTCTTCCAGAAAAATTTGCAGGAATAATGGGTGTCGATGTTGGAGGTGGTGATACATTTCTTGGTAGCCATGGTATGGTCAATTTAACATCACTCATTGTGTAATAGACACCGAAAGCTGCAACAAAATAAAGTGTAAGGTTAGGTAGGTTGAGACTGCTTATTCAAGTGCCGCAGGTACTCGTATTCGAGTATCAGTAGCTCTTTTGTCTTGAAAGTAATACCACAGACAAGGAGATCAATAATTTGCCGTGGGTTCCGAGACACGGATATGTCTCAATAAAAATGTCATGATAAATACTTCCAGATAACTAGGCAAAATATACTTGCAATGATTTTCTGTTGCCATGTAAGAAGCGAAGAGTATGGAAATGATTCGAACGCGCACCCAGTTCGTCACCGGTTACTCGTCCAAACCTTCACCGGGCTCTGCGCTGCCTAACTTCGATGATTGAAGTTATAAAGGTTTCACTTTTTTGATATTTTCGTTCGTTGCGTCTCTCGCATAGTAAACGTGCTCTGATTTCTTTTATTTGTAAGAATTGATTTGAGGAATGGTCCCGTATTAATCAAAGTTCAAATGAAAAATATCCAATCCCAAAAAAAAGTTTAATATATAATTATTTTTTTTTCGAAAATCTGAGAATGCAGAGTTAAATAAGAGACCAAAAACAAGTTCACCGACCTTAATAGTTGGAAAATAATATTATTTCTACTGGTGATGGTACATTTTTGAAGTTGTAGTACCTATAAAACGCGAAAACAAACTTACAATTGAACGATATGTGCAAAAAATGCTCAGATTTTGGAAGTAACATGTTACATTTCAACAATTGTGAAACACAAACAAAAAACAAAAAGAAAATATTAACTGAACCATAAAGTATAAAGACAATACCCAAATATGTTCAATAGGTTGTATAGTACTTCATTATAGCCAGTGGAAAAAGTGTTGACTTTTCCAGGACGATTCCTCTGAAATCATTGGATATCCATCCTCATATGCCTGCTGCCCAGACTGGATTAATATGTATATGTCTGTATGTGTGAGAATTCTCTGCACATTCAGTTGCGTGACTAGTTTGACATTGGAATATTGACAAATCGATAAATTCATTAAATCGCATCGGTTTTATGCTGGAGCGACGAACGATTCGAGATACGATTTGTTTTATGGGGTGAAGGTGATGAAATTTAGCTAATGATATCTAAATATATATTTTCGGCCAAATTTAGAAGGGCACTACGCAATAATTGAACAAATCCTATTTGTTCTTCTTTCAAAATTAATGCGTTTTTTAATCGAAATTTAAGCAAATTTATCACATCATTAGTTGTTGTTATTAGATACTAAAGGTATATGTCTATATGGTTTTTGAATTTTGTCGTCTGCAGGATTCAAGTCTGGTGAATTCCCTGGCCAATTCAAAACATTCCATCTTCTTGACCGACTTTGCCACATAGAAGGTGGTATACAATTTATGTATAACATACGGTACCAAATGGGACATGAAAAAGTATTTTTCTTGACCACATAACCATTCTATTTCAGCTGATATAGTACCCGTTTCTCTAATACACTCTTGAACTGGCGGCCATGCCCTTTGCTGATAATAAAGATCACATCGTAAGAGATCGTCTGTGATCTTGGTGATGGGAATTGGGCATCTATAACTTCTGGAAGGTTCAGTGAGATAAGAGCTGCACAAGCCAGTATTAAAAAATGAAGAATGGTGCCCTAGGAATGAAAAGTACATTTTTATGCTTAATTTGGCATTCAGTTGCAAAGCAAGAAGTGTTCATGCATTTTTGAACGAAGAAGAACGCAAAGAAAACCAAAATTGATGAATGAATGATATTTCTGATTGATGGTTTCCTGTGTGTATTTTATTTCACTTAAATTCATGAATTTGCCCTGACGAAGAGAAGAAACATTCTCGAGAGCTTGGCTTAATCAAAAGGATTGTATTTATCAAATGACTCCATATCCAACAAAAATCGTTAATCATCACATTATAAAACCAATGCAATTAAATTAATTTCAAAGCAATTAATCTATACCTACAACGAAATTATTCCATTCTAAACCGCACTGTGACCTCATTATTGTGATGTGTAAAATGTAGGTACAAGGTAACAACATATAATTATATTCATTGGAAACAACTGACCTGATCAAAACTATGTGCTGTGTCGATTAGTTTGATAAGTATTGGGATTTATAGGTAGTTTGACCCATTTCGGAGATTGAGGAATTTATAGAGTAGAGGGACACATCCAATGAAGAGCGGCTAATAGAGTGATAAACAGTTTTATCATGATGGATATATACTTATATACGTCGTGGTCAGATCGTAGAATTACCCATATCATGATGCGACCGAGCATTTCATAAACTGTCAGAAATGTAAAGGAATATCAGTTATCGATATCTAGGTTTAATTATATTTTAAAATGTATTGCTTTGGATATAACTGAATCGTTGATAATAATAATCAATTAATGTAGTATGCTATCTGGTATTTGGCCTAACAATTTTAAGAGAGCGCAGCTTGTACCAATATATAAAGTTGGTGATCATAAATCAAAAAAGTAATTATATATCCTTAATATCAAATTTGGCTAAAATATCAGAAAAAGTGATTCACAAGATACTTAATGATTTACTAGAGTGAATCGACTTATGATGCCTTAAATTATGTCAATAACTTTATAAGTACCTAATCAACTTGACAATAGCAGATCGGTAATCGCTGTATTTCTGGATCTAGCGAAGGCTTTTGACACGACTTCTATTGATTATATTGAGTGATCTTGGTATAAGAAGAATTGTTAATGATTTGATGCGGAACTATCTCTCAAATAGATTTCAGTGTATTGTCACTAATGGTGTTAAGAGTTCTTACAGCTTAGTCACCTTTAATCCTATATTAATGGATTATTGCAACTTAATATATCGGGTGTTTTTGTATCATTTGCGGATGACACTGTCATTATGTGTAGTGGTGACAGTTGGGATGAAGTTGCAGCCAATGCTAAACATTCCTTAAAAATTATAAGAAAATGGTGACTTTAAATATGTCAAATTTGAGTGCTTTAAATGTGTCTCTACCTGTTACAGACGGACGACAATACATAATGATGTTTGTTATAATAATTTATATTGTAAATGTGACAAAATCAAAAGACTAAAAGAATTTAAATACCTTGGTGGTATAGTGGATGAAAATTGGAATTGGAAAAAAAATATTTTTAGTATTGTTAAAAATTTAACCTTCTTTTTGTTTTCTATAAAATGAGATATATACTTAACAAAAATGGTTTATTAAAATTATACCATGCTTTGTTAGGTAGCCTCCTATTTTATGGGATTATTTGTTGGGGTTGAGCTTATTTAAATACATTAGGGTTGGTAGCCAGAATATAAAACGTGCTATCAAAATTTTAACGTTAAATAAACAAAACAACTTTTTTAGTAAGAAACGATAGTTGAATATCAATCAGAAATACATTTTGGAAGCACTATTAAATAATTATTATATTTTACGGGAACATTGCTGAAGCATCTGTATGTTCTAGACATAAATAAAACTAAATTAAAATTGGCCAAAAAACTGGTTTATATCGAACCAAATTTATCTACAATATATTAGATAAAAAAATTAACTTTTCTAGAGGGCGTATTAAACTTCATATTAAGAATTGGATTTTTAATAATTTGAAGTTATAATATATTGTTATATTACTTATAAATCTTCTGTATTAATATTTAATATTTTTTATACAATATGATGCACTTTACACTTGTATTTGTATTTAAAGATCTGTTGTATTTTCATTTTATTATTTGTTTATTTGTATTGCTTTAGTATGTATATTTAGATGATGTTAAGGTTGTGGATTTTAAATCACTATTGAGTTCAGGTCTACACACAAATGCTATTTGCATCTCGGTAGGGGTTTGTAGGGCTCATCGTAACTCAGACAACCTATTAGCATACTATTTTTTAAAAAATATAGATATCCAGTTGTTGAACACTAATGAACATTATTTTTAATCTAGTAAAAAATGTCCCCTTACCACTTTGATGTCAATCAGTGCATCAGTCATGACCTACTTTTCCGAATCATCCATCCATTAGTAGGTGCTGTTTCCAAAATCCAAATGCTACGACATCATCCTTATCTTGGACAAACTGTATAGATACTATATATTTATTTATAACTACTAGATGGCCGTGACTTCGACCACGGATATTGTTTGTACAACTTTTGTATGAATTTATTCTGTCAATTTAATCAGTGTGAACTGGGGCTAATAATCCATGGTGTGAACCCAAACTTAGCTTCGCCCTATTGTATTTGGTAATGTTATTCATGAAGTTAGTTTCTTTTCCAGAATAAAACATACCCTAAACTGTAACTGCTGATATTAAGCTGTCACTGAGATCAGTTTAAAAGAAAATATATCGAATTATTTTCCATGTAATACCCGAACATCGAAATTTGATGAAATAAAGCATCAACTAAAAAACAAATACTGAAACATTTTGAAAATACTTCGTACAAATCTAAGCAATTATTAAAGTCAGCTTTGATTACGGATATAGCTAATCATTACGAATACTTTTATTTTAAACTCAGTGATATTTTTTTATTGGCAAATCTTTTCTTTCGATTACAAAAGGCATTCATATTCATTCATCCCATTATATCCCATTCACTACCTCTCTTTAATGTGGGGGTGTTAGATTCAATGGAATGGGATTATCGGAAATTCATTAATTATTAATCTATGACGGTATTTAGTATTTAGCTTAGATAGCTTAATTTATCAATAGACAAACTCCAACCAACTGTTAACAAGCTCTTGTTCAATATATTAATATATACATTTGAATACGTAATGAGGTTTAAGATTGTTATGTAAAACATGGCAAAAACTTATAGGTACACTGTGTGTGAAAAAAGTCCCGGACCGGTAAATTATTTCGAAAATGGCGCATATTGTTGTTTTGTATAAAAGTAGTGAGGTTTTAAAAAATATGCAAAAAAAGGATACCTGTAATTAAACAGGGTGGCTCAAAAAGCCCTGGCAAATGAAAATGTTGTTAGGGTTCCGTACGTCCGAAAAAAAAAACGGAACACCAACGTCGTTCACAGTCAATTATCTCCGAATCTACTCGACCGATTGAATTGAAAATTTGTTCAGTTATCAATTTCACTGACCCAAACGCAGAGGTGTGACATGAATAGATGAAATCTGTATACGGGGGGAGTATTTTGGGGGGAAGGTGGAAAATTACAAATTTTTGTGTGTGGTATGACGAATCAAATGGAAGGTCTTGCTGTGAAGATCTTATATTTTTTTTCTAATTTTAAAATAAACAGTTTCCAAGTTATTCAAGAAATTAGACGAAAATTGACCATTCCCCCCTCTTATCTCCGAAACTACTGAACCTAAAATGTTGAAAAAAATACAGAAATTAGTTTTCTACTTATAGAAAAAGAAAATAATCAAGTGGCGTCAGGTCCGGCAACCAAGCGGGCCTATCCAGCGATTAGGAAAAATATCATTGAGGTAAGTTATTACAGCTTGCACAAAATGAAGATGCACTCCATCCTGTTTTTCATCACTAGTTGCAAATTTCGGTCTACCCAAACGAATTATGTCTCAGCAACATCCGGTTACCTCGAATCTTTGAACTGTTATTACAACTGTAGGTTTTGATATGGGCTGTTGTCGGTCTGGAAAGGTTGTGTTGTAAACTTCCTTTGTTTCATTAAACGATCGTTGCCATTATCCGAAACCTCTGATCATTAGTAAATTAGTCATGTTATACGTTCCCTTTGGCTTAGAAACATTTTCACAATTTTCCATGACAGTGGCACAAAAAAATCCGTAAAAAAGGTAACACAAAAGTGTTGGCACCAGCTTGTAAAAACAAAAAAATGAATGAAATATCGAAAATCGTATGTATCTTTAATTCAATTTATTTCATAAACCAAGGCGTTTAGACATATGACATATTACATAATAATTGTTCAGAATGTTTATTCGAATCTAAAAATGCGATTCAAAAATATTCATTCCATTTTAAAAAACAATATTTTGGTTGGCCAGGACCTTTTGAGCCACCCTGTATAATTCCAAGTATCCTTATTTTGTAGATTTTTCATGACGTTACAACTTTTATAAAGGAAGTTTTTCGAAATAATTTACCGGTCCGGGACTTTTTACACACAGTATATAATGATAATAATCCATCACGAATTTAGTGATTGGTCAGTTTGGAAGTCATCACAGAATAAGCATTTTGAAGGTTGTTCTATATGCTAATAAATCCACACCAGAAGATCGTACTTTTGTACATGTGTATCTCCTAGAATTATTTGTTTTTTGGATAACTCTCATACTTTTTCTAGTTCGGACTCTGAGAAACTCAGAAATTTGTCCTACTCATTTCGAAAACAAGTGGCTCTCATTTCGAATGAGTGCACAATTATTTTGATAATCATTTTGAAGTAATCGCTTCCGCATTAATGATGCTTTAGAAGTTAAAGGCATTTTAGTACAATCAAAACTCCTGTATGCCCTTCTGTTTAGGTCTATTAGTGATGCGCCAATTTTTCATGCAATCGTATCCTCGTAGCTTACAACTAGAATCTGCGAAATTAGATGCCCATTGGGTACTTTTGATTATTTTTCTTTCTAAATCAGTTCTAAATTCTGAGTCATAAAGATTTTGAGTTTGATGGATAAAATTTCTCTTGGCACCAACTTTATGTATTATTCCTGTACTATGTACATGTTTTATTTCCATGAAGACTCAACTGTGCTAATTACGGCAAACTCAGCGTGCGCTGCTAAAGTTATTATTTGAGAACTACTACTTCTATAGTCTCTACACTGGTAGAATTTGAATTACCTACCTGCTAAATACAGAATTTCCTCGAAGACAGTACCTACATTGCCACAAAGCCAAGTCATACATGTTCAGGAAGTTAATTATTACAAACTAGCTGTATCCGTCGATATCGTATTCAGGAAATTTATTGTGAAATTTACAAATGAACAGTTCTCATTATTTATTTCTCTGATTGAGAAAATAATAAATAAGAAAATGTTGCTGCAATGAAAACTAGAAAATAATATTATTACCAATTATCTAAGTTAATCATCTAATGTTTCTGATCTAATTCAAGCATTAGGACAAATAGAAATCGAATAGTTTTTCAAAAATTATCCACTTTCAAAGCTATTATAGTATCTACGACCAGAAATCTAAGAAGGTTCTAAATCACCAAACACTTGAGTTGTCAGTCTACGCAGAGTTGTACTTGCTCTAGCCATTACATTTTGTTTCATAGGTTTATGTATATACAATATATTTTGATAATATAATAAGATAAGTTGTTTAGAATTAAATTTAATATACCCATACTTGTGAAGTTGCCGCTTTTTGCATTATAAACAAAATTACTCACGAAGATCAGTTTCACTTTCACTGTCATCATTCAAATTGATAATAAACTTTTCTTTGGGATTTTTTTCCAAATCGATATGTGACTTTTTCACCTTTTTAATATGGGAAACATACTTGGCCCAGCTGCTATCAGGAATGCAATTTCTTTTTGAATAAGATCTACCACAGATGAACTTAAGGTTGGAGAAGTATTATGCCTTTGAACGGCTGAATTAACCTGGTGCCATATTATATGTTCAATTGGATATACAGTGATAAGGAGGAAGTCTGAATACCGTATGTCCCAAGCTTTCAGCCAATTAATCACAATAATATTTCTTTTGTATCGAATAATTGTATGAAACTTCGAGTAATTGTTTTCTTGTGCATTTTTCCTCATAGTACATATCATTATTTAACATATATTCCTGTATAGTGGCTTTGATCTCATTTGAACATGGTGCTTTATAAAGTCTTCGACTTCGTAGAGCTAGCACTATCCATGACGATAATACTGTTGGGTGGAATATTTGAAACGAGTTTATTTTGGAACCAGTCTTCAAATAATTTGGCTATAGTATAATCATGATAATCGACTAAAGAGTCGTTAATATTCTTTGCCTTTGGTATAAAACCATTTTCGGCTCCTGCATGAATTATCATAATGCGTTTTTCTTTATTAGACGGCGCCTTATTTTGACACAAGTCAGATAAGTCTACCCAACTTTTGTTGGGAATATCGTATGTATCGAACTAAGTTTCATCCAAATACACTATTGTTCTAACATATACTCTAAATTCTCTTTATCTTAATCCGGACCTGAAAATACTTCAAGGGACAAAAGCTTTTATTGCTTATCTATTTTTCGAACAATAGGTGATCATGAGACTCGTCGGCTTATATTGATTTAGAAGCTTCTTAGATTTCAGGAGGAACTATATATACCATTAGGTATTAAAATATCTAAGTCAAAGTCGAATCTATTGTTTATTGACTTGGCTCGCAAAAAACGAATGGTTTCACAACTTGATCAGACGGTTTTTATAGAGCATGGAATTTATTTGAACGCCATGTGAGTGAAGACAACATATTTTTTATGGAAAAAATCCTTCATGGCTTTATTTTTTGTTATAAGATGAAATATATATACAGGGTTATTCAGGATGAGTGGCCTGTTAGACGATTCAGGAGAACTAATGGGAATATGGAGCTGGAAATTTGCAGTAAGAAGTTTTCAGATATGCTCTATCAATCTAAAATAACGACGACAGAGTCACTTCCGGTTATCCCGGAAGTAGACACTAACTTGCTTATTTCAAATAGAATGCAATTTTTGTATCAAATTGTCCTTCTACTTCTACTATTTTAAGGTAACTTTTATCCCTACATAAAAAATCATACTTTTTGAGAAGTGACTCTATGTCGGCGTTATTTTAGATTGATCGAGCATATCTGAAAACTTATTATTGCAAATTTTCAGCCCCATATTCCCAGTATTCTCCGGGTCACTCATCGTGGATAACCCTGTATATGTAACTACTCAGCTCGTGAGAGTAAAGTGACGAAATAATTGTCCAAAAGAGAATCCTGACAAGACAGACGAATTGCTTAGTTCAAGGAAAGCACTCACAATAAATGGGAATCGTGATTAGAATAAAACGTTTCAAAACTACCCTGGAAAAAAATCACGACTGTGTTTGGAACTTTTTAATGATAAAATATAACAGAGGAATATAAAAAAAGATGAAATGTTACCATTTAATTGAATTTATGTTCATGTTAGTTGTGCTGGTTTATCAAGTTCCACTCTAGTCTTATCAATTTCACTTGTTTAGTTATAATGAAAACTCCATTTATTGCGCGGCTCTCAGAACACAGGAATAATTTTTCTTTTTTTGCAGATAAGAGACCTGCTCATGTCGTGTAGACAGATTCATTGGCTAATCATATTATTTTTATTCACATGCAGAAGATAAAAAAAAAGGCGGCTATGAACGACGAATCACATAGATAAACTCTGAATTGAAAATATGGTGTAGATGGGGTTGTTTTTCCATTCCACGAATTATTGTATGGAAAATTTGTTATTGGGTCCGCTAATCCAGAATGACATTTCATTGGAATTATGACATATAGGTGGCAAAACCGATTATTATTCAATGGTTTATAGATGTTGGAGGTTTACAATGAATGTAGCTTAAATATCAAATTTTATGTTCACGAAATTGATTGGGTTTTTTATGATCTATCCACGAAAAGTATTTAGTGCTTCACCTTTACGGTTTAAATGCAACACAAAATTTATTTCCAATACCAAATAGGAAAACGTTGGCCATTTAGTGTCTTCCGAAAGCTGTATTCAGTATTTGAAATCCATAAAATTTTATTTTTGACCGACTTTCCAAACGGAGGTGGTAGGTATGCTATTCGACTGTTTGTATGCATGTTTTTTTTTATGTTTGTTCGCGCCTTGTACGTAGTAAACGTTCTCGGATTTTCATGATTCATTTGTCATTTGAAAGAGAACTACTGAAACAAACATGGAAATTGAACGGGGCGATTTTCTTACGGAAAATCGAAAATTTGAGACGCAAAATCCAAGAATGGTCCATATCCGGAAACGTTTGAATTGAACATGTTTTCAAAAAATCATGGTTTCCGAGTTGCAGCAGAGGTAGAGTCTGAAATATTTATATTTCGGCGATGTTTTGAAATCTCTGAATACGCATAAGCAAAATACTACCTGCCTTGGTGTAAGTGTACAATATTTTAGATTGATTATGAAATACTAGAAGAATATTAGAGGTCGACATTGTGGCTATTATAATAAGAGCAAAGATTACGAGATGCTCACTGAATAATTTATGAGCAAATATTATTTTACACGCGACAAAAATGTGATTGATTACATGAAAAGGCTATTACCTAGTGGTCATATTTCATACATTTTCAAGAAATGAAATATACACTTCATTTCACCATCACATAGTTTGGCAAATATCTATTACTGAAACTGGATCTGGATTTCTTGTCTTATTTTTCAGTTTGTGAATTTTTTTTATGTGGACTCACAGCTAACTTTGATAAAGAAAGATCGAGTTGAGCTCGCATGGAAAGGATTCTGTACTTAGGAGTTTTATAAACATAATATGGCAAAAATAATGGCTTTTATAGAATGCAGCCATGCGATTCGTAAAATGTATCACAGAGGGGCTGGAATAGATCCTATGTCCAGGCCGCAATCAAAGCAGAATGGCAGCTGTTGCTAGAACATCAAAACTAGACAAGGAATGCCATGAATGAAAACGAAAAATGGTAAAACCAAATACTGACACGACCTAGAGCAAGCCAGTCAGGACAAACACCAGCTAGACTGGCAATACTCAAAGGAAAATAACCTACTTCTCCTAAAAAGAAATGATCTCAGAAACTTGGTTGGAATTACCAGATCAGTGGCCATGTCTGGAAAATATGTATTTCCGCCGCGATGTTTTGAGATCTCTGATTAATAACAAATACAAGCAAAGAATATACACAAGTAATAGCATAAGTACAACCTACCACTATCTTCTTTGGTATTAGTGAACGTTCAATGATTTTCTACCAAAGATTGGACCGACTTTATTAGTTGGTGCACTGAAAAATCTAAAACAATATGAATTCTGTTGGTGCTGGTAATTTTGAAGTTGGTGCCAAAAGTCTTACTCTATCTAACTATCCAACTGCAACTGCACAACTTCAAATGTACCAGAACTAATAAAATTAATAGTATTTTGTATTTTTCAGTGCTCTAACTTATAAAGTCGGTGCAATATTTGGTAAAAAAATATTGATTCATCCAATATGCGGAACCATTAAAAATATGTTGTGGGTATTCAATCTGGAAATTCATTAAGGACTACACAATATCTCAATCCCTTTACAAGAATCAGGTGTGTTACTGAGAAAACATGTGAAATACAATCCGGCATATTTCCTCCAAAGACGACCACCAATTTTTTTTCTTTTCTTATGATCCTACCAAAATTCACACCTTCTGCTAAGTAGGCTTCAGAGGTATTATGTAGCAAAATGGTTGAGAAGCCCCGAACTACCTACTGCTTTCTCTATAGGCACGGATTAGTTACATCACAACGCCTGGCTGTTCGTGGGGAGAACCCTAAATGTCACTATATAGTGTCCCGTATCACTGTCCTACTCGCTCACTTATGTATACGATCCTAGACAAATATACAGGGTGCTCCTTAACGATATGCGAATATTTAAAAAGGTGATTCTACATTCTGAAAATTAATGCTAATTTTTTGATTAAACTAAAGTCTCAAAATGTTCCGTTACTAAAATACGGGGTGTTAAAGTGTTTTTTTATAAAAAAGGAAATTAATAAGAGTTTTTACCAACAAACTGTTGTTTGGAATGTCAGTAAAATACCAAAAATGACATACTAGTTATTTTAGATTCAGCCACCTAGACTTATTTCACAATAATTGTATCCTTCAATAAATGATTACAATATTATTTCTGTCAAACAAACCGACGGCTTTTATTTTTTTCTCAAATACTACGCATTGCTGCCCAAAAAATCTTGAGAGCAATTATTTGTCAAATTGAAGGGGAAATTCAAAAATAATTTTTATTCGGAAAAAAAATTATTTTCTTTAAATATATCAAAGTCCGCTAGAAATTATGTTTGGGTTGAAAAATATGTGCCTTTATTAATATATAGTCACTGTTTATCAAATTTTATGGAAATATCTAAAGCGATTCCGAAAATATTAACTAATTTCCTTTTTTTTTCTAAAACTTTAACACCCCGTATTTGAGTAACGGAACATTTTGGGACTATAGTTTAATCAACAAACTATCATTTATTTTCGATGTAGAATCACATCATTAAATATTCGCATATCATTAAGGAACACCCTGTATATAACAGTGAGTCATGTTGCATCGGAATGGAAGAGGATGATGGCGAAGGGTTGTTAAATTCTATCGTAAACAAGGGGGAGGGGGTTTGGTTAGATGTTAAGAGACGCGGTCACCATATAAAATATCACGACGCGCCGCATGTAGGGAGGAATATGGTCCTGGTAGTGTTTCGTGAATTGCTTTAGATTATCAAAAGGTTTCAAGTGTTTTGAATGTTGAGCGCTTATATTTGTATTTGATGACGATGATACACTTTATACTTTTTCATTTTTGCTTCCTAGTTATTCTGTTTGTTTTTCATGTGGAAGTTGAAAGAGATTAGTTTGTTTTAAAATGTATTCGCTTTGGACATAGCTGAACTGTATAGGCAATAATAATTAATAAATGTATGCTATCTGGTATTTGGCCTAATCATTTTAAGAGAGCGGAGGTTGTACCAATGTGTAATCAACTTGACAATAGCAGATCGGTAATAGCTGTATTTCTGGATCTAGCGAAGGCTTTTGACATGGTAGTGCATGAAATTTTATTGATTATATTGAGTGATCTTGGTACAAGAGGGATTGTTAATGATTTGATGCGGAACTATCTATCAAATAGAGTTCAGTGTGTTGTCATTAATGGTGTTAAAAGTTCTGACAGCTTAATCACTTGTGGAGTCCCTCAAGGTTCACTTTTGAGTCCATTATTATTTAATGCCTATATTAATGGATTAATGCAACTTAATATACCGGGTGTTACTGTATCATTTGTGGATGACACAGTCATTATGTTTAGTGGTGACAGTTGGGATAAAGTTACAGCCAATACTAAAAATTCCTTAAAAATTAAAGAGTGACTTCAAATATGTCAAAATCGAGTGTTTTAAATGTGTCTCTATACGCGGCTAAGCTCCCTGTTACAGACGGACTGACGATACGTAATGATGTTTGTTAAAATAATTCAAATACTAAATGTGATAAAATAAAAAGAGTAAATGAGTAAACCTTGGGGTTATACTGGATGATAATTGGAATTGGAAGAAAACTATTTTTTAGTATTCTTCAAAAAGTAAGATACCTTCTTTTTGTTTTCTTTAAAATGAGACATATTCTTGACAAAATTGAATTCTTAGAATTATACCATACTTTATTCTGTAGTGTCCTATTTTATTGGTTTATTTGTTAGGGTTCAGCTTATTCAAATGCATTAGGGCCACCAGAATACAAAAGCTTGCTACATTAAATAATCTTCTAATAAAATTCAACTTTGATAAAGGGCGTACCTATTAAATTTCATATTAAGAGTTGGATTTTAAATAATTTGAAGTTATAATAAATTGTTTTAGTAAGTACTGTATTAATATTTGATATTTTTTATATCATATTCTATTATTTGTTTATTTGTACAGTATTAGTATGTATATTTAGATGTTAAGATTGCAGATTTTAAATCATTATTGAGTTCAGGTCTACACACAGATGCTATTTGCATCTCAGTAGGAGTTTGTAGGGTTCATAATAAGTCAGACAACCTATTTTTTTATCAAGATTTGTGTTTAGCCTGAGTTAATCATTATTATTATAATCATAATCAGCTCAAAAAAAAATTGCGGTCGGAGGACCCTTATCAGGAACGAAGTTCAATACGCCTTTCCTCCAATCCAAAATTTTATTTTATATAGAAAGAACGTTATTGATACAAGTTTGAAATGTTTTGCTGGTTAGGTAGGTAGGTTAGCTTGCGTTGATTGCTGGAAAGTTTTGTCTGTCAAACTGACAGATATTTTCAGAACCGTATAAATCCAGACAAGAGCTAATTCACATACCAAAAAACTGTTTAAAACTATGCGCTACATCTCAATGAAAATGATTACACATTTAATAATAATTTCAAAATTTAACATAATGAACATAATATGATTAAAATTGAATTCACTTGAGTTATAAGAAATTAATTAACATAAATATTTGGGCCATCCCCTAAATGTCCAGATGAAACTCCTCATATTTAAGTGAAATTACAAAAATAATGATTATTTTTATTTTTCTGTGTTTCCAACGAAAAACATTGATTTTTCTTGATGCTGTAGTAATTTTCTTTTACATTCTCTGGTAAGTTTCTTTTAAATTTTTTCTCTTTGAAGCGTGAGCGTAAAAATGTTAGACGAATGGAAAGTGATTACTGAGACAAGTCCTGAAAAAGCCATTAAACGATTTAGAAAAGATAACGGGCATAAATTATTGTAGGAGTTGACAATCTGTTTCTGTGCTCAGGCAGGAAGATTAAAGTAGAGGTTGTATTTCTTTCCAAAAAGACTTTAGACGATGCTATGATGATCATTTTTTATAGACTGAACAATGCACAATGTATTTGTGTCTCCAGTCATATTAATCATACTTGATGGACTTCCTAGCATGTTTTTTGCAATAAAGATCTTTTATTGCTATTACAGTACCTACCCTATTATAACTCCAGTATAAACTAAACAGTAAAGTTATTTTTCTCTACTTTATGTATTTAAGAATTATCTATAAATATAATAAATAATAAAATTGTAACAAGCCGATGTCTAATATTTAAGAAAAACTAATATGTGGAGTATTTATTAGAGCAACAGAAGCCAAAACAACAGTTTTAGATTTTGTCTGTCTGTTTGTATGTTTGCACGTGCATCACGCAAAAACTACCGCGTGAAATCGAATGAAGTATTCCACGCGCACGAAATCGCGGGCAAAAGCTAGTTAATAATAATTTTCTACTTATGCTTGCCAATTCAAATAATTTACTATGGCCAAGCAATGAAATCAATGCTTATTTGAAAGAAACAGTAAGTAAAAGTAGATCATAAGAACTTGAATTAAAAAAAACGGCCAAGTGGTAATCACACTCGCACACGAAGGGTTCTGTACCATCGAACAAGAACTGTTATCATTATGATCGAGATCTTTAATTTTTAACTTTATTGTATCTTCATTCATCAACAGAGATACAGAGATTATTATGGATTAAAAAAACGGCGAAAAATACACGTTTCTTGTATTCATTTTAATTTTATGCAATACTAGCTGTCTTACTCGTACTTCGGGGACAATCACTTTGGTAGATTGTGGTACGAAAAAATAAAGTCATAAAAAGTTTTGAGTATGGAACCCTTCTAGAATCAGTCTGAACACCAACCCAGATCCATCCACCAAGTGAGCAGCATAAGAATTTCTCCTAAATTTGTCTTAAGGATTATCGGGTATGGAACCCTCCACCTTTAAATCCCAGTCGCATTAACTGACTCTCACAAAACAGTCCAGTTACATACTACAAACAAATATAGCGAAAAATCCACGAAAATTAAGTCATATAACTCAGTTATAATTCCTTGGGAATTACAGGTATGGAACCCTCCCCCTAGGAGGCTCATTCACACATACCTTCTACATAAAAAAATAGTAAAAAGACCATCAAAATCCAGCCACAGAGTTCAAAACTATACAATAGACAATACGGTATGGAACCCACAACATAGAGTCCCACGGGCACTGAAAGTATGATAGTCTTTTACTTAAGGTATGTTAAACACGTGTGCAAAATTTGGTTGGAATATCTCGAATAGTGTAAGAGCAATTATAGAACACACCCACAGACGTTCGGTTTTAAGAAAATAGATTTATTATCAGTTTTAATTAAGAATTAACTTGATCTAAAATAACACTTCTGCTTTGACATGGACAGCTATGTAAGTAACAAACAGATAAATAAATACAATTGTATATCGTCAGCGCTTACTGGCTAAATTAATTTCAAAAAACACAGTCATCCTACCAAAACAAGTTGCATTTATCAAATTACGCTGGAGTGAATTTAAGTCATTCAACTTTTACCATATCTTTCAAATATCGATCAAAGCGATTTATCTACACCCTTGTGATTAATTGTTGTTGAAAGCTGAACAATTTCATCTGCACTGAATCGACCCTCTCACTTAAAACAACACAGCATCCCTCCAGCTATGAACAACATCATCGTGGGGAAATACTTGTGGATTGTGGAATCGTGTTATTTCCTTAAAAGTCTAGGGTCTAGGCTGAATGAATCATAATATAGTGGTCGTCTATCGACGAAAATCTAATAAAGAAAGAGATGCGGAAAATCCTGCCTCTGCTTGCCTACGAATATATGTATAGGTATTCCGATCGCAGTGGTAGCAGTATTTGGGAAATGGAAGAAAAGTACGTAGTGGGAAATTTATATTCCATATACGACTTGACAATAATCGATGACGGGAAGAGGAAGATGATTAATAGGGAAATGGTTGGATGGAAATGTATCTTTCAGAAAATGTATTTATATGTATCAATAAATTCAGAGCAATGCAGTTGGTTATCACTTGTTACTTTTAGGATAAACAATACTTCTACTGAGCAACATTGAAGTTCACTCAAATATCTTAAAAATATTCAATATTTCAATTCCAATTTAAAATTATTCTTTCCATATGTCAAAATATTTGCTGATAATTGAAATGCATTGTTAATTCCTTCACGGTGTTCTCTAATTATCGATATTAGTATCTTTGAATCATCTATATCATTAATTTTTTTTACAGAAAAATTGGACCTACGTTATTAGTTGGTGCACTGAAAAATACGAAATAATATTAATAATTCTATTGGTGCTGTTACTTTCGAAGTTGTGCAGTTGCACTTAGATTGGCACCAACAGATATATCTACTTTTGTATGGACATTTTTGTACGGCAACTTTTTTTTGACGCGACATTATTGACAACGACAGTTTAACCCGCAATCATCTCCGACGTTTTTACCGGGTCGTCGGTGGCGACGTTTTTGTCGTGGAACCAAAAAAAACTTATGCAAGTGCAATTACTTATTGCATTTCCAGTGGTGTATTTAAATCATCTTTTAAAAGAAATTTGTACTACTTTGAACTGTTTTATTAATATTTTCTATGAATATTTGTCGGTTATTATGATTACTTTGATAAATTAGTTTCGTTTAAGATATTTTTTATCAAGTTATCTAGCGATGATTTAGCAAAATAAATACAAGTTCAAGCTAGCTGAAAATCTGCAGCTTCTCTGATAGTCCATTTTAAATGGAAATGGTATTTGGAATTAATCACAAATTTGATGAACTATAGCCGATATAATCTAACCAACATATAATTGTTTTATAAGATCGATAAATGTTTCAGATTTAATTCAATTGGAATTAGTTGATTACTAAATCAATAATTTGGTATTAGGGATCAAGACATGACATGATACGTATCACTATAGTCAAGAATCCCTCAACAATCTTTAAATTAAATTCGCAAAACTCGACTTTCAACCATGTGTTCGTGGGTTCGAGCCCGACTAGATCAACGACTTTTTGAATTTCATGAAAAGTTCCTGAAGTGATTCCAAGGGTATAAAGATCATTAGTTGATCGCAAAAAACTATCAGTCTACATGCTCTTGTTCTGGTAGAATGGTATGTCCATAGAGACATATCGATGGTTTGGAGTCCACCTTAAATTCTAGGTGCCTGTTCAGTTATGGGTCTACAAAAAGCGGAATTCTGACTTCGAATCAGTGGTGGTATTCTTTTCCTGAATATCTTCCCAAGGTACTAGCTAGCATCTTATTTAAATGCAATTTCCTTGTCCTGAAGGATTTGTGATCGAAATTTCATTGGACAATGTACCAGACTGATTTGTTGCTCACTTTTAATACTAATCAATAAATTGAATACTGCATAATTTCTCAAATCAGATATAAATGCAATATATAAACTCTTTGGCAAATAATAATATAAAAAGACGCAATTTTGTGAAAGGGTCTCCTAGAAAAGGCCCTGTGGCAATACTTTCGACATCGAATAGCTCCGCTGGGGCTACTTCCTTCCCAAATAAAACGTAACAAGATTGCTATTGAGTTGAACCTTCTTGGTACGTAGGTATAATAATGCGGTCATTTACTAAATAAAATTTCTTGTATTACGCCGAGCTTTCGAGAATGTTTATTATCTTCGTCAGGGAAAACTACAAATCATTACACATCATTTCAACCAAAACAAACTAATATTTAAATTACTTATATTATTAAATTTAGAAGAAATTGACTACGAACAGGAAAGATTTCATAGCCATCAATCAAAAATGTTATTATTTATTTATACATTTCATGGTAACGGCATATGTAGGGTTGGAGGGATATAAATTCAAGATCTTTTATGAATGACCTTTGTGTTTGTAGCTATTTGAACAAGGCACACATTAAAATTGAAAATATTAAGACAGCTTCAGTAAAAAGGAAAAGGAAAATGTTGAGATTTAATTAATTTAGAAACACATATAAATATATAAACGTACAAAAATCTATTTTATCAAATATTGAACCAGTCAATAATTCAAAATCAAGCAATATGAAATTTAATAAACTTTCACTATAGAAATTCATTAATCAATTATCCGTGAATAGAATTGAACTGGTTGATTTTAAATGGATATATTAACTTTATTGTTGAGTCTGAATGCATCTAATATGCTAAGATAACTTATCATATCATCTATAATATATCAAATTCAATAGCATACTTGAACTCAAATACATACATCCAAAACAAACTTCGATTCCCAAAATTACTTTCAAATAATCGAAAAGACACCGTTTATAACGTGAATATAAACGATGAAATGAAGCAATTTCTAATCCATTTTCTGTATTTTTATCATACAAAATGCACCACCGTGCAGTCAGTTGGAAGCAGACAAATTTAAAAGGAGACGACTATAGCCTTTTTGTGTACATTTATGTAGCATTGAAACCTGCCTGGGTCGAGAGTCCCTTGACCCTTACTCTTACTACTCTTACTAGCTTTCACTTACTGTGAGGGGGATGTCACACGGTAATAGCTAAAATAAAATATATCCGGCAATGGATGAGATTTCTGGTCAGTTAGTATACATAATAGTCCAGGGCATATGGATGAAAAAAATTACCATGTCTTAACCAATACATAGTAGATATTTGTTGTTAATTAATTGAAAGAGTTCATTATCTAAACAATTAAATAGAATCTTATTTCCGACAATTGCACGAAAATCAAAAAGAAAATTATAATGTTACGTTAAGAATTTGACTTCCAGCTAAAAAAGACAAAAAAATCAATAACAATATTCATCGGGATCCTTTACTGTACAGAAGCGACTCCTTTCAGATGGAAAGTTTTCATATTTTGAGTTTATTTATATTAATGTTAGAAATTTATTAGAAATACGGCAAGTACGAGATGAACTCATGTCCTGAGAGCTCTGTACTGGGCCTTTTATTATATTTACATGGCTATCTGGAGCCTTTATTTTTGAGGATAGAAAACAATTTTCTATACAAAAATTGTAGTTTGTTTTTCATAATACCTTTTAAAATTATCAATAAAAATATCGCATTTAAAAAATTGGACAAATACAGGCAACTTCATTTTTTTAAATGGAACACCCTGTATATTATGCGCTATAACAAAGGATATTTTTTTTCTTATTTCAAATATAGGTACATATATATTGATAATATTTAGGTAATTTTCGAGATATTTTAGCTTAAACTATAAATAAATTGCAAAAAAACATATTTTGTATCAAGAAAACCATGGAAACAATAAAGTTGTAATGTTTTATAAATTTATTTATTTATTTTATATTATTTATTTATAATTCATTTATTTTTCATTTTAATTGCTTCCATGGCTTTATTGGTTCAGAAAAAAAAGATCTTTCGTTGTGGCGCATAATATACAGGGTTTTCCATATAAAAAATGAGGTTGTCTATATTTTTAACAATTTCTTAGATGCGAGATTTTTTTACTGATAATTTCAATAGATAATATGAAAAACAAACTACAATTTTTATATAAAACATTTTGTTCTATATTTAAAAATAAAGGATCCAGATAGCCACGTAAATATAATCAATTTGTACCAAGGTAAAGTGTAGCATAAATTTATTTTCATAAATAAAAAAGTTAAACCCAGGAATTCGTTTTATTATCATCATTATATACTATTATTGTATTTTTGGTATTGTCATTATATATTTTTTATGAAGAAAAGTGAGCTATTATAGACCGGACTTGATAACATATTTGTCAAAATGGATTTTAAATTCATCTCAACTACATTTATTAGAAAGATCATTTTATTTTCCCTACAACCTTCAAATCAAACTATACGACGACATTTTTTTCAGAGCTCCTCCTTCGATATTTTCTGAGATTTTCGGTCACCAACTAACCGGGTATGAACCTCTGCCTTAATGCTTTATTTATTAAAAAAACATTCTTGTATTGTATTATAATTATTAGAAATTTTCCGGATTTTACTACAATTATTTACTTGAAGGAGAGTAAAATATTATTTGAAGATTTGTTCTCCCTTTTTTTGGCACCATTTGACTGGACTATCAGAAGATACATTTCATAGACAAACTAGCATTTGTCACGCAGCATTTAGTACGTAAGCTGGAATATGATGGCACCTTGCGTGATTATATTTTCTTATACATTGTTGTTACAAAAGTTTCCAACTATACAGACATGATAGTTTAGTGACATTTCAGCTCTAAGCAAAGCTTAGGTTCTGGAATTTGTTTCCTGCCTGCCTGACATTTATTCTCCCTCTTCAAATGAATAGGTCTTTATAACATGTTTGTGATTATTCAATAAAACTTGTCGCCAAATATTAAACCAATGTGAGAGTGACCAGTGCGAGTTGTACATAAACAACGATTCTTCTATACCCTTAGGTATACTACAGTGATTCTTTAAAATTATTCAACTGTAATAACCATACTCCATCTTCAAAACGTATAAATATTTACTGTAAAAGGAATTTTACTTTCAATTAAAAGAAACTCTATGAGAGAATTCTTGCCGGTAAGATCGTTTGAAGTTATATTTAGTTCTTTACATCATTTAAAAAATAGTTTATTCAAGCAAAAGTCTTCTCTGATTAAAGTCACGATTTCGAACATGATTAATTCCTCCATCAGGGAAGCAGAGTGTTGAAAAAGTATTAATCTTCAAAATGTCTTCTGAATTTACAATTTTGGTCCCTTACGAAGATCATAACAATTTATAAAAGACCAGTTTTGATAAAATAAAATCTATTTATAATTAAATCTTTTCCTGAATTTCGAAAAATTTCGAATGTTTTTGAAATCATACTTACTGGAGAGAGCCTTGTATGCAGTAAGCGACTTTTTTGTTAAAAATTGAAAATACTTGATATTAAGCTTCTTACACCCACTGGTTTAGTGAATATTATTTGATGTTTGATATCCTAAGGGTCTTTTGTAATGTAAAATTATCTGTCACACGAAATTAAATCTATTCCCAGATTTTGCCATACTTTCAATTAAATACCTACTACCTAGATAATGCCTTTTATGCAGTTAACGACTTTTTTCACTGAGGCACGTTTCTGCTCAGCTCACGCACTGGTTTATTGTTTGTACATAATTTGTTTTTGTTTTTTTTTTGTGATTTAGTCTGAATATACAGCTTATTCTTACTATATATTATTATTTTATATTATATTATATTTTTACATATTTTTATTTTTGTTCTATATTATATAAATTTATTTAATTTTAATTTAATTTTTAATTTTGACTTTGTTTTGTTTAATTTTGATATTTTTATTTTGCTTTGTCTACAAAATTTATATTTTTTCGACAAAAAAGCATTTCTCTCTCTCTCTCTCTCTCTTTCTCTCTCTCTTAGTAATAGGATGTGACTATTTTAGCCTGTTGATCTTCATGGATTTAGAAAATAAATTAAATATAAATAAAAATATAAAAATGTTATGTTAAACTTCTTTATTCTTAAGAATTCCAAAATATTCTGTTCAACCAATTTGTTAATATAAAGTTGCAAAAGCTGTACGAACATTTATCAATTAGTGATCGATGTTATAATGTATTTATTTACGATGAATGCAAAGAAAATAAGAGTAGAGCTAAGTACATCTTTGTTCTGAAAGATTTCGAAATTCTGGTAGATTTAAAGCTACAGTTCAAGCATTTACGTAACCAACAAATAGAAGGGAAACTTTAAACCAACCCAAAATAGTCATACGACTTCTGCTAATGGGGTCAAAAGGATTGTGTTTTTTGTGATAAGAGAGGAAAGTACTTCCTGATAATGGCAATATCGCGATTTTTCCTTTATGTTATGTGTATTCATTGATTTTCTACGACAATTTTTAAAACCATATATCAAACCAATGATATTGAGTGACATTATTCCATTTACTGCTATCTTTTTTATTATTTCTTCAAATTCCGTCTACAAGTACACGATGAAATTTAATATTTATCACTCAATTATTTTTTTTTAACCATTATCATCAATCAAACCTAGACAATATGACCTCAAATGCAACAACAACAAAAAAAGTCCCATTTATCTATCTACCTATCAATCCATCCACGCGCGCGCCTTTGTTATCCATATATTGTGTCTTGTGGGCAGTTTGTCGACCTATTCCCTTGAAAATTCTCTCACCCTATATCTACCAGCTATATTTAGAAAGTACTATTCCTAATATTCGCCATTATAGAAACTATAGAAACAACGAGCATATTATTAATTCCATTCAAAAGGTCAGCACATGCCATGAATTTCTGCGAAATACTACTTTAGAAAAAAAAAACAAATTCAGCAACAAAAACCTTCATAGAGAGAGTAGAGCACAGAAAACTGATAAATGATTTGCATGTCTATAATTGTTCCATTACGTAACAGAACACCAACGCTGACATGCAAACTTTAACGGTGGTGGTGGTGGTGCCCTTAAAGGGCTGTTCAAATATGTGGAGATATCGAGAGATTAAAAAAAACCGATGGCCTTTAGCCAGCGGAAAGGAAAATTTCTCATATTTTCAAACTACATCAAGAAAATTGTGTATCGTTTGATTATCTATGCATCTGGAGAATAAACTATCGCTGTCTTTAACAAATAAATTTTTAACACCACGTATGTTCTATTTACATTAGAGATCTGCTCATGGGCTGGGGTAGCTGGGTGAAACGCGCGGGAGCCAGGTTCGAGTCCGCATGGTCGATTTTTTTTATTTTCTTGCTTATTTCTTTAAATGACCTTTTTTTAGTAAAATTTTCAAAAACCAAGGTTTAAATTATCAACCCTAGGAAATATACAATTATTACTAATTTTATATTATGCTTCCATATTGTTAACAATATTAAAAATAATTTTTGATTATTAATTTTAATTTTTTTATCTATCCCTTTTAGGATAAAATACTTCAAATAAAAGTTGTCAGTACATATTATCTCTATAGTTTAAATGATTTTCGAATACATTTAGTCAATGGTTACTTTTTGTGATTTTTTTTAATGTTCGATCGGTCGCCATTTGGAAACTATTTGTACGATCATAGCCATTAACAAACGCAATCGAGATATTTACACATTCGATTTGTATGGAAAATTTGAACTTGATATCTTCAAAAATGCGAGCACTATCGTGTCAGGTGAATCTAATAATAACCATAGAGTAAATAGGTTAGGTTAGGTTAGCTTAGGTTAACAAGACTTGTCCTTTTTAGGAGCTGAAATATTTTATTCACTTCCTGTGAGAGAAATAAATAGACAAGTTTACCCGAACCAATATAATGGATCAAAATAAATGTTGAAAATGTTTGCTTTTTTCCAACAGTCCATTTAGTGATGTTTGTCAAGGTCACCAGACGATTTGAGCCAGACTATCATATGAAATAAAATAAAGTTATTAAAACAATAAGAAAAACACGCTTTGTTAGTGAAGTATGACTTTATCAAGTACCTATAAAAAACTCAAGCTCATCAATTTGCACAAATATAAATGCGACAGAAATTATATTAATTTGTCGAGTTTTGATCTTACATCTCATTTGTAGAGCCGATCTAGTTGACGTTTAGGCCTTAGTCTTCACTATCTGTCATATTTATTCTAATAATATTCCCTTCAACACATTCTTGAGGCAGCAATAATAAAAGTCGAACCACATCCCTGACACATATCACAACTATATTAAGGAATGCATTTCGTAATATAAGAAACGATTCTTCATTTTTACTAGCATCAGAGTATAATAAACATATTTGTATTTGGGACAGGAAAAGGACATTCATGTTGACTTGACATACTTTGCCAAATTGTTCGGACCGTATCTACCATAATATTGTGATAAGGAAATGGCTTCTCTCTTTTGTTATTAGAATAAAAATAAGAGCATGTTGTATAAAAACAAGATGAAGCGTAATTTCGTGTTTTGTGGCGCCAATAGAAAACAAAAGACACTTGATGTTCTTCTTCTTAGGATAATTAACAGAAATCTGGAGCACCCAGTTTGGTACGGGTGAAAAACAGTCGACTGCGTGAAAAATTGTTGAGGAAACCATTATGAACCTTCTTAAAATCATTTAGTATTTGAGAATAAAAATGATGGTTGAGAATCAAATTTAAAGTTCCTTTAACTTCCTTAATCAATAGCACTTTAAAAGTCTGTTTTTACTTTCCTACGCTACTATAGTGGCTGTATAAGGAAAGTATTATATTCGTGTGAAATTTTCGGTATCGAGATTTTTACAAATGTTGACGTTTCAGAGTTTTTTAAGTCTAATAAACATATTTTCAGCCATTGGTCTGTCTGTCTGTCCGTCTGTCTGTCTGTGACAGCATTATCTCGGGAACGAATCGGTGTATTTTGTTGCTTTCTTTTTTATTTTGTTTGGTACCAATACCACATCCTGAAAAAAATGAGTGGTAGCACGGTTTGACCAGAGGATTTTTACTTTACTGCCGCTATTATCGTCGCTATGTAAGGAAAGTATTGTAATAGTGTAAAAATTTTTATTCACTGGAATTTGCCTGCGAGCGGTAGGAAAGTCGTGTGAGTGGACACACTAGATTTTTTCTTAATGTTTTAATAAGAATAAGAATAACATCTAAATTTCTTTGTAAATTGGATCATATTTTCTATTTAAGGTGATTTTGGGTCAATATTTTATATAAATAAATAATAAATAGCCAAAATCCATACTCCCCAGAAATGCTTACTGAGAAAATTAGATTATTATTTAATTATTTGCCAACATTTTGTTACCAATTGCATGACCTTGGAGAATTATTAGATCCATAAGTTATACATAAACGCGAAAATCTGGCAAAAATCGATATAGACATAATCACCTTGACGTAACGATGGTACCTACATATGTTGCGTTATCCGTTATCATTTTCGTATCATCCATATAATGTAATCAGTAAAATGATTGGCAATATACAATTTATATATCATGGTTGTTATTTTTTTTATTGCTTACATCTGTCGGTAAACGATTTTTCGCGTGTTGTATTGATGTAGTTTTTCGATAAGGCGCGCTAACACTCGCAAATTATATCAAATAGTAACAGGGCCAATAATATTTTCATATATATGGTCGATCTCATCACATATTTAAGATAAAATCGTCTAGATAATATTCTGATTATTGTGATAATTAACGACTAATTTCCGTTAACAATTAGGATCGCTCCTCGTATATTTGTAGTTCGCGCTCCGATGATTTTTGATCCATTTGAAAGAGGGGAGTTGAGAAATGGTCCCATATTTGAAAAAACTCAAATCCAAAATCTCATTATCTCTAAAACCGCCCGGGCATTTTTTCTTGAAAATCGAAAATCTGAGACGGCAGAATTAAAGATGTGACCATATCAGGAAACGCTTAAATTGAACATTTAAAACAGGTATACACAAATGTATTTAAATAATATTTAATTTTCCTCCAAATGCCATAATATTTCCCTTTTATCTCTGATGCTTTCCATGTACAAATACCTGAGGATTTTCCATTTTTCAGTCAGTTCCGAAAGTATTTTATATAGCAGTTAGAAATCATATCACATATACAATATCATTGTCATTCTTTCTAGGAAACTATAACACTCTACAACTGAAGCTGAACGTAGCTCTCATAATAAAAAGATATTAAGCATTGAACGCTTTAAAGCTTTTCGGTAACTCGCATATTATACCTTATGTAAAACTATAAAATTTCCATAGAAGCCTTTTAGCTAGGAGCTGTAAATGTCATCTCGTAACTAAAATTGGTTTTATCAAAATAGTATAGTATAATATGGCCTATACATATGAATGTTGCATTATTTTAATAAAATGTAATCAATGGCTTAGCGTTTATTCAATGATTTATGTCTTTTATGTTCTTAGATTTAAAATATGAGTATAAAATCTATTAATCAAAGTAAGCTTATTTCCAAGTACAAAGAACAGCATTTTCCATTTGTTTAAAATAAGAAAATTCCTGAAAAAAATATTCTCTTCACTTTTCTAACGCTAAACAAGTAACCTAGTATAGGGAATGAATTTTAATCGTGTAGAACTTTCAATGTCCGGGGTTTTCAACAGATATTAAACGGATACAAGGGCGGATCCTTTCCTTTCCAGTATTTTTTGTATTATTTGACATTTATTTATCTATAAGTAGTCAAAAATCGCATTTAATTTCTGAAATTAAAATTTTCGATATAATCAGAAAGTTCTTGAACAATCCATGCAATAAATATTATCCATAATTTCCATAAATTTCAGCTCATTTCTTTAAAAAAAATCTTAATCTCATCCACGTGGCACATTGTAGATGGTAGGTATATTGCATGCACTGGAATAATCCGTCAAACATTAAACTTAACAAAAAAATTATCGATTTCAAGTTTGTATTGAAAAAACACACGAGAAACACGACGACCGAACGACGTCAATAACATTTGCGTGTTGCAGTGAAATTTGTAAACTCATTTGCAAGAAAATAATAATAACATTACCCATATAATACAGTTAAGTATGGAGTGAAGGTATGCTGAATTATACAGTGATGCTACCCCCAATTCGATCGTAAATAATCGGTTAATTATTCATTCGTTATTTCTTTGTTTTGTCATTTCGCCGTCTCACATTATCTGTTACGGTCGTAATAATAAGTAGGGTTTTACGAAACTCTCGAAATTCGAGACGAGATCGAGACGAGACTGATTTTGTTTTTCGAGACGAGATCAAGATTTAAAGTTCGAGATTTTTCGAGATCGAGAAATTTTTTCGAGATTCGAGATATCAACGGTGGATTCACTACAAACCCACCCTGTATGTTGGATTATACAGGATGAGCCGTTCGAACGTAAATAATCGATTAATTGTTGTCCATTCTTTACGTTTTGTTATTTTAATAAGTGTTACAGTGAAACTAGTGAGTGGCTAATGTAGGTGTGGACGAAAATGAGGCGATTTACCTACATCTACACATACTTGTATCAAATTTCGAGGTTATGACATGGACAGGAAATGTATATGTACCTACCTATGGGAAGAGGATGACCGGGTTAAATTCCTTGCCCTAGGAGAGGAACGAGTATAATGCACTTTGTGTAAATATTAATTCAATTATTGTGAGAGCGACATCAAATAAATATGTATATGTATATGCAATGTGAGAGGGTTGGAAAAGGAAGAGTAAATAACAAAAAAGGGCTAGGCAGAGACGAAGGCGAAAAAGGTAATTTTTAAATATTCGTATCAAAAAGGGATTTGAAGGCGTCGAATTTCTGCTACCCCTAATATGAAAAGCTATCAAATTGAAAAGTGGTAGAAAAAAAACTTGTGGTGACATAGTAAGATGACTAGTTTGAATGAAAAATAAAATACTAAATCTACTTTGACACATTTCTCTAGAATCATTTATGTGGCTTTGTGAATGATAGAAAATAGCCTGGATGTTCCTGAGTTCACTTCTAGGAGTAAAGGGATCATTTATTTCCCTTAATTCAATAATATATCTAACATTTCTATTGATATGACAATTTTCTGTACTTAAAAAGCAAGAATGGAACAATAACAGACGTATTCATAATCCAATCATAGTTTGATAGTAGTAATTAAAATAAAAAAAATTCAAAAAAAAATGTGTCGATACATTTTGATGAGTTTACTTTACAAAAAAAATAAGATCGCATATTTAAATAATTGGTAAGGAGATCAAAAACTGTAACATGTTTATTCATTAAGAATTATTCTTAACCCTTTTATTTCGAACTATTTTTTAACCAAGGACTTGAGTTTTAATTGATAAAATGACTATATATTGGCTTAAAACTCATGCTTTCCATTCATTTAATATTCTCCCTTTTGAACTTAATTACAACGGATTGTGGAGATCAATCAATTAAAAGATTCTTCTACCAAAAACTTTTCCTTGAAGGATGACATTTACTAGCCCGCATCTTGATGTTCGTTATTTAATTATATGGTTGAAGTAATTTCTAACTTTCCCTTTGTCACAGCAGAGTTAATTTCGCACACTTTCCCAATTTTTTTTTAAGAACTTGCGAGTTTATTACGAAATCCACCCAGCATATTCACAAGATTTTGCGGTAGCACTAAATTTCGAAGGTTAGTCACAGTTTCGAGTTTGTAAATAAGTGGTAAAAAAACATAACAAAGTAGTAAATGAACTTTAGTTAGCATTCTCTCAATAATTTGCTCGGTTATGAATTTTTTGAGGTAATCTTCCAAAGGGATATTTCATTTTACGAGACTAAGCTAAATTCAATTAATGCAATAAGCATTTAATGAACATAACAAACAGTTAAAATGTCTAAATGTCCATAAAAATATTTTCTAAACTAACTTTGCAGACCTTTATAATATTTGGAAATGACTGAAGTGAATTGATAATTTCCATTCAGCGATTCTGTTTCAGTTCATTTGAATAATTTGGTAATTATTTAGAAGCTTCTAGAAAGAGATAAATTGCTGCAGATATATAAGCAAAACTTATCTTAATATCCTGTAACTAAATGTAAATATATTGAGAAGAAAAAAATGGAAGCTTCAAACTCTCTGAATCCATTAAAATATCGTTTAGGTATGAGAAATTCACATTCTTTGTCTTAAAAAAATCAAACTTTTATCATATAATTATAATAAAACATCTCAGGCATCTTTTATGAAAAAACTTTTAATGGAAAGAACCACCACAGCTGTCCTTTCTAATGGCGTCGTTCCATTGAGTCAATAAGAAGACCTTTTCCACTCTTCATAACGATGAGCCGATTGATTGAATTTGAATCAACAACTCTATATCTCTTTCGAGAGTTTGGAAAAACTTGGTTCAATGTACTTATAGTCGAGAACTTCAACGAACTTTTTCTTTGTTTATATTATGAAGAGTTTTGGGTCTATCCCAAGGCATTCCAGAGTCCGTGGAATAATAATAAAATTAGATGCTTTAGCTATATAAGAGACAAAAACCAAGAGATGTTATGATATAAAAAATATAAAATGTTAAATATTAATAGAGAAATTTCATAAGTAATAAAACAATATATTAAACTTCAAATTATTAAAAATCCAACTTTTAATAAGAAGTTTTATACGATCTCTAGAAAAGTTGAATTTCTTAAAATGACTTTCTAATCTATTTTAGATAAGCTTGAATCAATATAAACTAGTTTCAATGTTTAATATATGTTTATATACTGGAAGCGATTTATGTCTAGAATATACAGATACTTCAGCAATAGTATACTGTTCCCGTAGAATACAATAATTATTTAAATAGTACTTCCATAATATATTTTTGTTTTATATTCAACAATCGTTTCTCACTAAAAAGGTTTTGTTGTTTATTAAATCTTAAAATTTTGAATTGAGTTAATAAACTGAACCCCAAAAGATAATCCCATAAAATAAGACGCTACATTTAAAACACTCGATTTTGACATATTCAAAGTCACTCTGTGACAGTTAAACCATTTTCTTATAATTTTTAAGGAATGTTTAGCAATGGCTGTAACATCATACCATCTGTTACCATTACACATAATGACTGTGTCATCCGCAAATGATACAATAACACCCGGTACATAAAGTTGCAATGATCCATTAATATAGGCATTAAACAATAATGGACCCAAAATTTAACCTTGAGGGACTCCACAAGTAACTAAGCCTTAAGAACTTTTAACACCGCATGAAAGACAAGACACTGAAATCTATTGAGAGATAGTTCCGAATGAAATCATAAACATTCTCTTTCATTCTCAATATAATCAACTGAAGTTCATGAACTTGAACATTTTTGTTTAACTTTCTGGTAAAATTAATAATTCCTTGAAAGCAATGGATATCATCCAATACCTACATTAAATTATTTCCAACACTTAGAATACTTTGATAGCTGAAAAAATAAAGCATTTTAACGATAAATAAACTTATAAGAATATTTTTTTGTATAGGGATATCTACGAAGAAAAAATAGAGAAAATCCAACAGAAAGCGATACCAAAAAATCTCCAGGTATTTGTTTGCATAATTTTGTAATCCGATCAATTTGGAATATTTCATTTTCCTGAAACAAAATTATTAGTACCAACATATTTATGCTTTGCTGGAGGATTTAATACCCTGAACAGCAACAAATCCCCATTATCCTTACTATGTTGTCCATAACACATTCATCCCAATACAATGATTAATACCGAAATAATCTTCTGAAACCGAAATTAATTAGAACGGAAATAACCCACTGATCTTATGAAGTAGGTATATCAGGGAACCAGTGCTCTAAGTACGTCCACTGGAAATGCATTTGGAATGAGAAATAACATAGTTGCTACATATTTCGTTGAAACACTCTTCATAATTGAAAAATATAAGGTATGCTTTTCAGTTACAGTTCAAAGATCAAAAAACGTAGAATATTCCTAGTATTCTTGTTTAATTTTTGAGCGACTTCCCAAACATAGGAAGCATAGGTGCAATTCGTCTGTGTGCTTTTTGTTTTACGTTCTTTCGCGCGTTTCGCATAGTTATGATTTTTAAATAGTTTTTATTACTTTCGGTTCTTGTATCAATGGACTCCGCAGCGATTTCTCAGGCCCCATACGGTCTAGAGACTTGAAATTTCGAATTCGTACTTAGATCGCAGACATCTCGCCGCCAGTTAAGCTCCAAGTGTGATCCAATATTGGTAATTATAATTATCTCATTCAATCTCATTCAACCAAGATTTTTATTTTGTCGACATGGAACGACAATGGGATCCGTCACTGGAATTACGCACGAGCATGGAGCGTATATATACGTCTCGCTCTCTGGTATATAGGTACTCTCTGGAAGATCGTCTATGGTTATGTCGCAATTGTCAGACGTCAGATGTTATTGTTAATTTAAAGTTTAATTTTGTGTTGTGGTAGACAAACAGTAATTTGTTATGGAATTGCTGTTGCTGGCAAACACATATACATAAGTATAGTTAAAATCGAGAAAAGGAAAGCAATAGTAGGTACTCATCGGTACGGTTTAAATCTTAAATGCCCAATAAAAACTATTTTTATTTTTTTTCAAAAATTTCACTTGTTGTTTTATATAAAGCCTTCTGGACTTCTTTGATAAAAAATGCGTTCAAAAGCCACGCTGCTGGGAAAGTTGGCAAGGGTGGCATTCTTTGTAGCTTTGAGGGATCTGATCGTATATGTGAAATTGGTTCGATCAACTCTTTTCAACCATTGAGCGGAGCGCGAGGTAAGCGGTAGAAGATGTATCAGAGGAGTGAAAAAATATATGCTTACTTTAATATTTACCTATGAAAATATATCGACAGTCTCTCAATAAATACTGCTATTCGTTGAATTTAATAAGTTTAATTTGGTTTTGTTGATTTGAATACATTTATGTATCAACCCCATAAGACAAGGTACCTCGAAGATAACTATACGGGAGTGACGTATATTAATTATTATCTTAGAGTTATTAAGACAATAATTGTACTTCTTAATGTATTCAATTATCCGGACATTTGACTGCATGCACCAGTTAGTCCGGATAATCGAGTATCTACTACTATTGTTTTATTATCTGTGGTTACTCTAATTTTATAGAGAATCTTTTTCCAATATTAAAATAAAGTAAAGTTGAAAATTATAGATTATCTCCCTACAATAAACTTCTGTTTTTGCTCAATCTAAATAATGGCTATATCTTCTTAACCATAATAGATAGAGAGTTCTTGTATGATGACACATAACCCTTCATGCTACAAGTCCATTTCGATCTTGGTCAATTTTTTCTTTATTAATCTGAATCTATAAGCAAAACCTTAAAGATGATCATCACTAAATAAGTTTGAACAAACACTTCCTCATTTTCCAAAAAACAAACAAACAAATGGCTATTTAATTAGGTAAAGTTGTATAAAAATTTGTAATTTTCCATACAACTTTCCTTTAAACTGTTCATTATTATCGAATCGATCAAAACTCAATTAGGATTATAATAATAACTTACCAGAATGTGCGAGCACAAACAAAATAGCAACAAACCACATTATTTCAACGCAGTCCAACGGAGAGTCAAAAAACAAAACAATCTTAATCTACCTCAATGGTAATAGAAACACATTTTTCTTTTTTCGCGCTAGGCGTTCCGCCGACAAAGGGAAAATTTATTCGAAACAACACGCAACACGATGCGAATGCTCACCGCCGCGACGACTAGTGGTGGTGTTTTGCCGCCAAAACAGAATATAACATCGCGTGCTCAAAATCCTCGCAGAGAGAGACCACGTGAACGGGATAACCCAGCGACGCAGGACTGAATCGCATCGACACGTCGACGATGTCCTTGCTGCTATAACAAAGCTCAATGGAAGAACAGAGCAGGAGGAGTGCGTCGCATGAAAATCGACGTCGGAATGACGGTATGTGTGGGGATTCAAATATGTCAAACAGTCAGTTGCGCATCGCGACGCTTGTTTCATTCTCGGAAAACAAAGGGCACTACTACAATTATTTGGTACCTGTTTTGAATGGACTCAATTTTCAATGTACTATTTTTATTTTTCAAAGATAAATTTTCGCAGCATAATCGTAGAAAGTTTACAAAACTTTTGATAAATTGATTCACGATATACTATAAAGTCCTTATTTTAAGAAATCTGACCAGGAGTGAGAACTAAATGGAATCAAGCTGATGATCTGGTAGTCGCTGTAAGTGTAACTGGACCTCCTAGGTAGAGGGTTCCATACCTGTAATACACAAAAAAAATATCACTAAGCTCTATGGATGAATTTTTGAGAATATTTGGCTATATTTTTATGTAGTATGTCACTGGATTGTCTTGTGAGAGTCTGTAAGTGCAAATGGGACTTGAAGGTGGAGTATTCGATACCGGTAAATCCCTGTGATATATGTAGGAGAAATTCTCATTCTGTTCTCCGTTGGTATATGCCTGTGGATGGATCTGGGTTGGTGTCCAGACTGGTTCTACGTGCGAGTAGGACTCTGAGATAGAAGGGTTCCATACTGAAGAGACGTTTTATGTCTTTATGTTTCCTTACCACAATGTATCAAAGAATTTGCCTTGGAATTGCCAGATAAAACAGCTAGTATATTTATAAACATATTAACTCATGACGTGTACCTAGGTATTTATTATACTCTTCCGTAATATAAATGTACGGAACCCTCGAGGTCTGGGTTTTACTCGTACTGGCAACATTTTATGAAGATGGTGGAGACAATACTAAAATAACGATTGAATATTTTGTGGATTCCATATGATTTTATTATTGGATTATTTTTTCTAGGAAATACAGAAGGAAAATATCGTACCTGTTTTGGTAATTAAGGAACTTATTTTTGAAGAATAGGTTTTAAATTATTAATTAGTAATGCATTATAATGATACTATTGAATAGTACTGTTTTATAGAGCGTAATACTTGATTCTATTTTTATTTAGATAATTCCTCTTAATAAATAGTTTTTATTAACAAAATAAAGACAATATCAACATATGAAAAACACATTTTTTGATTCGTAATGTCAACTAATATGTCAAACATCTTTGAGTATGAACTTGTGCAAGTTGTAACGAATCTTTTGCAGCTTTTTCTACTACTTCCTACTTGTAACATTTTTCAGCTGGTCTTGCTAATTAATTGTACCTACCTACTTACCTATATAAAATGATATTTTACCACAAATCAAAAGTTTTTCATCCAACGAAAACCAACTCTTCAGCCGGCAATTTTCTCACTATAGAATTCATGAGCATTCAACCATCTAAAATATGTTATGGTGAATATAAACCGACAGATAGGTCCATAGGTAAAAGTATATGAATAAATGATTTCACTTTTCACCATAAAACATGCTTTATGGAAAAGTTTTTTTTTTAATATGCAAAGTGCTACAGAAATAAAACCTATGAATATTTACCTGCATCAACCGTCGAGAAGGAGATGTCTCTTCAGTCATATGATTTCATATATTCACCTGTTCTTATGTTTATGATTCGAGCTTGACTGAATCTTGTGACTCTTGCAAATCCACATGAAATTCAAATACAAAAGGCAATACTCGGTTTATGTATTCGGTATAGATAGGAATAGGTGTTTCTTGGAATTTACAGCTCAAGCTTGTATCTGAATTGGATTTACTAGATTTTTTTTTAAATAAAATTGGACGAGACATTATATCTTCTTCTTTCTGAATATTCAACCCTTATGTCCTTATCCCATTAAATGTTGCCAGGTTAAGTGTTACTTTTTTCGTTCAAGACTGTGAAGCGGAAACGGCTCCAATGATTTTTAATAAACTTGTCATAGACAGTCTGCTTCAAGTTGCTTATCACTTGCTAAAGTATGCTACCAACCTATGTAAGGAATGTATCTACTGTAATCGTTTTAAATTATCACTGTCTGTTTTGCAACAGATGTTCACTTTTCAATGTCCTCTGACCCTAAAAAATATATTTCCTGCCATTGATCTGTCTGTCTGTCTTTGCCAAGATTATCTTTGGAATGAATGGACCGAATGAATCATCAAAATTTTAAATTCATTGAATCGTTGAAATATAAATGTATGTACTCACAAAAATAAAACGAAAAATAAATAGATTATAGGGGCTAAAAAAAGTTTTCTACTTATTCAGTTATTTGTAAAAAATTGTTGATATTTTAGTCTTTTAATTATTAATATATGGGCGACCGAGCTTTGCTCGGGTAACACAGGATTTAAGTGAGTCTATAAGAGTTACTAAAATTTTTATCGCAATCTGCGAAGCCATTCCCGTGGACCTCGAGGGTCACGCCCATTAAAAAATGGATGTATGGCCAATCGATTTGTCGACACTTTTATTGCTTATCTATATTTCTTAGTTTTCTAGTCGTACTATACCTATGTAGATAAATCAGGTTTGTCTTATTCCGAATACCTATAATTGTTATATTTTGATTAAACTCAAATTTAGAAGAAAATGATAGTTGTCATAAACGGAAAAAAGCAGAAATATACCTTTGTATTTCAGTTGAAAATGCACGGTCTTCAATCATGGAAAGCAGATCACATAGGCCGTCACGCCCAGCACCTTTTCACCCACGTTAATGACGCAGCTAGTTTTTTTGCATAGGGCATTCCAGACAATATGATCTCAATTATTTATATACCTACTAACAAGTCTCGCCATTTCAGATAAATCAACAAATTATATACACAGAGTAATATATTAATGTTGATAAATATTCAATGGTTCATAATGTCTTATAGGAACAAGTCATACGGACTCGAATTCGCTCGAGATCTGGCTGTGTTGGATTTGAGAATATTTTTGCAATTATGGCGGAGGAGCCAAAATACATTTTTCGCAAATGTCGCCTATTGTATCGCATTTTATAAAAATAACTATTGATAACAAAGAATAACATCAAATAATAATAATTAGCTTTATATTTGATGGAAATATAAAGCTGCCATTCCCTATTCAGAAAGGAAAATCAGGAGTATGAAAGTCTGAAATATGTGTATTTCCGCGATGTTTTGTAATCTCTTTAAAAGTATCTTCCGTGAGTGCCGTACTCGTATTCGAGCGTTGGCGGCTTCTCTGCCTTGAAAGTGTTATCCCAGACAAGAGGACCTACAGTTTAACATGGATTGCGAACCACCGATGTGTCTGAAGACAAATCTTAAGGGCACACCCTTCCAGAGAGCTGTACTAGGGAATATACTCTCGGTTTCCCGTTGCCTTGCGAGAGGAGGAGAATGCAGTGCGACAGAGAGATTCGAACGCGCGCTTGCATCAACGGTCACTCGTCCAAGCCATTTACATCGTATTGCGCTGCTTAACTTCGATGATCGAAGTCGGTCAGTTTTATCTTCTTTGGCAAAGATAATGGAAGTCATGTGGTGAACACTAAATGATTTTGATGACTAAATATTAGGAACACTCAAAAATTGGTGTTAAAAGTTTTCAATCTAACTACAACTGCACAATTTCAAAATTAACAGTATCGGTAGTTAATATTATTTTGTACTTTTCAGTGTATCTACCAACTAATAAAGTCGGTCCATTTTTTTCAATTATTATGAAAATAGGCTTGATTATAAATGCCTACTGGGGGGGCGAAGCATTTAACATTTCTTCGTTCGAAACAATTACCTCCTTTTAAAAAGTATATATAAAATATCCAACTTGAATGTTGACATTAAATATTCTGCCTCTTCTGTTATTATATGTGTGAAAATGCTGTCACGTCTGTGTTCAACTGCCGTTTTTGGGGCACGCGAACCACAGATGAATTTTCCCCTTTTTGCTACCCATCATATTATTAAATATGGAAATACGGAAATATTTTAATTTGAGCCTTGTATGCAAAACGGGTAGGTATATAGACTCTTCCTTCCCTATTATAAGAGAGGGCCTTAAATATTATTATCATTATGCGGGAAAATGTGCTTTTCATTTAAAATGGAAAAGGAGGATCGACGCTGCTTTTCCTCTTCTTCTGCTTCTGTCTATGTTCTACTGAAATATATTGGTTAAGTTGATTAAAAGCGTGAAATAGTTTAAGGAATGCACAAAGTAAGCTGGCATCTAAGCTATATTTATATAAAAGTAAAAGATTCTTAAATATAAATTTCTAAGAATTATGAAAAAGAAACGAATTCAATTGAAGATATTTTCATCGGTACTTTAATTTTGATTTTGTAAAGGTAATAAATAGAAGAAGAAAGATTATCGCTGAACTTTTAAAAAGCGGTATTAAACAACTTCTTTTAGAAACAAAAAAAATATTACTATATAACTGAATTTGCAATAAAGTTTGGACAGAAAAAAATGGCAAGTAGTTTTGATAAGTAGATCTGCAAGTGTTAATTAATTAATAACATGTTTATTCCAAAAGATTTCAACTTCTAAACAATTATGTTGGTGGCTTATTGTGGTAATTTTTGTCTTTGTTATGGTTTCTATCTGCGTCAATGGTTGCAGCATAAAGAAATGAGGAAATATCGCCTGAATTAAACGGAATCTAATTACAGATAACAAGTATTGAAAACAAAATGAAGTTGTGCAGTTAAGTAAAAGTACCAACTTTGAACTTTTTAGGTTTCTCTTAATATATATGGTCTCTATCTATATTTCAGTTCTAGATTTTAGTATTATAAAAAATATATGAAACAAATGATTCCCTTGAGATGAATTCAACTATAAAAGCGTCGACTTGAAAAAAAGGAGTTTGCAGTTTTTTATTTATGGCTTATCGCGCATTTTGCATAGTAAACGTGCTCCGATTGAGATTATTTGAAAGAAGAGAATTGAGAAATGGTCCCATATTTATAAAAATTCAAATCCAAAATCTGCTTCCCTCCAAAAACCGCCCCCGAAGTGGGTGTAGGGGGCAATTTTTCTCGGGATTCGAAAATCTGAGAAGACAGAATTAAAGATAAGACTATATCCAGAAACGTTTAAATTGAACGTTTTTTCTAAAGAGCTAGGGTTTTTGAGTTACAGAAATGGTAAGGACTGAAATATGTGTATTTTCGCTATGTGGAGGGGGCAATTTTTTAGGGAAAAAGGAAAAAGAAGTTAGGTTTTTCGAGTTAGAGCAGTGTATAGTTTGAAATATGTGTATTTCCTCCGCGATGTTTTGTTATCTCTGGATACTATCTTCTTTGGTATTAGTGAACGTTCAACGAGTTTCATGACTAATGTTACACTCAAAAGTGTGAAATAAATATTTTTTTACAAAAAATTGGACCGAAGTTATTAGTGGGTGCACTAAAAAATATAAAATAATATTAATTCTTTTGGTTCTGGTACTTTTGAGGTTGGTGCTTAAAGTCTTTTCACAATTGCACAACTTCAAAAGTACCAGCACTAATAGAATTAATATTATTTTGTATTTTCCAGTGCCACTAACTAACTAGGTCCACTTTTGGTAAGAGATATTTATTATAAAGGCTATGATTTTCATAATATATGCGCAGGACTTGAGGATGTGACAGCTCGTCCAGAAATATGAAAGAAACATTATATTAACTTACCCTCTAAAATGCACCATTTTCAAGATACAGGTTGTTGAAATTGAAAAAAAAAATCCGTATTTAGTGAAAATCTCCAGAACCTTTTATCGTACAAAAAACAGCTTTTTAATTTTATTTATTTAGTTATAGTTGGTGAAGATTTTAAAGAAGAAGTTAGTGTTTTTCTCCCCAATTTCTACGCCAATGGAAAAGATACGGTTCTGAGATGCCCATTTGAGCCACCAATGTCTTCTACACAAAAAGGTACTGTTGGTCGTGAGCTCTAAAGTCGACCGTTTTCGAGAAAAATAAACCTCTATGTCGAAAAAACACGGTCAGTTTTTTTAAGTAAAAATTTTCATTTACTAATTTAAAAAAAAATATAAACGTAACAAAAGCAAAAAATTTACGTTTTTTTTTTCAACATAAAAGTAGATTTTTCTCGAAAACAGTCAACTTCAGAGCTCACGACCAACAGTTTCTTTTTTGTGTAGAAAACATTGGCGGTTCAAATGGGCGTCTCAAAACGGTACTTTTTGCATTTGCGTAGAAATTGGGGAGTAAAATACCAACTTCTCCTTTAAAATCTTCACCAATTATGATTTAAGAAAAAAAATCTGACTCAAAACTTTGCTTATTATGAGTGGAAAATACTTATAGAAGCTGTTTTCTGTACGATAAACAGTTCCGGAGATATTCACAAAAAAATATTTTTTTTTCAATTTCAACACCCTGTATCTCGAAAATGGTGCATTTCAGTGGGTAAGTTAATATAAACTTTTTCTCATATTTTTGGACGATCTATCACATCCTCAAGTCTTGCGCATATATTATGAAACACCCTATAGATCAACATGAGATCCCTGTACTTGTAAGTAAAAAAAAAGAAATTATCTCACAAACTAAACTTCATCACATAAACTAGAAAACATGTTGCAACAAAAAATCCTATTTATCATCAAAGCTACATACGACATTCTACTTTGGGACAGTATGTATAACTTCAAAGCAACAAAGAAAAGTTATATAAACTCTCCACACATAAATCAAACAACCTCAGTCTTCATTCCCGATATCGATACACTACGGCGGACATTGAAGAAACAAATACACATATACCATTCTTATTTACATATACTTACAAAGTTAATGTATTTTCACAATATCAATCAATGCCTGAAATTGATGAACTTGGTAGGGGTACACCCTGAAAAAAGCAACAATAACATACAAATTTGTCTGTACATATTCAATGTAATTTGTAGCTTGAGCTTGTTTTATCTTGTTGTATTGGCGCTAGTTCACAAGGATGGTAAAGTTACCATGGAAGATTTGATTTATGCTTTTACATCTTGGTGTCTGCAGATACACGTGAGTATGTTGAAAAATTTACTCTTTATTTTAAATACAGTGTGAGTGGCCTATCAGGCGTTTTAAGGATATTTTTTTACATAAAATAGGATCGACTTTATTGGTTGGTGCACTGGAAAATTCAAATGTTTACCAAAGAAGATAATACAACACATCGCGGAAATACACATGTTTAAGACATTACCACTGCTGTAACTTGGAAACCGTACAATTTTTGCAGAAATCTTCCATTTAAGTATTGTCACATGTAATCTCTTCTTTAATTTGGTAGTCTCATATTTTCATTTTTTTAAATAAATTGGCCTGCCAAATAGCGGAGTCACATATTCAGACATTACCAAAGCCGTTCGGAAACCAATGATTATTTTTAAATGTCCAATTTAAACGCTGTGGTCGGATATGGTCTCTTTTTTATTTTTTCTTCTGCAATTTTCCATTTTCAAAAAGCCCCCTCCACCCCCCATTGAGAGAAATTTTTAGGAAGAAGTAGATACATGTTCATTATGGAATTTTTTAAAGGGACCAACTGGTTGGTTTTTTTTAAGGAACATATTTTGCATTACTTCATATTTGAAGATCCTTAACAACTTTACCTTCTTTATGAGATTTTCTAGTTATTTGATAGATAGATATTAGTTGTAAAAACGCAAAAGTCAACACAAATGTCCTGAATGTCATGAAACCAGAAACATGAAAATGAATTGTCTACTAGTAAATAAGATAAAAGAAATTTATGTCATAGCATAATTTAATTCAAAATCTAACTTATATTAATCATAATTTAATTAAACATTAAACAGTAATATAACATTAACCATTCAAAATACACAAATACATTATTGTGTTCCTTTGTAATCCACAAAATTAATTTCTCTACTCATACAAATAATAAGCACTTCAATTTAGTTATAAAAAATGCTTAAATGGATCGACAAAGAACAAATTTCTCATGGATTTCAAACAGTTCATCAAAATTATAACAAAACACCAATTCTTAGATACTCACAAATGATATTTTTTTCGCCCTCAAAACTGACATCATCAGAAGTAAAAGCATTCACTTTCAAAAAAGCCAGTGGAGATATTTTTTTGATTACTAATTCTTAAATATTTCTGGAACGAATTAAATTCTTAAAATTCCAATTTTGATAACATTTGGAATGACTGAGTTGTTTTCTTAACCTTAGAAGTCACTTTCAAGGAAGCCTCGTCTAGTGGACATATTTCTTTTTGAACACTAAGGCCATTCATTTTCTCTTGCAAATTCTTCAACATTTTTAGAACTAATTAAATTCTTTGAATTTAAATTTTGATTAAATTTAGAATGACTGAAATGTTTTCATGATTTTTGATGCTTTATATTTTTAATTTTATCTATTTCAAGAGAGAAAATATAGTCTACTTTCACTATAACTGAAAATGACTGTAATCACAATTATTTCTGTTATATTATATAGAGCATTTTCAAAAGATATTCCTCAAAACATCTTATAAACCACTCATGGTAAACCAATGAAAATCTTCTACCAGAATGTCTGAAAATAATTTCATTATTCTTGAAGAACATTGTTTAAATTTATTCTTTAAGGGTACTACAAAGCTGTCCATCATGTTCTTCAAGCGTGGCAAGCTTTTAAATCTACTCAAACAGCTCGAAACACAATCATGGGACGTGGAACAGTTTGATGATAATGAAGAATACGTTAAAAGCCTTAGAACACTAAAACTAACCTACCAAATGTATGTTGCTCTGACTGTTACATGCTCAACTTCATTCTACTTTGAGCGTTATGTATTTGATGGTAGGAAATTGGCATTCAATTTGCCATTTTTAACTCACTGGCCCAAAATGATACCATTCGATGTGCTATTTTTCTATGAAGTTTTCGTCGGTTATGCTCTGGTTATTCCGATATTTTGTATGGATATTTTGATGCTGACAATACTGTCATTGACTGAGATACAATTCAGATTGATGAATAGAGAATTTGAAAATATGTTTAGGGCAGCAAGGAATATGAATTTTATTCAATCGAGAATTAGGAGCTGCAATACACATTTGACATTCTTGTTGAGGTAAGTTACAATACGTTTTGTGGCTACGACTAAATTATTTAATAGTAGATAGATGAAAATCTAGCACCATTTCCAAATTCTTGATAAATTTAGATTTTAAATTTTGAATATTATTAGCAGGTACATTTTTGTAATCCTCTTCGTTTCCTCTTTGGTTTTCTTTTGTCCTTTTATAGCACAGTATCATTCTTCCAGACAAATACCATGATTTCGAGGTTGTTGATTTGATAATCAGAAGGACCATTGAAAAATGTATTTTCTCATTATTTTTTTCTATGACTACTGCCTTGCCAGTTCTTCTGCATGTTTTTCATAAAATTTCTATTCTATTAGGTCTCTGAGTATTAATGAATATATTCTAGCAATTTTTGAAAACACCGCTATTCGACGATAACTGTCAGGGTTATCTCTCTATACATTATTGTCAAAATTTGAGAGTTTTCCACTCAATAAGTGTGCCACTTTTGCCTCTTGTTGACTGTTTTTGTTAGTTTTTATCAGTTTTATTGTCTTCCAAACTTTCAAGCTTTTTGTATTGCCCACCTAATGCTCAAAAATGTCACTAGTTTTTGATTCATGCTATATTTATTACTAAGTTTTGATTTGAACTATTGTTAATAAATAAAAAATGAGGAATCAAATGATAAAAAAGATATTGTTTGCAACAAATTTCATTATTTACGTTTTACGCAATGGAAGGTGGCACCATCTTGCTGATACCATATATTCTTCAAGATGACTCAAATTCATTTCAAAAATATCCTAATCATATGAATATAATATTTGCAACTTGACCTTGATGCCGATAGTTCTCAGGATCACTTCAATTTCTTGTTTTTTTTTTTCTCTTAGAAATAGAGTCAGTACTAATAACCAGGTTATTATTTCGGAAGTCAAACATACTTTTAGGCACTTTGTGAATTAATTAAAGCCATTTTTCCTACAGAACTGATAAAACAACATCTTTAGTGAACATAGTCAAGTATATGTTTTAGAATGAATGAAAAAAAATTAACGTTACCTTTAAGTTTCATTTTAAAAACAGCGGCATAAATTCTCATTGGATCACTCTTCATTAAATTTCATTTACTATAGAAATTTGGTTGGAAATGAGCTAATTTTAATTAATCAATTTTGAAGTTTATTATCTGTTTTTTTTGCTACTATCAATTGGAGAAATAACCTCTGTTAAGTTTCAGGCAAATTATCAACGATACCTTTTCTGAAGCAATGCTTACTTATATGGCAGTAATTATACCAATACTCTGTATACAAATGTATGTTATATCTACACAGTAAGTACCTTCCTTGCATATAGTTTATCAAAAAAACAACCCATCTACGTCATCATCTTAGGACTACTAGTGTCCTCCTTAGGTATAGATATATGGTAGTTCATATTGATAACTCTGGCAGGTAATCAGTTGATTCCAATAAATTCCTATTGTATTGATCAACTAACTTATGACGTTGATCAATTGCTTTCTGGATAGACTTTATCTATGAAATATGGATATTATATTCTCAATTTACATCCATCTACCTAGAAACCTGTTTTGTTTTAGTGATTCTATCAAAGAGATACTGCAGTCTGGTATATATTCGATAACATTGTTCATACAGTTCTTCTTCTGTTACTGTCTGCCAGCTCAAAAGATGATAAATGCGGTAAGAACCCACTTGATAATTAATTTTTAACTTTATAATAGGCAGATAGGGACCTACTATAATTGGTAGGATGTTAAGAAGTTATGTCCACGTTTCCAAGAACCTTCTATCCACTTTACAGTCCTTTATTAAGGTACCTCCCAAAAGAATTAATTCTATTTTACTTAAATAAGGTCTTTACGGTATTATTAAACAAACCTAACCTATAAATTAAACATGAGGAAAAATATTTTCACGATGAATCAATTAGGCAAATGACAAAATTCGAAACAAACTCTTTTGATATCAATGTTATCGGAATAATTGTTTATGAAAGTAACCAAACATTATCTATTAGCTTGATGTTTTATGGAAGCTTAATTCTACTGTATACCAGCAAACAGAAATGAAAAAGCTTTCAACTTTCTCTTGGCCCATTCTAGGGAGTATGACCTTTAAGTTATTTCAAAACAGGAAGAATTTGAACAAAACAATCACTAAACATACAAATATTAAAATCATCATTAACTTTTGATATTAATAGGCGAGCCAAACTGCCAACAGCTTATACCTGAGTGATTGGTACAATTACCCGAATCATTTCAAAGATGTCCTCCTGATGTTGGGCAAAGCACAAACGGAAGTGTACGTCAGCGCCGGAGGCATTGCCAGAATTGATCTCAAGACAGGAATGGATGTAAGTGCCACATATCCATATTAAGAAACTATTAAATTTGTAGTCAAAAAGCTCGCACTTAAGATATATAAAGAAGGTGGCAGTACCTTTGGGAATAGCCAATTTTGCCTACATGGTAAATTATGATGTCACTGCGATACCTACATAATGAATACTCACAAAACAAAGGATTCTATTTGCTAAATAAGAGTGGAGTACTAAGTCTAATAATTGATTAGTGACTTCGAGGCTACATCAATTCATTCAATAGGTTAGGTCAATCAAATTAGGTTGCCAGTAGCTTTTTGTCATTATCAAAACTGACCTCGTGCTCTACCATTCGGGCAAAATTGGTCATTATTTTAAGGTTGTTCCTCGTAGTTTGAGCATAGTATTTGGCTACAGAGAGCTTTTGGACTATTTTGATGAAAACATTTCAACATTTTAGGCTCTGAAAACGATGATATCATATTGTATGTTTTTGCGGACAATGGGAATTACAAGTTAATATGATCTACTTGTGGCAGCTGATTTGGAATATGATAACATAAGCTTGATTTTTTATCTGGAAAATAAAATATACTTATAACCAAAAATGTTGTAATTTAATCAAAATATAGTGTACGCGTGATTCGATATTGGCAAAAACACATCAAAGAACAAATATTTTTACTCTATGTAACAGGGTGGTGTATATATTTTATATTTTTAAAGTCTGTCTGTCTGTTTCAGTGATTTCATTGAAATGATTGTATGGGAAATACATTTGCTCCTATACTGAATTGATGGTGTCAAATTTCTCCAGATTGGTCATTTAGGTATGGGTAGGATTATTGCAAGCATTTTTCTAACTACCAGAATAGAAAGAATTTCTGTTTTCAGTCCCGCTTGGACATACTTTAACGAAGCTGCTGATGCTTTATACTGATCTTTTGGGAATCACTTCGATGCGTTATTCATTTCAACAACAATTTAGTTAAATTTATTTCTTTTTTGACATAAGTTTAATAAAAAATGTAATTTATATTTTTTTCTTAACGAGTAACAATTGTGGGACATGCAGTATATAAACAATGAGGAAACACATACATCAGAAATCACAAAAGCTTCTAATTAATATGCCCATATCTATTTTTAGTACTCTATCAGTAATAAACTGATTATAATTACTACTTTCTTGCCATAACGTTTTCCGAGAAAAGATTCGAAAATGTTATTCTAGAGGAAATAGTAGCTAATTGCATTCTAATTATTATCACACTTTTAAACCTTTGAAGTTGACAAGTTGAAGTTGCTGTGATTTACAATAGAGTATGTAATTGCTTTTCTTTTCTTTTATAGAAATAAAATCTCAATTAATTACTGTTGGAAATGATAGATTTCATACTTCGGAAAAGGTTTAATATGTCTCTAAAATTACCGTCTTTCTTTTCACAATAAAATAATTCATGCTACATACTAGAAATTTCAAATTTACTGAGTTTATACATTTTCTTTGATGGCCACATTTGTTGTCTGTTTGGGTAAGTGATGACTCATTTTGCTTGAGCGGTCAAATAGTGCTACAACTTTATTGTGATGGTTGAAGATATCTGCTTAACAAAGTAACAGTAGATTCATTTAGAAGTACTTTCTTCAAAAATTGAAAAACAACGTAATAAAAATCAGTTTTTTCGGGTAAATATACTATCATCAGAATGCTTTGCTCCCTAGATGCATTTATTTTCTAAAAATGATTTCATTTTACCTCATGTACGTTTTTGGTTCCAACAAAACGGTGCTACTTAAGTTAACTTAACCATGGCGTTTTTGCGAGAACATTTGAAGAATTGATGATTGACTTGTGCTGTGTGTTTGAACATTTTTTTAGATATTCGATAACGAAAGCATAAACCAAGTGGTCAGATTGTAAGTGTTTGATAACGAAGGTGACGAACTTTGTCTTGAAAATATGAATTCAGTGATTGCTTTACTAGAAGATATTGTTATTTTTTCTAAAGCAGATATTCGTGGAAATGGAATTCATAAAATAATCTAATGCTGCGAAATTTATACTCGCAGCGTTGGAAACTTTGATATTAACAGCACTTGACGGTTGAATAGACTGCACAAGTCAATCATCAATTCATTTTACCTTACTAAAAATTTACGCATGTTTAATAGAATGCAAGGCCTCCCAATAGGTCGACATTTTTGAAAATATGATATTCCAAGCTGGGGGCATTTTTATAATCATTCACCACCTTGTATATCCTGAATAAACTATCAAAATTGTCAAGAATATTTACATTATATACTGACAGATATAGCTATCATAAAACACATATAAGTAACTACCTACATGAAAAAAATTCTCGTTAAAAAATGTTCAAGACATTCCCAAATCCAACAAAATCAACATTCAATATGATGAAGGGTTTAAATATATCCAAAATATTTACGCAAAACACACGACCATTGATGATACGAAATGCAAAAGAATGCTGCTATTCGACCAGCATTGGTAGTTCTCATGGTATGAAGGTTTCTGTTATAGGAGCTGCAGGTAATTTTCTTCAAAATCCATCTTTTGAAACCAGACCCAAGCTCTAAATCTTTTATTTGAAGTGAAGAGAATATCAAAAAATATATAAGAACTTTCGAGACCAGTTGAAATATTGTTTTTGGTTTTAATTGGAGATCTGGGCAACACCGGAATATTTTTTCAATATTTTATTTTTGGTTATCTCCTACAACTCAGCATCTAAAAATACTAGTCTGTCTTTTCAAATAAGAGAATTAGAGGCTTGTCAAGCTTTTCAAAGAAGATCAGCACCTTAATAACTGAATTACATTTTTAGGAAAAATCGGTCAACCATTATGCTTGATGCTCAAACAATCCCCCTTGATTGATGAATTGTGCGTACACGATGTGGTGCCAACCAGTGGTTTCGCTTTGGAATTGAATCATGTGGATACAAATTGTAAAGTAACAGCTTGCACTGGTCGTGAGAACCTCGAAGCTGCTCTGGATGTGAGTGAAAATAATATTTAAGTATGTATTCATCATCATCATCATCATCATCATCGTCACACAGCTATTGATTCGTCCACTGCTGGATATTTCTCTCTGCCCTGTGCTGCAGTTATCCAGTATGTGTGGATGTGCTTTAGATCAGCTGACCATCTAGTGTTCGGTCTGCCTCTGCAGCGGAAAGCGTGGTCTCGCAGTCTCCATTCAGTTATTTTTTTAGTCGATCTTCCATCGCTAGGTGACCCAGCCAGATCCATTAAAGATTTGTTATTCTTGTGATGGCAGCAGTGACTGCTTCTCCTTCTCACTTCTGCGTTTGCAACTCTATCTCTCAGGGATATCCATAACATTATCCTTTCTATGCTTCTATGCGCTACTCTTGTTCGCAGTCTTATTTGTTAGCGTTAGTGTTTTGGCTCTGTAAGTTAGAACAGGTAAAAAATATTGATCAAAGAGTTTCCGCTTAAAACACAAGGGAATATAAGATCTTAAGATGTAGCTCAATCTTCCAAGTAACACCTATCCTCCTGCAAATTTCGCAGGTTTGCTTATCTCTTCCCAATCGAATCTCGTAGCCTAAGTATCTATAGAGGAGTATACTTGCTCACTGCTTAGGTTGTTCACTGTTAAATTTCCACTGGCAACCAGATTTCCAATGAACTCTATATTCTGTTGATGTTTGTCGGTGAGACTTTTTCTTTTTTTTATCAGCTTCTTAGTACTGTCACTCAACTTCTCCTCTTTCCCAGCTCCAGACGATTGCTTGCAATGGCTTTCTGCTTCCTTCGTTGCTGTAATTATTTTTCTCCTCTTTATTCGTCAGCATTGCCGATAGACGAGAATTTAGGAGTTTCGCGTATTGGTCTGCATTTTGTGTTCTTAATGACTTTCTACATTCTGTTTTTCTTATTAGCTTGCCCCATCGCTACCTTGATTGGGGAGACTGAGGGCTTCATATCTTCTGTATTCATATCATAAACGGAGTTTTTAGCCTTAACACGCTGGCCATCGTGGGTTGTTAAGGGTTTCCATGGAGGGACAGAGTTGCATTTCCTCAGATCTTGTTGTAACGGTTATTCCGCCGTGAGTCGGTCGCCAGAGCCTCGTCAGTTGTCTAGCAGGGTGCACCGGGTGTCAAAATTTGGCACCACTCGAGCAGGTGAGGTTGGCATTTGGGGTTGGCATCGGACCTTATTAGCCATCACCCCCTTGCACCCCATTTAGGATGACCACTCAAGCATCCCTTCAAGTTTATTATTATTTGACTATACAATTCAGTGCCATATTCGATAACTAGCACAATTTCAGAGTTCAGCCGATAATTTTTAGGTGTTCTGTAGTCCAGCATGTCGCCTGTCGTATCACATGTCATTTTCTAGATACAATCTACACCTTGCACATGCACAGATTTAAAATAATTAATTCTTTCATTGAAAATAAATGTAGATATGCCTATTATCAAGAGCATGAGAAATCTAGACTGAGCTTTTTTTTAATTTCCTATGCCCTCGAATGAGCAAATATAATTTTATTTAAAAAAATACTGAATTATTCACTAACGATGACAACTGACTACTGACATTGACTGGACACGACAGGTGACAGGTTGGAATGCTGGACACAAGATGGTGAACGATAATACCAGTCCATATTAAGTGTGCTGTGTTTTCACCTATATTTATATGAACACCCAATATATTTGATCAAGTCTTATCTGGATTAGCTATCCTCTGAAATTCACAAAATTACCACTAACTGATTTGATCAACTGGGCACTTTTCTAATAATTTTCAACTGTAATACAAATCTAAAAACGAATATATATTTTTGAGATACGGCGTTTTGATCAAATTTATCTTTAGTACGACTTGAATTAAAATAAAATACAAGAAAACTGTTGATCAACAAACTTAATGTCTACTTCTAATATAACCGGACTCTGTAGATCTCCATGATTTTGATTAGATGGAGCTTTCTCAAGAAGCGACACAGAATACCGCATGAATAACTGGAACCAGAAATTCTTTCAATACGTTAGATCATACCATCATTCACACCGGCCCCATATTGTTATCTATCTGTAATGCGAATAGAACCTTCCATTAACATGTACTTTATTTTTCAAATTCTGATTACAGAATGCCAAGATAGTCGTTATACTAGCATCTGCACCCGAAGCCGATTTGCTAACATTCGACAAAATGTGGTCACCAAATGCTCAAATCGTTCAAGAGATTGTTACATTGTTGGCCAAACAATGCCCCAAAGCTCTCCTAGCCATCGGTACCAATCCCATCAACAGTTTGGTGCCGATGGCGTGTGAGATACTCAAAAAGTCTGGTTGCTTCCAACCACATGGTATCTTTGGGATTACTTCGTTGGATACGGTGCGAGCAAATACATTTGTTGCTCAGGTGCAAGGTGTCGATCCTGAGTGTGTTCAAGTACCGGTTATTGGAGGACATACGGAGGAGACTATTGTCCCAGTACTGTCAAATGCCAAGCCTTGTGCAGAATTTAGCAATGTGAGCGAATTGTCGTCGTTTCATCTATATAGATATCTCCAATCTATAATCGTCCTGTGCCATCCGGTATCCAATATCCAATCCAACCTTTTCTGTTCTACAACTTTTCGGGTTATAGATTTCCACCCACCCATATTACATTCATAATGTCACTAATTCTTTTATCTTTGGTATTATTTCCAATCTCCTCTTCGCCAGTTACAAAAAGGTAGAGTTTTTAAAATTATCTAGTTCAGTCCTCATAAATTTTATTGGGAATTTTAATAATAGCTAGCCTAAAATTCACTTGTGCAGCCTTTAACGCCACCTACTGAATAAATTTTTACCCTAACATAACGTGATATCTGAAATAATAGAAAGCTCCTGAAGACTTAGCGACCTCACCGCCATCTTAATGTCACTCGATTACACGAGCTATTTTTTTCATAGGACCCTCAATACGAAAGGGGCCATCCTTATCTCTACTCATCATAGATGGCACTGATGACAGCAACAGAATCACTACTAGCAAATACGCCCAGCATTCCTTTTTCTTTTGAAAAGTTAAACTTTTAAGCAAACGTTGCTTCCAAAAGGATGAAGTAATTTTGTTTAAGATTTTTTATGTGATGTTAAGTGTGTACTTAATTTCATAAGTTTGAGGTTTGAAGAGTTTTCTTAGGTTTTTTGTCAGGTGTTTTTCAATTTAATATATTAGTATTAGTAAATAATGTAAAAATAATAACCCATAATATACTTTGCCACGTACCCAAATGAGTTTAAAAAGTTGCAATCAGAGGAGTTCACTGCTTCCTTTTTTAAGCGAAAGCCACTCGCAAAGACGCATTTCTCGTAACATATACATAAGAAAATAGACACGATTTTTGTGGAGAGTTGCATCCCCCGGTTTATCAAGGCTTCTTGTAGTATAACTTAATTCATTCATAACTTTAGATTAATTATTAAAAAAATAAAATAACTTGCAGGAGGAATTGGAGAACATCACAACGAATATACGAAAAGCGCATGAAAATATATTGCGATTAAAATGTGCCGAAACCGCACCCCTATCAAGTGCCTTTTCCACAGCCAGATTCGTCATATCCCTGGTCAAGGCCATACGTGGCTACCCGGATGTCGTGGAATATGCATACGTTCCATCCAAAGTACATCCCCAGCTAAAATACCTGTCAACACCACTGCTGTTGGGCTCGAATGGTGTAGCCAAGAATTTGGGAATACCAAAGCTTAGCGATTTCGAAGCATGTCTCTTCGACAATGCCATTCCCACCTTGATTGCTGACATCAAGCGTGGTGAAAAGTTTGCCGGTGTTCAGGAGCCACCACCATGTGATCCGTGTGATCCAAGCATTAATGCGCCGAAATGTCCGAGAAACTGGTGTGAATTTAAGAAGGAGCAAAATAGAGATTTTGCCAAGTAGAATAAAGAAAAGTGTTTCGTACAATAAATTTACAAGTTTCTTTAAATTGATGTGTATTCTTCTTGATTAATTAAATCCAGAATTAATGATTAATCTGCAAAAAAGTATTTCCAGTGTTTTCTATAAATAACGCTTTTCCTAACGACGAGCTACTTAACCATTTCTTCCAACAAATAATATAATGGTGAAGTTGTGCAGTTGCAGTTAGATTGAAAACTTTTGGCACCAACTACACAAGTACCAGCACCAATAGAATTAAAATTATTTTGTATTTTTCAGTGCACCAACTAATAACACCGGTCCAAATTTTGTAAAAAATATTTATTTCACACTTTTGAGTAGAACATTCCTCACGAAAATCGTTGAATGTTCACTAATACCATTACCCAAGTACCTATATTATTTGCTTGTACTTGTTATTGTTCAGAAATCTAAAAACAGCCACGGGAATGCCCATAGTATTTTAGACTTTACCACTGCTATAATTCGAAAACCGTAACTCTATGGAAAAATGTTAATTTTGCTACAAATAATCTGGTCTTTAATTTGGTTGCCTCAGGTTTTCAATGTTCTAAAGAAATTACCCCCTCCACAATGCGAAAATCGCCGTAACTTAATAACCGTAACTCTTCTCAAAATATGTTCAATTCAAACGTTTTCGGATATAGTATAGTATATCTTTAGATCTGCCATCTCAGATTTTCGAAAAAAATTACCCCCTTCGGAAGCTGTTTTGGAAGGAAAAGAGATTTCGGATTTGAGTTCTTACGAAAATAGGATCCTTTCTCAAGTATCCTCTTTCAAATGAATCAAAAATCATCAAAATCGGCGGGGTTATCATGTAGCTAGTAACTGCAACGCGACCGCGACTATGGCCGAATCGTCGCTGTCAAAATGTCGATTTGGTACAGTGCTGTCACTCTGTCAGTCTTGAGCCTAAACAGATATTTGAGTAAAAAGTATCAAAGTGAGGTTGATTGCTTGTATTTTATTTCTTTTTTATCCAATATTTTATAGACAGCGTCTAATAGACTGTGGCAACACAATTGCAACTAGTTGCTAAATTTTCTAATTACTTTATAAATAATTGACAAAAAATTATTAAATGTCACTTAAATGGAAAATTATATCATGTATATGACTTTGTAGCGAATTAGAAGACTAGTTGTCTGTTTACATATTATACTTCTTCTCCGAATTAAAAATAAATTTGCTGATGGAGTCGATATTTATTCTATAGGGTTTACTCGTCGTCATAATTTGACGTTAGTGACGAGCTGTCACATTTGATCAAATAAAATTCTAGAAATAAATAACAATCAAGTAGGGTATTTTAATAAATAAATATGTATTTTTATCAAACAAGTTTTCCTACAATATAACATATTTACATGTGTGTGTGTGTGTTTGTGTATGTATGTGATTTTTATTAATTTTTTTAAAAATATTTAATAATAATATACATATATATATACTTTGTAAGATGGCACATATATATTTTTCTTTTTTATAGTGCGAGAAAACATAATAAATGAAAAAAGAAAAACAATTATTCATTATCATTATTTTTAGAGACTAAGTATTATGTTTATAGGGGGGCAGAAGCATCAATGAATATTCGACAAAAATAAAAAAAATCATTCTTTTTTATTGTTAATAAATTTTATAATTTCCGTGGAATATTCAAAGATATGTCCCCTTAGTTTTAATCATTTTTTTCTATATAATTATGATTTATTACTGTATAGATTTATTCTATATACAAATAATGGAGATAATATTTTCACAGCCTCAAACTCTTTCTGACTTAAAAACCTTCATATTTATTTATAATATATTTATACATTCATTAAAAAATGTCTCTTTCCATCAACATTTCTATACACCTATGCTGCTTTTATTATCTGATAAATATTATAAATATATTTATATATATTTTAATAGACCCAACAAAATTAAAATTTTGAACCATCCCAAAAAAGCTCAAAAATCAAGATCAATCAAGATATGTTTATATGTAGGATATTGTTTTTGGGACGTTCCAGTGATATTTCTTGTATTCTATACACTTTCTCATTTTTTCTTCTATTACTGTAGACATATTAACGACAAAAATTAATTTTAACAAAGTAGTAATCACACATTAATATTTATACAATAATTATGTTTTTAAAAAACAATTAAGCAGCAATAATAATAAAAAAAATTACAGCAGTATATATATAAAAAATAATCACATTACACTTTTATGTTTTTTTTTAGTTACAACGTTGACATTTTACTTATTACATCATAATATTATTACTTTGTTGGCATCAAAACAGATGTTTCGTTTCAAGAAAAAAATGCATTATTTTTTTGGCGGGAATTAAAATTCGTGCCGCGTAATCTTTATTATTTCGTTTTTTTCAACGATATGTTTTTATATTCTAAATACATAATGTCACTTTTTCTTTTCTTCGGCTTACCTGTGATATGTAACTGGAATTCGTATAATTTTACGAATGCCATTCTTCTAGACAAAACAAAAACAATTTTTGTTATTTGTTCAATAAAAAAATAAACCTCAAGTGTCTTTATTTTACATTTTTAAATGTAAGTGACATTTGAGGAAGGAAAAAAAATACAGACCATGAGCTAGTGCTAAAATCATTACAATAGACTTGGAGCTGCAACATAAATTAAAGAAAATAGTCCACGAGCTGACAATACGGTTGTGTAAAATAAATTTATACACACATTGAATATAATAATTAGAGAACAGCATTCGTTATTTCTTTGATAAGTTAACCAGCAAAATATATCTCTGTCTCTGTCCCAGAAATAGTCATAAATAATATAATATAGCCTGTTCAAGACTCGAAAATTCTTCAATTCAACTAATAATTTTAATAGTTATTTTCTACACTATACTCTCTTTCTCAGGTTGTAGATTGTTGTATTCATTGAGGACGCCCTTCTTCAGGGACGCGTTGCTCGCCTTGAAGCCATTACCATTGAACAGTACCTTGAACCACGATGTCACCGGGTTCTTATTGATAGATGATGATTTTTTATTTTGTACATCAGCTGACGATGACAATGGGTGACATGAGGCCGGTACTGTTTCCAATGAGCGCCATCTAGAAGACGTATATACTAATACAATTCAATGAGTTTTATAGTTCAGTGTTATCCTAAACATTTTTTTGGAAGGGGGCGGGAAATTTAGCATAATATTGCAATTTAAACTGGCTTTGAAGCATAAGATATGTTTTTTTCTTGTCGGGAAAACTCACCTCTTGGAAAAATCACACTCCTGCACATCATCTACCACAGCACTGCCCCCACGGCGCCGAACAATGGCCGGTTGTTGTTGTTGATTATTATTCTTCATAGTCGGATGATTCAGCAATGGGACTTGCACATCTTCGGCATAACTGCGTGAATCATCATTGTTGCAGCTCAGCAATTGTTGTTGCTGCAGCAACAAATTACCATTGGGGAAATTGTTGTTGACTTGCTCATTTGCTACAGCAGCAGATGCTGTAGTCGTAGTGCCAAACAGCTTGTCCTCGGGTATAGCGATGATTTGAATTTCCCCACAGCGTTCGCAATTCTCTAATGATTTGGCACTGCGTTTGGGACCGCGTAGATACCTGTCCAACAGATCGATGGCTCTGGTGGTGTTGCTGATTTTTGTTGGAGCGACAGTAGTGTACGATGGTAGCGGGTCCAATGATTTGGATTCACGGACACGATTCAGCATACCTTGGCTCTTGTTGTGCTCATCGGAACTGGAAGCTGTTTTTTTATTGTGGAGCAAGAGAGGGAAGACAATATTATTCAATTTATTTCAGTAGAAAAGGGGGTGATTTTGATGGTGAAAAAAAATTAAGAGCGGGTAATAGCGCTACAAATACATAAAAGTGCTTCGTCGCACCATCCTGCTCAGTTCACAGACTCAATATATTTCCATTTAAAGAATTGAGAAACAAAAAGATTGCCTCGAATTGAAAATTTTACAAATTTGATTCCGGAAAACATTTACAAAGAAACATGTGAAGACGCTTAGCACGATTCAGCATTCTTTGGCTCTTTTGCTAGGCGAAACTGGAAGCTGTTGTTATGGAGCAAGCGAGGGAAGACAATGTTATAAATTAATTTCAGTAGAAATAGTGGTGATTGTGATGGTGAAAAAAAATAGTGTGTTTAATAGGGCTACGAATACATAAAAGTGCTTCGTCGCACCATCCTGCTCAGTTCACAGACTCAAAGCATTTACAAAGAAACATGTGAAGACGCACCATCTTGCTAAGAAGCTCCAGCTGCTAATTGCTGGATTTGTAGTGCAAATAACGATCTATAAGGAAATCTATAGAACTTTCAGCGCATATGCTGTTAACGTAGATCTAATTTGGCTACACTAATCCAAACAGGTAGTACCAAGAGATACTACTAGTGAATTATCAAATCATAATAATATTACATACCTATACTGGAAAGCACAGTTCGCAAGAAGGTTTTCCTCCTTGTCTCTTCTGGTGATTCAATCAATTGACTGCCGAATGCTGTATTGACTGTTGTCCTTGAACCGGCGCTAACTATTAACCCGCCACATCCACCAACGCCGCCACCGCCTCCAGATGCTGCATCTGGAACGTGCAGAACGTTGTTGCGATGCAATAATTGGTGTTGTTGATTGGATCTTTGATGAAGATTTCGAGTCGATGGTACCGGACTCGAGTTTTGAGTCGTCGACATGCTTTCCACTTCCATGCTCGTACCTAATATTGTTGGTTTTTATTGTTCACCCATCAAGTTTAGGTAATCATTGTTAAGAAAAATTTGAAAAAAATTCTTTTTTTTTATAAATGCTATGTAGATTTCTGGATTTCTAAAAAGAGCTACCAAAAAGAATTCTACTATGTAGTAGTAAAGATTTTGTGATCTACAGATAGAGAAAACCAAAACCAAGAAAACCATACGGGAAGATAGTGGAAAGCACATCTAAGGTAGAAATGTAAAATGGAAACATGCCAAATAATACAAAAAAATCAATGTTTTTCACCCATTTCCCAATAATAATAAAGTTGAATTGATTAGTTATGGAAAAAATATATTAATACACACACAAAGCTATTAAGTATAACATAATACATACAGAGAGCGGGGACAAACGTTTGGAACAAATTCGAAAAAAAAGATTATAAGAAACCCTTAGCTTTTATAATTACTTTAAAAAATGCGCATCCAAATATATAAAAATCGATGAATCTGAACATCTGTTCACAAAAACTTTGTTCCAAATATTTTCTTCCCGCACTGTATTTAGAAAACAAAAACTCACCCCTTGGAACGCTGGAATGCCTTCTACTGTGCAATCCTCCACCACCAATCCCACCAGGACCACCTCCAAACCCACCACAGATTGATGGTTGTCTGGAATCGGCATTCAACTTGGGACTACGTCTCGGCCGTCGGAATAATGGCGGTAATTCTCCCAAATCAACCTTCAAAACGAGAAAAAACACATACTAATTTTCTTCCACTACCCTAGAAAAAACTACTCACATCTCGTTTCTGGACAGCTTGTTCCGTGGCACCAGTCAACCAGAACGTCCTCACCTCTCCCTTACCCTTCATACTGACCCAGCCCCTTTCCTCGATCACATACCCGCCCAGTTTGTCCAGTGCTTCCTTGCATTGCGTACTGATATGAATTTTCAGTGCCTCCCCGTTACTTTCCATCCTCGATGCTGTATTCACTGTATCACCAAACAAACAGTACCTCGGCATTGTTAAACCCACCACACCTGCTACTACAGGACCAGTATGGATGCCAATACGTAGCTTTAAAGTTTCTTTCGGTCTGTGAGCGATTGAATGATTCTTGACAGCAGCTAAAAGATCCAATGCCATCGATGCTATCTCACCAGCATGTCGATCACCATTTTTTATTGGTAGACCAGACACGACCATATAGGCATCCCCAATGGTTTCGACTTTGTACACATCGTAACCCTTAATGATGCCATCGAATACGGTGTAGAGATCGTTGAGGAAATTGACAACTTGTAGTGGTGTACTTTCAGCTGACATTGCCGTAAAACCGACAATATCGCTGAAATAGATGGTGACTTGGTCGAATGATTCCGGTTCGACGCCTAATCCTTTGGTCAGCTTCTCAGCAACGGGTCTAAGTGAAAGAAAAAGTATATGTTTTAAGACAACTACTTTGATAAAAATTATCACTACTTGAATAAAAAGTATCACTACAGTGGTAAAAAGTATCACTACATTAATAAAAAGTATTACTACATTAATAAAAAAGTATCACTACATTAATAAAAAGTATCACTACTTTGGTAAAAAAGTATCACTACTTTGGTAAAAAGTATCACTACTTTGGTAAAAGGTATCATTACTAGAATAAAATGAGCCGGAAATTGTCAACTCACTTTGGTAACATTCTATGCAACAGATCTTCCGTCTTCATTTTCTCCTCGTAGAGTAACAGTGTCCTCTCATTGACTAACTCTTCCAAATTATTGGCATACGTCACCATCATCTCAATCATTTGATCCATAATATTCATATTTTTGCCATCTTTCATGCGTTTAAGACGACTGCGAATGATGGCAAAATCGGGTCGATATTCTGGGTATTCAGACCAACAATCTTGCATTGTTTGTACTATGTAATCGTCACAACAGATCTCGGTGTCGAGTAACATGTCAGTATCGGGACGGAAGGGTTCTTCGCCTTCTTGTGGTACTCGTTTCACCAGTTCGATGATATCTAAGAGATTTTAATTATTAGATTCAAAATGTCTGTTAATACTGAAAAAAATTACTAGTTTAATAAAATTATGACTTCTAAACTAAAATTCATCACTACGCTACCTAAATACCATCCAACAAGTTTAAAAAATCATCACTACATGAAGTTATTCTGACTCTACCTTTTGGTTCATATCCTGTAACCCCAAATGGACCCCTTCTACCAAGTATCTCATACAGTATTATACCAAAACTATAGACGTCACCCTTCTGAGTGCCTTTTATATATTGATTGGGATGCCGAAGTATCTCTGGAGCCTTCCAAAACATACCTTGGAAAAAAAATATAATGAATTTACTAGCCATATAACGAGTTGTTCCAGCTTACTTCTATAATACTGATGTTCTCCGATGCTTAAATCATTTTCGGCACAATGTCTCATCTCTGCCAAACCGAAATCGGTAACTTGTAATACCCAACGACTGGTGACAACGCAATTGGAGGATTTCAAATTGCCGTGGCAGGCCAGCATTGAATTGTGAATGTACAGCATACCCTTTTATTTTAAATTGTTGATAAAAAATTTACAAATATATACAAATTTTCAAACAAAAAAAAACACTCACCTTTATGAGATCATGAACTAGTGATGCAATAAACATCTTGTCAAGTTTAATGTCTTCATTCTCGATAATATCCTGAAATACATATAAAACTCGATAAATCCTTATAAAGTCACCAGAAAGGCTTGGATAAAAACAACAATATGTACTTAGGATTGTCCGACGGACAGACAGAGACCAGAGTGATCCCATTAGGGTATTGTTTTCCATCGGATTTACGGAATCTTAAATTGTCTCTAATAAAAGTAATCACTATTTGCAGAAAAAGCATCGTATTTCGAATAAAAGTAGATATCTGCTAACTTGAATAAATAAAATATATAAAAACCATACCTTGCATCCAAGTAATTAGGAATTTAATACAATTAGTGATAATTTCAATTAATAGTGATCATTATGATCCAAGTAGCAAGTAATGATGAATTCTAGTGACAAATTTTATCTAAGTAGTGATGAGATCTTCTCACGTTTTTGAATATTAAATTAGCTATTTAAAGAAAAGTTATAAATACTTGAATAACATTCATCATAGCTCATGAGAGCCATCAATAAAAGATAAAAGTCATCACTTCTATGATTCTGGAACAAAATTTAGGAAGTTGTATCAAGAAACTTTCATAGGTGTTTTGATAATTACCCAAGTATTAATGACTATTTAAATTAGGCATAAATTTTATGAACGGTGAATAATTTTATTAAAGTAGTGATGAATTTTATTCTCACATAAAGAGCATCACTGCATGAATAGAAGTAATCACTATTAGCAGAAAAGTCATCGGATGTCGAATAAAAAAAACAAACATTTTCAAATATCACTAGAATCATCATTACATCAATAAAACCCATACCTTGTTGAATATAAATATCAATGATTTGATGAAATTGATGACTTTAAATAAAAATCATCACAACTAAAATAAAAATTATCACTTCTTGGATAAAATGTACCTCCACTTGTATAAAACTCATAATATTCTAGCTAGATTCTCTATACTCTAACTACTTGATAAAGTCATCACTAAATACTTACATACAAACTTCCTTTGGCACAATAATCAGTGACTAGCAACAATGAGGTGGGTTGAACACAGGCGCCAATAAAAGAATTCACATTATCGTGTCTCAGTTCACGTAACAGTCGCATCTCTTTCATCACTTCGCGAGAAATGTCTTTTTTCCGTGAAAATGTCAATTCCTTGATGCGTACCACTACACCTCGATATTGGGCAGTGGTGGCAAACACTTGCAGACCACCTCGAGACTCATAAGAGGCAACACTGGCACTACACAAGCTCACCTAAACACAAGAAATAAACATTTAAAAATGTGATATAACTTTGCTGGTTATACTTACCCGACTTGGACTTGAAACTATGTTGTCACGATCCGAATACGTGTGAATTTCATCTCGGCTAATTTTCCACAATAAACCTTCAATTTCCTGTTCAATTTTCCATTTGCGATAAATGCTCATGATGAAAACACCAGCACAAAATAGTATTATGGCTAAAACACCGGCTGTTATTATACTATTCAGTTGGGTGTTTGGTTTGGGACAGAGTTCATTGCCAAAACCACAACTCGGTTCATCGATGGGACAAATACCACCTGCCCATTGGATTTGGGTGTTTAAATTCATCTCATAGTACTGGAAGAATTATTACAGATACAAGAGGAAAATCGACTTCGATAAGAGTTAAAAGCTAGACCTTTATAAAGGTAATTAATTTTATAGTGGTAGTGATGATTTTTATTCACATAGTGATGTTCTTTATCATAAGTGATTCATTTTATCCATATAGTGATAGATTCTATTCACTTGACAGATAATACATGACAGATATAGCTCATGAGAACCATCACTATATGATAGAAGTGATCACTTCTATATTGACTCCGGAATAACATTTAGAAACTTAAGTTAAGAAAATTTTATGAATGACTTTAATTCAAAGAATGAACAGTGATTAATTTTATTAAAGTAGTGATGAAATTTAATTCATAAATGAATAAAATTCATCACTATTAGGATTAAATTTTCATTTTATTTAATAGAAAATGAACTAAGTAGTGGAGCAATGGTACTTACTGGAAAAGGGTTCTCCTCCGACTGATAAAATTGTCCAACTGGTCGCATTTGGAATGGACAGGTAAAATTGTAGCGAACAGTCTTATTTTTTGGTTCACTGAAGGCAATTACTGAATAATTTCCTTCAGAATCACCATTCTTATCAAGTTTCATCATTGCTCCTGTTATACCTAAAGAAAAATTCATCGTTATAATCTAATATATATCTTTAAATCAATATTTTAAAATGTTACTTTTGTACGTCTTGTTAATTTTGATGATTGTTTCGATGATTTTGGTCCCATTACTTGCAACTTCTTCAATTATCTCTTCAGTTAGGACAGCATGTTGCGACAGCAGATGATGTAATGCTGAAGCGTAAAGTTTTACTGAATCAAAAAGGTAAGCGGCATAAACTGTGATATACTGTAATAAAAAATGTGAAGAAAAAATGTGAACACGTAGATGTGTGGAGATTTTGTTACCGTTTCATAGGTTTTTTTTAATATAGTGGAAACTTTAAAGCTAAATGGCTCCCTATTATTGTAGATTTGGACTTGTTCAGCAAAGCTTTTGAAATTCTCCGTCGGTGCTGTCGGGGCTATCACAAACAAGGACTTGGCTCGTTTTACGAACGATCTAAAATCTGGCATATCCTCACACTTTTGCATTGTCTCTAGCACCAAAGGCTCTACAAGAAAAAAAATAATAGCAATAACACAAATATTTTAGTAATACATAGTGATGCATAAGGTTATTCGCACTTGATTGATTTTTAAAATAATATTTTTCTTTTACCCCAAAGATATTGGTCAGCCTGTTTTTCTGAATATGTGTTCATATCGACAAATATCACAAAGTATTCTCCTTTTTCAAACATTTTTTGTGTCTGCATGATGTTCATTAGCTCCATCAAGGATATGTGTGTACCAAGAAAAACATATACTAAAAAATAAAAAATGAAAGACATTTATCAAACTAGTAGTATGATGGGAGACGGATGCATGTTATACATTTATATATACAAGTTGTGTCAGAAGTGGGATTTATAATAGTTTGTGCAAGTTTACAAGGTTTTTCTGTATCGAATACGTATTTAGCTTTTATATTTGGCTTGTGCAATATAATCATGAGGGAATAATGAACCAAGATCTAGTGAAATATAAATTTAATTTGACAGAATATGTCGACATTTATGTTTTTTTTTCGAGTTTTGTCATACGCGCAAGAGTCTAAAACACGTCCACCAACCGAGCATGTCTTGTTTATGCCATTATCATGTCTAAGCGCCGTTCAGTGGCGTGCGCTTGAATTTGGAATTAGTCATTTAAAACTGTCATTCTTATTGTTACTATTTTTTTTTTCTCAACTCACTGATTGTTTGCTTTCCAATTATTGGCGAACCAGAGTCCTGTTACAAGTGGTGTCAGAAGTGGGATTTATTTGGAATAACTCATTTAAAACTTTCATTCTTATTGTTACTAGAAATGGCAACCGCCTCCCATATTATAAATTAACAAGTGGAGATTTTTCTTAATAATATACTTACTTCTTGTTCGATTTTTTGTGTCTTGTATTATTTTGTACCATTCAACAATTTGACAGCATGACAAATTCTCCATGCAACATTTATGTCTATCGATGGCTTCTTTGACAAATTTGACCGTCATGTTATTCTGCTTAGCCTGATTGGCCAATGAACGAGCCACAGTTGTATAATCATTTTGATAGATGATGGAAAATTTGGTCCATTTATAGTAATTTAGAAGTGAAATCACGGATTTGGTAACCTTAAAAGTACATATAATAATTATTTGTAGTATGTCCGTAATGGCTGGAGCATCCTAAATGGATATTGGAACAGCATTTTTGTAAAAAAAGCGCCAAGACAGGTGTCGACTTTTAAATCAAAATATTCGATTATTCCTCGGTGTAGATTAATTTACATAGAGGCGTATCATAGAGTTATGGAAGAAAATAATTCATTCTTTGAGCAAATTACGGAAGATCACACAAGCATCAAAACTTTGTAATGTTACCTTATAAAATAATGTTTTTTTTTTTCATGTCAATTTGATGACATCTATGGATTGACATTATAAGAAATAAGCATGTCACTTTTTTATATAAAGTTTGCACTTAGTACTAATACTAACCTGTGTATCGGGGGGTTCGGTACGTGCAAACGTTGGCACTTCTGACGCCTTATAATCCGAGCATTTCTGTAGAGCAAACAAAAAAAAACAAATGCACTATTATTGTGCTGTTTCTTTCCTTTTTTTCCGACAATCAACTTACATAACTTATCATTGGTATATTCCGAGCTTGCGATACAATCGCCTCAACATGACAAGTACCTTCTGGGCCGAAAAAGGCACTAACACCTTCGCAAATCATATCGGTCATAGCTTTGGTGGCTAGCACAGGATCACCACGGGTATCGTACCATTTCAGGTCCAAGGTGACATTTGGAAGGATGCTTGAATCGTTGTTGACCTATTTGGTAGAAAGTTTATTTCAGAAAGAAAAAAAAAATTCTGGGCTGCTTCGAGTAAGTAGATCTCGTTTAGCCTCAGAGCAGATTCACATATTATATGGGTGTATTGAATATTTAGAAAAAAAAACTTTCAGTTTTTCTCTTATACTTTACCACTGCTGTAACTCGAAAATCGTAACGTCATTTGAAAAATGTCAAATTTAAATGTTGCCACATATAATATCTTCTTTAATTTGGTCATATGGTATATATTTTCGCATAAAATTGCGGAAAACACATATTTCCGTCTTACTATTGCTGTAACTCGAAAACCGTAGCCCATTTGAAGACAATTTCTTTGAACGTTTCCGGATATGGTGTTACCTTTAATTCTATCGTCTCAGATTTTCGATTTTCGAAAAAAATGCGCCATCCACCCCCTTCAGAGCGGTTCTTAGAGGGAAGGAGATTTTGTATTTGAGTTTCTCTAATTATAAGACCATTTGTCAACTCAACTCTCTTTCAAATGAATCAAAAATCAACAAAATCGGAGCACGTTTACAATGCAAAACGCACGAACAGCCAAACATAAAAAAAGCCTCCTCCTTTCTTGGAAGTCGGTCAAAAAACCAGTTATTATAGATATCGAGCACTTTTGTCTTTTGTCATGAACTTTCATGGCAAAAAATGTATTTTTGTAATAGCAATAAAAGAAAACGTCAATAAATAAAATCTCTTTTGATTAATGTTTGAATCATAAGGAAGTTAATATATAAATTATATTTTTGCGTTTTACATAATACGTATGCGTATATTATAATATGTATATTATCGTTATCATTTTTGTGTTGAGTTCAGCACAGATAGTGTTAAATGATAAGAGATTACTAGTTACTGAATCTGCCTTATCAATTTGGATGTGCACTAAAAATAAAGTTTATTTACCAATGTTTGTGTTTCACAATGATTATTGCGAGTTGTGAATGTACGAAAATTATGTTAATATTATTATTAGAGTAATTAAATGATAAAAATTAACTTTCAATTGAAATATTTTCGTTACATTATTATTTATATACATACGTGTATATTTTACATATACATGAGTATTTTTTACAAAAAATAGGATCGAGTTTATTAATTGAAGCACAGAAAAAATTCAATATAAGGTTATTGAATATATCTTGCGTAAATTCATTTTGATATTTAAAAATTTTGATAAAATTTTAAAAGAAAAAATTACATCAAAAAAAATCATCACAGTCCTGAGAGAATGCCATGAAAACATAAGAAATATATTTATAGATTTTCTATAGAAGAACTACAAACAAATAAAGTTTGCGTCGATTGTAGTTTATGCAACAAGAAAAACATATTTTATTATTTAAAAATCTTGATAAAATTTTACATGAAAAAATTATTGTCACTATAAAAAACTAAAAATAATTGTAATCGCAGTACCTATAAAATGCCATAAAAATATAAAAAAATATAGGGGTAATAAAGCATTTTTCTTTGATTTTCGGGATTTTTTGAAAAACTACAAGCAAATAAATCATCTACGTCATTTGCAGTATTTTATTATTATTTTTAAATTTGTTTCAAAGTTCACGGAGCTGCACCAAACATCATATATATATATACAGGGTGTCCCATGACGATTATGACAGGGAATATCTCGGAACCCGAGGATAGTAGAGAATTGTAATTTTGCGGTTGTAAATTAAAGCAATTGGCGCAGCTGTTTTTTATATTATGTTACCCAATGAGCTTTCTGACTGTAACACCTGTGGTCTAAAACGATTAATTCAAGAACAACAGGCACTTTAATATCATTAGAAATGCCAAAATATACAGGTTGTCCCATTAAACCAGCTGCACCAAATGCTTCAACCCCAAAATTACAATTCTCTACTACTCTCGGCATCCGAGATAATCCCTGTCTCAATCATCGTGGGACAACCTGTATATTAAACTAAATAATTCTAAGAATTTTTTATTTTTTATTTGCCATTGAAGTCGGATATTTTTTTGGCACGATTACGTACGGGAAATAAGAAGGTCAAAAAAGCTACCTCTGCAAGAATTCAACATTGAACACAAAAAAACATAACGGATCTATTTTTAGTAGAGAGAAAGGTGAAAAAAAAATGTGTTGTTTTTTGTATCTACTTAATTTATTTCTATATAATTAGCCGCGCAAATAATGAATCGGCGAATATTTACATCCAAGATTTTTTTCGAGGTGATAGTTTGTTTATTCCGTTCAAATCTCTCCGTAATTTCAAATGCAATGGTATTTTTATTTTTCATTAGGAAGAAAGAGCGTGAAAAATTACAGTTACTGGTGAAAAACGCTACTCGATATGATTATTCCTTATAGATTTATTTAAAAATATATTTAAACCCTCATTTTACGTAACAAAATAAGAGAACACTTTGAGTATCAGTATTCTTTTAAAGTTACACCTGCAGATTAAATTATGTACCAAATTTATATTTTACAACACAAAATAAAAATTTTCATTTGTGAAATAAGAGGATCATCAATCGATATCGATCGATTGAGTTAAGTGCGGCAACACAAGAAAATATAATTTAGGCGTCCATATGAATTCGTCAGCTTTCGTTGCTAGTCGGAATATTGTTGTTCGTTGTTTCATTCATAATTTGAGTGCTGGTACTACGCTTTACGCATTTATACGCGGTACACTGTTGCCAAAATTTCCTATAGGAAATTTTTGTCTCTCTCTTACACAATGGAAAATACTAAAACAATTCTCTAACAATAACAGATCGCCTTTGAATACATGTAATGAATGAAATGCTTGGTCTAGGTGTTCAGATGTCTATTTATATAACCTACTTTAACAATAATAAAAAATGGCTATTACCTATGTCGCTCTAGATGGAGTAATTTAAGTTTAGTGTAATTAAATGAGAATTTAATTGCACTAAACTGCACTTTGAAATTTTCAAGCAAATCATAAAAATCTGCGTTTTTGTCATACGAGCACCATCTACCGATTCGGAAAATAAACGAAAACTCAAAATGTTATTAATCTAGTAGAAGCGCCCAAAAAAGCGCTTTAAAATGAAACAAGTTATTTATAGAATAAAAGAAAAAAAACTGTTTTTATCAAACCCCCTCCCCTTATTTGTCAAAATAGAGAAAAAACTTTGATACAAAAAAGTGGTTGTATTTTCAATGGGTTACAAAAAAATATTTTCAATATAGGTTAACTTAGGATAATTTTGATAGTGTTTTCTACTTTGCGGTGTGAGTTGCGCCCTCTAGCGGTAGACTTAGCAAGTTATACATTATTTCCAGCTTTTTCTTTTGTTCGATTTACCCCTAAACATGTTTTTCTCAAGGTCGTCCGATTAACAGATCCCAAGATCTGGCGTCCTTTATTAATGGGCCACCCCGTACAATACATTCTGATACAAAATTGATATCCTAGGTAGAGAAAATAGGATGTTTTTCAATCATGTAGTCGGGCGCTTTTATTCCTTAAGCTTGCTTGAAGATAAATTAAAATATTTTACTGTAGAACAAAAATTCTTGAGAAAAGTCTCCGACGGTATATGTCTATCTCCTCGGAATAACACACAGTAAACATTTATATTCATCAGAGAATAAAACAATGAAGTCTTAATAGAATAATTATCATCTTCCTCACCTGGTCCAAGGCCATTTTAATAGCACCTGAAATTTGTAGGCCTTGTCTCTCTTTCAGTCCCCCTTTCACAGCTGGCAGATAGCCGACTGTAAGATGTTTCTTCTTGAAAAGCGGTTCAGTCTTCAAATTACCCACTGCCATTTTTTTTGCTTTGTACATGCTGCTATCGTGCATTGAGACACCACCAATATCAGGCTTGAAAAAAAACAGAAAATAAAACTCAACACAACACTCAAACATATGACTCTTCAAAATTATTTGTCCCTAGTACAACTGTCCACGGAGCCTGTTTATTGTTCAATGATCATACTAAATATGCCTTTGGGTGTGAATCTATTATCTCCACACTGGAGCTGTACCACAAGTCATAAAATAAACTCTGTGTGCTTTACTCGCCCCAAAGATGTAGTCAACTACTATGGGAGCGTAGTTTTTTACATTTTTGCTTTCTTCTTCAACATTCGAGCTTTCTTCTCTTACCTTGTTTGTCACATTGACCTCCCGGCTTTCCCCACTACCATTGCCGTCATCGAGTCTATTGTGCTGAAAGATAGAGTGTGGTCCATGGTTGCGTCCATTTTGGGAATATTCAGACGACAGGTGCGATTGTGAACTGTCCACGACATCATCATCCTCGTCACCATAGACCGGGGTGACAGCTCCCACAAAAAAGGATGATGATGATGATGATGATGATGATGAGATGGTGGTGGTTGCAACGCCATCTGGCATAGGTGGCGGCAAAAGCAACAACAGCGCGACCAGCAGAGAAGCCAGGCCTAGGCGCATGGCCGGGCTTCCCCACCCTCACCGACACTCCAGGATCACCTGCAACACCGAAGAAAATATGACAACATTGCAATTATATTCATGAAAGTGCTTTGGGTTGGATTATTCATTAATTCATTACTTAAATGATAGATATGATAGAATAAAAATAGGAGACAAAATATCTGAAAAGAACAACGCAGCATACAATTGAATTTGAAATTTTCGAGAGAATCATAAAAATCTGCAACTTTGTCATAAAGCGCCATCTACCGACTCGGAAAATAATTGAGCTCAACATGTTATTATTCTAGTAGAAGAGCCCAAAAAAGTGCTTTAAAATGAAATAAAGTTATTTAAAATAAGTCATACCAAAAAATAGTTATTCAGTTTTTTTCTAAACCAACATTTGCCCCTCCTCTCACCATTTATTTGTCACGATAGAGAAAAAATGATACAAAAAGTTGTCTTATTTTCAGTAGGTTACAAAATATCTACATCGCGGTGTGAGTTACTACCTCTAGCGGTAGACATAGCACCTTATAAATATTTTCCAGCTTTTTTTTGGCCGATTTACCACTAACATTTTTTTTCTCAGCGTCGTCCGATTAAAGGATTTTGAGGCCGGCGTCCTTTATTACCGGGCCACCCTGTACAAATAATGTTACAAACTTGGATGGATGATTAAAAGGGTGAATCTAATTTTGATATAGAAAAATTGAGCGAAATCTTTTATCTTGTTATTTAAATTCCCACTCTGACAAAAGATAATGAATTTTCATAATTATAATATTCGATCTGGAAAAAAATATAATGTGAAATATGTAAATTTAATAGCTTTACAGAAAACCTTTTATGCTTTGCTAGAAACTATGAGAAAATGAGGTACATTTAAGAATATTTTGTAAAGTTTAATACGGTTATTCTCGCAATTGACTTTTTATTTTTTATTTCTAGAATTGTAATTTTTTTCCTTGATAGCCAAGTGCTAAATACGGATTATTATTATGATAATTAAAGAAAATATCTGGATAAATATCGACTTTTCCTATATAACGTACCCACAATATTGTAAGGCCTTTCCAGAGGATATATTCGGCAAAAAAATCACCTCTTATCTACTAACTACATACACTCATAAACACAATAATAACTATTTATTAAAATCGTGTTATTTCTCGAATAGTAGACAAAATAATTATTCCAACAAAGAGAGAGAGACAAAGATGGGTAAAGATAGTAAGAGTAGATAGCTTAAATATTTTACGCAAACATATATATGGACATAAAATGTGACGTAATGAGCGCTGCTAATAGAATTCAAACAGTTTGCACATACATGTACATACAACTGAGTTAATGTTAATATTTGGTTTGTTTTCTCATCAAATACATAATATAGCAAGCATATAATATTATAATAGTATACCACATTATCTATAGACTGCTTACAGTCGAACAATATAAGTATATTTAAACATGACGGTTAAATACCCAATTAATAATAGATAGGAAAAACGCTCCACGAAGAGAGTCTGCTACAGTGGGTGTCACTACTTGCTTGTTTATTTTCTTATTAACAAGAGACTACGAAAAACCGAGCAATCGAGTAACAGGAAAAATGTTAGCTTTCATGACGCCCATAAGGAACATCTTGCGCGATGTCTGGGCAGAATTTGTTTTATGAATTCTCTATTATTTTGTTTAGCTACCATACCAATCAAGAAGCTGAGATTAAATTGAAAACTGAGAACTTACTAAGTAGTATCTTTGTAGGAGTTCTTAAACATACCCTTGAGGAACACCGATTAAGATAGTTACAAATCCATATCAATGAACACAAGAATTCATTCATATACCATAAAACTAATATTCAAATTAGGCGCAACATCTCGACAATGGTTAATATAATCACGCTTTTAATCATTTTTACTTGAGTCATTCGGAATTAATAAACGTAAGCCTTCAATCTCCTCAATGACCAGATCTGTTTTTTTTCAGCCTCTTACGGTATCTATATATACATACATGACTGTAGACAATTTTTAACCGACGTACCCCGAACGGAGGAGGTATACAATTGAAGTGTCTGTTTTTTTCTGGTTCGTGCGCGCGTTTTATATAGTAAACGTACCCCAATTTTGATGATTTTTGATTCATTTGAAAGAGGAGACTTCAAAAATGGTCGCATATTTATAAAAACGCAAATCCAGAATCTTCTTCCCTCCGAAAACAGTGGTGGGTGGAGGGGGCAAAAGTCGAAAATTCGAGATGACAGAATTAAAGGTACCAAAATATCCGGAAATGTTTAAATTGAAAATTTTTGAAGAGCTAGGGTTTTCGAGTTTCTGCGATGTTAAAATTTGAAATATGTATATTTTGCAAGAGACAATTTCTTTCGATAATTGAAAATCTGAGAATGGAAAATAAATGACCAGATTATTTACAGCAACATTTATATTGAACATTTTTTCCATAGAGTTTTCGGTTTTCGAGTTAAGAGAGTGGTGAAAGTTGATATGCGTATTTCCGCGACGATGTTCTTAGGTCTCCGAATAATAGCAAATACAAGCAAAGCATACATACATGGATAAAACAACGTTCAACGATTTTCATGACAAATGTAACACAAAAAAGTGCAACTGCAAAACTTTAAAAGTACCAGAGTACCAATAGAATTAATACTATTTTTTGAACTTTTCAGTGCACCAACTGATAACGTCGGTCCAATTTATTGAAAAAAATATTTATTAAAGCATAAAACGTGCACGGAAGAGTATGAGATTTGGCATAGTGAAAATCTATATGCTCCAGTACCGCAAACAGTTAAAATTTTGATGTATTATGCCTTAATATTTTAAATTAAATAAATAATATATGGTTTACGTGGTAGAATTGTATTGTGTGTTGCATAACGATCACAACTGCAATGTGAAGTTAACGGGTCAGAGCTGTCAGATTGTTTTATTCGTGAATGACAACCCCCTGGTAAAACGCAAATTTAAATACTGTGAATAGTGTTTACAAACTAACGTAATTATTTTGAGGGATACATTTAAATGCGCACTTAATGTCATTTCAAGAAATTTTAATATTTTTGATAGTGCATTAATGCATTTACAACGCAGGCATTGCAATGCCAAACATTTCGAATATGTCAGTCAGTTTTGTGAAAGGACTGCATTCCCATCATTTTGCCATAAGGGTAAAGTAATATTACCGACGTTAAGTCGAAACATTACAGTGCTAAAAAATAATGAATTGCGATTGAATTTCGAATTGGTGACCATTAGTATATATTTGTTACATGATTAGTCAATTATATCCAATCATTGAGATTTATGTTAACCATCCCCTTTATTTAAGTAAGCACTCATTCTTATAAAATTTAGTTGATAGGATGAAGAATAACCTACTTCAATAGTGTAATCACATCCGAGAGGGGATCTCTTGCATATGTAATATTATGGATGTTTGTTTTTGCCTTTTTATTACCTTAAAATATGAATTTGCACGGTAACAATTTTGCCACCCTTATTCATATCTGCTTATTATTCAGAGTCGGATAGGAAGAGGAGGGGGAGGGGGTTAAATTGCTGAACCACCTGCTGCTGTGAAATTATACATTTATTATGCGGATTGCTATTCTGGAAATGTAATTTCATGCTTATTTGGCCAAGCATTAAGTTGGTAGGCAATGTGGATGGCTCTGGAAATTCAGATTATGTCTACACTCAAATTCAAACTCGTATTAGCCAAAATAGTATTTTCTGATGAAATTTGGTACAGAGTTAGGCTAGACCATGGGACATAGGCTAACTGTTATTGCCTATGGGACTCTATTTGGTGGGTTCCGTACTCTATGGCTGCATTTTGATAGTCTTTCTACCATGTATGTTTGTAGAATTTATTGGAATGATCTGGTAGTGACTGTCAATGTAACTGGGCCTCCTAGGTGGAGGAATCTATATCTGTAATACCCAAAGAAATATGACGTCTATGGCTGAATTTTCGTAGATTTTTTAATATATTTGTTTCACTGAACTTTTTTGTGACAGTGTGTCAGTAGTACTGGGACTTAGGACGAATCCTTATGCTATTTTCTCTCTTGGTGGATGGATCTGGATCGGTGTTCGGACTGGCTCTACGTGTGCGTGGGACTCTGAGTTGGAAGGGTTCCATACTCACGACTTTTTATGACTTTATGTTTTCGTACTACAATCTACCAAAGTTTTTGCCCGGGAAGTGCCGGGCGTGCCGGGTAAAACAGCTAGTATAATAATAAAACACGTCACTCGAAAAAAAAAGAGGTAGTGCTGTCTCATAAATACTGCCGGTGGGTGTTGGGCCAGTACCAGCACCTACCAGTCACAGCAGTGTCACAATTTATTCAGTTAATTATTATGTTTGATAGCCTAGTGCCAATAGAATGAATATTATTTTGAACTAGAAGGTGCCCATGACTTCATACTCGCATAATACGCGCTTTTGTCGCTTATTACTTAGATGAATTACTTTTTCAATTTAATTTTGAGAATACTTTTTGATTTTATGAATGAATGATTTATTGCTAAACTACAGTATGATGTTAACCCCCTTATTCATTGACAACACAAAAGTTGTTGGAAATTAAATCTGTTTGACCTTTTCTTCCTTTATTCGTCCCTATCCAATGCTCCATTTCGCCATGCTTTAGCTGCAATGTTTCTTATATACAATAACAGTTATAACAGTTTTAACAGGTATTTCAAATCCTCAATATCAACTTTGTCTACATAATAGTTACATATTGTAATCTCAATTTCTGAAGTGGATCATGAAAACTTGTTCAAAAATACAATTAACTCAACAATGAAGATAACGTATTATATGTATAAGAACACCAAAACTTTTTTTTTAACATTGCACTTAAAATGTTATCACTTTTATCGATCGATAATCTCGAGTGCCATTCATTCAAGAACAGAACAAACATACAGGAGAACAATTAGACCAAGAGCCAGAAATGATTTTCCAATTGTTGTCATCTCAAAAAAGCCGTGAAAATTAAGATGCTATATTATTATTACAGGATGATTTAAGTAGACCGTGCATTAGAACTTTGTCAACTTGCGCTCGGATTAGAGATTTAGACATGTTTATGTGCTGTCATATTCGATCAGGTCCGTTCTAACTAAAATATGTCCAATCCTAAATACAGCAGTTATACAGGGTGTGCCACAAGTCGGTGCCATGATTGGAATTTCAATAATTCTAAGTTGAATCAACCGCAGTTTTAAAACGTATCTATTAAGGTTTCTGCCATATATCTCAATTTTTCTGAAGAAAAAAACTCCTTAAGAGTTTATGAAACTGTGTGAATTATATTTTCAAAAAATTTGGGGTGCTCTTATATTTGGAGTAATAAGACCTATCCCCTTGAACTTTTTGGTAAATTCACTGAATTTTGTTTTCATCAGTCCTATGGATTACAAACTAGACTTTTTTTAAGTTTTATTCAGGAATAAACTCTTTTTTTTTAACTTTTATAATGCATAATTCTGTTTAATAACAATAATCCCTTGCTTCCATGACAACTTAAGAAGAACATTGGCAAGAGATTTCTTGATTATTGTTGAATATCTCGATAAATTAAGGAAATTCTTAAGAAACACATCTTAAAATTTAATTTTGTTTTGAATGGTGTCCGGAAAAATAGTAGGTAAAGAACTCCGTTCATTTAAAATTAAACTAACTCGTTTTTTAATTGACTAAACTATCGGAAATACTGTCAACAGACAAAACTTTTGAAATTCAGGAAATATGATTTTTTATCACATTTTCAGAATCAAACTAAACAAGTTTTTTTTTTGGTTTAAAATACGTACGCTAAGAAACCTGTATCAACCAGAAATAAGAACTAAAACTAGAAATAAAAATGAGACATATAAATATTTTTTTACAAAAACTACCAATTTCATTAGTTGGTGCAATTTTAATTAGAAGGCTTTTGGCACCTACTTCAAAAGTACCAACACCAATAGAATTAATATTATTTTGTATTTTTCAGTGCATCAACTAATAAAGTCGGTCCAATTTTAGCTAAGAAAAATATTTATTTCACATTTTGAGTGTAACATTAGTCATGAAAATCGTTGAATGTTCAGTAATACCAAAGAAAATAGTACTTATTCTATTACTCATGTATATTTTTTGCTTGTACTTGTTTTTATCCAGAGATCTCAAAGCATCCCGGTGGAAATACACATATTTCAGGCTTTACCACTGCTGTTACTCAAAAACCGTAGCTTTTTTAAACAATTTCCAATTTAAGTGTTGCTACATATAATTTCTTCTTCAATTTGGTCGTTTAATATTTTCAATTTTCCACAAAAATGCCCCCTCCACATAGCGCAAAAACACATATTTCAGTTTTTACCACTGCTGTAATTCGAAAGCCGGAACTCTTTTGAATATATGTTCAATTCAAATGTTTCCGGATATGGTATCATTTTTAATTCTGCCATCTCAGATTTTGTAGAAAAATTGCCCCCTTGGGAGGGGGTTTTTGGAGGAAAGGAGATTTTGGATTTGAGTTTTTTTTTAATATGGGACCATTTCTCAACTTACTTTTACGAATGAATCAAAAATCATCAAAACCGGATCACGTTCACTATGCAAAATATGCGAATACATAGGAAAATAATAAAAAAGCAACTGAATTGTATAAGTACCTCCTCATTTTTTGAAGTCGGTCAATAACAAAAAATAGTGTCGTAGGATCTCCTTTAGAAGCGAAGTTCTTTACTCCTTTTCTCCAATTCCGAATTTCATTTCATATAGAAAGTTAACTGGCTAAAATTGAAAGTAAATTTCCACTAATTTATAGTTTAAACTTGACAACCGCTTTGGCACACTCTTATCATTCTTCTATGTCAGTATTGATAAAATATCTATTAGGATAAGTGTCTACTTGAATAATAAGGATGGTTAACATAAACCGTAATAACTAATATTATAAGCTAATTGGTTAACAATTATATACAGTCAGAGGCTGTATACAGTAATCTCATTTTTAATCATTTCTTTTCAAATTCTTTAATTATCACTGAATATGTTATTATTATCATTGAGATGTAGCGCATAGTTTCAATTAGTTTCAATTAGGTTTGAACATTTCTGTCACAAAACAAGAGCTCAAATTTCAATCTATAACATCAATAAAATCAAATAATTAATGGGGGTAGTAGGAAAGAACGTGCTTAATCTCGACAGCGAAACGCTATTATATATGATTATTTTGTATGTTTCTTTATACACGATCTCTGAACTATAATATTGTAGAGCTTCATCAGCTTTGAATGTACATACAAAAAAAAACACAAACAGAGCAAGACTGACGAAAATGTCGTCGAACAGAAAATCGGAAAAACAGCAAGCACTAGCTCTAGAAACACAACTGTTCAAACATGATATTTTCTCACATAAAAAGGCTTCTCTGTCTCACTCTTTCTATTTTATTTTGCCCTCTCTCTCTCTCTCTTTTTGTTTGAATCTGTTTGCAATCGCTGCTGGAATGGGGATAATTCGGACCGGTATGGATGAAATGAAAAAAGAAACAGCAAGAAAAGAAAAACGCAAGTCGGAAGTGTGTCTCAAATATTTGTGATGCCCGCCGGTGTTTGAATATTCACAAATATTATTCAAATTATCTTATAGTCTAGTTCGAAAAAGTGTGAATAAATTACCTGCAATTGAAATATCAGTTTAAAAATTTAAAAAATCCACGGTATTAGTCAGATACTTGAGGGGAAAATATTCTGAAAAGTAAATTTTGTTTTAATTAACAAATGCTTTGAGAGTTTTTAAATTCCAAAATCAGATAATTATCTTATCAAAAATTCCTAAAATTATTTCGCTGTTTGGTGAGCTTTTGACGCTAATACTTGAGATAAGACAATCAACTAACGGTATTTTAAATGATTTTAGTCTGTTAATAATGAGTTATTTATGCAAGGAGAATATTTAAAAAAGGATGAAAAAGTGTTGCTTGAATAATATATATGTATATATATATAATTTAAAATAAAATATAAATATTTTTTACAAAAAATTTTACCGACTTTATTAGTTATCGCACTGAAAAATACAAAATATTAATAATTCTATTGGTGCTGGTAATTTTGAAGTCATGCTGTTGTAGTTAATTGTAGGCACCAATTCCTAAAGTACCAGCACCAATAGAATTAATATTATTTTGTATCTTTCAGTGCACCAACTAATAAAGTGGTTCCAATTTTTTGTAAAAAATATTTATTTCACACTTTTGTAAACAAGAGTCATGAAAATCGTTGAACATTCCCTAATACCAAAGAAGATAGTAATTATCAATCCGATATACATACAGTCTTCTTATTCAGAGATGGCAAAACATTACGGCGAATATACACATTTTTCAGACTTTCATTGCTGTAACTCGAAAACCGTAACGCTTTTGAAAAAAATTCAATTTAATCGTTGCCAGATATGGTCAATTCTGCCATCTCATTTTCGACTTTCGAGAAAAATTGCCCCCTCCACCCCGTTCATGGGCGGTTTTCCGAAGAAACAAGATTTCAGGTTTGAGTTTTTCTAAATATAGGACTATCTCTCAATTCTCCTCAATCAAATGAATCAAAAATGCAAAACGCGTGAACAGACATAAATCAACAAGTATGGAGCGAAACTGAATGACTATTTTTTAATTAAAAATGTATATTTGCTTGTTACATCTTTTAGGAAATAACTTCGAATTTCAATAGCTAAAATTTGAATACGTAATTTTGATTTGAAAACATATTATTGACATGAGGTGTCAGATTTAGTTTAGCTATTTTTGTATTCTGAATAGATGAAATCGATCGATAATGAAAGTAAAATATATTTGAAAATTAAAGGGGTGTCCCCTCATACAACAAAATTTTGTTTTATCTCGATTTTAATAGCGGTTGTATTTTCTAAACCTTCTTATCAAGTAGAAAGTTCTTATCCAATGGTACGGAACCCTTCGTGAGTCTCGAAGCGTCTGACTCGCTCGTGGCACTTTTGGACCAGTATTTATAAGCGTGGAGTGCAATTCTATAATAAAACATCTGTTTTATTGGTGCAATAAAAGTATAACGTCAAAAAAATGGGACATCCCGTACATTTATTCAATGAAATAAATTCAACACTCAATACCTAGGTGCTTATTAACCTAGATTTTTTCTTCCATACATTATAAAATTCAAGAAACGATAACAAAAAAACCTATACCCACCCGACCACTTGCACATCACCCAGCTCAAATTTTAAAACATATTTTGTTTCTAAAAATAATCGCGCAAACACATACCTAGAACACTTCTTTGCAAGATTCTTTCCAGAGAGCGAGAGAGAGAGAGAGAGAGTGAGTAGTATCCTTGAAGGCCACCGAATTTGCCCAGAGGGCCCAGATGCTGTCTCTGTCGGTAGTTATATACAGTGCGTCCCAGAAGTAATATGTGAATTCCGAGGTGAATTCATTTAAAAGTTAGAAGTATGTTGAAAAACGTTTGGACTCGCCGTTTTTTGTTTTATAATGCAGTTTTTTGGTAAATTCGAGTATAAAGGGTAAGTCAAAAATAAGTTACCTCAATCAATATCTTTTTTTTTTCAAGTGGAAACACCTATTTTTGTCAAGGAATGTTTCTTTTAACATGTCCCATATAGAAACACAGGAGTTAGTGTAAAACAACTCGACCTGTTTATTATGAAATAAGTTCTACCCTACAAAAAAGCTCACAGTCGAATTGTATACATTCTCCGTTTGGGAAGTCCGTCAAAAATAGATATTTTCATTTGAAAAATGAAGTAGATCTTCGTAACTTATTTTAGCTACCTTGTATATATATATATACATATTTTGGGGATGCAGTAATTTATTAAATAAAATTCCTTGGATTGAGCCAAGCTTTCGAGAATGTTTATTCTCTTCGTCAGGGCAAAATAAAAATTGTTACAAATAACCACACAATGTACTTACATTCGTGAATTTAGATGAAATTTAACTACAAACAGAAATGATTTCATAGACATCAATCAGAAATGTCACTAGTTATTTATAAATGTCATAGTAACGGCATATCTAGAGTTAAAAGTGTCTAGATTCAAGTTTTTGGAAAAGATCTTATAAGAATTATCTTTGTGTTTGTAACTATTTGAACAAGTCATACATTAAAATTGAAAATATTAAGGCAGATACAGATTCAGTGAAAAGAAAAAAGTGCCTTAATATTTTTTAATGTTTGACTTGTTCAAATAGCTACAAACACAAAGATAATTTCTAAAAGACAAACTTGAATCTAGACACTTTCAACTGTAGATATGTTTGTTGTTAATTTCATCTAAATTCACGAACGTAAGTTCACTTTAATTATTAATTTATTATGTGGTTAAAATTAATTTGTAGTGATTTTTTGTTTTGCCCTGACGAAGAGAATTATAATTCTCGAAAGCTCGGCTTAATCCAAAGAATTTTTTTAAATATTGAACCAGTCAAGAATTCAAAATCAATATGAATTTAACATAAAAAAACAGAATTCAATAATAAAAATCGACGATTTCGAGAATTTTGAATGAATTTAGTCATTACTTCTATGACGCACTGTATATATATGTATGTATATGAGTTGTGTTGCTTCTATATTTTTTTGTATTCTTTCTCTACAATATGGCTACGTCTAATTATCTCATCTCCACCACAAAGTATACAGGCAAAGAAAATAATGAAAGGACCACACCAAAAGACGGCAACCATCATGTCGGCATGTATATCTAGGTAAAAATTACATTCAAGAAAGAAAATGCCATCTTATCTTGGGTATATTTGAACACACAGAATGATGATAATAATTTCTCCAATCTCAATGGGAAATACAAATTATTGAACTATGTAAAGTGAAATTTGAAATCTGAAAACCCACAAGTCGAACAATAATTCTTGAAGAAATAAAATCTACCAACAAGATACAACGGTAGTAGCGGGAATTTTATTATACAGTGCACTACTAATATGACGATTGCAAAAATATATTTTTCAACTTAAAGAAACGTTTTTTCAACTGATATTTAACCAATTAAATAAATACACACATCTGTTACAATAATTTAACAAACGAATTTGTACGTAATAAACTGTTACACTTCAACAGTTGACCATTTGCGTTGATACGTCACTGGATAAATACTGAATACTCCATAAATCCAATTAATTGTTCAAGGCGTTTCTTCTCCACACCACTGGAGATTGAATGTTCGTCTTCGCAATTCCAGTTGAATTCGTCAAGATTCTAGAGCGTCAACTCGATCGCATGAAATCATTATTGGCCGAGAAAACATGATGGCCTTGGAGCAGTTGACATTGGCGTGCGGATGGGTATTTCTCCGGGCTCGCCACACTGCCCCCTCCTTCATGTAGCTGTTTAGGAGACAGGCTGTGCCATAGATGTTCCTGTCTATGAGAGGCAGCTGTCTTACGTGGGCATTGTCGTTATTTCCAGCAAACGTGGACTGTCTACTGAAATGGTTTGTCCTTCTGTATCCGATAAGTGACGTTGTTCACATGCTCCAGCAGCACTCGATATGGTCCTTCCTCAGAAAGTCTGTAACTTTGGATATATAACACAAGACGTTTGACGTGGTTTAAAAAGCCAAACCATATCGTCCTGATCGCATCGCCTCGACGGACATTCACATCGTACGTCAGAATATATATATATCTTAACAACTTGATAACACTTTTACTTCAGAATTATTTATCTGATATAAGGAATTATAGTTAAAGCAAGTTATAATATAATAAATAGTATTTGTTTATAAGTGCAGTAATAATTCGACAAGACAATAAAAATAATATATTGATCAAATATATTATCCTTAATATCTAAATGGAGTTCTCCTAAAATCTTAGCACTTAGTTTTAAATTACAACTTAACTGGATTACCACTACTTCATTTAGTATGCCTGTGTAAGCTTTCAAGATTAAGTTTAGCTAAAAGCTTTGGTTACTTTGCTAGACTGAGATCTTGGATAGATAAATATTTAACAAAGGAAATCCTAATCGTGTCGGAAAATCTTACGATACTCTATCTCGCTCTTTTTGAGGTTGCATAAATGGTAGGTCTTTCCTTGTAATTTTACTTTATCATGATAGAACACTTTATTTATTATTAAATCACAAAGTGAATATAAAAGATATATGCTTTTACAAGTTTATATGAAATAATGCCACCAATTCTTACAAATTATTTAAGGACACTACAAATTAAAAACAAATAGCAATACACCATGTCATAGTGGCCAATACCAAAGAAAATATGAGTACCTAGGTACTAGATTTATCTTAAGTTAAACAATGGACCGTTCAAAACTTAGAAAATAAAAAGATTTCAATATTTATCTTTGGGGGCCTATATCTCGGATACAAGGCCCTGTATAACAAAACTTTATATGAAATACTTATATTATTATTTTGGCTAACTCTAGAATCTAGAAGGTCCCGACTTTTTGACCGACTTACCAAAACGCGGGAGGTGTACAATTACTATACGACTGTTTCACATTCGTCGTTCCGCAATACTCTGTATAAGACGACGAGAGGTGAGTTGTGTAGGGTCTTGTATAACTACAAAGAACAACGTTCATTTCTGTCATATCCGTATGGAAATAATAATAATAATACATAAAGTATAATATATAACTTAACATTCCAAATGTAACGTCAATGTCTCTCTTTCTTTCTAATATATAGATATACATACTAGCACACATCCATTTGTTGTACATTAAAATCTATTTATAGAAAACTATGCTGTTTATCAACATAATTGTACAATATAAAAATAGACTTGCTTATCTGGTGGGTAGCAAGTATATAATATTATTGTAAGACACAACAGGCCAGAGCCAGCTAGCCAATGTTACTATATAGTTAATATTATATAGACAGATTTGTAATAAGATGTAGAAATAATGTTTTTTTTTTATATATACACGGTATTTACTGATTGAATGCCGATAGTTGAGGCTGTGAATCCTTGGGTGATTTTATAAGGACAAGTTAATATCAACATATATGTTCAAAGCCGCTTAATTTTTGAACTACAGGGTGTTAAAGTTTTTAGAAAATAAAGAGGCCTACCGTTTTTTTTATCCAAACATTCAATATCAAGCCTTAATTTTTATCTCAAAAAGAAGTGTTTCCACCCAAGGTGAGTGCCTACCAAATTCGAACAAAATATCAAAAGCAGTCTCGGTGAACTTGAAAAAAAAATATATTTTTTGTTTTAATTTGCTCCAAAATAAATGAGTACTTCAAAATATATATTTTTGGTTTTTAGAAAAATTAGTGGCGTACCATTTAAAATCTTTCACATCAAGAAATGCTCCTAAATGACTAAATGGTGTGTATAAAATTTCATAAAAATATAAGAGTCATAGGAAAATTATGATAAAGTTACTTTTTTAAAAAAACTTTACCACCCTGTAGCTCAATAATTGAGAGGTATAGGTTGATATGAACTTTTCTTTTTAAAATCACCCAAGGATTCACACCCATAAGTATCTCCATTCAATCAATAATATACTAATATATACTAATATTTACTGGGGTTATTTTTGGGTCCATTAACTATAAAGATCCTCACTTTTCAACTCTCTCTTCAGCCTTTTGTAAGACCTCTACTGAACAGCCGCTCCTCCTTCACTGCCCTGAAAGCGATACCTACGCCACTGCTTTATCTGAACATAGCTATATTAATTTTGATATCCGGCCCTTGATTTTCTTTTGGTTTTACAAATGTTTTTCGCATAAAAAATATATTCATTCATTTGCATCTAGCTGGACCATCTACCAGAAAAAAACAATTTATATAAATTAAAAGAAATAGACATATATTTGAGAGAATAAGTTTTAAATGTTAAAATTACCAAATTAAAGTAATATAAATACATTTAAGACTGTCACAACAAAGTTATCATAATAAAAAAAAATCTTTAAAGTTTAGCACTCTTCAAAAATTACTACCTTTAGCACATAATATTGTTCATATGTGGCTTTTTGTTAGAGACCCAAGAATAATAATAATAATAATTATAATAACATTTATTCACTCAAAAGAATTTTAAATACATAAAACATTTAGGGAATAAATAGAAAATTTTAACACAAAACGAGATCCTTGAATGTGCTTTTTACATATTCCAAAAGTGTTTACATACATTAAAAACAAATATTAAACTTAATTTAATTTAATATTATATTTAAATATAAGCGTATTATTAAGAAACACATGCGATGAATCGAGTTGGCTGATTTTTTGATATGAGGATTTGTTATTTTCAGAATTTCTCCAGAACCAAAGAAATACAAAAAATGCAAAAGAATCTGGATCTTAAAAATCTCTACAAAACTTATTTTTGTATTTTCCATAGTTTTTTCATTATATTAGAATATAATATGTTGTTTATTGGAAAAAATCCGAATTTGTAATTTTAGATGAAAATCTGAATCAAAGATTTTCAATTCAAAATCTTGAAGATTATAGTTAGAAGAAGTTGACAACTTTATGGCGCTAGAAGTCGTATATATATATATATATATATATATATATATATATATATATATATATATATATATATATATATATATATATATATAAATAATTTGGACAGACCTGAAAATACAAAATAATATTAGCTGACCTACCGAAAAACGAGTTACTTCAACTTCAAATAAAATTGAGTTGCACCGTTTCAGAAAAAAAAACAGTAAATCCAGTGAAGTCTAAAATCGCATATTTAGGTAACCTAGACAAAAAATGTCAGCTTTCAAGTCGTTAAGTAATGGCAAACTGTAGAAAATCATTAGTGATTAAACAGTGTGAAACATTACTTTGATCCACAGTGTATATAATAAATAACTCAATAACTCACTTTTATAAACAAAAACTAGGAACGACTCTAATAGATGATGCAATGGAAAAAAACAAATTATTATTAATTTATTTTATTGATATGGAGAGCATTGAGTGAGCCAAACAAAATGTAATTACAATATAAAGCATATTTTAAAGTTGCGCCAGAGATGTCAACAGTTATAGGTAGTTAAAATCTTCTTGGAACCAACTTCTTCTTCATTTGTATGATTTTTACAATATAATTACAATGTTATCATGATGAATTAACGGTTTAAAAGATTTTAAAAAACAGGATATCAATGAAATTCGATTGCTTAATTAATGGGATTTCTTATTTCCAACAACTGTGGTTAACACAAATATTTGATAAGATGATCGTTCCACCTCTGAATCATTTCGTAAATGTTACTAACAACGTTAATCAATAACCACTTTTAAAATATCCCAATGGCTCCTAGAAAGTAGAGAGGTAAATTTCACGATTTTTCATTTATTATTTTTTTAGCGAAAAAAATCAGACTAAAGTTGTAAGGACAGATTATATATACATACCTACCTATATATATATATATATATATATATAATTAAAGAACATCTTTGATGATTGATTTTTTGAGGATTTTGAAAGTTTGGCCACCATTTTGAAACTACTTGTCCGAACACGCCCATTCACGAACAGGACAAAAATTTTTGAACTATGAAATCTTTCCTGTTTTTGACTAAATTATTTTAAATTCACGACTTTCCCCCTGACGAAGAGAATGAACATTATCGAAAACTTGGCTTGATTCAAATAATTTTATTCAATAAATGACTGCATTTCTAAGAGTAATTTCTGTAATGTATATATATACATACATAACTATATTTATAAAATTATTTATTGATATACGGGGTGTCCCAAGTTATCGTTTACAGGCAATATCTCGCTTATTTGACAAGATAATAGAAAAATTCAAAAACGGCTTCAAATGGCACCCCCTATACATTATCATAGAAAATTGCGTGACATGCTATTTGGAATTCCACGATAGCACATATTTGGTATTTTTTTTATTAATAACAACAAAAACATTAACATTTTTTGACATTTTTGGGTTATTTTATGATCCTTATAAAAATTAAAAGTTGCATCCGCCATATTTTGAAAAACTGATTTTGATGTCAAAAAATTAATATTTTATTCGCAGAGTAGAGCATCAATCATTTGCATTTTTAATTAATTAATTTTTATAAGGATAATTAAATAACTTAAGAAAGTCAAAAAATGTTATGGTTTTTGTGATTAAATGTTATATCGTGGTATTCCAAATGACACGCAATTTTCAATGACAATATACATATATTGAAAATAAAAAGTGAGGGGTAGCTATCACAGGGTAGTCAAATATAATATTTTTTTAAAGTCACTAGGGAGGTATTTTAATACCATTCACAGGTTTTTTTATTATCTTGACAAATAAGTGAAATATCGCCTGTATACGATACCTTGGAATATCCAGTATAATACCATGCTGTTGATTTTTTTTTCGAAATTCGAAAGTACGACCTCTATACCTATGTTATTTTAATAATTCATAAAAATCTATTACTTCAATAATTTCAGCGACTCATTATTTCCCATTAGTTTATGATACTGATTTGTATTACAAATCATCACAAATGTTTGGGTGACTTTACATCAATGAGGACTGAAAGGATCGACATAGCAGGTAGTTGTTGTGGGTAAATTAGAAATTTATCCAATAATTGTGAAGCAACTATTTTCCCAAAGTATTATTAACAAACGATTTTTCGACCAAAAGACAACTGATTAATAATAATAATAATAATAATAACGTTTATTAACAATCTAAAAATAACAAATAATAGTATGTCAATAAACAAAGAATAACCTACCTGACTCTTAAGTCTGTATGTAAGTGGTAATACATATTGCATTATCAATTATTTTATAATTAAAAATTATAAATTTAAGTATCAAAGATTATCAAAAAACACGCCTATATACTTATATACATATTTACAGAAAAGTTAGTTATATCTAAAAAATACAAATAAAAATAAAAATCTGGTAGGAAAAGCGTTATTACTTTTCAATAATTTTTATTATAGATTTTGAATTAGTTTTTAAGAAAACATCAATCTCAGCTTTGAATTTTTAATTGAATTTATATCTTATATATTTATATTTTTAGGTTAATAGTTATAGGCTTTTGGTCTTAAATATATGAAGTTTTTTTGACCTATAGTTCATTTCATGTATGGTACTGAAATATTTTGTTTTTGTCTAGTATCACAACAATGAGTAACAACTGTAATTTGTCCTTTTTTGTTTTCAAACTGATCTATTACAAGAATTTTGAAATACATTTGTCTTGGATCAATCGTGTTTGTTTCCTCATATAGTAGTAATCACATGGAAATCTACAATACAATATCTCTTTGATATAATTTTCTAACATCGCTTTTGTAAAATTTCAATAGGTTTTTGAAATTCCTCCCCATCCTATTACTTAAACCATTTTCTAGATGTGGTCTAAACAGGCTACTGTACAATATTTTCATGTATTTAAAATCCAAAATATTTGAAAGCATTTAAAATTTATATACTATTCGCCTTAGTTTTTTTACTAAAGAAAGAAATATGTCTATCCCATCTAAGATGGCTATTTATAATAATACCTAGATATTTGATTTTAGATTTTCAATAAATAACTCTTCTAAAACTTAAAGACATTTCTTTGAATTCTGGAATACCTTTGCCATAACTACAAAAGGGAACGAAAAATGTATTTTTTAAATTGATGGAAAGAAGATTTGTTCTAAGCCAGGGTACAATTTTCTTGAATTCATTTTCAATCTCAAGTTTCAATTAACTGTTTCCAACTACTATTTTCATAATATACAAAAGTGTCATCATTTTAGAGATACCTGCTACTGTTGCTCAAGATTGTATAGAAAACACTTATGACATTAGACAATTAATTACTTATAGCAATTTTCATTAGAACAGGATGTTGCAAGTCGTTGTCACGTCAATCTTGTAACAAAAATTGGCTCTGTCTTTCCACTTCATCTCGTTAGAGATTTGATACATATATATATATATATATATATATATATATATATATATATATATATATATATATGTCTATTGGAACAGTGCCAAAACGTCCCTTTTCCAACACACACACACTCACAGGCACAGGAACGCCCTGAAACAAACGGGACAACACAGTCTGAGGATGATGGTCGGTGTATATATGATGGTTGGCATATGTCCTTCACAAACGCGCGCAATGCCTTTTGGCGAGAGCAAAATTTCCACCGAATGGACACTTTAATTGGAAAAGTCAAAGGATATGTACTTACAGGGTGTACATATAAGAAAAATCGTTTTCAGCAATTAATATTCTCGTTTTACGAGTTCTACAGATCAAACGTGAGATAACAATTAACCCGATAACATCATAGGGAAAAATAGTCCTATGGTTAAGCTTCCGGGTATTATTCTAGAGTTCCTCGATTCGAATCCCGATCACCTTTGAGTTTTTCTTTTAAATAAAAGATTTTAATATGAGTTTCTAATAATTTAATCGGAAATTTCCAATGAAAATTTGTACATATCTAATATATTGCGACCCTTAAGGTACACATTAGCTATTTCAAGGAAGAGTTAGCAGATTTTGGGAGCAAAAAGGGGTTTTCGGAGTCGAGAAATCGATTGACGATACTTTCATATTTAATCGGTGTGACCCTCGAGGTCCACACTAGGTATTTCAAGAATGGCTCCGCAGATAAAAGTTTCAGTATGTATAGTGTTTGGGGGGTTGGGAAGTCGATTGTTGATAGAGCTGAGTTTTGGTATATTTATCATTCATATTACACATTCATATTTATTTCGAAATCTATAACTTACGAATATGTGAACAATAAAAGCAGTATTTTCCGATCGCAACACATTTTAACCAGAAATATGCACATTTTTTAATAAGTTTAAATATCCTTAGTAACTCTTATAGACCCATCTTAAAATCTGTTTTACCCGAGCAAAGCTCGGTCTCCAGTTATTTCACCTTTGTGTGATCTGGATTGAATCTTCATGTTGTAAACCAACGATTCTCTTGTATTAGAATATTCCCAATCATTAAAGATACACCCTGTATATTTTAGCTACCTTGCTTTACTTGCTCTCTATCACTCTTTGCCTCCCACAATTATTCTACGTCCGGTTTTTCCATTTTCAATCTGCGATTTTCCTCTATACACTTGCTTGCTTGCTCTTAATTGGTGATGGTGTCGAAATGCCTTCTTCGAGTCGGCGTTTATGCAATTTTCTCATCATTGATGGAAAAAGCTGGAGAGTAAGTAGTAGGCTGCACCTGATTGTGGAATATCCATTTTCAATATAGGAAAATATTTGAGAGGAAATAACAAGGAAACATTTTCTCATTTCCTCAAGTCATCTCGAGATTGATATACTGCTGAATTATCTCGTAGGATATACCAATGGGTATAGTAAGAAAAGAAGAGGAATGAAATTGATTTTTTGAATCAATATATGGAAATTTGGATGCTGAATAAAGCTCTTTTTGTTTTTTGACCGATTTCAAAAAAAAGAGAAGTTATACAATTCGGTTGTACGTTTGTTTTTTGATATTTTTTAGGTATGGCTGTTCGCGCGTTTTTCATAGTAAAACGTGTTCCGATTTTGATGATTTTTCGTTTATTTTAAAGAAGACAATTGAAAAATGGTCCCATATTTAAAAAAAAGTCAAATCGAAAATCCCCTTACCTGCAAAAGGGATTTTTTTTCTCAAAAATCGAAAATATGAGACGGCAGAATTAAAGATGAGACCATATCCGGAGACGTTTATCTCTAACATTTTTTTAAAAATAGCTAAGGTTTTCGAATTACAGCAATGGTGAAGACTGAAATATGTGTATTCCCGCTATGTGGAGGGGACAATTTTTTCTCGAAAATTGAAATTATAAGACAGCCAAATTAAAGAAGAGATTATATGTAGCAACATCTAAATAGACATTTTTCAAAAGAAGCTACGATTTTCGAGTTACAGCTGTGGTAACGTCGGAAATATGTGTATTTCCGCCGCGATATTTTGAGATCCAGGAATAATAACAAGTACAAGCAAATAATATACATGGGTTATAGGATAAGTACTATTTTCTTTGGTATTAGTTAACGTTCAATGATTTTCATAACTAATGTTATACTCAAAAGTGTGAAATTTTTATTATGTTCACGATACTATTTTCATAGGAAAGAGTGAATGACATCATTCTTTGTATTTGTCAATAACATTTGTGATTCATGGCTATGGAATCTTTCCTGGCTGATTTATTCGAAATTCACGACTTTTGTCCTGAAGAAGAGAATAAACATTCTCGAAAGTTCGGCTTAATTCAAAGGATTCTGTTTATTAAATGTTTCCGGATATTGTCCTATGTTTTATTCTGGCAATTGGAATTTTCGATTTTCGCGAAAATTTGTCCCCTACCCCTCTACGGTTTTCGGAGGGAAGGAGATTTTGGTTTGAGTTTTTACTAAAAAAAAGCATTCAGTCGAATTGTATACCTGCTCAGCTCGGGGTTCGTCGGTCGAAAATATAATGAACTAATTATTCATTGAAAACTATGATAAGAAACTGAAAAACTAATATTAATCTGCACTCTAGATACTAAAACAGCCTGAACCGATAAAATATTATTATTAAAAATAGATTAAAATCTCGGATCGACAAACGATAACAATATTACCTATAATATGTACATGTCGTGGAGGATGGAAATCATGATTTCATTGAGAAACAGGTTATGTCATATACATATTATATACACTGTACACCTATTGAGATGTATATATATATACATAATATATAAATAGACGGCAAAGCTTGGTAATGTTATTTTTAGAATGGAAAAACGTGCAAAAATTCCTAACCGGTAACGCAGGGTGGTGCGCGCATACATTGATCAAACTCTGAATATTGGTAATAATAAAGTTGAGTGGAAATTTTAATAATAGATGATCAAATGTCCCAACAAAAATAATTTTGATTAACTGAAAAATATCTGGACTAAGTACTGGCGTAATGGGTAAAAAATATCAGTTGCTTGAAATTAAATCGGGAACATCTTTATTTACTCACCTAATGTGAATAATAATGATAAAAATCAAATATCATGAATTGTTTAAATTTTATGTTATTTACCATAAAACGTCGACAACTATTAATATATAATTGTTATAAATATTTTTTTACAAGAAAACCGTTTCCCTTATCAACGTTGTACGTCCCAAAAGCACCCACTCCCCTCTGATATAATTTTATAAAGTGATGCTACAAATCTTCTAATTACTCAAAACTGCGCAACTTCAAAATTAGCACCACAAGAAATAATATTATTTTAAATTTTTAAGTGCATCAACTAATAAACTTGGGTCCTTTTTTGTAGAAAATAATAATATAAAAATATCTATACTGAATTTATTTTTATTTACCAAAGCCATCTTTCTTTTATTTAATCCAAAGCTTCTATGTCTATAAATTTATTTTCTATGCGAGATATTTTTTACAACCTTCGTTAAAAAAATAATATATAAAGGTATATATCAAATGTTTTTATTTAATTTTATTTTTGAGCTACAAAAAAAGGAACAGTCAGGTCTGACAACTTTTTGATTTGACTCGGTATTATTTTAAAATCTCACATAAAAACTTTTTTCTATGATTCTTCATGGATTTATCATAAATAAGAATTTACGAAATCAATTCAGTATCTTATTTCTTCTATTTCTTAAGGGAGCAAATATTTTAAGATTTTTCGTATTACCATTTCGAGTTTAGCCCCAAGGCAACACATAACAACTACATAATATACAACTTTACTGATATTAGCAGCAAGTTTAAACATGCCCTATAAAAATATAGATAATGGTAAACCTCGTACATACCTTCTGTTATGTCTACTTATTATATAAATCCTCAGAAAATATCAAGGCTTGTTTATTTTTCGTATCACAGTGCTTATTTATATAAGTATAAAACACATCTCCTCGCACAGTTATTAAAGCCAACCCTTATTATTATTTTTTCTTGTTTTATCCGCTTACCAACTTCCACAAGGAAGCTTATCCTTTTTGTACATATTTCAGATTTATTTAATCCTTGACGACGGACTCGTAAGCTTCGAGATTTCCTTTTACTTTAATAATCATAAGTACCATAAGTATATTTTTGCAATATTTCGAGAAAGTTATTATTACTTTCGAAGACTTACTCACCCCCATTCAATACTAAAGACGAAAAAAACATTCTCACCACATAGGGGATGTTAGTAATTCGACCAAGTTTTTTTTTTAGATTATCCTCAGTATAATTGCAGTATATTTTGCACTATTTTATTCAGCGTCCACTTTGATAATCAATTTTCAGACTTGTGACTAAAAACGGAAGGGGATTGCTTTGCTTTGGAATATTGGACACCGGACAGACGGTCGGCCGGACTACTGATTTCACCCATTACGTAGATACATTTCTGCCAGTCTACCTATCGATCCCTTAGATATTCATAAAAATATTTCAAATTTTTAAAGGAGAAAGCTCAAAATGTAATACATTATTTGAATTGTCTGAAAACTCCTCAAAAATTGTATAGGGTGTTTAGAATCGCCAAACCAAATCAGAGCCCAATAACTCGCTGTATTTTTTACAACTTTTCACCCCCCGTATGTTACGCTTCTGTATGTCTGTTATCCACCGTGTTGAAAGAAAAAAACTGTGTGGAGATGCTAAATATAGAAACTGTTTACATTGTCCTTTTGAAGATCAGGTTTGGTATATATATATATATATGAACAACTATAAGTTTTTTACTTAATTTTGCTTGTCCTTTTTCTTCTTTACCTTCATCTTCTTTCAACATCATCAGTTTACCCAGTACCATGCGCTGCACACACTTGCGTAGTTAGTTGATCATCGGGGAAAGCCCATGTTTATGAATTTTTTCAACGACCCCCCAAAAAAATATGTGTATTTTGTTGTGTCATAATTTGACGTCACTTCGCTAGACAAAACAAAACATGTAATGAGACAATCACGTCACATCATGTTTTTTTTTGTGAAAGTGACGTTTGAGTTAATTTGAAATTGCCCAATGATATTCATGGTTATGTTATATTTTTCAGAGACTTCACCTGTAAATATTACAATGAAAACCTGTTTTTTTAGTCGGTCATTTATCGGATTCACGTTTTCTATAAATAAGGTATAAATTTCTGTGTTTATTTTTCAAAAATTTCGTCTTCATCTGATTTGTACAGTGAATCTACTGTACTACGTTTCACAATGAGAATGCAGTGTGGCTGGGTATAGACAATGTTTTTGAAATGGGAATAAAGCACACATTGTTGCCGTTTATTAAATTTACCTGTAATATTTCCTTCTGTAATTATTTTTTTTATTATTATTGAACTTAAAAATGTTGATGGTTGCTCGAGCATGGAATAACAACGTGCTGACAATGATGTGCTCCATAAAACGCTACACTGTATTCTCATTTTGAAACGCACTATAGGTTAAGAGTGTAGACCGCTCCCACATCAAAATCAAATTCTTTGAGATTTAATCGAAGGGAAATGTTAGAAAACAAATGTAATTTTATACACACAAACAGAAATAATCTTGGAATTATTGCTACATTCTTCATGAAACGAATATTTAAGGTAGAGAAATAATGTTCTGGAAATGTGACACGTGCCCTTCACAAATCCAGGCTTGGTGAATATTCATTCACCCTGTATACAAATACGGTCTATAAATAAATATAAACAGGTGAATGTGTTTTTCGAATTACCTAACAACCATGTGTCCATAATATTACCATATACAATACCAACAATTTTGCATACGTTTCGGCAGTTGTTGTTGTTGAAAGAAAAATAGAATACGAAAAAAGACCAACCACATGGTGGTGAAGCGGATGGCGGCCATTGTCTGTCTTCCATTCGATGGTTGTTATGTCATCCTTGAAAACATTTATACTGCGTGACAATGAAAATGCATTATGAACATAAAAATGGTTTAACAAATTTTGGTAGATTCTTCTATCATGTATCATATATGTTTAATGGATTAGGGGTCAGAAGACTTTGCTGGCCAGATAAGAACGGTATCTTGAGAGTAACGAAGGAACCTGGTAGTGATTGCAGCTGTATGAGATCTGACATTATCCTGTTGGAAAATGGCTGGTTCAGTTATGAGCATTCATGTTTCTTTCAAGGACTACTAATAAAGACTTGCTTGTCTCACGTTTCAGGCAAAACTGAACCTTTCACCATACCTTCGATGAAGTTTTCTTCGTCCGTCATGGACAGATAAACAAAATCGCGACTTCGATTCCATTCCAGATCCGCCTTGGACACCTTCTTGACACCAACAGAGCAATCTTTTAGTGTCAAAGATAAGATGAGACACGAAGAGACTGCAAAGCAGAAGACCAGATCAAACGATAAAAGAAGTAGCCAGCCATTCCCAAGCAGATGACCTAGGGAGGGGTAGAAAATCGGTCTCTAAGGCTAAGGGTATTGAGTCTTAAGAGGCGTTTTTCACGGTCTGTAAAAAAATGAATTCCTACAACCGATTAGAAACATTTTTTTCAGTATTTACATTCACTACAACATATTATTAGCCGACATTTTGTTCCCGATATTTTACTTCGTGTTGCATTTTCATTGTCACTCAGTATAATAATGCGAAAGTTACGTGGAAATTGAAAGTAAAACCGTTATTTTCATTATTGTTCATTCGAAGAGGTAGGAGATTGGTACTACAGAAATAGCTTGGAAGGTATTATTTGTGTTTGGTATTTTGGGTACAGAAAATTCTGTACTTGAATAAATTATTTGAGAGCTTCATTCCGTCAATTATTCAATATACATTTTAAATTATTCAATAACCATGAACATAGATAGGTCTTATAGATGATATGATAAATTTGTTCCTAATTCAAGAAACTTACCCATATTCTACCATAGTAATTCTACGGTATTAGTGATCTGTATATAAAATAAAAAACTGAACGTCTATGTGTATTTGCCGTATTGGCTCTTATACTATTCGAGATGTCCCAATCAAATTTTGCGCACGTGTCTATCATACCTTGAGTAAATGTACTTTTAGTGCCCGTGGGACTCTATGTGATGGGTCCCGTACCTGAAAGTATATTGTATATTTCTGAACTCTACGGCTGGATTTTAATGATCTATTTACCATATATGTATTTATAATGTTTTTGGAATGATCTGATAGAGGCTGTAAGTGTGATTGAGCCACCTAGGTGGAGGGTTCCATACTTGTACAAAGAAGTATCTCTGAGGTCTATGGATGAATTTTCGTGGATTTTTCGCTATATTCGAGTGTAATATATCACTGAACTGTCTTGTGAGAGTCTGCCAGAGCGACTGGGACTTATAGGTGGAGGGCTCCATACCGGAAAATCCCTAAGACATATGTACGAGAAATTATCATGCTGTCCTCTCTTATGGTGCATGTATGATGATGATGGATCTGGGTTGGTGTTCGGTCTGGTTCTACTTACGAGCAGGACTCTGAGGTAGAAGGGTTCCATACTCAAGACTTTTTATGACTTTATGTTCTCGTAACACAATCTACTAAAGTATTTGACCGGGAAGTGCCGGGTAAAACAGCTAGTAGTTAAATAAAACATGAAACAATCGTATTCGTAATCAAATGTTAGTTTTGTACTAGTTCAATTTGTATGGCAGTAACTCTGATAACGATAGTATCAGAATAAACAGTTTTAGTATCAAATTACTTAAACTGAACTTTACCCAAGAGGTATTTTTTCAGTTTCTTGAGGATATTATGTATTATCTTAAACAATAACAAAAATTGTCACTGTTGTAAATTAATAAATACAATAATATCCTTGAGCTCTTGATACCAGAAGCGTCAGTGTTGCCAGTTTTCTTGAAAATGTAGGTGAAAACTTGGACTATCAATGTACAAGTAAGAATCCAAATAAAATTTATATTGATTGTACAATAGTAGTAAAAAATATGTTTTTAAGTCGGTTGACTTATATTTATGTTTCCTTTTCGTTTCTTGTAGCTTAAGAAATTATGAAGAATAATAAACATATTAGACGGCTATAAAAATGATGCGAATGGTGATAAACTGATAAATCTGGCAACAAGATCAAAGTTTCGATAGTGACAAATAAGTATTTTACTATTTTTTACACCTCCCCCCCCCCAAACGACAAAAATGTATATCATGTAAATTATTAAAATTTTCGCACTTTAAATACGGATGCTAAAAAACACAATCTTTGATATCAAATCAACACGCGTACCCAGATGGTTCGATGTTGTGTGGTTCAGGGTCAGGGTATCCGACATATAACGTATACCCACTTTTATGTATATGTATGTATATATACATAGATCTATAAATAGACTGCTATAACAACTATCATCAGAGTTGGCTATATAAATGAACGTCCTCGGAAAATAACGAACTTGTATGTGTATTCTTTGATGAAAATATTTTTGTCATTCCATTGCATAGTGCTATTAATTATTGAAATAGTGGAATCTCACAAAATTACACTGTGTCATACTATGTGGAAATTCCATCATTGCTTTTTTTTGTTTCCGCAGAGCATTGTAAATAGAAATGAGAAAGTTGAATGCCATGAATTTAATTAAATTAATTTCAGCTCTTGATTACATTCTGGAGTTTTACAGACTGATGGTATGTTCAGCATCCCTTATTGTATACCGGATGAGTCAATCCAATCTCCAAACCATAGATTAGATTAGACCCCAAAATATGATGATTTAGCTCAATAGTACATCCATGCAATACAAATATTGCAGGTTTTCCAAATACAGGGAGCTTAAAGTTAAAATTTACTTGTTGAATTTTGTAATAATTTTTTATGTTTTAATAGTTTCTGCTAAAAAAATTGTAGTTTTATATTTTTGGCATGGTGATTACGAATTTGACTTCTAATTTAGCAATTCTTAGTTACACCCTATTGCTTTAGTAAATCAAAACATATTTTTTTTATATGTTGAATTATTAGGAAAGCAATAAAAATATGAAAGAACGTTCAATTCCACTAGAAAAGTCACTCTTGTCTGATTTGTGTAAATCGATCAGTTTTGGAGTTATTTGCTTTTAAAAAGTTCAATACTTTTCAATTTTATTATGAAAAAAAAAATATTAATAACTGTATAAGAAATGCTAAATTAGAAGTTAAATTCGTAATCACCATGCCAAAAAACATGAAGCTACAAATTTTCTAGCAGAAACTATTAAAAAGTAAGAAATTATTGCAAAATTCAACAAATAAATTTCAACTTTAAACACCCTTTATCTCGGAAACCTGCAATATTTGTATAAGGACTATTCAGCTAAATCATCATATTTGAGAGTCTAGAATCTATGGTTTGGAGATTGGACATTCTTAAGGAATCACCTTGTATAAATATAATTATTAAGTAATTACTTTATAATATTACTTATTAAGATTTATTTTAACCGTTTTTATTATTCAAGTAGGCACTTATCCTATTAGAAGTTAGTTAATACTCGCTTTTAACAAAGGCAAAATGTACCGAAACAATATATCAGTGAAAATGTATCAAAGTATTTCAGTTTTAATCTATAAATTTCATATTAAGGTAATACAATGCTCCGCACAATGCTTCTTTTTTCGAATCTATATACTCACACGTACACACACACGCAAGCGCTCGAAAGAGAGAGATAGAGAAAGTAAGTTGCATCGAGGGAGCGTAACGCGTGATGATATCTGCCGAGGAGGAAGGAACATTGTTCCTATAATATTGATTCTATCAGCCTTTAGTAAATACCTACAGGGTACATGACTGCCATAGCTTGGGATTGTGCTGCTGGGGTGATTTCAAGTGAAAAATGTCAAATAAACATATACCCGGAACTCTAGCTTAACTGAGCTGGAAGCATTTGAAACTTCAGTTAACTAGTAGTAGGAATTCCCTACTAATGTGAAAACCATTTAAAAAGAAACCACTTTATTGAATTAGTTGAGCAAAATGTCCACCCAGTTACTGAATACACAGTCTAGCTCTTCTTAATATTGAAGTAGTAGCTCTGCCAGCAGTCCCAGGATCAGCACGAATAGTTTCTGCGGCATTCATGATTCTAGCTACTAGGTGTTCTCTGTTTTCAATATTTTCTGCATAAACTAAATTTTTCAGTTTTCCGCATAAAAAATTATCAGGATATTGAAGTCTGGTGACCTTGCTGGCCAAGGAACAGCAGAACATCTTCCAATCCACCGATTTGTATAATTTTGATTAAGAAATTCTGTAGCTCGTCGAGCAAAGTGTGGAGGTGCGCCATCGTGCTGAATCCACATTCGTTGTCTTACATCAATAGGCACATCATCCAGTAATATTGGTCTTTTTAATAACAACAAAATCAACAGCCGAACCTAATACCTGCATCAGTGGATTACTTCTAACTCATTTAGGATAGCGTTCCGAGTAAATGTTCATTAGACATTTTTGACTTGATATCACCCCAGCAATACATTCCCAAACTATGACAATTATGCCGTGGGACACCCTGTATATACTGATTCACAGAATCCATCCATACTAGCCACCCAGTAAGACGATTACCAATTCAATTTATTTCCTAATGGAGTAGCGCGATTGATAAAAATAATCGAGAAAATGAATTCACTATCTTTTCTATATACATATATCCCAAGTAAGTAAGTAAATTATGACTTGGTAAAACAAAAAAAGATAAAAAAAATTCCAATACTTACCAATTTGAAGTGAGCACACAATTGAATTTTATTGTTCTTTGCTATTTTTGCGGTTAAACAATGTCAAGTTTGTTTACAGCGGAAGAATATAATGTTGATGGGATCTTTTGTTTACTCGGAATATTTTTCGAGTTGGAATCAATTTTCGGCTATTTATGAAATTCATAATTCATAAGAAATTTACAATATTTTATACGGTGCCACATATCCGTTTTATTTTTATTCAAGTTTTGTCATTACTTTCGCATATATGTGTTTTGTTCATATATTCTTATAATCTTGATGGATGTATTCAATTTAATTATCTCTGTCGAAGAACTTATCTGGACACTGAGAGGAGCATTTTATAATAATACCAAAATATCAACAAGATCATACGAGTTTGACATACTTACACTTTTGAGCAATCACCGCTAGAGGATTTCTAAAAAGTTTTTGGTATACTGTTCTCGATAAATTTACGTTATCAGAAGTGGGATATGGTTTTATTTTCTATTTTAAGACGGTACACATATCAGCTAAAACTGATTATAAATATGTACTAATAATATTCATTTCCAAGGGATGTTTTTTTTTGGTTTCAATCGATATATAACAAACGACGTCGTCGAGAATCGGCAAGATCGGGGTACAGGAGGGGGGTCGTGTACACAAACAACAACAAACAGAAGTTTCTTTCTGTACGATTATTATTTACAATGTTTGTTGGCCTAGGCGGGCACATTATATATACCCAACCTATATATCACAGGTGGTGGCTGTGTTTAATTTGACCTGACTTGAAATCACACCGATAAATCAGACATCTTTATGAGGGGAACGGTGGGGTGGTGGCTGTTGGTATAGGTTTGAGTTGGTCGTCGGTGAACGTCGTAAATGGGTGAACGGGTGGACGGACGGACGGATAGAGATAGACGAGCTTGAGGGGTGGGTTGTAGGTATATATGTGGTCGCGCTATTGAAATGTCGCGCGTAATTGTTTGAGTGTATTTACAACAGTAGACGTATATCAGGTATTATTTGACACGTTTATTTAGTTGGTCTAGAATCTCGAGGAACGGGGTTTGGCGAATTTTTAAGTTTAAATTTTTACTTATGTTAAATTGTTCCAGCTAAGGTACTTACATGATCCTAAATCAGACTATTTAATAAATTAAAAGAATGAAATTCCTATTTCGGAAAAAAACCTTTTCTATGACAAAATTTATTATTTTTTTCTACCTATAATTCAAGAACTTCGAGAACGTGGATAAGAAAGGTTGGAAAATCATATTGTACTTTTTCAATTAGGTAAATTACAGAAAACATCCAGTGGATATGGAAAGCTGAATTTTAATGCCCATTGTGGATAAGTAGGCAATTTGTTTAGTTGTGTTGTAGTTTTCAGGTCTCGAATTTTCGATTCTCGGAAAAAAATAGCCCCTTCCACATAGCTGAAACACAAATTTCAGACTGTAACGCGGAAACCTGTGATTATATTTAAAAATGTCCAATTTAAACGTTTCCGGATATGGATTTTTCTTTAATTGTGCCGTCTCGGATTTTCAATTTTCTGGAAAAATTGCCCCCCTTTGGGGGATGTTTTGGAGAGGAATGGCATGTCTAATATTATTTTTTTCAATGGGACCAAGTCTCAATACTCCTCTCCTAAATGAAAAAAAAAACATGCAGACTTAGATAGACATACGGTCGAATTGTATACCTCCTCCGTTTGGGAAGTCGGTCAAAAACTGAGACCGACTTTATTGCGCTGATAAAAAACAAAATAATATTAATTTCACGGGTGCTGGTAATTTTGAAGTTGTGCAGTTAAAATCTGTATATATAACTTTTGGCACTAACTTCACAAGTACCAGTACCAGCACCTTGAGTGATCTTAAGACTTCCATTTTTTCATTGGATATACAGAACTCCAAAAATTTGGAGAAAAGAAATAAACATTGTGGATACATATTTCCATTATCAGGTCAATGATTTATAACAAATTGTCATCAAATTCAATTCTATTTCTAGAAAATTAAACGTGTACATTATTTCACAGCTATAATAATTCATTTCTATCAAATTATATCTTTAATTGAATTTCAATCGAACTATAAATAATATGACTACGTACAGTAGTAGTAATATCATTGATCAATCAAACCAATAAAATAAATCACATAATTCAATTTATATATGTAATATATATATATAATAAGACTTCTTAAAAGTTATTAGCGTCCCCCGGACGATGGCATTCAATAAAACAAATCAATTTTCATCGAATAAGTCAATCGCATGTCGCCTTGAACGATTAAATTTAAAATTTATAACTACATATATAGTCCGGAAAACTTATAGCACAAAAAATAGTAGTGACGTGATTAACATTTTAATTGAATTAACACTGACAGACGTACGGACACTAAAAATACATAAGTACCTGTCCCTTTTTTAAGGTCGGTCAAAACATGAAAGTCGCATGATGATAAAACTGTTAATGTATTTGGAAGAGCTGAAAAATCTTCCGTTTTTTTTGAAGGCCTTTTAACGGACTTCGGAAGAAAAACTCTAAGAACTTTATAAAATAATGACGTAGAAACATTTTATTTTATTACATTAAAAAGGAGACATTTTTCCTGGGCTATTCAACATTAGGTCAAATATTTAATTGAGTTCGGTCCAGTCCAGTGTCAAGTTATTTTTAACTTTACTCACAACTCGCATAGCATTATGATATAGGTAGAATTATTATTGCAAGCAACAAAAAAATACATGTATTTTTTCAAATTAGTATTGGTTTGATCTCTACGTTTTGACAAAACTTGATATCTTGGAGCCAAAATAAACCTTAGTCGTAAAATATGACAGCCATTAGAGGTTTGTGATTGTTGTATTTGAATAATTTTCAAATTTATATGGAGTTTGCATATGCATATATAAAGATAATCTCAACATTGACAGAAGAAAAAAAAACATTTGTGGAATATATTGAAATGTTTTTTCTATAACGTATACGTAAGTAAATGAAATTTGCTTTACATTTGAATATGATTATATTCAATTTTAATAATGTTTTACGTGTGTAATTTGAATATTCCATTTAAATATCTATTAAGGTAGAGAGTTATGGCGAGATGCTCGGAAGCAATTTTCATATTTTATCACATAATAAATTCATTTAATACTTTAAAATATTAGTATTTTTATACGATAAGCGCATCTACTATATAAATAAAAACTGTAGAACGAAGATAATTTGAAAGTTGAAATTATATTATAATAAGATTCAAATAATATGTCCTTTTTGAGCGATTTCTCAAAAGAATGAGGTTTATAATTCGACTATATCTTTGTTTTTTTGTATGTATATATATATATATATATATATATATATATATATATATATATATATATATATATATATATATATATATATATATATATATATATATATATAACCTGGTTTTTAATAATCGTAAACTTCTATCGATTTATTTGATTCATTTTTCATTTGAAAAAGGATGACTACGAGATGTCCCTTAGAAAAATTCCACTGAATGTTAATAAAATATTCTTTTTTCTTAATAAATCTCACGATTTTGTGAAGGGTTTTTCAATAAGAACGATATGTTTTTAAAATGAAATAAAATATAAATGATTTCCGATATAACCACACTTTTTATAGTTTCTTAAAGTACAATGGATAACATTTATGGTTATGCCACCTTGGCTTCCTGTACACAAGTGGATTCGACGAATCCAATTTTCGACGCCTTTGTGCAATAAATCGGGCGTAATCTCACGAACGCAGCGTTCAATTTTCACTCTCAAATCATCAATTGTTTGTGGCCTGTTTGTATAAACTCTAGATTTTAAATAACCCCACAAAAAGTAATCTAAAGGAGTCAAATCACAGCTTCTTGGAGGCCAGGCAACAGTTGAATTCCTTGAAATTATCCTTTCACCAAACTTTTCTTGCAGTATGGCGACCGGTTTCATGGGCAGTGTGACATGAAGCGCCGTCTTGCTGGAACCACGTATGTTCTAAATCAAGCGAATACAAATTTCGTCATAAAAAAATTGTCAACATCTGTCGGTATCGTTGACCATTTACTGTAACTGAAACTTCAACCTCATTTTGGAAAAAAAATGGTCCAAAGATACCACCTATAAACCACACCATACAATTATACGACGAGGAATTGATAAATTTGTATCTTCTGCAAGATTAGCTCTTAAAGCAGCAATATTCTCAACAGTTCTGGCATTTCGGCGTCTACCTGGTGTTCTTTACATCGTGAAGAGTAAATTCACTTTCACATTTCTCAACGATGCGACGAATGACAAGCACAAAAGGGCTATTATTTGGTTCAAAGTTTTCGTGAAGCGCACGAAAAGTGTTCAGAAATAAATATTTTTTACAAAAAATTGGACCGACGTTATAGTTGATGCACTGAAAAGTATAAAATAATATTACTTCTATTGGTGATGGTACTTTTGAAGTTGTGCAGTTGCAGTTGGATTGATAGCTTTTGGCACCAACTTCACAAGTACCATCATCAATAGAAGTAATATTATTTTATACTTTTCAGTGCATCAACTATAACGTCGGTCCAATTTTTTGTAAAAAATATTTATTTCACACTTTTGAGTGTCCCGAAAATCGTTGAACGTTCACTATACCATATCAATGAAGATAATACTTATCCTATTACCCACGTATATTCCTTGCTTGTAGTGGTTATTATGAGATCTCAGAACATCGCGGCGGAAATACGCTTGAATATTTTAGTTGTTACCATTTAACACCGATTTAACTCGAAAACCGTAATTCTAAGGAAAAAATGTTCATTATAAATGTTGCTACAAATAATTATATCTTTCATGTAGTATCGAAAAATTTTCAATTTTCGAAAGAAATTGTCCTCTCCACATAGCAAAAATACATATTTAACATGCGTCTATCTCGAAAACCGTAACACTTTTGAAAAAATGTTCAATTTAAACGTTTCCGGATATTGTCCTATCTTTAATTATACCAACTCAGATTTTCGATTTTCGAGAAAATTCGCCCCCACCACCCCTTCGGGGGCGGTTTTCGGAGGGAAGGAGATTTCGGATTTGCGTTTTTATGAATATGGGACCATTTCTCAATCCCCTTCTTTCAAATGAATCCAAAATCATCAAAATCGGAGATCGTCTACTATATAAAAGGCGCGCACGAACCAAAAAAAAAAGCAGACAGTCGAATTGTATACCTCCTCCGTTCGGGGTTCGTCGGTCAAAAAACTAACATCTTCGTAAAATTTATGGACAATAACCAAACGTTCCTTGAGCGAGTATTTAGCCATAATAAATTGTTAGAGTTTACTGAACATAAATGACAACTAGTGACAGGTATAACTTTATTACCATAGTTATTACATCATTACAAAATCATACTCTTATTGGAAAACCTTTTAGTTAGGGCCCTGTGAAGGTAAAAAAATGTCATAGGTACTTATTTCGGAATCTGAAGTAATTGCATTCTAACAAATGCATTAATTTATGCGTTAACGACCCTTTCGTATAATCACGATTCCTAAATGACCTTCTGTGTAAGTCTACTAGTGACCTGCGAGATTTTCATGCATTAATAGCCGTCGAGATAATGATTTGACAGTTAGGTAGCTAGGAAACCGAATTCATTATTTTTTTTACTTTTGCAGATTCTCAATACAATATTCAGAGCAACTTATTCCATCCTACTCCAATCACATATTCCAGGTTTCCAATTTTTGTCACCCTCCCCCCCCAATGTACCTCCAACATAAAAAATGTAAAGTGTGAACTTTTTTTTTCGGGTCACTCCCGGACCCCTATTCTATTTTACTTATTCAATAAACTACACCTTTGGGCTTTAGGGCAAGTGAAGGAGGAAAATGCTGCAAGAACAAGAAGAACACGTCGCAAATATTCGAACAGAGAATATGGAAAACAAATCAGTCGACAAATAGGTAAGTGTCATGTACAGAATAGGACAAACCTTTTACCCTTTTCGCTTCGTTACACTGTGTTTATTTATTGAAGAGTGATGAAAGCTGTTTGGATAAACAATAACAATACCAGAGTGAAACAGACCGTGTGACAGATGATTAAACAATTTGTGCAAATACTGGAGCTAATTTCCATTTATTTATCCGTTTAGTGTACATAACGAAATTTAATCTGAAAACAGAAATGCATCGGCTCGTATCCAGCAATTGAATTAATTTTATAAATTCATTATATATTTGTAAAATTTTCGTTTTATTGTTTCGTACATTTTTGGCGGTTACTAAAATATTTTTGTTTTTGACCGACTTCCCAAACGGAGGAGGTATTCAATTCGACTGGATTCTTTTTTGTTTAGTTTTAAGTTAGTATACTACAATGCTTCATACTTTTGAGAAAAACTCCTATAAGACACAGATCTACCTTACAAAAGGTGCGATTCCTTTTTCCGATTTGAATTATAGTTTTTACTTCGAATGCCATGCATAAGCTATCTAACCTAACACTACTTGCTTAAATTAGATATGGTATTTTGGCAAGCAAAAAGTTGCTCGTGTATTCGAGTAAGTAAATGTAATTAAATTAATTTCAAATCACATCCAACCGAAAACCTACTGCCAATGTCAATATGTATATAATTTCAATCATATGTGTTATTTTAATTAAAACATATCAACGCAATATCAATATAAAATGTATACATATATAACATATTTATACCATTTCCATACAAAAACAAATAGCTAATTCAGTATATTTCTGGCAATTAATTTTATAAATAGATTATATAGGTGGGTATGCTTTAATATTTTTCTTACCTTGCAAGTTTTTTCATTATCAACTATTATATGTATATAAACACTATTGACTAACTTATTTGTTTACAATTCGAGTATTTCATTCAATTCTTTAACTAGACCGTATTCAAGAACAATGAACCCCAAGAAGTGTTCAACGATGCACGTGATGTAGTTTTCCTTAAAGTCTTGAAATAATGTCAAATACTTATATAATAAAATGATAGCTGTTCATGCATCAAAAAAGGTGTTCGATGTTGTGAGATTCGATGTGCTATTAAATAAATTATAAAATATGGGATTTTCAATACTGATAATTAATTTGATAAAACGTTATTTGCCAAATATAAAACATTTTGAGCAATTGTGTGGCACTAGGAGTGACCTAACGTGTCAAACTCGCATGAGATCCCACAGGGATCAGTTCTTGGACCGCTATTGTATTCCAAATTTAAGATGTGGCAACATCAAGGCACGATATTTTGATGATTTTTATCAAATAAATACAACAACAAATAATGAATGAATAAGCCAATTGCCTAAAATGCTTCAAAGATATTTAATTTATTACTTAGAGAAATAGAAAACACACTGAAATAATGAATGTACAAATTTGTAAAATTTTTGCGGTATAAATAATACGCAGTAAGTTTTTCTGATTACAGAAATATTGTGGAAATTGTATGGATCGACTTTATTTGTTGTTGCAATGAGAAATATAAAATAATATTAATTCTATTGAAGCTGGTACCAAGAGTCTTCTATCTAACTACATTTGCACAACTTCAAAATTACCATTACCAATAGAATTAATATTATTTTGTATTTTTCAGTGATCAACAAATAAAGTGGGCCAATTTTTTGTAAAAAAATATCTATATATTGTTCAATCATCATCTAATGAAGTCAACCATAATTTATTTTAAGTTTTTTTTTATTAATTCAAATGCTTCAAACACGCAGGGTTATTTCTAACAAGAAAAAACATATTTGAATCAAATAATAATTTATTTATAGAACGTAAGTTCATTAGTAATGTTACATTGAATCATATGTTATGTTCACTATTGTAAATAGCCATTGTAGGCAACCCATTTCCTTAAAAAAAAAACTATTGTTTCAATCGACAATAATAGCAACAACTTTTATTGGTGGAATTCCAATAAAAAAAATATACATATATTCGAAGCCATTGTGCTACCTCCATATATTCCGGTAATTGTGAAATTGTGAACATTGGTCCTACGGAACGCTAAAAGCAATCTAAAATGTGGCAGAGAGAGATTCATTAGTTCCCAAACATTTATTAACTATCCTACAACAGGAATATTTTCCATGGAATTTCATTCAAATTCAGTAGTTATTTGAAAATCAAAATAGACCATGGTGTAGAAGGCTATATATAGAATTTAATTCGCAGTACAATAATTTAACATTATGTTATGTTAATTTCATTACCAAGGATTTCGTGCGTAAATCGGTTTCAGTGCAGATCCTGATCAAAAGTATATTTTATTTTGAATGAACAGGGTCTATAGTTGATGTACTGAAATCCAGGAAGCTCGAAAAGATTGGATCAAGTTGTACACGTTCTTCTGGAAGATTATTTTATGCAGGATGGAACAACCTCGCATATTTACCGACAATTTTAATTGAACTTGAATAGTTTTTTCAAGACTTTCATTTACATGTAGAAAAATATAAGCGACTGTATTTATCCGAAGATGTATTTATATTTCTACATACTCTATAAATGATTAATAATGAATGAAATCATGACGTGCTAGATACGCCCCTGGTAGGAATTCCACATTCGAAACAATGAGTGTTGTGTTGGATAATTAAGAGATACTTTAACATTAATTTGCTTGTAACAATAATAATAATATAAAATGTGATGACTAGTCGGAGATGGACGGAGCGAAAGACTTCAAGCATAGCAAAAAAAACACATACAAAACAGAATCACAACAATATCTACAAAAAACATCATTTATATCAATTGTATTTTATTTTTAGGCTGAGTTAGCAGTTCCGACATACTTTATAATTTATATTTTTGTTCGTACTATTTATTACATTGGCATTTTTTATTGCATTGAAGTTTTGTATAAATTCTTTCATGAACGAACATGAAATGCATTTAGAAGTAAACAACGTTAAATTATTAACGATCCATTTATTGTTGAAAATTTCAGCTAATTTTTAACAGGTCAATATTTGGAAAACCGGAAAAAATAATAATCCTCTGTCACATTCATCCTTCAAATATCTAACATAAAACTACTTAAATGATATCACAAACTTCTATCCCGTTTTGTTTGGTAGGTATCTGTAACATCAAAATAAAAATATGTGACAAGTACGAGTAGATCTCATACGCTCGACTAATGAATTTTAAAACAAACTTCGTATATATTATATATAAATAATTCACTATCGAATGTTGTTGAAAGTTCAGTAAAAAATTCACTAAAATATCAAACTCATTTAAATCGACTGCAAAATTATACATCCCTTGGTCGGTATATAATGGACATCCGACATAATTTTATGCGAGCACATTCGCAAATTCAAACGGGCCATTAATATCTTTAATGTATATTATGGAGTATATAACAGTGCATTCCAGTCTCCCTGATTCTTATTCAGTGCAATATAAAAGTAAGTAGTATAAATATATGATGAATGACCTTTGACACTGTACGCTATACGGTCAGTCCTGTAATACATTCGTACACATACAAATGATACTTACTTAATAAACAATAATGAAAAGGGGAAGACCGAGTTCAAAATAATATTTCTTAAAACAAGTTCACAGACAAGATCCTGGATGATAAGTTGATATGTAGTTTTTTTTTAACATGAACAAGAGATAAGAAATTTTGTTTATATCTAAGGGTGTTTTGTTCAAATGGTTTAAAAATGATTTGTCCAATAGAAAACCACTTTTATGCATAGAAGAAACATGCTCAAAAAGAAATGTAGGTATTATGTGGTGTTCCACAAGAATCTATCCTTGGACCAGTTCTTTTTCTCATATAAATTCGTTGGCAAGTTTGGAATTTAATGGAAAAATAAAGTTGTCTGCAGATGATACTACCAAATGGTTTGTCCAAAATAAAAACATTTTTATGTGGTGTTCCACAAGGGTCTAGCCTTGGACCGGTTCAGTTTCTCATAAACGTATAAATTCCTTGGCAATTTAATGGAACAGTCGTGAAATGGGTTCAAGTAATATCAGTATTCATACAACAACAAGGGTGTGAAGATTTGTGTTTAAAAAGAGATTAGTGGTCGAATAAAACATTTTTTAATAAAAATCTACTTTTCGTTTTTGAAAGTCGTTTAAAAGCAACTATTTTGGACCGATAGGTGTTTTTCAAACATCTACCAGAATCATCATTCCCAATCTGGTTAGCAAAACATTGTGTTGAGACCTAAAGCTGTGTTTCAGTTCGGTAGTAGTTAAATATTTGATTTTAAATATGTTATCGACGATTTTTCTCTGATATATGATGATTAGTTTTTTTATACTCACCATAAAATTTCTTTGAATATCCAAAGCAACTTACCTATAACAAAAGAAAAATAAATATTAGTTATATGAAGAGAACAACTAATGTCAACTTGACAATGTTCATTCTTGATGTTTAAAAATAGTTATTTATTGTACAAGGGAAAAAAGTATTAGATTTCACCTCGAGAGCTGAAATCTTATATTCTTCCTGTATAAAAAATACAAATTTTTTTCTGTAACGGGAAAAAAGTGATACTTTGTCACTTCTCAACAAAGATAAATTAATACAAGAAACTAATAGAATACAATAGTCATAAACCAACTTACTTCTTGAAAATAGAACCATCTACTGTATGTTCTTTCAACTAAAATTATTTGCCAGTTACAAAGTTCACAGAATATAATAATAATGTACTTTTACCTTCGCGAAATTAGCAAAGCAATTATGAGCACATGTACCATATAAATTCATTAATTTATATAATATTCTCTAGGGTAGGTACCGAAATTTTCCTTTTCCCCAGAAGCCAAAAGGTAACATGAAACACCTTCTGCTTTTAACGATGTTGTATATAGAAATGAAATCCCATGTAATAAATGCTATGGTTTCAATTTGGATGAGAATATTTTCAGTTGCTTTTCCAGTATTAACATTTCCACATTGGGTATTTATTGATTTTTCTAGCAATATTCTCAACAACACCATTTAATGTACCTATTTATTTTCTTCTATTAATTATCGTGGAAATTAAATGTAGCTTAAAGCATCTGACGTGCTTTTATTTTTTGCTGTCATCGGTTGGGTCTGTTAAAAATCAGTTTTTACTAAATTTCCAAAGCTTTCCAAAGAAGTGACACAAGTGGTGTCTTCTAATTTGAAAAAACAAAGTTGTTTAGGGCTGCGTGCCTTCTTTGGGGCCCCATTTTTTTACATGACGAAAGCGAACTCCATAAAAAATCTTTAAGGGCATATTTTTGGATTTTTTAAAAATTTTTTTCCCATTGTCGCTATAAGCAGCGTTCCATTTAAAATACCTACCCTGTATAAGACTATAAAATATACTACTACTTTATCCTTATGATGACTGCAAACTCCCCCTCCCACCATTACTCTCAATGTTTTTGATTATATTCATATCTTTCTTATGTTCATATTTTATAAAATATATTATATATACACATATATAGGTACCGACAACATCCTGTTATATCCTTATTTATAAATAAACTCTTCAACAGCAATAATTATTCTACCAGCATGAGGCCAAAAACAATTTCCTGTTTAGATATAGTTTTTCTTTCTTATTTAATAATAACTATTATCCTAATGAGGATATAAGAAAAAATATTTAATACCAATAACCAGAAGAATAAATATGTGATATATTATTCAAATTATATGTATTATATGTATCAATATCAGGGCGACCGAGCTTCGTTCGAGTAACGCAGGATTTAGGGTGGGTCTACAAGAGTTACTTAGTCAAAATGTGTTGCGATCAAAATAGATCGGTTAATATCGCCATTGTCGTTCACATAGCTCATAATTTATGTGAATGTGAAACATACCAGAACTTCGCCATACTCAAATTGGCTAGTGTGGACCTCGAGGGTCGCACCCATTAAGTATCAACCAATCGATTCCTCGACTCCGAAAACCTTTTTGTGCAAATTTTCATCAATATCTGCAGAGCAATTCAAGAATAATTCCGGATCTCGAGGGTGGCACTTTCGCGTTTTGTCAGAAAAGCCATTTATATATAGATAGTCTTAAAAATTAAAACCTTATCAAATTTGACCAAAATCATTTCCGAAATAAAATTTATATTTAAACAAGAATTGCTCGTATTAACATATTAGATAAGATCTTATACATGTAGAATTACTAACTGTAAAAGTGCTATTTTTTTGTTCAAAAATTGAAATGGATATGATTGAAAGTAATTTGTTGATAGTGGGGGTGTTTGCTTATAAAAACATATTGGATGAAAATTGAAAGTAAATTATCAAAAATTAAAGACAATATCCGGAAACGTTTGATTCTTTTTTCAAGAGCTACGATTTTCGAGATTCAGCAATGTTAAAATTTGAAATATGTGTGTATTTTCGCTATGTGGAAGGGGCAATTTCTTTCGAATATTGAAAATCTAAAAGAGTGCCAGACTCAAGACCCGATTATTTGTAAAAAAATTTACTTCATTTGAAGGAAGAAAGTTGAGAAATGGTCCCATATTTAGAAAAACTCAAATCCGGAATCCCCTTCCCTATAAAAACCGCCCTCAAAGGGTGTGGAGGGAGAAATTTTTCTCGAAAATCTTAATCTAATCTTAAATAGAACAGTTTTTCAAAAAAGGCAATGGTTTTCGAGTTAGAGAATGGTAAAGACTGAAATATGTGTATTTCTGCTATGCGGAGGGGGTAATTTTTTGCGGAAATTGAATATATGAGACGGCAAAATTAAAGAAGAAATGTAGATGTAGCAACATTTAAAATGGACATTTTTAGATAATAACATTTACAAGCAAACAATATACATGGGTAATAGGATAAGTACCATCATCTTTGGTATTAGTGAACGTTCAACGATTTTCATGACTAATTTTACACTCAAAAAGTGTGAAACAAATATTTTTTACAAAAAATTGTACCGACTTTAATAGTTGGTGCACTGAAAAATACAAAATATTATTGATTCTATGGGTTATGGTACATGGTATGGCATCAATAGAATTTATATTATTTTGTATTTTTCCAGTGCACTAATAAAGTGGGTCCAATTTTTGGTAAAAAAAAATATTTATCCAGTAAGTACTCAATTTTGGGTAAAAATCGTTAAATTTCTTACAAAAATCAGAACCGAAAATCTAGATGAGAGATAGTTTTCATTGTTTTTGACCGACTTCCCAAAAGGAGGAGGTATACAATTCGACTGTTTGCTTTTTTTTTAGGTTCCATCTCGACATATCAAACTTTTCTGTATCATCAACATGCTCAAAATTGGAAATTCACAGACATATTCAACACAGTAAGTTCATTAGTTTGCAGTACTTCCATTCATTACATTTCCAATCCAATTCGATCATATTAGGTGAATTATTTTGTATAAAATTTCCTCACATATGTGAAGGATTTCCCCAATCACCGTTACTATGTTAATTGGATTATAGTTCTACAAGTTGTTTTAGCTAAGCTTAAACTAATATTTGAGTATAAGATAGACGTCATTTATTATGGGTATCCTAGTAGTAAAACCAACAATCTACAATCTCGAGAAAACTTTATAGCAAGTTCTTCTTGAAACTTTATATAGAAAGTACTTTGAGACGAACTTGTCGATCTAAACTTTGTAAACAAGTCTAATGAAAACGGTCTGTTTAATAAAGAATTCTATAGAAACCTCAACGGAGCTAAAATGGTATATTTTCATCAATAATTTAAATCACCATTTTGAAAAATAGAAGCTAGGATGGTTTCGTATTTAATAACTTTTATATTTAATCAACTGTCAAGATTCTATTAGTAATATAAAATTTGCTAGAATTCATAGTTTATTATACTGTTAATTATTTACGAAGACAATCTAAAATGTGTATAGTTAATTCTAGCATATAACCCTTTTGCGGTAGGAAAGCAAAAATGTAATGACACTTTGGTAGAAAAGAATAAAATGCAAACATTTCCGGTTTTTTAGCCTTTACCTAAAGCTCGATAAGAGAGTATTATTTTATTATATTTTATGATAATATGAAATTTTAGCAATATTTTATCTCGGATGCCAGGGACGGACCACCCCTTACATAAAAAGAAGTTTGATACGCTTTCTTCTTTTTAATTTTAAAGTTCTTGTTTAAGTTCATCAACGAATTTGTAACAAAAACGTACTAATTCATTCACATGATCATAATCGGTGCATGTTTAATATGCAAAACGCGCGTAAACACATAAAAAAGCAAACATACAGAAGCCTTGTGTATACTTTTGACGAAGTTGTTCAAAAATACTGCAAAATAATTGAATCATATGGACAATACCGAAGTTGCCTTGGGCAATAGTTGGGGAAATTATGGATATTTTTATGAATTCATTTTTCAAACTTCGAACAAAAGTAATTTGTCATTTCGCAACAGGTAAGTTGGTCAACAAACAAAAAAATAAAATCCAAACGAACAAGGCGTTACTCAAAGGCATTACTGAAAAAAAATACAACTTTTACTTTTCGCCTCTTTATGGGCACAAAAAGGTATGCCCCATTGCCCATAGATAATGAGTAGGTATATTGGAGATAAAATGCCACAATGTAAATATTTGCTGAAATAGTACAGTTCAATTATACAAGAAATATATCAAAAAAAATATATCTAATAATCTGAGTTTGAAATACATTTCAAATAATGTTCACATATCGTGACGAAAACGTCATAATTCCTTGTAAGCTAATACGGAAATCTAGTTACAGCAAATTTATTAGAAACATTTGAAATAGTATTAATATTATTCGTAATTTTCAGTGCACCTACTAATAAAGTCGATACTAAGTTGTAAAAGAAAATTTATTTTTATCTTGCACTTTTTTGGTACTAAAATTCCGGGACCCTTAGCTTTTTAGGAAAATGTCAAATTTGAACATTTTCGGGAATGATCTTTTCTACAATATTGTCAAATAAAGTTTCCAGTTCTCGAAAAATATTGCTTTCACCATCTCTGTTGGAATATTTTTCAGGAGAATTAGGTATTTGATCAGAAAAAAAAATGGGCTCATCTCTCAACTCTTTAAACTTACCTACTATAAAAACGCGGGAATAAAACATAGAAAAGTAGACAGTCGAAATGCGTTTGGGAAGTCGGTCAAAAATAACATTTATTTCTATAGGCTATTGTATCCATAGTTTTTTTAATTACTGAAATTGCTTTTTGGTATTCAAAGTTTCGTAGCTGTATAAAACTTGAGTCGATAAATAATATCCCATGATCAGTTTCACAATTAGACTTTAAACAGTTGAACTCCAGTCAGTTAAATAATAATAAATTGAAGACCTTGTAAAATCTCATGCACAAATAACATAAATGCAAAAAGACTATCCACTCTGAATATTTTTGCCCAATCAAGTGGCTATAGTTATGTCTTATAAACCATAAAAATATTTGCCAAAGCAAGTCGAGGACATTAATTATACAGGGTGATCTAGACTGATTTAGCCAAGCTGTAATATTTTTAATCCCAAATGTTATACATATTCCAGTGGGATAAAAAGGTATGTGCTTAGTAAACAGTTGATATATTTTTTTCTGATAAAGCTACTCCTACATGCTCAGTCCTTTTCAGATCGATTATTTATCAATTCAGGTATATTTATATTTTGGAGTTAAGTGTAATATTGGATAAAAAATAAATAAAACTGCAAGAAAGCCCAATGAAATCATTTAAGAGAGACATGTTAAGAGATGATTTCACTATTAAACTATTAAAAATCCAATTTGTTTAATAGAAAGATGTATTTGAAAAAATGTATTACAAAAAATAAAAGTGACTTAATTATATCCATGGCGCATTGAACGTGTTTTTTAGTTTATTAGTTGAAGTTATGCGTAGATAGAGGACTTTTGACACGAACTTCAGAAATACCAGCATCAAAAATCTTCAAACTACAACAAAACAAATTGATGTAGAATGTTATTGATTATATTTAAATATGCTATGGCGAACACGTCATCCCTCTAATTACAATTACCTGGAAAACCCTTTGTATTCTATTATCTATTCCAAGCAGCAGCTGCCCTGCTCTGTTCGTGTACTTTAATAACGAGATATATTCGACACACCGGCAAAAACGCCATTGTGATTTGAAAATCTAAATAACATTGTTTGGGACACCATGTATCATCATAGTGTACATCATACAATATACACATGACTATTATACTACATCTCGTTAAGCTGATTAAAACAGATTAATTAAATCGTCGTTTTCCAGCAACGATTCATGTGTAACATTGTGTTTGTCGAAGCGTATATACAGGGTGGAACAGACAATTGGAGTAAATTGATTGTAATGAACAAGTAATAAACTACTATGATAGTTGATGTCGCATCAATGCTTCGTAAACTCTCCCCAAAAGAAATAAAGTCAGTTATTAATAAAGCGGACTGAAAATTAATGATAAATTTCCACTATCATTTTGTTTACTCCGGGCAGACAATTTGGTAGATAGCGGTACGAGAAAATAAAGTCATAAAAAGTCTTGCGTATGGAACCCTTCTACATCAGAGTCCTATTCGCAAGTAGAACCAGTTCGAACACCAACCCAGATCCATCCACAGATATGCACCAAGAGAGAACAGACAGCATGAGAATTTCTCCTACATACTATGTCTTAGGGATTTTCCGGTATGGAACCCTCCCTCTTTAAGTCCCAGTCGCATCAAAAAACAGTCCAGTATATACTACACAAAAATATAGCGAAATTTCCACGAAAATTCAGCCACAGTGCTGAGATATACTTCTTTGGGTATAACAGGTATGGAACCTCCATCTAGGAGGCCCAGTCACACTTGTAGCCACTACCAGATCATTCGAGCAATCACGATTAATTTTTCGAAATAACTTCATAACGCAGCCTGATATGAACATTTTTTTATATGAAGTACTAACTTTATTCTGTCACCCTATGTAAGGGTAGAAACTCTCCGGACATCCTGTATATACATATTTATATTTTGATATTCTTGATTTGTTTAATATTTGATAAAAGAGATTTTTGTTGGGTATGCAGTCAGTTAATAAATAAAATTCTTTGGATTATGCCAAGCTTTCGAGAATGGTTATGAAATCTTTCCTGTTTCCTGTAGTTAATTTCATCAAAATTCACGAATTTTGCCCTGAGGAAGAGAAGTGACTTTCATGTGAAGGCAGTTTGAAAGTTCAGTGACATTTTTAAAGACCACACTGTATAAACAAACATACATATAAACAGAATAATTAATCATTAAACAAGAGAACGCAACGCAACGTTCTGCTTGATGACTACTCTTTGTTTCTCTATTATTATGTATTAATTTACCACTTCTGTTTCGCTCTCTATTTTGAGCCATATAATTATTGTCCATCCAACAGCGCATTGATGATTGTATTTACACACAAATACATAAACACAACTTAAATGGTCAACAATCATCATAATTGAAAATTACCCAATTCGAGAAGAAGGTTTCTGTTTTTAAATCATTTAGCGTTTGTTTGAAACATTGTGCGAGATAAACTAAAAAAACAGTAATTTTTGTGTTAAGCTGTAAATAATTCGAGCAGTGTATTTATTTAATGAAAGTAGGTTTTCGAATTTTGTTTCGTGAATGTTAAAACAAATTTTGAACGAAAATACACAAGTGAATTGTATAATTCCTTCTCCGTCTAGTCTTCGGTTTCTAATGGAGTCCATCTCTAAAATTATAATTTTCAGATAGCTGGTGCCCACAGGATAAAGTTATATATATATATTTATGTATTTAAAGTAGATGAATTAGAATGCGAAGAGGCCTTTGCTGGAGTCACAAGGGAATTATTATTTGGCTCTGTCATGAACAATGAGTGTGTTCGGATGATCAATAACTGAATTAGCGAACGATCGACGGCAGCAATGATAATTACGCATAATAAATGAATATGTGTATGCTCTCGAAATTCGAGATTTCTCGTCTCGTCTCGATTTATAGACGAGATCGAGACAAGACTGAATATTTTTTTCGAGGCGGCATCAAGAATTACCCTTCGAGATTTTTCGAGATCGACAGTTCTTTTCGAGATTTCGCGATCTGCAAAAAATGCAGGTTCTGGATTAGCTCTCAGCTCTTGTTAGGTCAGAAAAACGAAAATAATTTATATGCTGACTCGTTCACAAATTATATTTTTAGTAGATTTAAACAATATGTTGATGTCTTGTACAATGCTGTTTTATGATTCTTTATTAAAAATAATTAAAAGATAATTATTGATACTTAATTTAGTAATTAATTGAAATGACATTGTTAATTTAATTTAATTTAACCTTATTCCTATTGTATTCTTCAAAAATGTTTTTTTTTACTTTCAAGGATATTCTTATGACACTATTTTTGCATTGATGAAAGATTAAATTAAAATATAAAGAATTCATGTAATTTTCACTTTTTTGAAATTTTTTTTTTTCGGGACAATAGTCGGCTTTTTTTTGTTATATGTAGCATTTAGTTAATTGCATATAGCTCTGTATTTAAACCTAATTTTTTTAATAAAAAAAATAGTTCATGTTTTCGAGAGTCTCGAAATTTCGAGAATCTCGAATCGAGATCGAGAAATTGTCTTCAAGACGAGATTTTTCGTCTCGATGAAACCCTAGTATCAACATACTTTGATATACCTGCAGTGAAATTATTTTAGATACAATTGTTTTCATTTTCTTGAAACTTATTCGTAAATATTTCAAAGAAAAACCAAATAAATAGATAAAGCACCTGTTTTGACTGAAACTGTGAAGACAATTAATTGAAAGAAGGATTCTGGATTCTTTCGAAGCTTTTAGAAAAAGAATTCTCAAATAATTCAAATCAAACTGAAAATTATTGAACTTTTCCGAAAATTATCAATTTAATTCAGTTATTTCCAAAAATATTTTGATTGATTATTACATTAATTCAGATTTGTGTATTTCTTTCAATATTGATCAATTAAGTATTTAATATTCAAGTAAAGATATGTTCCCATTTTACATAGCACACTTCGAATGTAATTTTTTTTTAGATCGCTCATTATTTGGAAATGAAAACTTGGCACAGAAATCTCTTTATTGTCATTAAACCCTGTATGAAGGTATTGTAGGACGAGGTGATTTTCTGTCTGGATCAACATAAAAGTCAACATTCTTTTTTTGCCCTAAAGGCAGCCTCAATAAAGTCAAGGGCGATATATATATAAGTATATATTTTCTAAATAAGAAACAATTATTCAAAGAAAATTCAAGCAAGCATGCAGGTGCAGAACCGGTCAATATCAAGGTATGACCAAATCCAGTTGTTGTAAGTAGCATTTCTGTGGTCAAGTTGGTTTACAAAAATAGTTTACATTATGAATTATATATATATATATATATATATATATATATATATATATATATATATATATATATATATATATATATATATATATATTATCAGTATTATAAGTTATTTTTAGACAAAAGCCTAACATTCCTAATGAATCCTGCTAATATAAACACTATCTATCTCTTTCTTGTAAAAGTATAGTATTTAAAGCCATAATGCTTCTGGTTTCGGTAAAGATAAGCACATTCACATCCCAAAATAAATATTTTTTACAAAGTATTGTACCGACTTTATTAGTTGGTGCACTGAAGTTGAAAAATTTTGGTATCAACTTCAAAAGTACCAGGACCAATAGAATTTAAATGATTTTGTATTTTTCAATACACCGACTAATAAAGTGGATCCAATTTATTTTGTGAAAAATATTTATTTCACACTTTTAAGAGTAACATATATCATGGAAATCATTCAACCCTCACTAAAGAGAGTATAATACGTTGCTTATAGATACTCATCCAGAGATGTCAGAACAAGGCGGAAATACACATATTTCAGACTTTCGCACTGCTGTAACTTGGAAACTGTATTTTGTTTCTTTAAAAAATGTCCAATTTGAATATTGCTACATATAATCTTTAATTTGTCCGCCTCATATTTTCAATTAAAAAAATCACCACATAGTGGTGATACTTTTATTTCAGACAAAAACAATGATTTTTTGAAAAATGTCCAATTTTGTCTCATCTTTAATTTTGTCGTCTCAAATTTTTTTAATGGGAGCAATTCTCAATAGTCCTCTATCAAACAGTCGAATTGTATGTACACCTTCTCCGATTGGTTCGTCGGTCAAAAATTTTGCGAGATCGAAGGTCAAGGACACGCCGACGACCTTTAGGGTGAGAGATGGAGAGAATCATGGACATCAATATCTCAAGAAAGCTATAGAATAATAAATAATACGTGGAAGAAGAATAATGAAAAAATATTCATGTTTTACAAGTTCTTCGATATGCCCCCCTTGCAAGGGCTCTACCTCAGTAATCGTTTCAAGTTTTCTGAAAATGTCAAATTAGTTGATTTCAGCAAATGATCTCGTCTCCAATTTTGGCACATAAAATTCTGAATTTCTGAATAAAGAAAAATAAACGTCCAATCCTTTTGCTTGAGTATTTTTCGGGAAGAAAGAAATATTTTTTATTACTTTTAACGGAACCCTAAAAAATACACTCAATTCTATAACTCCATCTTACGAAATTGTTCATGTAATAAGTATATTTTTGACCGACTTTTCAAGGAGCACGTATACAATTCCGATTGTTTGTTTATTTTATGTTTTTCCACGCTTTTTGAATAGTAAACTTGCACCGATTTTGATGATTTTTTTTACATTGAAAAGAAGAAGAGAGTTGAGACATGATAGTCCCTTCATTTCAAGATTCAATAAATACTTCCCTCCCAAAAAGAAAACAAGAGACTTTTTTTTCGCAATTTGTAAATTTTATCTGTTATACCTAATTAAAGGAAAGATAACTTTTAAATTGGATATTTTTCATACAAAGGAATGCAGGAATGTTACCGCTACCGTTTTGAAATCATTGAATATAATAAAAGTGAACATTCAACAATTTTGGTCACTAATTAAACAATAAAAAATATTAAATAAATTAAATATTTCGCATTTTTCATTACATCATTTAATAAAGTTGCCCTTATTTTTTTACATGTTATATTCAAATATTTTTGACTAGTTTTTTTTAACTCAACACAAATTCATTATTAAGCAATCAGTAATTATACCATGTGTATTAAATTTAAATGATGATTAGGCATAAATAGAACATTGAAATATTATACTTACTCGACATTGCACACATCATAGAAAAATCATCGTTTATTGTGCAAATAAGTACTTATGGGTATAATAACTTATTATCTAAAAATAGAATCTCCTACATGGAAATAAAGAAAGATAAACTAATAATATTTTCCACCTTGAGCAGAAAATAGATTTGTTTATTTATTATTACTACGTTTGTTATCTAGGTGTATTTCCTTACTTTCATATTATATGTTTAGTACGTATTTAGAAATAAGTTTTTATGGCGACATATTGCGATATAAGGTTTATTAGAGATTTACTGATAAATATTTTTTTACAAAAAATTGGACCGATGTTATTAGTTGGTGCACTGAAAAATGCAAAATAATATTAATTCTATTGGTACTGTTACTTTGTGCAGTTGCAGTTAGATTGAAAACTTTTGGCACCAACTTCACAATTTTTTGTAAAAAATATTTATTTCGCTCTTTTGAGTGTAACACACAAAAATTGAACGTTCACTTATACCATTACATTTGCTTGTGTTACGAGTATTATTTGGAGATCTCAAAACATCGCGACGGAAATACTTATGTACACATATTTCAGACTTCAGACTTTACTGTATATAGAAAAAATGTTCGAAGTAAATGTTGTTAGAAATAATTTGGTCATTAATTAGTCAAGGCGATAGGACCTCAAGAGTTATGCTGTTAATTTCATCCGTTATCCTAACTTTTATATCTGCAATATTGTCTGGTCTATTGAAATATACTTTTGATTGTAAATAGCCCCATAAGACATAACCGAGAAGAGTCAAAACTAAGCGGCCATACAATCGTTCCCCGTCTTCCAATCCACCTTATGGGAAAAACTTCGTTCAAATAACCTCTAACAATACGTTTGTGTAATGCGGTGGAGCTCCGTCTTGTTGATACCAAATGGATCTATCAATAGCATTTGGATCATTAACATCATGAAAAAGTATTTCTAATGTAGGCATTAAAAAGTTCATCAAAAATCTCACCAATAATTGTGCCTTCAAAAAACTATGGGCCCATAAAATTGTTAAGAATACCAGTCCAAACGTTCACTTTTTCTGGGCTATTGTGTGTGAGCCTCACATATCCAATGAGGGTTTTCTCTGCTCCAATATCTACAGTTTTGTCTCTTAACATTTCCATTTAAATAAAAAGTAGCTTCATCAGAAAACTAAATTTTAATTATGAACTGCAAATCTGCTTCCATTCTGTCCATCATCTGTTCACAGAATTGTTGCCTTCTAAAAGGATCATCCTCATTTAATTCCTGAACCAACTGAACTTTATAAGAATGGTATTTTTTTCTTTATGAAAAGCTCTCACAATCGATGATTTACTTTGTCGGCGGCAAATTGTCTACTTGTCATAAATATGCGGATTTTCTTTGATCGCTAATAGTACATCTAATTTTTTCCTCATCCAATTTACTTCCAGGAAATTTTGTTTCTATTTTGCTGACTATAAATTGAGACGTGCTGACCCAGGGTATTTATTATTGAATAATTCACAGTCAACCAAATTAAAAATGTATGCAAAATTTCGACTGAATCAGGTGGGGATAACTGTTTTAAAATTCACTTGCAAGATTTGACATAAACAAACTTAACATACAAACATTGCAAATCCATCTAAGTACTTAACGGTGTTGCATGGATTTATAGGTTTCCGTATATCCTCTTTAAGAGCATCTGTCTGTCTACCTGTTTAACGTAATAGGAAAATTTCCCTATATCTGACTCTAGCCCATATTTCGATTTCATAACGCGTCAAGAACACATCTTCGGTTCACCCTGTAATTGTAGTATATCAACAACTGTTCTGATAATGTTTTACATTATACCTACTTGATATATGTTTGCTTTGCGGATGTGGCAGAAAAGTCTGTTGTTTTTCTGCATTTTATATTTATCATTTTAATTAATTGATACATATTTTTATTGATATAATATACAGGATGTTTTATAATTGGTCGCTCAATCAAACGTTGATAATCCATGGCTGATTATAATTTCCATATACGAATCTTCAAATCACCAAAATTTTAATCCTTTTCCCAACGGTTTTTCTTTTTTCGAAAAAACATTGAACAATTTTCCAAAACTTTAACTGAAAAAGAACCTTTCGAATAATTTGTAGTTCGTTATAATACGTGTTTATTGATAGTTTTGTAATATTTTTGCTACTAACGCAAAAATGTGAAATGATTATTTTTTTCGAAAAAACTAAGACCCATTTTGCTTTTATAATGGTGCCTTCGTGTGGAACTGTTTTTTTAAATTTAATTATTTCCATCCGAAACCGTTCGTTCGAAGTAAGAAAACAATCACAAAAGTAATTATACTATTTTAAGAAATGAATTATAAATTTTTGAAATATTGATTAAAACTTAATATGCCATTGTTTTTTTTTGTTATGAAAAACACTATTTTGCAGAAGCAGGCAGAACTGATTGAAGCAGAAAAATATTATTTTAATCGAAACAATGTTTTTGGAATAACCCTTTAGGACCCAGAATCCAATTATGAAGCAACTTGGTATGTTGATGTAAATAGTATACAGGATTAGTAAAAAGTACCGGAACGCTAGAATATATTCAAAACTGCCTTCAATTGCAAGCACAAAATTTGGTATTTGGAGGTTTTTGTGCATGAAGAATTGAACTATGATATCGGCACTGGTGCCAGATCTACCACTTTTGCACCAGAAGTAGTTATTTTGTTGTATTAAATAAAATACCCCAATTATTTTGATTGCATTGAATTAGGCGTATCAAATTTAATATGGTCCCCAATTTTCAAAATGTTATCTCTTCTAGTGGCTGAAATATGACAACGCATTCTCAGGATAACTACTAGAACACACTTGAATATATGCAAAACCGTTTAAGATGTACTTAAAAAATTTGGTATTACGGAATTTCAGGGTAAGCAGAATTAAAAAATCATATTCGCACTGCTGCCAGATTTACCACTTTTGCGCCAGAAGTAGTTATTTTGTTTTCTTAAATAGAATACCCCATTTATTTTTATTGTATTGAATTGAACATATTAAAATTTAGTATGATCCCAAATTTTCTAGATTTCGTCTCTACTAGTGGCTGAAATATGACAACATTTTCAGAATAACTACCGGAACACTTGAATATCTTCAAATTTGTACTCACATAATTTTGTATTCAGAGAGTTTTTTATCTTGAATGGAAAGCCTCATTTATGTTATTTATTATTATGAAATGGGCGTCTAAAATGTCTAAGGCCCACATTTTCAAAATTCAGTTTAAAATATTACTAGTTAGAAACATTCTGAAATACTTATCCAATTTAAAATGAGCATTAAACTTATCGGAATCTGCCGAAAAAATGGTACATCTGGCAGCAGTGCCAATATCATTTTTTAATTCTGCGGGCCCAGAAATCCCAGAATACCAAATTTTGTAACTACAACTTAAGCGGTTTTGAAAATATTCAAGTGTTACAAATGCGTTGTTGTCATATTTCAGCAACTAGTAGAGACAAAATTTTGAAAATTTGGGATCATCTAAATTTGATACGCCCAATTGAATGCAATAAAAGTAAATGTATGTAATGTAAGGTATTACATTTAAGAAAACAAAATAAATAGGTACTTCTGGTGCAAAAGTGGTAGATTCTGCATGCTCAAAAACCTCCGAATACCAAATTTTGTGCTAGCAACTGAAGGGGTTTTGAAGATTATGTTTTACTAACCCTGTATTAATATATGTTATATATGCTGAATATTCGATATAGTATTGATAATAATAATTTGTTTTGTGTTCGTTATCTATACTAATTAGAGCAACAATGGATCAAGAGTTGGACAGTATCGATCCTTCCAATTTATCGCAACTAGAAACAGTACCTATTATTTAATAATTACTTACTGGCTTTGTATTTGTATTTTACTGAAATTTTTATGAAAAGCTTGCCTAATTAAGGAAGAAGTTTTTTTGTATTCCAGACTTCGTGATTAAAAAAGCGACTTTCCAAGTTCTTTTAACGTTTTGTTTTCTTAAACACAAAATTAAACTTTGTTTTACTTGGATCTCTGCTATTAGCATAACCTTGTATTTCAAAATCTCCAAATTCCAACATATTTTGAGAAAATATATCCAACAGGGCCCGTTGGCAGTACGTAGTAACGCAGCTCCTGAAAATCTAACACGGCCAGTTTTCGATTCAAACATTTATATTCAGACAAACATATACGTAGGCATATGTAGATATTATATAGGTATGTATTATACATATATATATATATATATATATATATATATATATAAGAGAACACCTGTGGTTAGACTATTATTTCATTTACCAGATTAGAACGCCTGCGGCTCATACCAACATTACCCAGTAATTTATTGTTAGTATAGTAATATACTTCTTCTACGCCAGATTAGTTGCGTGCTTTTTGCGGTAGACAGGAACGGCATAAATACGCCACTTGTTGGACTGAGAATTTTTTTAAAAAATAAAACAAAAAAAATAAGCCGGTGAAAAAATGTGAAAAAATTTAACTAAAAAACATATTTAATAACGTGAAACATTTTAATCAACTTTTCTTAGCATTTAAAAAAAATGAATGACCGCCATAATGAAACTTCTTTTTAGTTTAGACGTTCTTCATTAATGGAAATGAAGGACTTTCTTTTTTATCGAGGTTCGTTATATCCCATCATCTGTTCTATGATGTTAGGATGGATCTCCTCACGGATATTATAACAAGGATAAGCGACTCGCGGTATACGACTGTGTTGGAAGAAATGCTCTATATTGTCAAGGAAGTGGATGTGGACTGAAGCAATACAAACTTATCAAGCCGTTTATATGATTCTTGATCTTATTCCATATTTGGAACCTTCATTCTAATCTACTATGATTCTTCCAAAAAAGTAATGTCCATTTTTGAAGTCACGGTGACGGTCCAGTTTCATTTAATATATGACTGGCTGGAAATAAAGAAATCTCAAAATAAATTTGAACTTACGCGATGGGATTTAAAACACCAGAAAGATTAACATTTATGTGAAGCCCCAAAAATGAATTCACTGGAGAGAGTAGAATCACATCTTCGACCAGATAAATGAAATAGCAACTGAAAGATTATTTTGTCCACATACCACCACAGTTTTAACGGATTTCATTATCTATAAAAATAATTCCTTGTTATTAAAGTATTCTTTCAATACAACTGTTTTAGTCAACTGCGAAGTAAAGAGTTTTTATCATGGTTTGAAGCCCTGTAGGGCCAGTACGAACCTGTTACTTCTTCACCTATATATATTATATGTTTGTGTATTTGTAAATCTATCCTATGCGATTTCGTTTACGCACAGCTCTTATAATACGAATGACTTCTGTTTCTTTTTTTTTTCTCTTCTATTATGAATACTCTCCCCGTATTTTGCAATGTTCATTACACACACAATATTTATGGGTATATGCGATATTGCATTAATAGAAATTTGCATTTTGCATTGAATTAGGTAGACATTCATATATACTTATTATATACCATTTCATTATCAATTATCAGATAGTAAAAGAGTAATTCGTATTTAAATGGTTCCCAGAAATAGATGGAGCAGAAATCTTGTACACACATATAATTAGTTACTTTGTATCTAATGACTTTTTTTGAATATATGCAGATATATATGTGGGTGTTAATTATTGCCATATACCTACCTACTTATTTTAATGGGTGATTCTTGGGTTAATTTTAAGTCGAAAAGTTCATATAAAGGTATGTCCTCAAAAGCTTGGTTTGCGATATACAGGGTGGTAAATTATTATTTTTATTTAGTTTTTTTAATAATCAAAAACCATTTGCGATATTAAATTAAATTCCTGGATAAAATATTGTGATATAAATACGTATTCTTTTAAAAAAATATATTTTTTAAATTTTACCAGTGGCGTAGATATGAGTATGCTTTGGTACAATTTTAACCAAAAAAAGTAGTACGGCTCTTTTTTCGCAACTTTCTTTAAAAATTATTGACCATCAAATTTTTAACAAAAATAATTTCTTGTGTTTTTGTCGTAGAAGTTATCTTTTGAAAGAAAATAATTAAAAACTGTAGTCGTTACATGGTTATGTGGAATTTAATTAATACCAAAAAATATCTATTTAATTTCATGGATAGGAAAGAAGAAAATGTTGAAAATGTCCCTCTTCTGCTTGTGTAAAGGATTCTACTCTTCTTCTAATCCATCCACGAACTCTTTCAAAAATTCCTTGTGTGTTCCGTACGATATTACACTCCTCAACCATTTTATTTCCAAATTCTTCTTGAGTCTGAATTGGAGTAGAATACACCTATGTTTTTAGATGAAACCATAAATAAAAGTCTAAACTATGCAAATCAGGTGATCTAGGTGGCCATAATTGAGGTCCTCCACGAATTATCCAGTGATTTTCATAAGCTTCATCTAGGAATTGACGAACTGAAATGCTGAAATACGCCGGAGCACCATGATGCATAAACCACATTTGTTGGCGCGTTAAAAGCAGAACATTTTGAATTAACACAGGTAAATGATCTTGACGAGAATCGAGATAATAATTTTCGTCAAAAGGTAGTGGTAGAAAAAAGGTCCTATTCAATAATCACAATAATCACCAATGATACCGATCCACACGTTAAATGATAATTGTTCCCGAAAAATCGATTCCCTTATAGCGTGTGGGTTTTCTTCGGCCCACTTATGATTATAATAAAAATTCCTTATACCTACCTAAAACCACTAGATAAACAAAAATAGTACCACAAATTTTCATTTGAGTGATATTATTTTTAGGTAAAACTATGTACCTACCTGAAGACTGGACTATTCTTCTCCGCCACTGTTCTACTCCAAACCAATCGCTATTCTGCTTGACATCTAATTTCAAATATTGTCTAAACGTTTTTCTCTATCTCTCTCTCTTTTATCCCTCTTATATTATCTGACATTTGATATTAAGTAAAAATATAACTTACTTATAAAAAATGACCCATTTCAGAGGATGACGACGTAATAACGATGAACTCAATGAAGCTATTTTTAATGAAAAGTAAGAAAAAAATGTGATGCCTTTTGTAAACAACTTTTTGTGCTTTTTTTTCTCGAGCATTAATTATGTCCTGAAATTTTGATTATATATTTTCCATTAAATCTGAATATTTATCCCCCATCTATGGATGTGATGAAATGGAATGAATTCACTGCGCAGAATCCTAACTCTGTAAGAAATTGTTTCTGATGGAACTTGGAACAAAACCAATTCGAATCAGAATTCGTTCATTTTTGATCTTCGTCTTTGATTGGATCACTTACATATGTATTATAAAAGTACCAAATTGCAACAATGTATTAGTTCTGTAGTAGTTTCAGAGAAAATATGCTGTTACAGACAGACGGACGGATAGACAGACACTACGGTGATATTATGAGCGTTCTGTTTTTTTTTCATCAAATTTGCGGAACCCTAAAAAATGCTGTTTTTGTTGTAATTTTTCGTATTATCAAATAATTTGCAGAGGATTTCTAAAGCACTTAATTAGCACTTAATTCTTACACCGTATTTAAAACAAACAAAAAATAACGAGATAGACAGGTCTGTTAGCTTTTAAAAATCCAGCAGACCCATTGTTTTTCATCAATTTTTCGAAAATTGCACTTTATTTATTATTTGCGCACCTAAATAGCACCTAATTATGACATCATTCAAACTCAGTTGCGATGACTTGGGTTTGCCAGAGTTATAGAGGTAAATTTCAAATTATTTAAGTATTAAAATTAAATCTCATATCACTGGCACTTTAACAAATAGTATTATCATTACAGATATATTTGTTGCAAATTGTTGATACATTTGGTTGAAAAAATCTCTTCAAATCCTGGATGTACAGAAAAAAACACAATAAATAAATACCAAAGTACTCATTACTATTCTAGACATCAATGCTTATTATTCAAAGCACATTATTGGTGATTATTACTTTTTCAAGGTCGACATTGTTAAATCACAAAATGCAGGTATTCCTCCACTGAATTGTCCTTGACGAAACATCAACAACTTATTCAAGTTCACCACTTCGAAAAGAAATTCCAAACATCGAGCATAACTACAGAAGAAAATGAATTTCATTTTATATTATTATCAGAAATGTTACAAACATTCACTTTCTTCCTATAATAATTAAAATTGACTCTTCCACCTCAAGATTTCAGCACTGATCAGCAACAACAACCAATGCTGAAAACCACTCTCATGGCACCGATTTCAAGGTCAACCTTTATATTCTATAAACATTTGAACCACATTGAATTCCAGACATTTGCAATGCATTTTCGTGGTGAGAAGAGTAAAATTACTAAAGGCTACTTGTTCAAAACGCTAGTTGACTGCTAGTTAAGATTACTCTTTGGTCAATTGGAGAGTTCAGAAATTCAGCTGACTAATGAGATACCTTAACCTTAACAGGTAACTATAACTTGCAGGTAACCAGCGTTTTGAACAAAAGAGGCCCTATGTATTTTTCGGTTTGACTGGTAAGAAAGTTAGGGATTTGAACAATTTTTTTGAGCTACTCCACCTCAGCCCATTGTTGAACTGGTGTAAATATTTTGTAAGAGAGTTACAAAACAAACATCCAGTAGGTATGTTAAATTCTGGAAAATTTATGTGATTTGTAGCTGTTAAGAATATGGCATTTATTATGTAAAATTCAATATCAGGATTTTGCCCTTAACTTTCCATAATAATTTATTTTTCTTTCACCTTACGAGAAAATAAATGATTCCAGTGAAAGTCCAATTCATAATTTAGCTTATTTAACTCAAACAATGATATGTACCTCCTATATACCTTCATCTCTGACAATCACGGCTGTGACACTTGAAATATGCAATTGTTTTTTCTCTTTAATGTCATGGCAATCTAAATGGAAAAAAATATTTAACTATTTCATCATGCTTGATATTTCACAATAACCAACGAAATATTACTGCAGATAATGAGAGAAAAAAATTCCCGCATTGTCAATAGAATAAATATTAGGTAGGTATATTTTGATTTTTAAGTTAAGTGAATAAAGTCGGTCCTAGTTTACATTGTAATTCAGTTTTTTTCAAATTTTTGTGATAAAAATTATTATAAAATCCACTAATATGAAAAATCAGCTAATATAATAATAATATTGAATTTTTTCAATGAAAATTATTAAATTTGTTAGTTTTTCAGTACCTTTGTTTAAATATAAAATATGAGAAAAAGTAATGACCTTATCTTTCTGTATTGGTTAGATAATCTCATGGTTCTGAAGAATTAGCTACTATATAAGTCAGGTCAGTAACTCCCGCCAAGAGGACTGTTGCAAATTCAAATACAATTAAAATTAACATGGGGAGTCCCTCAGAGCTCCGTATTGGGTCCTATCTTAATATATTTTATATACGAACGATTTAAAAACGGTTTTGGGTAGGAACTGTGGGTTTAGCAAGAATTCGCTTTTGTTAAATATAAAAAAACAACCCATATGCGTTTTCATACCATACAGAATAAGAAAGAATTTCAAATTAATGATCAGTGTATTAGAAGGGTACAATGTATCACATTTTTGGGACTAATAGATGATACAAAAAAGTAATAAAAAGTAAAAAGTTAAAGCCTGCGTTTTTTTTCTTATCATGTTTTTTTTTTCAACAAGATTGCGTATGCTCATATGACAGAGTTCCTCCTACTTTTATTTTCTGAAGTCGACAAGAAAAAATAGATCTATACTCTATATACACTGTTCGACTTATATTCGAATACCTCATTTTTCTTGGTCATAAAAATTGGCGCGTTCTACTTATTATCGGACGCGATGATTCTGCTACTGCTTCTACTGCTCTCTGCTTGCTATACCTTTATTGACACAGGTGTGTTTTTTTATTATTATTTTCTTCTGTCTCTCTCTCTCTCTCTCTCTCAATCTTTATTTGGTGGCCAAGGAGAATTGACTGACGTGTTGTGTAGGCGATTTGACATCATAGCAGACACATCGAAGAGAAACGGGAGTTGATGGATCTCAATCCATACTCCCCCCCTCCCCCTATGTAGTGATGAACGATGATCGAAAGGCGAAGTTTCATCATTAGAAAAGGGGTTTATTTGACTATCGTCTAGATGGGATAGTTATTTTTATTGACTTGGGCGTTTTAAAGGTGATAGAGAAATTAATAAAAATGACTTTTTTTTCATTGTTGCTCAAAATTATTTTACTATCATAAGATTGTCGAAGTCAAAGATTCCTAAATTTATAAGTAAATTATTTTTTTACAATAAAAATGGACCAATTTTATTAGTCGGCACCGAAATTCTAATTCTATTGGTACTGGTGATTTTGATGTTGTAGTTAGATTGAAAGCTTTTGGCACCAATTTCAAAAGTACCATAACCAACAGAATTAACATTCGGTCCAAATTTTCGTAAAAAATATTTATATTTCTCGGATTTTTAAGACAACAAGGGCAACTTATACATCTTCGAAAAGGCGATATAAAGGGACATTCAAATTTGTAGAATGCCATTATGGCTCCTATAAGAAAAAAGGTCATGATATTCACACATATACGAAAGGTCATGTTACAAAAATGTTAACACCCTTGAAAAGAGTGAAAAAGTGGCAATGTAAATGTGCTATTTATTTGGAGATTCATTATAAAACCAGGAAAAAAATAAAATGATTTTCCGAAATTCGTTTTTTTTTTCAAATATCTCTGGAACTACTTGAAATTTCCAAACTTTCTAAACGACATATTGTTGAGCACATAGATGCGCAACTTTACCCCAATTTAATCATCTTCGTATTCCCTATAGTTTCCGACATCCCAATGGTGAGCGTCGAATTTGAATTTCTTTGCTTTTATTTATAATAAAAGAGGATGAACTGTACCTATACTTTCACTAGTAATTTTTGTTTTTGTTATACTATCTTTATTATAGATAATGCTTATTTAGAATCCAAATATATGGGTAATATTGGACGTTGAGTAAAGGTATTTATGTGTTATCCCAAAAATGGCATCAAGCAAGAGAAGGGTGTTTACATTCAACGTTTTAATTATGTCTCGATAGCTGAAATATAATTAACAAACATGTCAAAATAATTTCGTGGTACAGTGGATACTACTGAGAAAATACAGACTTTCATCAAAGATATAAAAAAAGATGTTTACTCGAAGGATAACATTTGACTTTTTTTTTCTCCTTGTTTTTCCATCAAAACAGTTTGGGCGGTTTTATGATCCAGTCCGCTTTGGGCATTTTATACTTTTTTATATAACAGATGTTATAGAAATGTGAAAAACAAAGAAATTTGATATCGCAGAAGAGATCCATTGGATTTGTAAAATGGTAATAGAGTTGTTACAGAACAATCGTTTTTCTCTTTCGGAATAGTTTTTCAATCCGAAGCCAAAAGGAAATCAAATGGATATATAGATAATTTCCTAATTTTGAATTACCGTGATAGATATCAGATTACCTACTTACCCAATTCCATTTTTTGTTAGATGCACTTCTATAAACAAAACAATATAAATACCTAATTCTGTTTTCTGTTTTCATTTCCTTCGGTGAGATTAAATACTTTCCGATGAAATTTGGCTGAAATATACCTTAAGCAGTTAACATTTTACCACATCAACTTGAATGCTGAATGGAATCAAAAGTATTTGAAAGCAAAATTTTTCTACTAATCCATAATAAGACTCTTAAGAGATTAAGTATTTGTGAATAAACCAAGAAAAAGCCTTGCTTTCTAGTATTGTTCTCAAAATCCTGTTTTATGAGTTTCACTGTTTAGTTTTTTAAACATTTCAATAATTGCAACTGGAAAATAAAATTTTTCTAAGGTACTTCAAAAAAAATTGGTATCCAAGTTTTTTGAAGTGAAAACCTCTATAGGCCCGTTAGGCGTTTTTGGGAGGGGTAAAATCTTCCCAGCTCGCGATACCGATGACCTCGACATGCGTGTGACGTGTTGCGCATAGTATATCGGTCAGAGTACATGTATTAATACACATATATACATACATATATATATATATATATATATATATATATATATATATATATATATATATATATATATATATATATATATAAAAGAAATCTATTAGTTCATTAATGAATGAGATATAAAATATAAAAATAAGATGAAGCTCTACACCTTTATGCTTTTATTTAGTCGGATACAACCACCCACTAGAAGCGGATCACGTGATTTCAAGCTTGTTAGCTTTCATCAGCGCCACATAAGTGGAAGCTGTATCCAACTAAACAAAAGCAACTGGAAGTAGTCAAAAACTTTGAGACATTATCTACCAGTGGGACACAATTCGCGCCACCTAGGTTTTTGACTACTTCCAGTTGCTTTTGTTTAGTTGGATACAGCTTCCATTTATGTGGCGCTGATGAAAGCTAACAAGCTTGAAATTACGTGATCCGCTTCTAGTGGGTGGTTGTATCCGACTAAATAAACGCATGAAGGTGTAGAGCTTCATCTTATTTATATATATATATATATATATATATATATATATATATATATATATATATATATATATATATATATATATGTATATATATATATATATATATATATATATATATATATATAAGGGTATCTTTCTGCATTCTACGGAAGAAATCTATAAGAATGTTATTTTGATTTTTCTATAAGTTGAAGGATAACGGAGATACGAGGATGGTCCCAAAATGCCACATTTTCAAAAATGCCCTGTATCTTAAAAACTAAGAGGGCTATGAAAATGTTGTCAACGGCATCTTTAGTTTTACGAGAAAGTAGCACACTGCCGTGAAAACCACAACTTTCATCATCTATAAAAATAACGGAGATACCCCGCAAAAGTTCCCACAATGGGACACCCTGAACATCATCTACCATTCAATAACGTTTCTGTCATCTTCTGTGTAATAATACTATGAACATCAAGGTAGGTATAATTATCATGACTTACCTCCCGTGTGTTCTAGATAAATAATCAACAACATATGTGCGATGATTTCACATGTCAATGTCAAAGTTATTACATACCTACATATATACAAATGACACACGATGTAATAAATATTTGAAGGCTCTGGGAGAAATTTCATATGGTCAACATGCAGATCAATCAATATTATGTGTGCATTATTTGTATTCCTTTCCAGCATAATTAGGCTGAAACTAGACCAGTCGGTGGTACTTAAGTGTTCAAACATGGGGAAAATAACCAACTTGGTTAATGTGCGCGGCAGAAATTATTGTTGCTTTACCAAATTTCGAGATGCCGTCCACAGATGTTTGGTTACAAAGTGCAGGTGACATGAATGATGATTAAAAAGGAGCTGAATTGTTTAAATAAAAAAGAAACCGACGAGGCCATCCTTGTTTAATCCCATATTTTGTCAGGTGTACTAACGTTATATAACACCCATTCATTTTTGGACATATTTATTAGCAGGACGGCACCACTGCGCAAAAAAAATCCCAGTATAAGTTTGTATTAATGTAATGGCGAAGAAGAGTAGAATCCAAATTTTATATAAAATATAGGGTGTTCCATTAAAAAAAACATAAGAATAATCTGTCACCATGTTGTAGGACATCCTGTACATTTCTAAATAATTTCAAAATATGGAAATTGAGAGTGCCTATAATTTTTGTGAAATTTATTCCTGTAATAACAGAGTTATCGACCGTGGACACACTATAAAATCACCCTGTATAAATAATGTGTTCTCATTAAATGTTCGTTTTATGTTTAACGCATCAGAATCCATTGATATAAACTTGATTAATTACAATTCTAATAAAATACCAAGATGGATTTTTGCGAGACTTATCTCGCCCGTTGAAAGAGATGGATCTTGCGAGATTATCTTTATTGCCAAGTTTAATATCTGAAACTGGAAAGTATAAATAACTTTTCACTAGAAAAATTACAAAAACCTTACAGGCTCCGATATATAAACACAATGAGTGGAATGAATTTGAAGTTTATGATTGTTTTGAAATAGAGAAAATATAAAATCTTCGGATTTTCCGATAAAATATTTTTTTTTTGGAAAAGCATCTAAGATTTGCACTTCACAAAGGGCTGTACTCGCCGAAAGCTTGATCCCTACGGACTTCGGATGGATTTACATTGCCTCATATATGCTGCACTAAAGTTGAAATTTTATATGTAGCAACATTTCTGCTGCTGTGATAGATAAAGTCAATAAAACCAAATTGGCATCGATCCAATTGAAAGCATTTGCCAAAAGCAACAACACTCATAACATGGAATCAAAACAAATCTAAAAGTTTTTCCTCCATTTCCTACATGATGTTACTTGCAAACTCAATTTAATGTGATGTTCTTTACTTTTTAACCAAATTATTCACAAGGTAAAGGCCAACGAACTTTCAGACAGTGGATTTTCTAAAGATGGTTTCATTCCGTCAAACTATGTACCTAAGTAATTTGAAAAAATGAATCTTCTCACACACTTATTCCACTAGTAATTGTAATAACAGCTCGAAATATCTAACTTGCTCTTGAGCTATTCGTCCAATATTATTATCATTGAAGAATTTTTGTAGTATTTCTTTTTCTACTGACTGGGAGATTCACTATGCGTAAAATCCATCGAAAAAAGAAAACTACCATCTCGGGCAGAGATTAATCATTGTAACTTTAATTTAAAATGATTTCCCGTTTTGTACCCATAACCAAAACAAGGTATGGATGAAATCGTTAAATACTGTAAAACAAAAAAGGAAACAAAGAACTTTCAACACTATCTTTCCGACCACACGGTCAAGGTCAGGGGCATTTAAAATTATTATTCAACATTCGACATCGATACTTCTTATTTAAAACAAAATATCTAAGTACTATAGTGATGATATTTTTTGTTGTTGTCTCTTTCTATTTCTCTGAGTGACACTATTCACTCAGGCAGATATAAAAATTATGTCCATCAAATTGTTGTTGTATTTAGCAGTCAACTACTAAAATGGCGAACTGATTGGAAAGTTAGTTTGGTTTAGATGTCTGGTGTTTTTTTTTCTTGCTTTCAATAGAAAAAAAAGTCACACCTGCAGACCAGAGAAGGAAGCCATGGGTGTAGTTTTTATTTTCATAATACTGGTTATCTATTCCGAAGTATCAAGTTACTGATGAATTATTTAAAATAATGATTTTTTTCTGTGGCGGGAAAAAGTTTGACTTTTTATCTCTATTGACAGGTGACAAAGTATCACTTTTTGTAAAGATACTTTTATCCTATATACACATAAATATGTGCATACCATTTGCTGCTACTACTAATAACTCCAGTGAAGTCACAGAAAACAACTCGAAATAAGACATTTTTTGAAAACAAATAACCAATAAGTTCTGAATTTCGAAATCAAATCAAAGAATTAAATTTACAGATATTTGATTACTTTAAAGGTTTCCTTAGCATAAAAATTAAATTTTGTTGATTTGATCTCAATGTACTGATGTTATAATATTTATTTATATGTTTGCGGGGTAAATACCTTGATTAAAAATGGTTGATATGCAGGTTTTACAAAAGGACAATCAGATAATTTACCTGTAGTTAATATGTTTATGGCTGCGTCATTCATATGTTCCATACAGAGTACCAGAAATTAAATTCTGATCATGTTAATGACTGTTTAAGTGCATCTAACCGTTTTTATACCTATTTCCAAGCAATCAATGATACAAAAAGACATTAGTACATCGACCTAGAAAAGCCAGAGGCAGATTTGACTTTATAAAATAAATTTGGGGCTTTATAATAAATTTTCTTACATATTCAGTTATAAGTGGTAAAGATTTTAGAAGTATTACCATCACTTATGCCAAAATCATCTCCTAGACGTATTAATGAATTTCCAATTCTAATTTCTTTAAGTTAAGTTAAGAATATATGTACAGAATCTATTCTACATTATTTTTGAACTGAATAATTCTGCATAAAATATAATATAATAGGCAAATAGCATGGATGGCTGCGGCGGCTTGACTCGTCTCGAGGCAAGGAGTGACGTCACAGCAGTTCCCGCGCATTTAGCCTCGTTTGAATTAGCTTAGCGAGGGTTACATCTTTAGTAATTTTTTCTAAAATAATTACTGCCATTTGAGGGTATAGGGTGTTTTTATACATAAACACACACGTATTAATGAAATAAAAAAAATATAGGCAAGTTCAAGATATTTCTATGACTATACTCTATGGCCATACAAGCCAAGAAAAGTCGCCACCCACGTTTGGTACCTCGCTGCATGCTATTGTGGGCATAGAGTATATGAATCTCCTCAATTGCTGTGCTAAAAGGATGTTTTCTTGAACATTTACAATTTTAGAAAAAAATGTCCCATCCCCTCCCGTTTCTGGTGGGAAAGGAGATGTTGGTTTTGGAGAATTTTGATTGTGTGACCGTTTCTCAGCAGTTCTTTTTTATTTCAAATGATAGAATGAATAATCACCAACAGAATTTTTTTCTACCAACAGAAATTACATTAAGTATAGTCTATAGAATTTTTTGCTTTTATCGAAGTTTTTCTGCAGATCTGCATTTTTTTCGAAAACCCTGCGAGGGTTATTTTCCGGTGCGCCACTGGATTCATTAACTTCAACCTATTATTGTGTTTAAATCATCCTTCTACAGTTTATAAACAAAAAAAACAAATCTTATTAAAATTGGGGAAATAATGTGATTAAATATCAAGAACAATAAATCAAAATCTCAAGACAATTATAAATCAGGTGTTTATGAATTCACTTGCAATGCTCGAAACTATGCGCTACATCGAAATGTTGATAATTACACATTTTTAATGATCAGTTAATACTATTCCATACCGAAAGGAAAGGATCATTAAAAGAGTCAATTCCAGATTTTGTAGAATTATAAAACAAAATCTACAATCAAATATAATATGTATAATATAGATTTAGTACATATGTACTTAATTAAATGTTATAACCTTTTATTCACGTAATGCTATCGTAAAAAAAAACACCCGAAACCTGAACGGGGTAATATTTCAGAAAATATTTAACTATGAGAAAGTATCCCAACTAGCAAAGGGGATGAAAAATAGCAGTGATGACTACTTGACTTGCCATGGGTCTCCCAGAATCGATTTATAATAGTTAAGGGTTGCGCTAGTTATCTGGGGAATTCGCACAAAGATATTTGGTTTAAATTTAAAGTTTATTCTAAAAGAAATATATTGTCCCAGAATCCAGTAAAGTTACCATCATCTTATTATCTTGACATCTGTGGAGCACATCTTGCAAATAAATTTTGAGCTCGATTTTTCAGCCATTGTACAGCAAGTTTAATATTCACAAACATGTGTAGAAGTTTCGATGACAATACGATAAACATTTGGAGCAAGAGCAGATTGCATGTATAAAAAACTCTTCTTAACATTTCTAAAGCATTTCGTCCTGTTTATTCGATCCGCCAGTTTTTCATTATATCTGTTTATTGTTTTCGATTCTACTTCATGACTGCTATGACAACTTTCGATCTGACAGGCAATCAAGGTTTTTTAAATAAATATTAGGTTCAGCGCATGTGCCCCTTTTTTATGTGAAATAAAGACAATTTTATCTTACACATACTTGCGTTTTACAAGTGGCTCCTATAAAGCCGAATTTTAACTACAAAATCTCACTCCAGCCTTCACTGATGTTTCTTAGAAGAATTTAATCAATATATAATATTCGTATAAAACATTAACTTTATATTTATGTTGCATGCTTATGCATGTTATCAGTAATAAATTACCTGAGAAGTAGAATCCAATGTTTTAATTACCAGATAATTCTTAATTAACTCAATTAATTGCTCAATTAGGATACTCAATCTTCAACCAAATAAGATCTTCAATATACCTAATATACCCTATATTTCCTGATTGTATTATTAAATTAACCCTGAAGGTCAGATCTGGCCATCTATTAGTTTTAATATTCAAGTATATTAGATGGATTCGTTTAATGTTTATAATGTTGAGAAATTATTTTTAAATATTCTATTGATCTTAGACATATAAGAATATAGTTATTCACATAAATTCAGCTTTTTACTCTTGTTTTTCCTAGAGGAAGATGGGTTACCTATATTTATCTAAATAATGGTTATTAAATTGTTTTCCAATTATGATAATCTCTTAATTATTTTTCATGGTTACATAGATATACCTATTATAAATATAAATTTATTGAACAATAAAATTATCAAATCTCACTCATAATAATTCTAAATTTAAACGACTATTATTCGTCACTGGAATAAAATCATGCAACAACGATGAATAATAACCACGAAAGAACAAAGCTTTTATTATTTTTATTTTACTACAAGTAATATTTGTTTAGACTATTTATTTTTTCAATGACTTGGGGGACATGGTAATCATAACTTCTGGCAGCAACCACCATGTTATTATGCTTTTGTAGTAATTTGTCAGTCTAAAATATTGTCTGAAGTCTGAAATAATAATATTCTCATTTAATGAAACATAAATGATTGTTGACTCTGTGACTAATATCATTTTTAGTATAGATCTGCGCAAAACGCAAAACGCAAAAAGAATAAATAATATATTCACGCAAATGTGAGCAATGTGAGCATAGGCGTGCGAAAATGTGTGGCGCATGGTGAATCTGTCGCCAGAAAAATGATTCTACAGTTAGTTGCCTTCGCTGGAAATCAGTAGGTACCTAAAGCAATGTTGAACGCATTTTGCAAACATTTTATTCCGCAATCGTTATACAGTCTTGAAGGTTATGTTGCTTTCTCGGTAAAGGTGAGAGAGATTCTCGGCTGGTGCATGATCCAAACATTGCCACGACTAAATCAGGGTGCTATCTTTTCGAGTGAAATTGATTGCAACTGTATGCCTGCGTGCTTTTTTTATTTAAACTAGTTATAAGATGCTTATAAAAGCAAAGTTATGGTCGATTTCACATATCCTTCTTGTAGTTAGCTAAAGCTATTGATGATTTTCAACAATGAAATTCAATTTTGTACAGTAACAGTAAACTAAATCTTATGCCATTACAATCTCGAAATATTAAATTATTATAAAATGTTCACAATCTTCAACGAATGAATGATTGATGGAACATATTTTTCTTTCTTGACGTTCAAAAACTCTAAACACATTCTAAGCAATGGAATATTTTTTTCGCCAGATACTTCCAGAATGTCGATAAATCAGTTGGTCCTTACGATTGTTATTAATCGATATTAATAACTCAGAAATAAAAACAGGATATTTATAAAAAATATACTTAATTATTACGAACTTTAGACTTTTTTTAGAAACGGGACCTGTCTATATATAGGAATAAATATATAATGAAGAGTAAAAAAATCATCAAATAATATGTATGGGAAAACACAAATCTCAATTAAGAAGTAATTTGTTTATAATAGAAAAAAAACTTAATATGTTCTATAAATAGAAGAAATACTTATACCTACATATTTAATATGTGAATATGTCAATAGTTATGATTTATTAATGCATGTATTTTATGTATTATATCTATATATACTTAAATGATAGATCGTGTAAATTAACGTTACAACTGGGTAATTATATAATTGTTATTAACATTCCTCCATAGATGGAGTTATAAATATGGAAGCAAGTTAGTTAGCAGTAATTTTAATCGAATAGATAGGTATAAGTATCAATGCATTCTATGTTGGAGGAAATCATTAAAAAAGCAATAAAACTTTGAATAAAAATGTTGGTAGATACGTCTACAAGTATTTTTTTTTCCTTCAAGAGCTCTACCTTATTCGTTTCAAATTATTGTATTAAAATTTCCCCCACTCATTACCGCCATATATTGGACCGGAGCAAGATTCTTACTAGTAGTAGATTTAAAATAATAGATAATAAATTCAAAATATACAGAATCAAACATAAAAATGATAGTTGTGGTTCTGAAAAGAACCGTTTGTTAGATATAGATAAAAAATTAAGAGAATATCTTGGGCCTTATTACGAAACTCGTGTATTTTGTAATTACTTGCGTATACAGTTAAACTTTAATTTAAAAGTTATTTCTATATGAAGTTAATAGCGAATTACGTTTTATTTCACTTGACTGTAAATTTTGACAAATAACGAATTAAAATAAATTCAAATTATACAGAATCAATTATAAAAATGATAGTTGTGGTTCTGAAAAGAACCGTTTGTTAGATATAGATAAAAAATTGAAAGAATTTCTTGACCCTTAATAGGGAACTCGTGTCTTTTGTAATTACTTGCGTAATTCTACAGTTAAACTTTAATTTAAAAGTTATTTCTATATGAAGTTAATAGCGAATTACGTTTTATTTCACTTGACTGTAAATTTTGACAAATAACGAATTAAAATAAATTCAAATTATACAGAATCAATTATAAAAATGATAGTTGTGGTTCTGAAAAGAACCGTTTGTTAGATATAGATAAAAAATTGAAAGAATTTCTTGACCCTTAATAGGGAACTCGTGTCTTTTGTAATTACTTGCGTAATTCTACAGTTAAACTTTAATTTAAAAGTTATTTCTATATGAAGTTAATAGCGAATTACGTTTTATTTCACTTGACTGTAAATTTTGACAAATAACGAATTAAAATAAATTCAAATTATACAGAATCAATTATAAAAATGATAGTTGTGGTTCTGAAAAGAACCGTTTGTTAGATATAGATAAAAAATTAAGAGAATATCTTGGGCCTTATTACGAAACTCGTGTATTTTGTAATTACTTGCGTATACAGTTAAACTTTAATTTAAAAGTTATTTCTATATGAAGTTAATAGCGAATTACGTTTTATTTCACTTGACTGTAAATTTTGACAAATAACGAATTAAAATAAATTCAAATTATACAGAATCAATTATAAAAATGATAGTTGTGGTTCTGAAAAGAACCGTTTGTTAGATATAGATAAAAAATTGAAAGAATTTCTTGACCCTTAATAGGGAACTCGTGTCTTTTGTAATTACTTGCGTAATTCTACAGTTAAACTTTAATTTAAAAGTTATTTCTATATGAAGTTAATAGCGAATTACGTTTTATTTCACTTGACTGTAAATTTTGACAAATAACGAATTAAAATAAATTCAAATTATACAGAATCAATTATAAAAATGATAGTTGTGGTTCTGAAAAGAACCGTTTGTTAGATATAGATAAAAAATTATAAGAATTTATTGACCCTTAATAGGGAACTCGTGTCTTTTGTAATTACTTGCATAATTCTACATAACGAATTAAAATAAACTCAAAATATATAGAATCAAACATTAAAATAATAGAAAAGAAATTTAAATATTTTCTTGACCCTTATTACTTGAAACTCATGTATTTTGTAACTGTTCTTGGTTCCTTCACTTACAGCGTTTTTTTGTTTGTATTTTCAAGATTTTTTTTGTTTATTAAAAATGTACAACGCGAATGATATTTACTGAATATTCAAATGCAGTGCCCTACAGCCGGTAACTCAACGTAAGCTAGAAAAGTTATGCATTTTTTAAGGTCTTTTGTTTTCGTATAGGTATACCGCTAATATTTTATTAATTCGAATGTTCAACTGTCCAATCCAATCATATTTATGAGAATTATTTCATCATTCGATATAATTACATAATAATTTCATAAATTCCAAATATAATCGATACTTCCTTGAATTTGCAGTATGAGTTCATTACTGAGAGGCTAAATGAGTTTCGTGGAATAAAATTAATGGTTTATGAGCACCGAGACTGCAGCTGCCGAGGATCTATTCAATTTTAATTGGGAGGATTTTAAATCAATCAAAAATTACGTTTTAATGCGTTATTAATAATAGGACTTCTAAAGAACTTCCTGAATTGAGCTGGAAATAGATGATAATAAAATATGGATTTTGTTCATGGAATATTCTCAATAATGAGAGAGCGCTTCTTAAGAAGTAGGGATGATTTAATAAATAATTCAAATAAATTCCCCAAGTAGTTAAAAATAAGGACATTCCGAGGAGTTTAATATGTGACCATTTTTAGGATTCCGTGCCAAATTGGCGAAAACGGAACCGTATCTCATGAACAGTGACAGATATAAAGTGGATTTTTTCTGCTACAATGGTACGGAACCCTTTGCGTGTGAGCTTGACTGACACTTGGCCGCATTTTATTTAGATGAAAAAAAAATCTTTCAAAATTGTATGTGAATGTTTACTGAGCAAAATGAGCAGGAAAACTTAATAACAGACTATCGAATTTATTATGAAGTTGATTAAAAAATAAGGATTTAAAACGCTATTATACATTTCATTATAAGATACAACTACAATAATTCTTAGAGTTTAGTGTGTAAGCCATCTCTATATACATTATTTATTGACAAATATATTGCATCGTACCTACATAATATATATATAGTATATATTTATGTTATATATCGTATCGTGATAACGCGAATAATAACCCCTTTATAGGCAGTCATACATCAAAGTTATGGATCCAATAAATGGATTGTATGATATCGGCGTGCAGAGTATATATTATACAGTATCGAACAGCCTAATGGAATACTTACATGCATTACATATTTCAATTATTTTACACATTTAGAAAAACAATCCTGTGACATGTCAATTGTAGATCATTAAATGTCATCTTGCAACCACAAAAAATTATACACTGAACACCCTTCTATACTACATGAGATGCATAGAAAAAACAATCATTTATCATCTGAAACTTGGACCTTAACGTACTTGGTGCTGTATTAATCAAAAATGAGTTTAAAGTGGCCAATGCGAAGTCCAGATATAAATCCAACTGAGCAACTTGGGGATATGTCAACTCCTCAGTATTATCCAATTTTCGATGACTACTCAAGTAAGTAAACACATGTTTTTTTTCTGAATTGCTCCAAATTTATAATATACATATATTTCAATTCAATTTCAATTCATTTTCAAACAATTGGTTTTGTTTAGCGAGTAAAACTAGTTACCCCAGATATTATTATACAAAACGGTAAATAGAATTGGTCAACGGTTAAATTAGCATATCATATAATATATATATATACCTATATAAATAGATTTATTCATCTACCTATTAGTTTTAGTTTTAAGTTTCATATAATTTGTTGACCTAGAAGAACTAATGGAAAATTGACATAAAGCTTTTTTTCATTCAAGTATTGGTGAATTTATGGTTATACAAAATACTTATCTAATCAATGGATAATAATTTAACTCTATCTTGGAAATCATGAGCCTTGGTACTAAATTTATTATTTGCAAAACTTAACATTTTACTAATAATTTCAATAAATTAAACACTTAGTAAGCATACATATACAGTGTGTCCTAGAAGTAACTTCTAAATTCATTTGAAATTTGTAAAAAACGCTCGGAATTACATAAATGCGTTTTTTGTGGTAAATTTGTGCCCAAAAATAAGTTTTTTTAATAAACCGGTTGGAGTTTGGCTAGGTATAGGACATGGTATATGAAACATATCTAGAATTCAATTCAAAGTTGAAAAAATTGAAATTAAATAAAGATAAAGTGTTTTCCTTTGAAAAAAAAATTATGGTTATAACTTATTTTTGGACTACCCTGTAAATATGTATGTATGATTTTAATATAAAAAACGGTATTATAAAATAAAAATCGAACGGTCCGAGCGTTTTCCAAAAATCATCAACAATGGGACGCACTGTATATGCATATAACGAGTAAAATAGTATTAAATATTGCTAAAACAAAATATTTCCACTTTACACTATACTTTATTTGTGCACGTATATAAATAGCCGATAATTTGTTAATTTACGTGATAAAAAATATTTTTAGAATAAAACAAATTATTATAATTCTTGCTTCTACGATTTTAATTTATCGAAAGGCAATTGAAATTAAAATTAATTTCCATATTCAATAAAAAGTATGTTTTTTATCTTCTATAGTTTCAGAAAAACTGCATTCAAACTATTCAATGTAATTAATGTCTTGACGATTATTGACCAACCACGTATATTTCTAAGAGATGCCATAATTATTGTCCCAACTCTAGAATGTTAAGGAATAACCACAATACAATTCATAGAAAACACCGATAAATAAAAAGTTAACAAAAAACAAGAGGGCTTTGTACTTTGCATACCTTAAAAACATTTACAGCCGTATTCATAATCCAATCTTAGTTCGGTACTAGCTCGTACCGTATTCAAATAAAAAACAAAACACTATTCTTAAGAGTCCTAAACCTAATTTAAGGTTAGGTTAGTTAGATTGCAGCACAGTCCTCATTTACGAACTTGGATTGAAGGTTCTGGTAGCCACAAACCTCCGCACTTAATTTATAGTAGCTTACTTAAGTTTCGATTATGGATTCGGCTGTTATTGTTTATTTCCTGACTATTCTTCAATAATTACAGTTCATTCGAATAATATCGACAAAAGCTCCTAAAAAGTTATACTTAAATATGTCCGTTACAAATGTCAGCATAAGTGTACTTAATTACTTACTTAAATTTTAATTGAGATAAGGGAATAACAAATCAAAGCATATTTTATAATTTTAAATAATAAAATTGACAATATGATATATCGGATATCAAGAAGCATTCAAGCACATTCAAGTCTCGATTTAAGTCCTTATAACATGTTAGCCAGAAACTTTCAGCCGTTTTATGTCAGTGAAATTATTGAGGATTGTGACTGTACTTATAACTGAAAATTGTAGAATCTCACTCGTATTCTCTCGAAATGTGCCTTATATTGAAAAAGTTCCGCTTCAGTAAATATGTTATGTAGCTGGTTTAGCCCAAACTGATGTATTTATTTGGATTGAGTGTTTTTAACGTTCGCCTCTACGATGAATTTCGTCGAAAAAGTTTTATCACTCAATCGATAAACATGATATTAAAAAAGTTTTCTTATAATGTAATAGCCTCACGATCTTTTGAATCTATGTGCTTGATACCATTGAAAATGTATAAAATACTATACACATGTGAACAAAGGCACTGTTAGATTTGAGTGTATACATATGTACTATGATGATTTCGAGGTATTTTGGCTCTCATCAGAATGCGGTAGGGCAATCAATGACCCTTAGTTGGTAAGTGGCAGTGAACTCTTTAATTAATATTGAGGCGATCTAGGCTTTGTTGCAAGCCTATTCAGAAACAGTTTTTTAAAAGTCATTATTCTGCACAGTAATTTCACTGTTCCACCTAAAATTTGTGATACTTTAGAAACTATCAGATAGATCAGTTTGCAGATTTTTTGACCATTCGTTAGGTATATGTTATTATATCTTTATATATATAAATCTTCTGTTCTTGTCTATGTGACTAAACTCCTCTTAAATGGCTGAACCAATTTTAATGTTTTTTTTGTGTGTATTCAAGGGGATTCGAGAATGGTTTAGATTCACAATTGGACCTGATAGATGGCGCCGTTTTCGGTATGTCAAACGGCTAGACCGATTGGGATGAAATGAAATTTTCTATGTATATTCCAATCGGTCCCTGGATGATTTAAAAACACAATTGAACCCGGCAGGTGGCGCTGCTGTCAGCATATCGCTTAAAGCTTTTCCGGGCACGACGTCTGCTGGGACAGCTTTATAAGATTCATTTGATGATATAGAAGCTTGAAACGTTTTATTAGGATAAATTCACTTGATTATGTTTGTTTGATGCCATTTAATTATAGTTTAGTTGTAGTATAAAATAATCAGAAAATGTTCACTTTGTTGAACAATTTTTATACTTAAATAAGTAAATATGAGCACAACACCTCAAAAAAAAATCGGAGTAGTGATGAAAACAGAGTCAAACAACTTCCTCTACGGTGGCGTCTAGTAATCCAAAAATACCTAGGAAGGTATATGTATTGTAAGACAGTTTCTATCTCGGTTTTTATAAATAAATAATTTCTGATGCACCACAGAAAAAAACTGAGAAATGATAAAACATGGTCGAACGATTTCCTGTACAGTGGCGATTTGTAATCCGAAAATATCTACATAGTTGTAGAATCTTTATAAATAATTTGTGATGCATAGTTCAGTTCTAAAATATCCACTTTGTCAAATAATTTTGTGAAAGCATATTTTATTTATTTAGAACAAATTTGGGGGGCTGAAAAGTTCTGTGAAGTTGGCAACGGAATTTTCGAAAATTACATATTTCGTCAGAGTTCCTGGTAGATATTAGATAGTTCAAGATTATTTTTGAATTTTGAATAGTTCTATTGACTCATGTGTAAAAAAATCGAAAAATTCCAAAATGGTAGTAGCAACCACTTTTGCAAAAATTAAATATTTTTTCGGAGTTCCTGGTAGATATTGAATAGTTGTTGAGTAGTCTGTGATTTTTTTATAATTTTATGGAATTTCGGGAAAAAAATAAAATACCAAAATGAGGACAACGACCACTTTTTCTCCCTCTTTAGTATTCCAAGAGTTCTGTCGAAAATACTAATACCATTTGTCTGTAGAATTAGATATTTATAAGATAATAAAAAAAATTAAATTTTATTTTATTTCTTCCATTATTCAAGGAAATTTGGAAAAATATAAAAAATAAAAATGTTCTCTTCCAAGTTCATGCTAGAATTCTAAGAGTTCTACCGAAAACTTTAAACAGAACCATTGTCGGTTTTTTTTGGTTGTTCAATAATTTAGTTTTTTTTCGAATATCTTACAAATAACTAAATCTACCAACTCCGATGAAATATTTATTATTTTCAAAAGTGGTTGCTACCCCCGTTTTAGTAATTTATATTTTTTTCACGTACCTACCTAATTCAACAGAACTATTTCAAATTCATTTAAAGTACTCTAGAAGTATTATATCTACGAAGAACTCCGATGAAATATATAATTTTCGAAAATTCCGCTGCCAACTTCAAGGCCTGGGATGAAACATGGTCAAACAATATTTGCTTTATAACTTTTAATTCTTAATTCTACAAACGGAAGGTCTGTGGATGTGCTATTTGTACTAATTAGAGTCTGGCATCCCCGCAGAAATTTGTGTTTTTCGCAGCAAAGTGGTATTTCCCATTTGTTCCACGTACCTACCTAATTCGACAGAACTATTTAACATTCGCAAATTCGGTTGCCAACTTCAATAACTTCCTAACAGGAAACAATAACAATAATTATTATGAATGGATTCAAGCATTCAGTAAGTAAATTCAAGACCTATTATATCCCCTTTCACCTGTTATAAAATAAATACATCGCTACAACAATGTAACCAACGTAGAACGTATGTAAGTATGTTGTATCCCTTTCGGCGGTTTCCGAGATTGTATTTATACTAGCATAATAAATGTGATTGAAATGTGAATAATATATTATAATATTACAATCTATCCTTAGGGTATTCCAAAGCAAAATGGAACTAGTAGTACCTAGTAGTGTTAGACAACTTAAATAATATAACATCAAGGTAAGTTAAGATTTAAACCTTTATAGGTAAGTATTCTACCATTTTGATAGAATTTCAGGAGATTGAAATTAGGTGTATGTAAAGCTCTATTCAATTAGGGCCACGGAATTTGTAAACCACTTCTATGCGGTATTATTATGTTTTTCGACTGGGATTAAGTTAAACGCAAGATTCAAGTCGATTATCAAATTTCAAATAAAAAAACTACCAAAGATACGATCATACTATGAATTTTCACGTGTCGTGTTGGTAACACAGCCCAAACACTTTTCAATTATTTGGCTTTGTTCACCAAATTAAAATTTGTACCTACTACCCAGGAATAATAGCCAAGCAATTTTAAAAAGTTTTCGACAACATCAATGAAATTTTTAATATGTTTATATACCTAGTGCCGGAAACTGGACATAAATATTGCCACAAACAAATGTCAGTGCATAATACACTAGGTAGTAATATGTACCAGAATAATAATAATATGAATTTTAATAGCCACTAAATTTTAAACAAAACATAATATTGTGACAGACGGTGAATTTAAGGCCGCTTTTAACAAATACACCAAAATTACACTCTCATATAGCTTTTGACTCTTGTCCAAAATTCACATAGGAAGGTACATAATTACTGCAATAAAATATTTGTGACATTATTTTGTCATCAAAATAGCGATAGTTTTGATGTAATAAAACAAATAACTAATAATGTAACCATAATAATAATAATAATTATAATACACGTGTTCAGAAAAAAAAAACAAAATGATGAGATCATTATAATAAATGCATATAAATAATATATTATATAGAAATTTCGTATGACCTTCATCAGTGTATTTAATAATAGTAGGAAAAGAACTTTCTCAACGTAACAGATACCAGTAATATAAAAAAAACACTAAACTGATACTAGTACTAAAACTTACCATGTGTTTGAAAATAACGGTGTTAGAATTTTGATGATGTTTGACCAGGCTATAATATGAATCTTCGCTTTTATAATCCTTCTACTACTTAGTTATACACTGCTCTGGCTACTATAAGTAGGTACTTCTCTTTCACGTGATAGAACACTTAACTTACAAATATACTGGTAACTGGTATATTATAGGAGGCTATTTTTAACTTTTGTTATTTCAACAGGCGATAAAAAACTCGCACTCAATGTATATATATGTGATATTTACAAATTGTTCAAACACAGCACCCATAAACTTTCTTTAAAATTTCATCCGTTCACAGTATTATTAATATTATTATAATAATATATTATAATCCTTCACTTCGCTAATATGTATATTATTTTATATACACGTCGGAAAGATCACAGTAATGTAACAAAGCACTTATTTATTTTTACCATATCATTACATAGTGTAAACATCATTTAAATCACCCAACAACTTCTCTCTTCAATGTGAAATAAAAGTTTTTCTATAAGCGATTTATATATAAAGTTATTCAACAACTAAACACTAAAACACAAACAACTATCAAGTAATATGATTTGGAATTTTTATTCTCACACAAAGTTGTATCAAGAAAACTTTTTGACGTAAATTTTTATATTACGGCTTTTTCTTCAACCAACGAAGAAGATCTGATAACACACAGGACACACAGACTTATACTCGCTCGACACCGACTGGCTCATTCGAATTGACTCTATTTCGATAGCCTGTTGAATGTTTTTCTTCAAGATCATACGCACTTAAAGGATTGTGTCTTGTGTCTACATCTTATTTAACAAATAGCAAACTAACAATGACACTATCTGAAAGTTCTGAGCGCCATCTAAGAACTACTAGCAGAACACGTTTCGTTACTTTCTACAATTCACAGAGATAAAATTGAAGGAAACTGTTTTGTTATTAATGGCCCCCAGAATAACGTGTATGGTTAGTTGCCTAGTTTTTTTTTTCTTTTTCAAATTTCCAAACCAAGTATATAGCTCATATTAATATATAAGGGTCTATTTGAAAAAAATCGTGATAGTTAATCCTATTTGATACCAACATCTGATTTTTGATTAACTGAAGGAAAAGGGATGCGGCACAAACGTCCAGAAAGGAATTTTAATTTAATTTTGAGAATTGTTTTGGATTCATTTTGTAGGTGGTTTTCATTTTGAATGTTGTAGGGTTGACATTGACAATTAGGTATAATAAAAACAAAATAAGAATATCATTTGTGGTCTTTGAGACTGAGATACAATATTTCCAATTTCGTTTATCTGAAATCGAGAGATAAATATAAAACGAGTCGAAAGTTATACTGATTGCAGGATCACTAACTTTCAACAAATGTTGTAAAGTTTGTCTTCCTTTTCTTTATTATATTGAGGGATTCTGCACCTCCATAAGTATTTCCACCATTCTTTATGATATAAAATGATTTATATCGTTATTATTTATATATATTTATTGTTCAAAATTGAAATAAACACTGTACTAAAATTGTTTTGTTTATTATTTAATTTTCAGTGGCTATAGTGTCCAATCAATTATACCAAAACCACAGCTTACCATGGTAAACTATGTTATATTTCTGTGACACTTGATTATTATATTTGTGTTTCACAAACGATTTCTTATAAATTGAGTAAAATATAGAGAATGTAAGATCTATTTTCAAGACGTGTTGGCTAATCGGTGTTAAATATTGGGTCACAAAAGAAAACAAACGCGTCCCAAATGATTCACAAACGATCTGAATCAACAGAAATTTAGGAATATATTTTTTTTAATTCGTGTTGGCTATTTGGTATATAGTTCTTTAGTATCTATTGTAATCTATTGCATATAAGTAGCCATCTAGTATTCAAAGATCAAACTTTTTTTTTCAGAAAAGAGGTTCCTGTAATATATATTACACTAAGATTCTTTTGATTCCTGTGCTGGTCAGCAGATGACGCGTTCTATATAGTAGAGATTTCTTTCAATTTTCATATTAGGCTATGATACGAGCATTAAATAAATGAAGCCCAGTTTTATTTATTCATAATATAATTATATTGACAATGAAAAGCTACTGGTTTTTCGTTCTCATAACAAAAATAAAATCATGAATCAAACATGTGGTACCATCTAGCGACAGAACAAATAACAGCTCAAGAGCGTTTATAGTACTAAATAGTATCCTTCACCGAATTAACATGATTGATAAATATTGCTTACTAGTTACACCGCAAGGTATTGATAGAAATCGGATTAAAAAAACGATGAATCCGCAAACTTGGATTCAGCGCTGCGGCGCTGCGTTCTACGTAAATACATGTAGACAAGCACAATAATAACTCAACTACTCTCAACTCAACTCAGTAGCTTTGTGTTATCTCAACGATAAACATGACTGGGTAAAATGAACACTTTATTCATTTAAAATCGTTCCTAACTATTATTTTTTCTTTATCTTTTTTCTTAGTCCACCTGAAACAGATTTAAGGGCGGAAACGCAACTTGAAAGCAAAAACTACGATGGCATCGTTTTGGTGTCAACACCAAACAGACAGATTAAATGCTCCGAAGTACTCAGATCAGCAATTTCTGAGGCACAGGCGTGCGATGCCGCCCTCGAGACTGAAATGGCGGTGATACCATTACCAAAATGGAATAGTCGATTGGTGCATGCACCCACAGGACCCATTGATGCCGATTATGAGGATGTTAGGGTGTTTAGGAGGACAGCATCGGCTGGTATGAAAAGGGCATTGAGGGCTGGTTTGAAGCGACCCCTGTTGGTATTGGAGGTGGACAATGAAGAGTTTGAGAATGCTGAGCTGGTTGCATTGCTGGGAGCTTTGGAAGCTTTATATACTGTGAGTATTTTTTTTATCGAAATAAATGAGAGAATATAAAGAGTCAAGTTTATATAGCTTATAAATTTTCAATCGGATATTTTTGAATATTAAAAATTTAATAAATACGTTTAATGTTATACTTATTGAAGAATTAAAAAAAAATCGGAAAAATTTGGATAGGTAGTTTTCCTTCTCTTTATTGCCTTCCTGATAATCTTTATTCAATATCTTATCAAAAAACTTTCCTCAATGATACTTCTCGATAAGCACTAGGGGGTCGGCAATTTCTTAGTACCTATTTTTTTTAAAATACTGAAGTAATTTTTAATTTTAATTTATGTAAAATTAATAAATTATGTATTAAAATGGTTCGTTTCCGATAACTGTGGCGCCATGATTTAACGGTATTTTCTGATAAAACACCGCAAAATAAGACGATAATATTGACCCCTTTTTGTTCCAACAAGCTTGCGGGATGTTGGAGCAAAAGAGGTGTCGGGTGGGGAAAAAAATAAAAATTCGCAAAATCACTGTAGACACCGTCTCCACGAGCCATTTTCTTCATAAATTGCCATTTTAATTGGATATGTAAACGCATTTTACTTCATGGTCAGCCGCCATTTTCTCCCCACTCAACTTCCCTTTTGCTCCAACATCCCGCAAGCTTGTTGGGACAAAAAGGGGCCAATATCTCCAGATGGAGACTAAAACTCTAAAATTGGTATTCTTGACTTTCGTCTTATTTTGGGGTGTTTTATCAGAAATACCCGAGGAAATACCGTTAAATCTTGGCACAACGGTAATCGGAAAGTCCCAATTAAAATATATACTTTTTAATGGTCCTACACGTCACGGAATAAGTATAGGATATTTTTGATTAAATTTATAAAATTGAGTGGTCCCTAAAACCTTTTTTCGAATGAGGTGGAGAGGGATTTTTAGTCGGATATTGAATATTTTTGATTTCCAGCAAAATATATTTCCTGATTTCCAATATCATGATGATTACGCCCTATAAATTGTTAATTTTAATAATAATATATTTCGATAATAAAAGAATTTAAGTATAAAATTTTGATTTGGAATTCCATTTGCTACAAAAAGAGGTACCCTTGATTTCATTCATGGAAGCATTTGATTTTGTTCTTATAAAAATGAAAAATAAAGTCAATAATACTATTGTGATCAAAATTATTAAACTTGCTATTCACACTTTTTTCAGCTTTTGAAATAATTTCTTCTTTAATTTCTGTTGGTATGTACATTTTTTATGTTATTAGAAATGAATTTTCTTGAGAGGTGATAAAAAAGCTATTCAAAAGATAGACATTACTTTATTTAATTTGTCATATCAAACTTTTTTTAATTAATCAACAATTTTATACCTACCTAAATTCCTTTTATCCACTGACGTAGAAAATGGAAATATGAAACAAAAGTAAAAAAATATGTTCCTTTCAATTCAATTTCTATAAAGGGAAAAATACCTGATTATCATCTATTAGATACATCAGGTCCATAATATAGTCCAAGAGCTGACAGCAAAAAACTTGACCGACCGATTAACAGAATAAAAAATTGGGAATTTGTCTAACTAACTTTATACAGCCGTATTCATAGAGCTTCCTTGAGGAATGAGGTTTCCTTGTTCCTTATTCCTCGTTTCATAAACATTCAGTCATCAAATAAGGAACCTTATTGGCTCCTTATCTCAAGGAATCTCTCGTGGTTCCTTGAGGGAGCCAACCTAACCTCAAACCAGAGAGAAGGTATAATAACAAAACAAATTCTCCCTGATTATAACCTCTAAGCAGACCATTTTGAACTTGTGGAAAAATAACTTAAGCACACGTTCAAATTTTCTTTGAAAATGATTATTTGGATAAATTCGACGATGAATTTGAGGACGAAGATATTCGGTGGCTACTTATTAAAAGGTACATCCGCAACATGGAAGATCCATTCGATTTTTTTGACGATGTTCCTTTCCGAAAAAGGTACAGATTCAAGACTCACTAAAAGAGCTGTTGTCGACAACTCATTAATGCCAAATTAAGGAAATTAAACCGTCAAGGTCTGCCTGTTTCTTCCTTGCCTTTGATGCAGATTGGTGCAGTAGGTGATCCATTCTCATAGTTGGTTTGTGGTGATTTGCGTGTCGAGTTTCCAAAATTTCATACTCTGCTGTCCATATATTTATTTTCTACAGATCCATTCCGTTCAAATTATAAAAATCAATTCTCGAACAACTAACCTCACAAATGAGAAATGAACAGGAGGCGTGGCCTAATTTATTTAGTGATTAACGATGTTGCTATTAGAAAGTTACAAAAATCCCTAGAAAATGTCTTTGAAGGAAGCGTTGACATCTGACTCTGAAATGAGGCTATCTTTATAATTTGAGGAACCCTCAATGAAGGCTTACTCAGCACTTAAGATGAGGACGGACTATGAATTGGTATACCTAGTTGCTTTAAGATAAAAATCTACGCACTTCACGATTTTCCTTATGGTCAATGTTCAAAGTAACATTTCCAAAACATTTTATTCTGTTATTCATTTGGTCAGGTTTTTTTCTTACCCAGCTCTTGACCTAAAAACATTTCTGATATAAATGTTTATATTATACATTGAAACCGCGATCAACAATGTAGGGGTATATATAATTCAAACAATTAGTACATACATGTACAACTAATAAAATTATTACTGATAACAATGATAATTATATGAAATATCAATATTTAAATAGCTATTGAAGAATTCATTCGAAATGTGATAAGCGAGTCAGTTTGATATTATTGTAGTGGATTATCAGTTAATATTTTTCCATAATAAAAACGCAGACATGTTTATGATATTCTAGAATAGGAGAGAATATAAATAAATATATAGAGATGAGATGCTTTGTAATTGAATTGGCATAAATGAGAATTAGTATTCAAGTCCGACCAAGGAATGAAAAAAAAATGTCCACAGTGATATTTTTAATTATTTAAATTAATTATACATGGACGTTGAATAATCATATTTAAAGTTTAGGTATCTTTAGGAATTCTTTATGATTCTGTTTTGGAAGTATTATTGTTTTCGATTCAGTTTTGGAATTATTTCAATTTATATAATGCTGTTGAGCATTATGAGTCACATAGGCGCAGGTAAGGGTAAGGTGCAAGTATTGGCTTCAAATTTTCTATTACATTATAAGTATTTGCTTTATGATTTTAACAGCTAAATAACACTTATATGTATATTAGTAGGTACTTGTAATTTTGCAATAATACATTATCGTCTTTGAAGTCGAATATAATCATAGATAATTAAAATATTATCATTGCTAATGATGCCAGATGTGATAAACGAGGTTCAAAGGCGATAGTATATTTTGATAAGTATAAATCATTGATTAGAGCCGAGATAGTTTGGTACTTGAGATATTTCTATGAAATAAATACCTTAAAAAACTAGAACCAACTTCATTAAATATTGCACTGAAAAGTATAAATTAACAACATATAATGTAGGAAGTCATGTTCTTATTAGATACTCTAGATAAATAAAAAAAGAAACGAAAAAGTGACTTCGATAAAAAAAATATATCCCCTAACACGGATTCGATCCTGCTTCCTAACCAACTAAAAGCCAGATCACTATCCCAACCGGCCACGGTGTCGTTTATAAAGGGTTTTCCAATAAGAGGTGTTATTTTGATATTCAAAGAAAAATGCCATTTTTTATTATAAATCATCAGATGTTTATTTCATTACAAAGAGGAAGGTATGCCGTTAATAGTGGAAAATAACATCAGGCAAATGACCACCACGGCCACGCTTACAGGACAAAATCTTTTTCATGAAATTTTCCATAACTAAATCGCAAAGTGGCTGCTCTATGTCCTCGATAGCCTCACGAATTCCATCTTTGAGGTCTTGAATCGATACTGGGCTGTTGGCGTAGACCTTCTCCTTCACGTAGCCCCAAAGAAAGAAGTCGCAAGGTGTTAAATCACAAGATCTCGGTGGCCAATTGTGATCACCTCTTCGAGAGATAACACGGTCCGGAAACTTTTCCCTTAAAAGATCAATGGTTTCGTTGCTTGTGTGGCACGTAGCGCCGTCTTGTTGAAAGTGAACGTTGTCCAGATCAATACCATCCAATTCCGGCCATAAAAAATCGTTAATCATCTCTTGATAGCGCAATCCATTCACCGTAACTGTTGCGCCAGCCTCATTTTCGAAAAAGTAAGGTCCAATGACTCCGCCGGACCATAAACCGCACCAAACAGTCACACGTTGAGGATAGAGAGGCTTTTCAACAATAACTCTTGGGTTTTCTGAGCCCCAGATGCGACAATTTTGCTTGTTGACGAAGCCACCGAGGTGGAAATGTGCCTCATCACTGAAGATGATTTTTCGATGGAATTCCGGATCATTTTCATGCATTTCAACGACCCAATCAGCAAAGTCACGACGCTGTTGATGATCGGCCGGCTTGAGTTCTTGTGTTAACTGGACTTTATAAGCCTTAAGACCCAAATCTTTATGCAAAATACGGTGTAATGACGTTTGTGGAATACCTAAGATCAAAGAACGACGAGGAATGGACAAACCTGGGTTTTCTTCAACACTTTCGGCTACAGCAGCAATATTCTCGGCTGTTCTTGAGCGACGTGCACGGGTTTTATTCTTCTCATCACTAACTTGTCCCAACAGCTCGAATTTTTCCACCAATTTCTGTATTGCGGTCCGACAAGGTGCTTCACGACGACCCAAAAATGTTCGAGTTTTACGAACCGTCTCTGCCAAATTTTCACCATTTTTATAGTGAATTTTAATAATTTCAATGCGTTGTTGAAGCGTGTATCGTACCATTTTTATTAATGGCGTAGTTTCTACTTGTCAAATGCCAAGAAATGACAGCTTCAAAAGTGACATCTACCGAAATAGCGGGCTATTCAAAATAACACCTCTTATTGGAAATTTATATTATATATCCTCTTTTTTCTAAGTTACCTTAATACGAAACACGTTTGTATTCTATTCGTTTACATCTCTTTGATTTTGTATGTATAATACCTCTATTTTGTCAAATCACAATATCAAAATAAATCAAATATTCATCTTTCAGCCACTTCAAGTACGCGAACACGACCCCTCCAAGCTGCAAAAGGTAGAATACTTGGGCATCTACACCAAAGACATTGAGAAGACCAAACAACAAATCAAGATTGCAAATGTCCTCGAAAGTGGTAGACGTGTCGCCTGTGACATTGCCGACTGTGACCCTGAACGAATGGCACCACCCAAAGTGGAGGAATACGTCAGGCAGGTATTTGCCAACAGCAATATTAAATTGGATGTGATCAGCGATGTGGAGACCTTCAGAAAGGAGTATCCACTGTTTGAGGCTGTCGATAGAGCAGCTCGTCCACAAGAGCGCCACAGAGGCAGAATTATCTTTTTGGAATACAATCCACCAGAGACTGTTAAGGAGACGCTCTACTTGGTCGGAAAAGGTATTTTATTGCTGCCTGTTTTGTCATTTCAAAGGGAACATGCGAACAGAAATCGAGTGATCCAAAAGCAAAACATCTCCATTATTCTGGTCAGTTGACTAGTACAAAACTTTTGCGAATCATTCCCCTTCCTTCTGTTTCGATCAATAGAGTCGCCAGGTGCCACCTACTTTTGCATGCTCTGTCCTAGTATGAAAATGTTAATTTGAGCATATACTTACTTCTAACTTATTATGAAACGGATTATAGAGGAAATAAAACGCTTGAATCTAGCTTTTTATATAAAATCTGGCAATTTTAAATTGTATAAAAAGTCAAGCTGTCAAGTTTGACGTTAAAACTGTCAAATTTGGCAAAATACGCTAGCTTTAAATGTCACTGATAATGCACTTCAAGAAGCTATATAATACAGAAGATTCATTTGTCTATGCAAAACCATGTGGCGCGCTGACTCCGCTATCGACGGCAGGGTCGTGGCCTAAAATCGGATCTGCGCGCTACGTTAGTGCGCACGTCACGTGTGCCTTTGATGTATTTTTAAAATCAAAATCATGTCATGCCAAATCTGATTGTTTGACGTTTCCGTGTTTATAAGTTTTCAACTTTATATTCATTTTTTGAGAAAAAATATATTCATTCTAATATATCACTCTGAAAATATGGCTCACGTTTGTTGCATTGAACAATGTGCTAGCAAACCGGAGAAAGATAACAGTAAAACTTTATTCAAGTTCCCCAGAATCGTAAGTGAACTAATGACATTTTATTTAAAAAAATCTTTTTCATATCAGTATTTTTGTTTATTGGAATAAATATTTAATACTTATCTGCAGAATTCTGAAAAATATCTTCTAGTGGTTTAATGCTTTTGGTCATCATTTCAAACATGTCAAAAAAGGCAGAGCAGCTGCGAAATAATTGTTTATTTGTGATCTTCATTTCGAGGACAGTTGCTTAGAACCAAATAAATTCTATAACAATATTGAAAGGCGGCGTTGATTTTACCACATTTTAAGTCACTGCACAGACAAAAAAGTCGTCCACGTTTTGATGATACTTTTAAACTTTTTCTGGATCTCATTTTATATTGCAGCTCTGATTGCAGTTCAGCGCGTCATGTTTCATGTACTCTCTAACGTCAACTTTCAAATATAGCATGCTTTACAAGCAATCATCAGTAGACAATGAGGGATATAAGTTTATGTTGATCCAAAATCTCAATTCTCCTCAGAAAGAACAGAGAACATACAATATTGTTTCTTCTCTCTGGTCAGATAGTGTTCTCTGCTCTAGTCCTCCTTTCTTTAATATCGTGGGACACTAACTAAGGAAGATTCTGACGTTTCAGCCGTTTTTAGAATTCAAGCAAAACACTGCATATATATATATATTATATATATATATAAATATATATATATATATATACATATATATATGCAGTGTTTTATGTTTACAAGAAATTAATCAATCTTTCAACAATAGAGGCACACAAATTTTTATGTGTGAATATTATTGATGCCGTCGACCGTTGGCTCATTCAACTGGTTATTTGAACAAACTCATTGTTTGTGAAATGACAACTAATTTCCATCAGACTCTACCTAATACTTTTTTGGATCGCTCGATTTTTATTCACGAATTTCTCATATCTACCGTATTACAAATTTCATTTAAACTAAAAATCCCCTTTCCTCTTGTAGGTGTGACGTTCGACACTGGTGGCGCCAATGTCAAAGTGGGCAGTAGCATGTTGAGCATGTCACGTGACAAAGGCGGGGCAGCAGGGATGGCTGGTTTTATGCAGGTGGTCAAACTGTTGCAACCAAAGCACACCAAAGTTGTGGCAGGTTTAAGCATGGTACGCAACAGTATCGGTTCCAACAGCTATGTGTGTGATGAGGTGATAACGGCCAGATCGGGTGCCCGTGTGCGTATTGTTAATACAGATGCAGAAGGTAGAATGGTGATGGCAGATGTACTTTGCAAGGTGAGTGATAAGAATATGTTTGATTGAAACAAAAAATGTACCTTGATGAAATTTAAAAGCGCACGCCTATGTGTTGTTATTTGATAATGAATTATTTCGATTTTGGTGTCTGCAATGTAGGCAACACTCATGACAATTTCATGTTTCAGCGGTTGCCTATACTTGAGTTAACATTCTACTGTTAATGAATATAAATTGAGGTGCAGTTTTGATAATTTAATTTCCGTTTGGTTTTTCTCTAATTAAGAATAACTTATTGTTGTTATAGTTATTTGTAGGAGCAAATTTGAACAAATTATTATGTGATTTGTTCAATAAAAACAAAGTTTAAGTTGATACATTAGAAATACTTTTGAGGAAGCTTCTTCCTTCTTCATATTAACTTTTATTTTCGATTGAAAATGAACTATGTTTGGGAAAATTATCAGTTTGTAAGATTTTGGTGATTAGATAAATGAAAAGTGTGGATTCATGCAGCCCAAATTAACGAGTAACAAGTAACAATTACAAATAGCAAGTAAAAGTTGAACTTCTTATTTTTCAATGGGAGTGTTCATGCAGCCAAGTAACCGTTATCAATTAACGAATAAGAAGTAGAAGTTGGCCAACTTTTAACTTTCTTACTTTAATTTAACGAGGTGAACGCGGATTGGTCAGGCCGATGATGCAAATAACCTCACTTTTTGAAATATTTGTGTATTTCTTTGGGTACCTTGAAAAATGATTCGGTATCTTCCATTTTTATTGCAAAATTTGGAATTCTAAACACTTGTTTACAGTTATCCAGCGGCGACAGAGGTTATTTTGAAAAATGAATACCGCGGATGTCAGACTTGCGCATGCTTACTTTTTACTTCTTTATTCTTAATTTGAGTGTATGAATGCTACATTTTTATATTCGTTAATTGATATTTGTTATTTTATACTTTTTACTCGATAATTCTTCCACACTTAAGTGTGGATTCATGCAGCATCATGTAAGAATTATTCATAACTCAAATTAAGAATTAAGAAGTAAAAAGTAAGCATGCGCACAAGTCTGACATCCGCGGTATTCATTTTTCAAAATAACCTCTGTCCCCGCTGGATAACTGAAAACAAGTGTTTAGAATTCCAAATTTTCAATAAAAATGGAAGATACCGAATCATTTTTCAAGGTACCCAAAGAAATACACAAATATTTCAAAAAGTGAGGTTATTTGCATCATCGGCCTGACCAATCCGCGTTCACCTCGTTAAATTAAAGTAAGGAAGTTAAAAGTTGGCCAACTTCTACTTCTTATTCGTTAATTGATAATTGTTACTTGGCTGCATGAACACTACCATTGAAAAATAAGAAGTTCAACTTTTACTTGCTATTTGTAATTGTTAATTGTTACTCGTTAATTTGGGCTGCGTGAATCCACACTAAGTTAGTACATTTTAGATGCTGTTTCTCTGGCAAAATATTGGATGAACCACTATTATTTTTCTTTTATTTATTGTTAAAGACCTATTTGTAGGAATAAAGAGTATTTTTACAGACTTTAACGTACGTTTAAATGGATCATTTTTCATAAACTTCAATGGTTTCAGTGTAACAAGTAACAGAGTGGGAAGATAACGAAACGATAACGAAGAATGACCAGTACAGTACGGCTTTGGTTTGAGCTTCCTAATTGGAAACGTTAGGTATTGAGATGTTAGTCTATAATTAGTATTATTCGTTAAGCGCACCGTCATTTGGGAAATCTGAGCAGCTTGTCAAAGTATGTTTAGTAGCAGTAAGTTGCCATTTTCTTTGAGCAATAATTATTTTAATCATAATGCAATTACATTACTAATAGACTGAAAAAAAAATGAATATGAAAGGTTCGAACGCCTGCCCGGATCAAAGATCTACAATAATTGCAAATACTGTTATCTGTACGGAGATATACATATATTTATCTATATATGTATGTATATATTTATATTAAAATACAACATTCATAGTCACCATTTCCTTTCATATATCAATGCCAGTTGGTTAATGATATTATTTTATTTTAAATAAACATCAAAGGGATAAAATTAAGATATCCCTTACATATTTGATAGCATATATTAGTGATTCAATTTATGAAGCTTACAAAGAAGTTATATACTTTGTGATCAGTAGGTACTCCATTGTTGATTGGACTATAATAGTAAAGTCAATATAGAAGTGATTGCGCCATATCTAGTAATTATGTTCATCAAATTATCGGTTGGAAACTCTAAACTATTAAAGCCTGACCACACTCAAGTCCAAGAAGACGAGCATCTCCTAATCTCCTTCACTTTTCCCTCATCGAATCGTTTATAACAATTTGTAACAAATAAAATCATTTTCATCTTCCTTCAACTTCCTTAACCATACAACGTCAATTCCAAGATTCATTCGTTTAGAATAATCCGGATATTTTGATTTATTTTTTTGAGAATTTCCTTGTGTAGATTCAAACAATAAAGTATTGCATGAAATAATGTTGCTGCATCTTTTTTCATAACCTCAAATAAAAGTTCTTCTTCACACACATTTATTAATGTATTTATATGTATTTGCCATTGAACATCAACATTAAATAACCTTATAGGTAGATATTATAAAATATTCTTCGATACGAGATTACAACATTCATTACGATAATACACATATAAGATTGTTATCTTGTATGTATCTTAAGTAATATACCGCATAACACTGCTAAAACATTATTTCTATTTATAAACACTCGTGCTGCTTGCAAAATGCAATGTTCTATCTCTTTCTCACATACACAATCGTTATTATTATTTTTTATAATAGTCGCGTCAATCGCGACTAAAATAATAAATTTGCAGTGTACCTTAAGATGCGCCTAGATGACATAATTAGAGTTGCTGATTGCCTAGCCATTTGAGTGAATTTTTAGGAATTTAATTTTATGGGTAAGAAAAGGGCCAGTCATTTATAACCAATTTTCAAAGAATCGAATGTATACTAATTTTTGAAAGTTTTATATGGACTTTTTCACTAAAACTGTCAATTTTTCCTCAACTAATGTCGATTTGAATGTGCAACATGTCTACGTCATCAGCCAGGAACTTCATTGACCCTTCAACAATATTTTACATTGATAATGTAGGAATTAATAAAGTATAAAAGGTGCATTTTTAAATTTTAAATTAAATTGCAGATCGGTCCTATGGATTCGTTTTTTGTTTTATAATAACGTAACCATCGATAGTGGCTCATCCTGAATACGATGTTCTAAACTTGAAGTTGCAACCAATTATGGAAACCACTGGTTTCTTAAACTCTCAATCGCTTCACACCAAATTTCATGAACATACCTATCTCTAAAACTATAGAAGATAGTATTATAGGTCCATCGACTTACCGGTGTTTAACACAACGTACCTAATAAGTCATTTATTCTTCAGTCTATTGCAGCCGGTAAACAATCATTACAAACATACATACATACATACGTATATAGCATATAGATATTGAATACCACAACATTGACTTTTAGAAAAGTGAGACAATATTATCCTTGTCATGGTGGTACCCCCCTACGTCCTTTTGTAACCTTCTACACAATTCGAACGCCGCCCTCAGCAAAACTAGATATTATAATCTCATATACTCAATATTATAAAATACTTAATTCTCGCTCACGTGCAGACAAGTGAACTGATCGGTGCAATTCACGTTTTTGTTACATAATTTTTGTAGCGGTTTCTTTAGATATTTATATTTATATACAGTGTGTAAAAAAAGTAACGCAAATTCCTTATATTTCGACTTTTTTGATAGGTATCCAAAAGATAAAGTCAAATAAAAGTTTTATTAGATGAACAAAATAAAGTTAAAAGTAGGTATACCAGGTACACATTTACTGCAGAATAATTTAAAGATTTGTATCTGTTTTAAATGATACCCCTGTATATTTTTCGATCTCCCATACTCTGTTATATGGAAATATAATTTTTAAATGTCATCAGAAAAATTGACAATCAATTGCGAGATTATTTATATGGAGGGGTGGCCAGCATGTTCTACCGATTTATCGACATTGGTTTTTTTCTCAAAAACTTCATTTAAAAAATAAAACTTAATAGTCTTAGATGTTGAACACATAGGCAACACTGTACCTGTGAAAAATCGGACAATTTTATAGGTTATTACATAGAAAAACAATGCTGCGAAATTATGTAAATAAAACAATTTTCTTCATCTGACTGTCATGTTTAGCGATAAGGTCCATTTTTTATCAAACGGCAATACTGGAGCATGGAGTCAGGACAATCCTCACATATATATGAAGCAACATCGCTGCATCCGGAAAAAGTTCTACCTCTATGGCCGTGGTATACGTTGGACCTTATTTCTTCGAGAATGATCAAGACAAACGTGTCACAGTAACGGTGTTCATTATCGGACTATGTTAAACGACTATTTCTTCACAATTATTGTCATTGCTAAATTAACTGGAGGTAATTTGATTCCAACAGGACGGTGCGACGTACCATATCGCCAACGAAACCATTATGTCATCTACAGAAATGATCCCGTCAATTATCCAGCAAGATGTTGTGACTTGACGCCCTGTGACTTCTTTCTCGAATGTACGTGAAGTCGAAGGTCAATTGAAAATAACATTAGAAATATTTTTTATGAGATACCGGCTTCAATGTTTAAAAACGTAATGATAAATTGGACTGTTCGAATTCGCTATATTGTCAAGGATCGATATATGATTTTTAAAACATAATTGTAATTTCTTGGTCTTTGGAATACAATAAAAACAGTTTGGCCACGCGCATTAAGTTATGTCTAACTTTTCGAACATACTCTGTATAAATAGGTAACTAAATGCACATTTGAGGATTTTCACACGTGCTTTTTATTGAGCATGCTCAAAATATGTAATATTATTTCAGCCAGCCAGGAAAAATTAACCACCTTATCATCACGGTAGTTAAAAGAAATAATACCACTTTATACACAATTTTATCATTATGGAATTATATTTTTTTTACAAGAATGCAGCTTGCTTGACACATTGTCTTTTGTTATTAAATAATTATTATTGGTCGCCATTTGAATATCTATACATAATATTAAGAAAATCATTGACAAAGTGGCCTTGTATATAATATGACTGTCTTGCTCTTTTACTGCGTTTGTGCGTTTTTTTTTCTTCTCTTCACTATTTCATAAACTTGCAAAAGTACCGTAACTGCGACATTTTGTTTCAGCATTGAAATGATCTTTTTCCATTAAATAATGTGTGTAAAGAGATAAATACAGTAAGAGATTATAATTAAATGTTTGTAACATTATTCCTATATTGTGAATATTTTATAATAATAATTATATTATTTACAGTTTAAGCGACATTTAGCGCGGTTTTTTTTACTCTTATCAGGATGAGCATGCATTATGGATACCAGGACCAACTTCATTTGTTGTTATACATATTTGTCCAAGGCTTATCTTTGATGTCCTTAAAGTTAGCACTACCATTATCGAATTTCGATTCAGCGAGAAGTGGATTAATTTTCGGTTATTTGTCGCTAATTTTTTATGGACTCTAGAAATTTGTCGCACTTTTAGTTTTTTTTTTGGGCTGGTGATGCTAACGTTACTTTCGTTTTTTATCTCTTAATAAGGTCTGGTAGTGCTAACTTGAACTCAAAAGTAAAAAATATAAAATAATCTTATATTCAAATTTAAAGTTTTTGTTGATTTTCAGCTTTTTTTTGTGTGGATTGAACATATACCTTATTTAGACATAAGAAGCTGTAAACAGACATTTAGGAAGGAAATAGGAGCAAAAAATTAGAAGAAACTTAACTTAAAATTAAGACATCTTATTATGTCCTTAAAGTTAGCACTACCATTATCGAATTCCGATTCAGCGAGAAGTGGATTAATTTTCGCGTATTTGTCGTAAATTTCTTATAGAATATAAAAATTTGTCGCACTTTTAGTTTTTTTTGAGGGCTGGTGATGCTAATTGGATATTAAAGTTAGCACTACCATCCCCTAAAAGCATAAAATTTTCACAGTTTTCGACTGTATTGTGCGTAGGTAACTTATTTGTCGCTAAGAACTAAAAAAACGTTACTTTCGTTTTTTATCAGTTAAATTTTGTGCAACTTTTTTAAAGTTAATTAGTTAAGATCGAAATCACAATTGATTTTGATTTTACGGCTATTATAAATATGAAAAAGTGCAAAACGGCAAATCAATTTCGGTCTCGCACTAAATGTGAGATGAATTTTCTCGATTTACAATGCATAACTAATTGAAATACGTTTAGTTTTAGCTTTTTTTTCGAAACTAAATGAACGACAATAAAGTTATACCAGATTTAACTTTAACTATCAGGTGGTAGTGTTTAATTGAGCTCAAGTTAACACTACCACGTCACATTTTCACGAAAAAAATAGAAAACAATTTTTTCTCATCCGTTTCTGCGTCATAACTAAATTGCAACAAATTAATTCTGAACGTCTTAGCTTTGTAACAATCGTCAAGGTTGCATTTGCTCATTTGATCAGGTCAAAAAAAAACATTTTCAAAGATAATTTAGTTTCGAAAAAACTTATTTAATTGAAAATCAGCGTATTTCAATTAGTTATGAATTGCAAATCGAGAAAATTCACCTCACATTTAGTGCGAGACCGAAATTGGTTTGCCATGTTGTCCGCACTTTTTCATGTTTATAATAACCGAAAAATCAAAATCGATTGTGATTTCGACCATAACTAATTAGCGACAAAAAAGATGCAAACTTTTGGGAAGCAGGAAAAACAATTTTCTACTCGGTGCTAGATGAGTTCAAGTTAGCACTACCACACCTTCCAAAAGAGATAAAAAACGAAAGTAGAGATTTTTTTTCAGTTTTTTTTCACGTCATAATTAATTTGCGTCAAATAAGTTACGTACAATACAGTCGAAAAATGACAAAATTCTATGTTTTTTCGGGGGTGGTAGTGCTAACTTTTGTATCAAGTTAGCATCACCACCCAAAAAAAAAAAAAACTAAAAGTGCGACAAATTTTAGTTTCCATAACAAATTTACGACAAATAATCCACTTCTCGCTGAATCAAAATTCGATAATGGTAGTGCTAACATATTTGAGTACTTTAATTATAAGATATTCAGGAAAATTCTGTATACAGTTGTCATGATACACAGGCGGCATGAAAAAATCGTTCGTATTCGATGATCGAAACGTTCAATCATCTCCCATCACGCTTACATAGTTAGTTTTTTTTTATATTCCTCACCATTCAACGTGCGTGAAGTGAGACAGAAGAAAAAGACGGATGAGCGACCTTCTTTTACTCACACGCATCCACACACTATTCGCGCATCTGTACACGCACACACGTCTCCAAAAATATATACAGGGTGTCCCTATATAAGACTTTTTTTACTCTAACACACATATTCCTGCACATTGTATCAAGCGATTCAAAGAAAGTCATTCAATGTAGGGGCAATTGCAAATGAGAATCATCATTTTCATGGTTTTGCTTTCATTTGAAAGAGGAGACTTGTGAAATTGTTCCATATTTATAAAAACTCCAATCCGAAATCGCCCTTCCTCGGAAACCACCCCCCAAGGAGGTGGAGGGGCCATTTTTTCAAAAGAGTTTTACGGTTTTCGAGTTACAGCAATGTTAAAATCTGAAATATGTGAATTTATTTAGAAAATTGTAAATAACTGCCAAATTAATGACCAGATTATTTGTAGCAATATTTTAATTAAATATTTTTTCCAAAGAGTTACGGTTTTCGAATGACAGTAGTGGTAAATTCTAAAATATGCGTATTTCCGCGGCGATTTATTTAGATCTCAAAAGTTTGATATATATTTTTTTACATTTGTTTAAAATTTTCAAAATAGGGCAAATAAATACAAAATTTCGGAAAGACACATAGCTCGCCACTTGAAATCTGTCAACCATCTTTTATTCGATCATTATTTGTATTAATTTCATTTTAGGCAACATTGTACGAATACTACTTTGTAATTTGATTAATTGAGATCTTGGAAGTATGTGGCAAAATTTTCTCAAAGACACACCTTGTATAGGTATAGCCAAAAGAATTGAGGTGAAGACCGGAGGATGACCGTTTTCGGGCACTGCGCGCGGGAAGGTTATTGACCTCTTTGGAACACGACGGCCATACTCATACCATCATCATCATCATCATCATCATCATCATGATTTTGATGTGGTCGAAACAGTTCAAGTATCTCTATCTCTTTTTCTCTTACGTGTGTTCCTCTCTTGCTGAACTTTACAGCAGTGCGCTTTTATTTTGGGCATGCAAATGCCAAAGCCAACTACTAACAACACTCTTAGTATATAGGCAGTAGGAAGGACCACGTGTGTTGATGGAAAATCATTTTCTGTGTTTTGGAAATTATTGTTGCTGAAACAAATTTGTTAATTTCTGATAGGCTGTAATGATGTCTCATCAAGGTGTCAGTTAGGACGTTTTTTTTTACTTTAATATAAATATACGGAACCATCGGGGTATGAGTTCTACTCGTACTTAGCATATTTTCAATTTTAAATGTAAACGCATCTTCAATGTCTAATTTTGCTTACTATTTCAATCACTATGCAGTAGATTTCAACATTTAACATTTCCAAAAATTCTAAATCGTTGGCCGCACCTTTATTAGCGTTTTCGTCAATTTTTGGTCGTGTCATCCAACACTGGAGTCTAAATTTTGACTCTTTGATATTCTAGTGCCTGTGAGTTTATAAATTATGACAGCTAGCGCAAACATGGACTTATTTTTTGATGAAATACAAAACGCCTCATTTGGCCCCTGAGATCGTGTGATCTAAGTCCGTGGGACTTTTTCTTATCTGGGAATATGTGAGATGATGTCATCGATTTAGGCTAACAAGTAAGAGATGTTAGAGCTTGGAATCAACAATATAGGTAGAATGTAAAATTACTGGAATATTTGAGTAAAAAAAAAACTAAACCAGATGGACATGTTTTATTTGTTTTGCATTTTCTGATCAAATTTTATCAAAGGTAACAGCGGAAATGTCAAAAAAAACAATAAAATTGATGTTGATAAAAGATTAAGTTTTATTTTTCCTTTAATAGATTCATCAATTCGAGATTAAGAACTAAAATTAGTTTTCTCTGTTTGCAGTTCAAAGAAGATGCCTTGAATGCTGTAGACCCTCATCTTTTTACAGTAGCAACATTGACAGGTCATGCTCATCTGGCTGTAGGTGAAGGCTATTCAATTGGTGAGTGCAATTAAAATCCATTATTGACCGATTCTTACACTTAGCCATAAGTACTGAGATTTATGGCTTGTTGGCTTCCTCTGTGTTCTAGATCCTAGAATAAATATTTTTTACAAAAAATTGGACCGACGTTATTAGTTGGTGCACTGAAAAATAAGATTTGTCAAAAATATTTATTTCACACTTTTGAGTGTAACATTAGCCACGAAAATCGTTGAACGTTCACTAAGACCAAAGAAGATAGTACTAGAACCTATTACCCACGTACCTAAATTCTTTGCTTGTACTTGTTATTATGTAGAGATCTCAGAACATTGATGCGGAAATACGTTTATGTATTTTAGATTTAACCATTTTACCACCGCTAACTCGAAAACCGTAACTCTAAGGAAAAAAATGTTTATTATAAATGTTGTTACAAATATTATTGTCTTTCATGTGGCACCCAGAGATGTTCAGTTTCGAAAGAAATCGCCCCCTCCACATAGCGAAAATACAAAAATATCTGAGATTTTATCATGAATGTAACTCGAAAGCTATAACTTCTTTGAAAAAATGTTATATTAATTATACCACCTCAGATTGCCGATTTTCGAAAAAAATTGTACCCTACACCCCCTTCATGGGCGGTGTTCGCAAAAAAAGCAGTCATTAGAATTGTATACTTTGAAGAACTTTGATAAAATGCTAAGACAAGAACCAGAAAATTCTCAATTAATCATAGCAAAAAAAAAGATATTAGATAATTGGTAGAAGAGTCTTTCTTATTTTTAGTCCAATTTACATATTTTTTTTAAATAAATGACACATAAAATGTCTAATATCATCTTGCTTGTACCCCATACTTGATTAAATGCTTTCGTTGTAGTTATTATACAGGGGAAAGTGAAATGTTGGTATATAACCCTAATTATGGAGTAATTTTTTGACTAAAATAACAATTTTTGTTAAGAACCACATTTAGGTTTTTGGTTTATTTAGATGTTTAGTTTGAATAATGAAAAAAAGTCGAGCACATAGGTAAATAGTTTTCAAAAGTATTATTTCAAGAGGTAATATTAAAAACAATTCTATGATTTGTAATAAAAATATGTGGAAGGGGCAATTTCTTTCGAAAATTGAAAATATGGGACAACCAAAGTAAAGACCAGTTTATTTGTAGCAACATTTAAATTGAACATTTTTTCCATAGAGTTTCGGTTTTCGAGTTAGGACAGTGCTAAAATCTGAAATATGCGTATTTCCGCCGCGATGTTTTGCGATCTTTGAATAACAAGCAGCAGGCAAAGAATATACGTGGGTAACAGGATAAGTACTATCTTTTTTGGTATTAGTGAACGTTCAACGATTTTCATGACCAATGTTACACCCAAAAGTGAGAAATAAATATTTCTTACAAAAAATTGGACTGTCTTTATTTGTTGGTGCACAGAAAAATACAAAATAATATTAATTCTATTGGTGCTGGTACTTGTAGAGTTGTTGCCAAGAGTCTTCTATATAACTGCAGCTATTGCACAAATACAACATTACCGGTACCAATAGAATTAATATTATTTATTATTTTTTATTTTAAAATAGAAGCAAAATAGTGTCAATAATTTCATCAACATTTTTTGCGTAACAAATATTATTAACCATAACCTGGGCACATATATTTTACCTTATACCTTTGCATTTATATATGTATATATATAAAAAAACATTCAGAAACTGTTATAATAGATGTACGTCCATATAACGGTTCTAGATTTTTAAATAGGAATGGAATGATTTAAACTACTTACTTTGTAGTTCGTGTACTACAGGGTGATAGATTTATAATATTTTAAAAAATATTAACAATATTTTTGGTTATTTATAGCATTTGATTAAATATATAGGTACAGGGTGAATTTGAAATACTTGCGAATATTTGAACCTACGATTTAACAGGACGAAATTAATTCACTTTTAATTTTTAAAATACGATTATCAGATGTACATAATAAAGTACGCTATATGGTCAATGGTCAAATCCTTATAAGATAAGATCGTCGAAATAACTGACTCACCTTACGCCATTTCATATTTCAAAATATTAATTCGCATATAATTTTTAATGACGTCACAAATTAAAAGGTGGAGGGGTAAACAATATCTACTTTTTGCACGAAAAACTATAAAATTAGGATCAATATTTCATGAACTTCAATAAAAGTGTCTATTAATAATTCTAGAATCTTCTCAGCTTCGCTGATTTTTGTATGTTTCTTACCAAAAAAAAAAGAAGTAATTTCATTATCCAATGTCATTAATATCAAATTGAAAAAAAAAATTAACCTCAGATCATTGCCTTGGACAATGGCAAATGCGACAATGTCATTCAGGTGATTTTTCTCTCTTCTCTATAGATAGATTTCCGGAAAACGATGAAGAATTCAACGAATCAAAACTGGATTTAAATATAAAAAACATCCACCTAACCTATTACCGTTAAAACGGAAACGCAAAATGAAACCGCAAAGAACACGTTTTTGCACACTTGGAAGAAATAAAAAAAGAATAGGCTCGATACTGCTCTAATTTAATTTTAATAAAATCGATTGATTTTGTAAATACATTTAGATATCAGTGTAAGAAATATTCATTTGATATTTGAATAATGTTGATTATTTTATATTATATTTTCTAACGGTTTCCTGGATTCTTGTGGAATTTAATCTCAGTTATTCATTAGTTTTACAAGGTGATTAGATAATTGCAATATTTATTATTTAGAATGATGTAAATAATGTAATTTAATTAAATACACGATTACGGTTAGATTTGTAATTTCCTAATATAGAATGGAATCACGGAAGAAATTCTATAATAAATATTGGGAAATTTTGAATAGAAGTCACAGTTTATTATTGAAATTTATATATTTAATTCGGTTCAGTTTTTCTTTTGTTCTCGTTCTATTGAAATCTAATTCTTTCATTCGTAGCTAAACAACCATTTTCCTATATTAAATTTTTCTATTGTATTTTTTGATTTGAAACAAACTAAAGTATTAAAGCAGCTTCATAGTAAATCCAATAACCTACCGTTTCGAAAAAAAACTTTGGGCAGTTGGCCTTGAAGTTATACAGAAAATTTGAGACCAGCTGTAAAAGATTTGATTTTAATGTCTTGGTCATATTTACATTGAAATCTCACCAGATGTCTCACCCTGTTTGGACAAGATCGATCCGCACTCGACCATTTTTTTTCCTAGTAAATTTTTTTTAATATCGTGCTAACTTCGATTATAAACAGACTCGAATATGTCATCCACTCTCTTCGTATGTAGGAAGAAAAAAAAAAGAACATGCACATTTGAATTTCGCCCTGAAGAAGGTAATAAACAGCTTGGAAACCTTGAAGCAAATTAAAATTAAAATGAATTTTCAAGTCAACAATCGACTTCTCTATACAACTCCACCCGATAATAATAGTAGTTGATATATCTCTATAGTAAATGCAATTAAAAATACCAATCAGTATTTTATTACCACTCACATAACTGAATAAATGATTATTCGGGATGAGACAATCAACTACTTACTGTTCTACAAGTTACTCATAGATTCGAACGGTTGATAGTTTCTTAGTCGCATATTTCTATTGAAGTTAGTTATATCCATCTATATATACCGGGTGTAGGGAGTTAGAGGTCTCTAAAAAATGCTACCACATGTTTTTGTGATCAAACGATTCAAGCAAACTGGCCCTAGTACAAATTTGGATATTTTGGGTGAACAAACAGTGCTGAAATTATAGCTTATCTTAGCTTATAGCTGTTTTTTTCCATCATTTTGATATAGGCTTAGCGAATTCCATAAACTGTTAGAAATTCATTACAATAAAACGATTTCAAAATTGAGCTTAGAGCAACCTAAAATACCCGTTTTTGGTAAGGCGCAAATTTTCTTTAAATCAACTTATTTCCATCCTAGGGCTATGCATTTTTTGAAGACCTTTTAGATACACCCTGTATCATCTATATATAGCCTTGATGATGTCGTCTTGTTGAATCCCTTTTATTAAACAGTTGTTATTGTTGTTGTTTTTGTAATATCTGTCTAATACATACATATAAAAATTAAATGTGCGGCAAGTACTAACAGTTTTATTTGTAAATCATAAAATTATTCAATATTAACTGAAAAGGCCATATATGATGTCATAAGATGATGTTTTTTTATTTTTTCATTTATATGTATATATGAATATATACATTGAATACATCATTGCTATTTGATTGCTTTTACAATAAATTATAAGATTTAATCAATTTATACGAATGTATAAAATAATTGAACTACCTTTGTGATTTTTTTTCTTATTTTGTATTGAATCAGTTGCAAAATTAAAAATATTACACATTTGAAAGGAATGCTTACAATACAAAAGTAAGTAATAAAAGAATTTTGACAAAAGTAATCTAACCAATTCAAATTATTGTCAATAATATTGTAATATCATCATTGAAGAAAGTTTTCAAATGTTACGGCTTTGTCCTGCGAAGTTGGCAACCGAATTTCAAAATGGGGGGTAGCAACTTTTGTAAAAATAAAATATTTTTTCGTAGTTCCTGGTAGATATGGATTAGTTCTGGAGTACTTTACAAAAAAAAGTTTTATGGAATTTCGTGAAAAAAAATAAAATACTAAAACTCACAACAGTTCTGATCGGAGTTCCCTTTAGTATTCTAAGAGTTCTATCGAAAGAAGCTGTAGATATATTGAGTCATCAGATATTCGAAAGTAACTAAATTGTTGAAAAATAAAAAAACACAATAGTTATCGCTACAACTCTAACGAGTTCCATCAAAAATCCCATTTTTCTGTAGAATTATTGTTTCATAACATATTCAAAAAAAACTAAAATGTTAAATTTATTTCTTCCATTATTCAAGGAAATGTGGAAAAATGAAAAAAATTAACAGTTCTGTCTTAAGTTCTCACTAGAACTCTAAAAATTCTATCGAAATGCCTAATAACATTTTCTGTAGACTTAGTAATTCATAAACGAAAAAATTCATGAGAAATCCATTATTCAAGGAAATGAGGAAAAATTAAAAAAATAACACAGTTCTGTTTGACGTTCTCGCTAGAACTCCAAGAGTTCTATTTAAACGCCTAATAACATTTTTCTGTAAATTTATTAATTCATAAGATATTTGGAAAAAAAATATTGAAAAACAAAATAATCTCACAATAGTTCTGTTTGCAGTTATCAATAGAATTCTAAGTGTTCTATCGAAAATCCTTATACAATTTTTCTGTAGAATTAGAAATTCATAAGATATTAAAAAAAACGAAAATATTAAAAAGAAATCCATTATTCAAGGAAATGAGGAAAAATAAAAAAAATGAAACAGTTTTGTTTGAAGTTATCACTAAAACTCTAAGAGTTCTATCGAAACGCCTAATAACATTTTTCTGTAAATTTAATAATTGATTAAATATTCTAAAAAAATATATTATTGAAAAACCAAAAAGTCTCACAATAGCTCTGTTTGCAGTTATCAATAGAATTCTAAGTGTTCTATCGAAAATCTTCATACAATTTTTCTTTAGAATTAGTAATTCATAAGATATTCAAAAAAATTAAAATATTAAAAAGAAATCCATTATTAAAGGAAATGAGGAAAAATAAAAAATTAAAATAGTTTTGTTTGAAGTTATCACCAGAACTCTAAGTGCCGGTTTTATAAAGTCCGATTGACCGAAGGTTGAAACTCAACCGAGGGTCAACCGTGACTTTCTGTATTATAAAACTCCAACCAAAGGTTGAAATGACAGCAACTGACAGTTTTCTCAAACAATTCAATTGTAGGTTTTGTTTCAACCAGCAGCTGACCAACCGACGGTTGAAATGTCCTTTATAAAACTGGCCCTAAGAGTTCTATCGAAACGCCTAATAAATTTTTTCTGTAAATTTAACAATTCATATAATATTCGAAAAAAATATATTATTGAAAAACCAAAAAAATCTCACAATAGCTCTGTTTGCAGTTATCAATAGAACTCTAAGTGTTCTATCGAAAATCCTTCTACAGTTTTTCTGTAGAATTAGTAACTCATAAGATATTCAAAAAAACGAAAATATTAAAAAGAAATGACGAAAAATAAAAAAATAAAGCAGTTTTGTTTGAAGATATCACTAGAACTCTATTATTTATATAGAAACGCCTAATAACATTTTCCTATAAATTTAATTAGAAAAATATATTATTGAAAAACCAAAAAAATATCACAATAGTTCTTGTTTGCAGTTATCAATAGAACTCTAAGTGTTCTACCGAAAATCCTTATACAATTTTAGAATTAGGAATACATAAAATACTCAGAAAACAAAAATTCTGTTCTTTTTGAAGTTATACGCCAAATAAAATATTTTTGTAAATTGATTAATTCATAAGATATTAAAAAAAAATTGAAAAACCAAAAAAACACAATAGTTATTTTCGCAGTTCTCGCTAGAATTCGAGTTCAATAGAAAATTTTTCCTTAGAATTAGCAATTCATAAGATATTCTGAAAAAACGAAAATATTTGAAAAACATTATTCAAGGAAATGAGTAAAAATTTAAAAATGAAAACACTTCTGTTCGAAGTTCTCGCTAGAACGCCTAATACCAGTTTCGAAATGTTATACGTATCGATACTCTTAGAATACCAAGGAGAACTCCGAACAGAAATGTTGTGAGATTTTTTAATTTTCCAATGTTTTCCGTAAAAGTGGTTTTTATCCTCATTTTAATATTTTCATTTTTTTTTTCACGAAATTTTATAAAATTATCAATTATTTTTCAAGCATTTTAGAGCTATTCCATATCTACCAGGAACTTCGACAAAATACTCATCTTGTACAAAAGTGGTTGCCACCCCCATTTTGGTATTTTTAATTTTTTTTCACGTAACTCGATAGAACTATTTAAATTTCATGGAGAGTATTTTAGAACTATCTAATATCTACTAGGAACACCGATAAAGTATTTAATTTTCGCATATGTGGTTGCAAACCGTACATGACTCTATGGTCTCTTCTGGAAAAGGACTTTTTATCATATGGTTATTTTTTCTTCTTTCGCTCCATATACTTCTTAATACAGCAGTGACTGACTTATCACTTTATTTTTAAAGTTCCGTACCCGAATTGTGGTCTCATCATCATCATCATCATCTGACCTCCGACATTGTTTAAAACATACAAAAGGTGTCCGGTGTCCGGAAAATACGTGAAAAGTAGATGATGGCAGTTACATGAGTGCAATATCTCACGTACCTACCTATCCAAAAATGCCATCCATTAATTCATGAGTTCCGTGTGTTCAATAAGCCTTAAGTCATTACCACACCAACTACAGCGATAGTATAATATGGCTTAAACATATGTTTTTTTTTTCTTCATCTGAGAATCGTACCTGTTACTTGGTCCTTAATCATGCGATAATTATCATTAGCTTGCATAATTTTTGAGCAGGATGATGTTTCGGCCATTTGCTGTCTTGAGAACAAACACATCAAATGCATACAAGTAAAATAACAGAAAGAGAGCGAGATACGAAAATAAAATAAAAGAACAAGAGAGACTTGAGAACGCTGTGTTGGAAATTGTGTCAAGTAACGGACATACATACATACTACACAATCTTCGTCCTGTTCTTCGTCTTCTTCTTTTTCTTTCAGTTGGGAAAGTTCATCCGCAATCGTAATTTCTTCGGGTCGAAAACAAAACAAAAAAAAATCGCCGCTGCATGAATTCGATGACTCTGTCAGCGAGTATAGGACAGGGTCGTATTCAGAAATTATTCTAGCAGGTAAATTTAATTGCATTCAGTTTCTTTTCGTTATTCTGTTATTAAGTCAAGATTTCCATACAGGCAGCATAACAGATACCTAATATGTCATCAGAGTGAATATATACAAAAATTGGTCTGAATTTTCCGATTTTTTTTGTTCATTTTCTAGTTTCTGATGAGTTAGATATATATCAAAATTTTAATAGAAAAAAGACTCAGTTTTCCTGAATTCTACAATCTTTAGAGTAAAATTTCCAATTTTAATTTACCGAAAAAATCTTATTCGGATTCGCACATTAAAAAAAAACAGCCAAATCGTTCAAGCCGAGATTCTTTTTCTATCTCAAGCCAATTTGGTGAGAATAAATGACTTTTTCATAATAAAATACATCCCATTAATTTGCAATTCTGTTTTCAATTGTTCTAATTTTTTTAATGCATTAAAAAATCACATTGACTACGCCTCTGCATCAAAACGGCACAAATCTAACTGTTAAAAAAACGAGCCTAAAGACACTACTTCTTGTGCAATCAAATTTATATATATATACACTTATACATATATAGGTGTAGTATAATATATAGTTCCGCTATACGTCCCCATTTTCCGAAACCAAATCTTCGGCGCGGATAGCAACAGAAGATACCATCAGCCTGAGAGCATTCAGCGTTCTTGATCACGCGAATAATGCCCCAAAAAAAGCTCCTCCTCTCTGTTCCTTTTGTCCACGGTATCTCATCACCGTTTCGATATAACACAGCAAAATTCCATCCCAAGACGGACGTTTTTTTTTTGACTTTACCGAATGATCAGTTTCGGACTTGGACATAGCTATCTAACTAACATGTGCGTGTGATTTTTCGTGCGAAACGAAAAATTCTAACGGTAATTTTTATTTGATATTATTAGTTTTGTTCCTTTGCAATCGTGTTATCAAGAAGTAGGTCACGCTGGTCGAAACCAATTTTTGACTGTTGCTATGTGAAGTACCTTCTTCTGTTCGGAAATTCCTTCTATCAGTGATATGAATATTGATTCTCAGAAGAATATTTTATATACCTAATTAGACATATTTATAGCGACATCAATAAAATATTACAGAATAATCTTGATATTTAAATACATAAAATGTTTCATGAATGTCAGATTTTATGTACGTAACCCTAAAAAGATGACAGAACTGTAGCTAGTCGAAGTTTTTATTTAATAATTTTTACTATTTAGGTACTCATGTTCTGACTCTCGTTGAAGCAATTATCCATTTTCATATTTTAGATTTTCTATTATTTTATCACTAGTTTTTAGACCAGACCGATACTTTTATATGTAATCGAATTGATAATATTTGAAATTTTCGCAAAAATACATAAATGGTATTTTTGATAACTGTCAAATTTGATCTTTTCATGAGTCAAAAAGTTGACAAATGTTTCGTCATCTAGAAATAATTTGAATTAAAATTTAGCAAAATCTAAACCCACATTACTCATTTATAAAGTACTTTAACGGTATTGTTTGATATACGAACATACCTCGATACACTGAAAAGTATACCAATAAAAATGCTATGGATTTTCATTAAACACAGATAGCATATGTTGTCACGCCCAATATCCCCCGGCCGTGTTGATAACATAGCCAGCATCATTTTACATACATTTTAAAATTGCAAAAAATATATCTCTACTATTTATCCTTCCTTGATGAGATAGACTGAGACACCACAGTGGTCTTATCTGATGTACAGAACTCTAAAAAAATATCATAAATGTCTTTGAAGAACTGTCACTAAAAAGTCCCTAGCGGTCGAAGTAATCCAATTGCGCATTTGAATCAACTATTTGAGGAATATCTAAAGAATTTTCTATAATGTTTGTTTGATATAATATGCAAAAAACGCCGTCTAATTTTGCTATCAGTAGGAAAAACATAAAAACAAAAACCCCCTTGCTTATAATTTATACACTTAGTAATAGCGCTGTAAATGTTTTCATTTTGTTATCACTTCAGTTATTATATTATATAATGTATGTAAAACATGAAAAAAAATAAACAAAACGATACGTTGTTTATTTATTCGTATTTTTATCATAAAATAATTATGTGTGACAATAACTTCTATGTTTTGAGCGCTGCGTGACAGGTGGCGCTATGCTGCTAATACTATATTTTGTCCAAGTCTATTCCAAGCAATTCGATTCATTTTCACTCTTGTTATTTACTCCACAAAAGTATTTTCCTTGTATTTTCTATAATTCATCTAAAGAAACGCTATTTCCAGAATAACCTTGCTTTTGTGGCTTTTTTCATGCAAAAATCTCACCTCGTAATACCCATACTAATTACCTGATAATAATGTCTAAATAGTTATTTTTGTTTATTTTTTTTTTCAAGTGATGGATAATGGCCCAGCCAGAAAATCCGGCCACGACTCTAGGCTGCAAAAGGCCTCCGATAAGATTGGTGATCCTTTTGAAATTTCAACGATTCGTAGAGAAGACTTTTTGGCCTACAAAGGTGTAGCAGAAGGTGATGATGTTGTTCAAAGCTTGGCTAAGCCATCGTCACAATGCGGAAGAGGTCATCAAGGTATGTGAATACATTGTTTATTTATATTATAGCTTGGAAGCGATTGACCAATTTTTTCGCACCCGTCGATTCTAGTTTATCTGATTTTTATCTGACTTAACCTAAACCTGAACACATCACGAATACAAAGGGCCTTCATTTCAAATTTGCAAATTCCCTTTTATTTACGTCTCGACTTCTTGATAGTTGTAACCACAAGTCCAACTACTGTTGGAGCTTTTCTGACATTTGTGTTCAACATTAACCAAACTGGATTTCTTCCTAGTCTTTTCTGGTGATTTGGTTACAGCATCCTCGATTATCTTTTAAAAATAGTTGCTTTTATTCAAGACTTTAAATAATAGGTCTACTCCAGCACGGTCCATGTATTTCAGATGACATCAGCACCTAGCAAGTGTTTCCCAAAATATTGAATGTATCCTTCCATGATCTCTTCTTTCTGCATCAAAAGATTTTCAGGGACCAAAATAATAGATTACTATAAGTTATTAGCCGAAGCCACCCATTTGTTGTGAGAAGTACTAAATCTTTAAAAAAAATTGTGATATTTCAAGCCTTGATAGGTATTCAAAGTCCTGGGTAAAAGTAAATTTATAGGCTCAGTTCAGGTCTCCATCTTTGATGATTTTGACAGCATCTGTTAACCCGCTTGTTCAAAAATGGATTCCATTGTATCTTCTGAAATAATTCATCTTCAGAAAATAGTTATTTCATTTTTAAACCTTCAACTGCCTCTAAAAATTCTTTTGAATATCATATATATAGGCCCAGCTGCTTTCCTTCTGATGACATCCGGACTCCACAAGCACGGTTCAGGCAGTGACAAACCACTGAAGTACAGCCATTTAGATATTGCACCCTCAGTGGGAGATCTACCCAGTCCAGGTACTGGATCACCTGTACTTGCCATGGCTCAAGCATACCTTTTGTAATGGGATACAGCAGAAGATATCAACTTTATTTTACACTACTTGTAACGTAGCATTTGAAGCCATACACATTGTAAAAGTTGGAACATCTAAAAAGAGCAGTATAACACTCTATGTCCTATGTCAAGCGTCAAATATCATAGAACGCAAGATTCTCAACTGACAGATACAATCTTATTAACAACTTAAAAGTAATTTAACCTAATGTGATTTTTTTTGTAGAGTGTTCTGTTTCTTAAGACCTTCCTATCTTTCAATGTCATGAGTGAGTAAGGCTGCAAATATTTTATTATATGTACTTATCTGGAGAAAAAAATGTATTCATTTAAATGGGAATATATATATTTTTTAATATTCTTTAATGATTGGTTTTATTACAGTTGAGTTAAAATTCACATACATACCTACAAATACTATTCAAGTTCCCGTGGTAAAACGTATATAAACGAGACACGTTGATATGATCACGTCCAATTTTTTTACAATCTGCAACATTTTTTTCGATCACGTTGACTCTATATTTTTTTTGTTCTAGTTCGAGTGATTGTCTGCATAATTTTCAAACTGGCGCACGTTTTATGACTGTATGCTTTGATGCTAATATATTAAAATAAATGACATTATTTTTATTCTGAGCTATTTACAATAAAACGCTGCTTAAATTAAATTCTTTTATAGTTTTGAAAAAATCAAAAAAATCTTATTACGTATTTAAAATAAACCACGTTTACCATAGACAAAACAACGGGAAAATATTTCCCATAATCTTAATCAGAAACTTATTTGTCACTTTTTGGAGCAACACTGAAAGAAATCCGCAAATCTAAACTAATGTAATTTTCATGACAAATATTTAAAATGGTCATCCAAATATTTAGGAACTTCTCTTTGCATGATGATCAAAGAATACCTAAAAAGATGTTGAACAGAGAAAATGAAATCCTGAAATAACTTTAGAAAAAGGCAAGCATGTCAGAAAGCAATTCAAGACCAAATTATCTGGAATGAAAACTAGAAAGCGGAAGGTAGTACCTTATATATCTGGACATATGGATTTATTTAGATCCTTCCTAAAATAAATTTGGCCTTGTAACTGGTTCTGAACTAATGCTAGCTCTTCTTCAAGGTCACCTACCTATATTAAAGATAAACTGTAGGTTAGAGTTGAGTTGTTTCCAGACTACTCTTAACAACTTTTTTCTGACAACTTTATATATAGAATAAAATTCACATCCTAATCGTAATTTTAATATTGTTCTTTTCTACCATAAGCTAATTCCTTAACCAAGTTCTTAGAATGAGTCTCCTGGAAATTCAAAACTTAAAAGTTTTAAACTTTAGAATATTCTACTGCAGAATGAAAATATTTTATTTTACTAGAAATCGAGACAGTATAACATTTTATTTAGCCATCATAAACACCTAATAACAAACGGAAGTCCACACAAACAACATTGAAAATAGATATATAATACATATTATATATAAATTTAATCGTCTGAGAAAATCGAGTTATCCTTGACCAATATAGGGAGTGCAATAAAGAGTCGCAACCAGGAACAGGATTCGTTTTTTAAAATAAGCAAGATCAGGGGAGCAGTGTCAGCGAACATACTTAATACACAACATTCGTGTCCTTGCAAGCAGACGACGTTGTTAGTTATGCATTCCGCACATAGGCGTAGCCAAATGGGATTTTACGAGGGTTTTGCAACAATTATTAATAACGAATAGCTGACTCAGTTTGCTGAACCGTTTCTAGGTAGACATTGAATAAACAGAAAAAAGCTATTCAAAGAAAAAAATCGTATTATTCTATGCATAGAATGATATCTTGAAGTATATGAGTTGATACTATAGTGAGCAGTTTTTGTTTCATGAAGGAGAAACCCAAGGAATACCCAAAGAAGACAATTTTATTATAATGCCAGTGTGACTTCGAAAAGTTTTTGACAAATGATCGTTTTGAGCACAAATTTGAGCCGGTATTTTCTACAAAAGGATTTATTTAGCCATAGTTTTGGTACTTAGTAGTTTCTTTTGCCTGAAAAACCGTATCAAGAGCTTTACGCCCTTCGATATCATTAAGACCTTTAGAAGACCTGCAGATGTTGTTCTGAAAAGTAATAGTTAAAGACAGGTTTAACTGGAGTCTATTTTTGTCAGTAAAGGGCTTTATTAATACAAGGAGGATTGCTTTAAGACATATTCTGAGCTCTTAGTTTCGAGCTTTTAGCGCCAATTTGGAAAATTTTGCCACGAAAATCAGATATTAACCCGAGATTTGATTTTTATTTCCAAATAAATATTTTTGCTGCAAATTTGAGATTCTTTTAGAAAATGCATAGTTTCAAAAACTTATCTGATAAAAAATGGAAGTTTTAGGAATTTATGGTGGCTCCTTTTACAAAAGCAGGAATCCGATGTCCACGATTTGATTTCTTTTCAGCAATAGTATTATTAATTTTTGTTTCAAGTATCGTCTAAATTACTATTTTTGGTAGCCCAATCAAAGGCAAATTTGAAATATACTCATCGAATCTCATTAAGGATTATTTTATAGACCATGTAACGAATTATTTCTCTCAAACTCCTCGTACAAAATTAAATGGTACCACCACACTGCAGTCGATTATAATAATAAATTCAATGTTAAGGTTTTCGTGCCGCGAGAAAGACCCCGTTCCAGATAACTATGACATAATATAATATTGGATTTATTTACACACAACAACCAACCACTATACAAAACATTGGCCAGAAACAATAATACTAATAATAATATGTAATAGATTATATAGTAATGGTATATATACCTAACAATAAAGATTTATTATAATTATCTAATATACCCAACAGTTTATGTGTAATATTTATATTTATTTATTTGTATGGAATATTATTTGTGTATTATGTAGGCATTTATCTGTTTCAAATGTATCTACTAGTAATATATATATATATCCAGGGTGATCAAGTTACGGATGTCATAGCATTAGGATATCGAAAACAGTAATAGATGCAAATTCGGTTTAAATGCAGAAAAAAATGGCAATTTGATTGTCTTTTATATTGTGTCTATAAAAATTTAATTCAGTTAATTTTAAAAAAAATCATTTTTTTACAATTTATAATTCTATTCTTTTCAGATATTGCCCGAAGAACTTGCAAAAATTGAAAAAAAATGTACATTTTATTGACCGACTTCAAAAAAGGAGAAGGTATAAAATTCGGTTGTAAGATTGCTTTTTTATGACTGTTCGCGTGTTTTGCATAGTAAACGTACTCCGATTTAGACGATTTTTATTTAATTTCAAAGAGGAGAGTTGAGAAATGGTCCCATATTGATGAAAATCAAATCCAAAATCTCCTTCCCTCCCAAAACCGCCCACAAAGGGGTGGAGGGGGCAATTTTTCTCGAAAATTGAAAATCCGAGACGGCAAAATTAACGAAAATTTCATATCCGGAAATGTTTAAATTGGACATTTTTAAAAATAATCATACGTTTCCGCGCTACAGTCTGAAATATGTGTTTCAGCTATGTGGAAGGGATAAATTTTTCTGAAAATCGAAAATTCGAGATTTGAAAATTAGAAAGGGGACTATATCCGGAAACATTTAAATTGAACATTTTTTCAAAAGAGTTACGGATTCCGAGTTTCGCAATGGCAAAGTCTGAAATATGTGATATGCGTATTTTCGCTAGTACAAGCTAAACCTACCTATAACTTTTTGGGTATCAGTGAACGTTCAACAATTTTCATGACTAATGTTACACTCAAAAATGTGAAATAAATATTTTTTACAAAAAATTGGACCGAATTTATCTTTCTCCGAAATCCTGAAAACCAAAATACATAGTTATTATAATTTTTGTAAACACGTTGTATAAAAAACTATCAAATTACTCAATGTTTTTCCTATTTAAATGATGTATCAATCACAGTTGTTTTCGTTCAAATCCAAAAGAATGGTTTTATTTTGAACATACTGTATATTGGTATAATTTAAATTAATTTGATTCGAATGGTGATTGTAAAAAAATATTGCTAATTAGAATAAACATCAAATTGACAAATGGTGGAATCATGAATCATATAATATACTTACTATATTTTATAAAAATACTACTTGATAAAGTTCAAGGCAAAAGGAATTGGATAGACGATTAGAAAAAAATATATATATAGCCTGAAAATGCAGTGCAATTCGTTGAAGGTGTATAGAATAATGATAAAAACCAGTTGCGTACCCTTAAGGGTATCCAGGGGGTATCTAATTTAGGAATTAACAATTCACTAGAAAGGTTGCGTAAGTTATTATTCTAGAAGATGAATTCTATAGAAATAACTTGCCACATATGAAAGTAATGAGAACGGTCCAATATGTGTGAAATTACAATATGTATAACCTATCAATCGTGATAGATTAAAAATTACTCAAGGACGATTTTGTTGACAAATTGAGCAACTCGGAATATTTCTGATGAATTGGAGTGGTTTTGTGGCAGATACTTTAATAAATTTCTGATCGTATATTGACGAGTGTGAAGAACAAAAATTTCAGTTAATTGATTGTCAAAGGATTTATTTCTATTAAGGGCACCTGAAATTTGAATCCTTGAAGTTATGTATGACAGATTATTTAATTTATATCCTTTAAGCTGATGATGTGATAATTTATTGGGAACAATAAAATCAGCAAAATGGAATTTGTCTCGCAGGAGAGATTCATTGTTGCATAAGCCAATTTGGTATCGGGTGTACAAAAACTGTATTTTCATTGACTTGTACGCATACCTTTGTCACTGGTGATTTTATGGTAGTGCTTTGGAAGAAGTAGGGACCAATAACCTTGTAGGACAGAAATCCTCTTATCGTATTGGATGAATAAGCAACTGGTGGGTCTTTTGTGAATTCTTATCTGCTCAAATGGCGAAGAGGGGGTGGTTTCATTGATATTTTAAGTCACATTGTTTTCACTTATTGAGGGAAATTCTTAAGAATAGAAGACTGAACATGCCGCAAAGGCTTTAGAAATGAAATACGCAAGTCGATGACTCTATGTCAGTGTATTATTGCCGTCAAATATATTTTTGACATAGTAACACCATCATTCTAGTTATACCAGCTTTACAAAGCATTTATGAATGGATAAAGTTATTATAGAAGTATATGAGCCATTAAACCTATTTTAGGTGATATTTATGAATAAGAGTGTTAGTCTATATATAGTTGTTCAACAAGTCCACTCAGTTTTTCCAATGCCTAATTTATGACGTAATGTTAATAGATAATTTAAACTTTAATACTAAAATCCCACACAATATATTTATTCAATTACTTACGTCTCTTTTCCATAGAATTGTTAGAGAAAATTTCAAAATGTAACTACATATTATATTGGTGAAGAAAAAAATCCAGAAAATTGGATTGACGTTAGACTACATGTATTTCATAATTCTTGATGCATATCATTATACTTTCAATAAAAACAAGGATACCAACATTGAATAGATTGTCACACTATATGATAGAAGGTAAAATAAATTTATATATAAATATTAATATATTATCATTAAATATAAATATAATATACATTTACTTGATAATATAAATGGTATTGATTGATATATATTAAGTATTCTTCCTTTGTAAAAATTGTAAAATTGCATAATAATGTTAATATAATTATTATCAGCGGCAGATTTTATCATAATATGTGTAAAAGAACGTCAAAAGTAAGTACTAGGATACATGGATACAGAGAAATAGAATGCCAAGGGAAACTCACGGTGAGCATGTATTTAATATACAGGGTGTCTAGAAATTCTTTTATAATAATGTGATAGTAATCACACATTTAGTTTATAATATCACCAATAAAATGTATGTTAATCATCCTTATTACTGAAGTGGGCACTTAGAATTTAGTTAATCCTCACATTTGAGAATGGCACCGAAACAATAATTGGGTACTTGACATTAATGGAAATTCAAAATAAAGTGATGTTCAGACGATACTAAATAGTTGTAATTTCAAACCCATTATCACGTGACTGCGAACGCCTATCAAAACCGACTAAGATAGTAACGTAGTAATCAAGTCGATGAACAAATCCTACTCAGAGAGAACATACAATATTTTATCTTCTCTCTGATCAGATAGTGTTCTCTGCTCTATTCCTCCTTTCTTTAATATCGTGGGACACTAACTGAGGGAGATTGTGACGATGCAGCCGTTTTTAGAATTCCAGCGGGAAATTTAAAAACAATTTTTGAATATATTTTTTTATTAGCCAAATAGAATTGTATATTTTTTATTGATTTTTTTTTGGTTTAATTGAATGTCTAACTACAAAACAAAAATGGTTCAAAAAAATTAGTCAAGTACCTAATTGTCGTATTCAAACAATGATTTAGAGGAAATTTATTACAGTGCTATAATTTAATCGGAATTTCCATCCAAGTAACAGCTAATACAGTTATATCAAATGAAATTCAGACTTTTTTTTTCTTCAAATAATGAATGCACTTCTTTGGAAAAAATGGAAATTAATAGAACACGATAGAATCGTTTTCACTTCTTACTTTTTATTTCAACTAAAAATGTACAATAAATCTTAAATATCATCTAATTACCTCCCAAACTTTATTAAATACCGTTATTAAATTATCCCTACGATGAGTTCCGTACCTGGAACTCTATTGTCTGTTTCTGAACTATGTGGCTGGATTTTGATGGTCTTTTATGTATGTATGTAGAATGTTATTAGAATGATCTGGTGGTGGCTGTATTCGTGACTTGGCCTCCTCGGCGCACGGTTCCATACCTGTAATACTCAAAGAAGTATCTCTCAGATCTATTTCTGAGTTTTTATGGATTTTTCGCGATATTTGTGTGTAGTATGTCACTGGACTGTTTTATCACAGTCTGTCAGTGCGTCTGGGATTTGAAGGTGGATGGTTCCATACCGAAACATCCCTGAGTGTTTGCTCGGAAAGTGCCGGGTAAAACAGCTAGTAATGATAATAAAATCGGTAGGTACTTAGTTTACAAGGAGTTTACCTCAAACATCCTAATTAGATGATTTTTTGATACGATTTTCTTGAGTGGTTTTTCCTTTCATTGGCGTAACATAAATTTTAATCAGGTGGTTATCGGGAGCTAGATCAGATCCGTAAAATAATAACCTGTAAATTAAATGCAAAGTTAGCACCAGATGAACATACCTACCCGAAAAATACAAATTATGCAAAATTTTTGATTAGTAACTATAGATTAGATTTTTAATAGCATTTTCAGCAGCCTAGCAATGAATTACTTACCTACCCTTATTTTATTCTGTTTCACCTTAATTTGGAATTACCCTGTAGATATAGAGGAACAGCAGAGATGTGAAGATATGGATTCCTGGCACGTATTTGACCCCGACAATCTTTCCATTGTAGATAGATAGGTAGTTAGTAAACGCAATGTCCAGACGAATCGCGTAAAGTCTTTGTAAATACATATGTATATATATAAATAAATATACATAGGTAAATATACCTAGGTACTTCTTCGATTCAATCTAAACATTCCATGCACACTTAGAGAAGGTATATAGATGCGCCGCGTGTTTTGAGTACATACCTTTATAACCTACATAATGTCACTAACGATGTGCTATTAACATAAAACAGAATTGCAATATGGAGAGAAAATCACAGGAAATACATATATACATATACAGGCTGTTTCAAATCCACTCTCACCATTAGGATCTCGGAAACTATAGGGAATACGAATACGGTTAATTTGGGGCAAAGTTTTTGGTTAATTTATTTTAAATTCACGATTTTTGCCCTGAAGCAGAGAATAAACATTCTCGAAAGCTCGGCTTCAATCAAAGAATTTTATTGATGTACATTTGTAATTGATGGCTATGAAATCTTTCCAGTTTTGCTAATTTATTCTAAATTCACGATTTTTGCCCTGAAGAAGAGAATAAACATTCTCGAAAGCTCGGCTTTAATCAAAGAATTTTATTGATTATATGACTGCATCCCCAAGAACATCTTTTTATTTATTATTAAACCAGTCAAGAATACAAAATCAATATATATATATATATATATATATATATATATATGTCAGTGTGGTACATACAGAAGTGGTTCGATCTTCTGACAACTAGGTCAAACGATTGGGAGGAGCTTATTTTCAAAGGGTTAAAATTCGAATGCGCATACTCCAGACAATTTTAGAGTTGTTCTATATTCACTGCTACAACAACTCTAACGATTTTACTGATACTTTGGAGCACAGCCTAACATGTTAGGCAAAATTTGATTCTTGGAGTAGGCACACCTATAAGAAGTTAATCTTTTATATGCTTCACCAAGTAGTGAAATGCTCTTGTCTGTTCTTCTAATTTTAGTCGCTAAGAAGAAATCTTAGTGATTCCACGCTTGATTCAGTTGTGATATGTTCCAAATGAAATGGAAGCATATAGGTATGAGAATTTGTCTCAATATATTGCATATTGCACCTACCAGTGAGGATGTAATGCAATGCGGGTTGGAGTAATATGCCCACCGAGTAGTAGTTCTCATCGTTATCATTGGTAGGATATACCTAATGTTGATTAAACAGCAGATAAAGTGATAGATGATAGAAAAAGGGCTCTATTTTTTATACAACAATATTAAGGTTTGTTTCGTATTCCATAATGTGGGTACTCGTATTCGATCGAGCGTTGGAAGCTTCTCTGCCTTGAAAGTGTTACCACAGACAAGGGGACCTACAGTTTAACGTGGATTCCGAAACCCCAATATGTCTCGAGATAAATCTCAAGGTGAACCATAAAACCTATTTTTTAGAAAGTCGCCCAAAAGAAACCTTTTCTATTTATTTATACTCTCAAATCATTGTTTTGAAAAATACCTAACTTTTTTCTCTATAGCTGATTTTCATTTGGACTTTTCATGTCCCCCTGTTCCTCAACCCATTCAACACGATTGCTCGTCCGCCATCTTGGCTTGGCTTGGTGTTTTACTGCCATACAAAGAATTAAATATTATTATTGTTATCATAGCCTCTCTGACTCTTTTCCTCGCACTTGCACTACAATAATTTATTTTAATATGCCATTCGCATAATGTTGCATTCTAGGAAAGTAGTGTCCCATTGCCTAGCAAGTAACTTGGTTAGCTGTGCTTGCACTTTCTTCTATGAATGCTAATATGCCACTCGACTACTACTAGAGAGAGAGTCTCTATTATTCTGTTCTGTAGTAGAACAATAAAATGGAATCTAGCTTATGCGATAAAAACAAAAGTAAAATGCCTGCAGGACTCCATTAGACACAGTTACACACTAAACGCAAATGGCGTTACAATGGATGTATTAAGTACCTACCTAGATATCAATAGTAGGGTGGGCCGCAAAAAAATCTTATAGAAATATATCTATTTGCAATCGTTCATACTTTCGAATTTTGAATGAAATTCAACGGTTGTATGTCAATACAGAGACTAAAATAACGGGTATTATTAGACAAGTAATTTCAAAATGGCGGCCAATAAAATTTTCAAAAAACATTCTCAAAAAGTGGCCATTAAATAAATTTCATCAAACATATTTTTTATTTAGGTATAGATTTGATCTGTGGCAAACTGAAGATAAGCAACAACCTTGAAATCATGATATCTCTCTGGATGGCGATTCTTTGTTTGGTAATCAATCTGATTGAACATTAATTTGTAGTGGTATTATGCAATATTGTAACAATGTGAAATTGTAGATATTGCTCTAACAGTTGTTGACGTTATTCAATGGCGAAAGGGGTGTTTGCCCTCGCAGTAGTTGTTGTCAGCACATTTAGACGTCCTAGCGTAATCTAATTATTTACCAGAAACGGCTGATGTTGCCTAATCATCTTGATTATGTAGCAATTGAATTCATATTCAGAAATATGATATGATTTGTCCCTATAACTTATTATTATATAAGTAATAATAATAATAATAATTTATTCAGGCTAACATACAAATCTTGAATATAAAAATGTTATGCTAATATATTGTCTAACTTATTACGAAACATTTAAAACACGATTTTGAACTATTCAAAGTCACTCTGTGATAATTAAACCATTTTCTTATAATTTTTCAGAAATATTTAGCATTCGCTGTAACTTCATCCCAACTGTTACCAACTTCACACTATACCCGCAATTGATACAATAACATAATTAAGTTGCAATAATCCATTAATATAGGAATTAAATAATAATGGACCCAAAACTGAACCTTGACGGACTCCACAAGTGACTAAGCTGAAAGAATCTTTAAATCTTTGAACACACTGAAATCTATTTGAGAGATAGTTCCGTTAATGAACAATCCCTCTTATATCAAGATCACTAAATATAATCAATAGAAGTTCATGTACTATCATATCACTAGATCCTGAAATACAGATATTACCGATCTGCTATTGTCAAGTTGATTACACATGAAGTTATTGACATAATTTAAAACATCATTAGTCGATTTACTTTTTCTGAATCCGAATTGCCTCCCATTTTTCATTCCATCTCCCTCTTGAAAATCATCAAGACTCTTGTGAATCACTTTTCCTGATATATTTTAGCCAAATTTGATAATAAGGATACCTACTGGTCTATAATTAATTTATGATCACCAGATATATATATTGTTTGAAGAATTTTTCCAAAAGCGTAAAAATTAAAAGATGTGAATTTCACCTCTCTGATAGCTATAGGAACCGTTGTATTTTTTTTCTCTCAAGTTACATTACCACGAAAATCTATAATCTGGAAAGGTAGTTAAATAAATTACTTTTTACATAGACTTCCAGCAACGGCTTATCTACTGCCTGTATATAAAAACTCATTATTCAAGACCATCAAATTGTCTACGGTTTGGTAGATTTCATTCCCTGTCGATACAAATTTGCAATAAAGCTTTTTGCAATATTCCAAGAAAATCGTTTTAAACAGCATATAAACCCACCCCCCCAGTGGTTTATTATGTATTCAAACATTCATCGAAATTACAATATAATGCAGGGATTACTGCAAAAATTAGTGCAAGTAGTTGTGAGACAGAGTACAATAAAACCTCCGTCCGGAGAATTATGTTATAAAAGTACCAAAAATGGTCAAAGTTATAACATGTTAATGTATATATTTTTAAAAGCATTTCTCCAAAAATTTAAGGGTCTTTCTTCTATTACCTGAAGTTTTTACAGTCGAAAACCGACAAAGAGCTATAGAAAAAATGACGCAATATTAAAAAGCAATATTGTTCTCATATATAAAAAATATACTACTATTTTAGGTGTAATATAAAGGAGAATTTTTAACAGCTTTTAACCCTTTCTCAGTTTAAAAATATAAAATTAGGAAGTGAGATTTTTTTATTCATATTTTTATTATTTTTAACCCTTTCTTCAGCTAGGAGGGATTCTAAATTGTATTGTCTAGGCAATAAAGCAATAATTGAAAAAATAAACAAAAAATATCCAACCATTTTTTTTCGCGTGTTTTCTACGAAAAGAATTATGATCAACTAAACAATAAAGTGTAGATATTTTCATGTTATAACTCAATAAAGTTATTAGGTATATCATAAAATTATTTATTTTCAAGTTTATATGATAGATACAGATGAAATAAACTTTTAATAACGTACGACTACTCAGTAACTGATAGATTAATTTAATAAATTTTGCATATATGTTTGATCAATCGAGTGATTTGGGTGTCTATTTTTAGAACCAGTTGAAAAAGCAATGACCTAAGACAAGCTTTTGGTTCTACATAGCATTTCAATGTTGTGTGGGAACATAAGTATTTTGTTTAGAGAGGAGGACCGAATTCATCAAAAGAATGGAGAATTAAAAAGAATTTCAATTGTTATTAGAATTACAAACCCAAGAACATCGCGTTAATCCAAGAAATGTATTTTACTGATGGACAAGAGATGAAGTTATAGTGAAATAGTTTTACAATGCAAAATTTTCGATCAAACAAAAATGTTCATTACTATTTTTTAGAAGTAAATCGAAATAGACGAGAAACGTAAATAATAAAATATAATTCTCATGTTTTTATTTAAACATTCTGCAAGAACAAAAATATATTTTATTTGTATGTATTTTAGATGGATTTAATAAAAATTTTTTGAACTCTGCAAATTATCTAGTTTAGAAATCCTTGAATTGTTCTTAATCATACTAGATAAAGTTTTAATTTAAATTTTTTGTTAGAGGGAGGATTTCATAGATTCTGAAAAGTTTAATCTTTCAATATTTTTTTTTAAATAAAATAGTATCACTATTTTTAAAAAACACGATCCAGGTGATATTACTAATTACATGCCTATCTCCATATTGAGTGTTTTCTCGAAAGTTTTTGAAAATATAGTTTACAGTAGAATGCTTTCTTTTTTGACTCGAATTCAAATTATTACTGATTGTCAGCATGGTTTCAGGGAAACAAGATCAACCCAAACAGTAGCATTTTCTTTAGTTAATTATGTCTATAAAAAATAGATGAAGGAAAGTTTGTAGCTGGTATATATATTCTTTGACTTGTCACGAGCATTTGATGTTATAAATTTTGAGTTCTTAGAATCTAAATTATATAATATTGGTTTTCGTGGTATTTTTCTTCAATGGATTATGTCATTCTTGAGAAATCGATATATTTCTGTTAGAGTTGAAAATTTTAGGTCTGAAAAATATGGTATGAACTCTGGGGTTCCACAAGGTTCAGTTTTGGGACCGCTGCTGTTTCTGCTTTTTATAAATGATCTACCTAACTTCATAGATCCTGAAATTTTAATTATATTTGTTGATGATACATCATTGGTGGTCTCAGCTGGAAGACTGAGGGATCTTTCAGAACTCTGTAACTTACTAATTACAAAGTTCCTGGATTGGTGCAGATCGAATGCTGAGTGTATTCGCTTCAGTAATAGGGTTAATGATTGTGAACATATAGTTATCAGATGCATGAACCATCAAATTGTATCGAAGGACAATATAAAATTTTTAGGAGTACACCTGGAATACTCACTGAGATGGAGCAATCATTGTGATTCAAAAGAGCAAACATACAGTCGAACTTTATATCAATTATGAAGTCGGATGAAAACATGATTTATATTTTGTTGTCCAGGAATTGAGGAAAATATCAGAACTACGAATTTAATGGAGCATACGAAATTCAGTTTTCCACAGTCTGCGGGATATTTTTGCTATTTTAACAAAAAATTGTCAAAAAAAATCAAAAATTGGATTAAAAAATTTGTATTATCTCCTTACAACAATTTATGCTGTAGACCAATTTCTACAAAATATCATCGCTTTCAGTTTCAGTTCTTTTCTTTACCTACATGCTTGTTTCTCATATTTTCTTCCCCAATATTTTAGTTTTTTCAACAATATCTCAACAAAATAAAATACAAAATTTAGTACTATGTCAAGAAATTTATCATGCCATGAAATTAATTTATTAATGGAAAAAAATATTATAACTACGAGTGAAATTTTTAAGTAATAAAAATAAAATACTTTCAGATTTCTCAAAAAGCTGATACTGACAAACTTTAAGAAGAAACCTGAAAACTGTCTGACATTTATTGCATTTGTTAAAATTACATTCTATAAAATTGGTAACATGTCTTAAATTAAACTGCGAGGTTGTTTTCAAATTAATTGAATTGAACTGTACAAAATAATACCTGCTAATATTATGTATTTTGAAATGAGGAACTGATTTTGCAAAATGATTAATAACATTGATGCATTTTTATTAACCTACATAAAAAAATGATTGAATGAAATGCGAAAAAAATCCTCAGATGATCAACAACAAATCTTGATTATATTGAATAGACAATAAATATTATTTTTCTTTGCTTTTGATGTAATGCAAGGACGTTTGTATAGCCGAAACAAAAAAACAACAGCACATGAAGGTTATATTTAACTTTAAAAACCTAGGAAGGATTCTTTTGCTTTATTTATTCGAACAATTGATGGCCTTAGATTAATGCATTTTTAATCGAGAATTTATAGGAAAGATGTTCTGTAAAAAAAATATAGAGAATATTTATAGGTATTTAGATTTGATAAAATGAATGCATTCTAAATTGATGATAATAGAAGAAGATAATACGTCGCTTATATTTATTTATTCAGAGATTTGAAAACATCAGGGTAATACATATATTTCACTCTTTTCCCCTGCTCGGAAACCTTTGTTTTTTTTGACCGACGAACCCCAAACGGAGGAGGTGTACAATTCGACTTTCTGCTTTTTTTGGTTTGTGTGTGCGTTTTATATAGTAAACGTATTCCGATATTGATGATTTTTGATTCATTTGAAAGAGAAGACTTGAGAAATGGTCACTTAAAAACGCAAATCCGAAATCTTCTTCCCTTCGAAAAACGCCCCCAACGGTGGTGGAGGGGGCAAATTTTCTCGAAAATCTAAAATCCGAGATGGAAGAATTAAAGATATCGTTTGAATTGAACATTTTTTCAAAACAGCTGCGGTTTTCGAGTATTTGCGATGTTAAAATTTTAACTATGTGTATTTTCGCTATGAGGATGAGGCAATTTCTTTCGAAAATTTAAAATCTGAGAATGGAAAATTAATGACCCGATTGTTTGTGTTCATTTTTTTTTTAAGAATATTTATTTAAAATGTCAAATTTAAACGTTGCCGGATATGGTCACCACTATAATTTTGTTGTCTCAGATTTTCGATTTTCGAAAAAGAATGTCCCCTCCTTAGGTAAAAATATTTGAGGGGAAGGACATGTTGAATGTCGTTCTCAATTGTTCTCTATCAAATGAAAAAATAAACCATGAAAATCGGAGCAAGTTTACAAGGTGCCAAAATCTATAAAAAAACATTCAGACAAACAATCGAATTGTATACCTCCTCCGTTTGATTAGTCGAACAGAAATCATGCAAAAAATATCTCAATTACATTAGAAGAAACATATATACATATATCTATTTCATATTTTTTAGGTTTTAACAATACAAGCATTCAAAAAATTAATCCTCATACATATCAATTTGATAGATCCTTAAAGGCACACATCACAAATTGTCCCTTTTATTATCCTTTCTTTTCATCCAAGACGTGTGCCAGGTATATAAGCCTTAGCGAAAGGGTCACAGAAACCGAAAGGGTGCTTGTTGGCGGCCATCAACCAACCCCTAATAAAAAAAATATGGCCAGCTTTTCGCTACCGCATCCCTATGAATAGAAGAAGAAGAAAAAAAATGATCAAAGCTGCATGCGACTATAGCTAAAAATCTACCCACTAGATAAAAGGGTTATTTATTACGTCTTTCCCTTTCTTATATAATATTATATAACCATCAAAATAACAGCCCCTTGATTGTCAAGAGATCCGAACATGTTGCACAATTTCTTTATAGCACAGGTAATATTGTCAGAAATTATTTTTTATATTTAATATTATTTAAAATTCGATAAATCATAACAATCAAAATTATTATTTGTGATAAATAACTTTTTACAACAACTTGGACTTTATTAAATTGCAAGAAATGGTGAATACAATATTTCTAGTTCTTTTTTATCTTCACTTATATTTTGGAATTTTGAAATTAATTTTTTAATATTATTATTGAATATAAAAATGTTGAGATAGAATATAAACCCTGATGCGCTCCATAAGACTCCAAACTGCATTCTCAGTTTTAAACGCACTATAAAATAACCAAATTTTGAATATCGCGTAAAACAAATCAAATAATTTAAGTTGTGCTAATGATCAAGTAACAGACGTAGTGAATAGAGCGGTACCAATATTTGTATACTGTGTTTAATTTGGTAGTATCAGGCAACCTATAATAATGATGAACATATTACGGAAAACTTTAGTTAATGACGTTGATGTGTAATCATTTCTAGGTTGACAAAGTCAATGTTTTCAGAAAAGCAATACAGAATCTTTTTTGTCTTCGGACTAGTTGGATTTCCAATAGAAAAAAAATATGGCGTGGTAATAGAGTTTTTAATTTTTTTTTTCGAATTTGGTGCAAAAATCATGTCGAGACTTAGGATGAGTCTGTTAAAGTCATATCAAGAATTTGTTTTTTAAATGGTGACAAATGTGATTGAAAATGTTACTCTATCATAGATATAATAGATAAAGTTTAAGTTCGTAATAATGGTAAATGGACAAAGATCATACCAGTCAATAATGGTATCAGACAAGGAGATTCACTTAGCCCTCTATTTCTCTACATAATAATGGTCGAAATAATAATAAAAAAATGCGATTCGGTAAAAGCCACGAGATGTTTTCAGGATATTATTTGGTGAAACAAATATCTTAGAAAGCAAATAAAATCTTGACTTTACAAACTATTAGACCTATTATCACGTACAGACCTCGGAGAGATTGTTAGAAACATGTAAAACAGAACAATAATAAATAGAGAGAAATAAAAATACTTTTACGAAAATTATATCACTAGATAGGAAACTAGGCATAGCAATAACATAATTGAATATTATATAAGAAGAAGTTTGGCAAGATTGCATAGTTGTATCTATAGAGGAAGACTGTGAAAAAATTGGAACCAAGATGAGGACAAACAATCGAAGAACAAACGGGTCACATTCTGCATGTAGAAGAAAGAAGAAGAGGAACGAGAAGAAGAAGATAAGAAAGTATAATTTCTATCGATAACTGTGGTCTTGAATTTTGTCAGTGAAATCTATTTCCCTCAAGTTTGAATTTTCAGCTGCCTACGAAATCTCGTTTTTTTTATTTCGACTGGCCTATTAAGCACATCTCACCAGGTAGATTTATATATATATATATACCTCTGTCATATCTCTCCCTATACCCCTACACTACTAATATCTACCTACTAAAAAAGAGCCGTTCTTGTCGTATCGTCGTCGTCGTCTTCTTCCGCATTCGTTTTCACTCTAGCAGTAACACAACAGGTGTATCACCACTCACCACATGCATATGCTTGCATGGCATCTACATCTTTTTTTGCTCGTCTTCTTCTTCTTCCTCCTATCATCAGAAAACATTATTTGATGGTCATTTGGTCCAAATGAGATTTCGATGGGAAAGAAATAGATAGATAGATGTGGATGTGGATAGATATATTATGGGCAGATTCACTAAGTTTGGGCACAGCAACTGTCGAAGAAGTATATACATAGCCCCAGCAGCAGATGGCGGAAATGGTAATTAAGTGTGTGAAATTAATTGAGTTTTGCCTTCGTCGTTTTCTTTTGGATGATATTATGGGATGGTGGGGCAGCTTGCGCGTCCCATGATTGATTGGATTAGATTTTGGTGGGTATTTATAGATATATCTTCAGTTTTATGGGATACCTTTTTTACTGTTTCAAATCTTGATTGTGAATTGAAAAATATATGGACTTTGATGAGATTACGTAATTTTCTCGCAATTAAACGGTTAGGAAAAGTTTTTGTGAGATATAAAAATATTTTAGGAATTAAGAAGGATCCAACTTTTTTAGAATTCGATGACACCTAGCCAGAAAAAAGTGAAATTTCATTAAAAAATAAAAAAGTTTTACTTTTTTATCGGAAAGATTTTGAGAATTTTGTAAAATATAGCAATTTCTACTGTGAGTTTTTCCTTTAAACTAATATAGCAATTTTCCTAGAATACAGATTATAAAAAATAACAATAGAATTGGGCAAAGTTCTTTGATGATGTAATGAAAATACAAAATAATATTTATTCTATTTGTACTAGAATTATAAAAATCAAAATTGGTGTGGAGAAGTTCTTTAGCAGTTAACCCTGTCCATTGTCGGAGATTTCGAAGCCAGGATAGCTTTTTGCGATCTATCCATTTTTTCCCCTCGATCTTTCCATTCAGAATAAGCCGAAGCAGACTATAACTTGGTCCACGCATCACATGTCCCAAGTATTCCAGTTTGCGGCGCTTGATGGTAGTGAAAAGCTCTCTATCTTACCCTATTCTGATGAGTAGTACATTCTCGTTGGTATTTCGATTGTCCACGGAATTTTGAGCATCCTTCTGTGCAAGCACATCTCGAATGCATTGAAGCGGTCAATAATTTTTTGGTGAAGCGTCCAAGTTTCGCAAAGAGTACATTTAAATTTAAATTTATTAAAGGTTCGCAAATGTACTCCGATTTTGATGACTTTTGATTCATTTGAGAGGCGAGACTTGAGAAATGGTCCCATATTCGTAAAAACTCAAATCCGAAATCTTCTTCCCTTCAAAAAACACCCACGAAGGGATGAAGGGGAAATTTTCCTCGAAAATAGAAAACTTGAGGTGGTAAAATTAAAGCTAAGAAAATATACGGTAAAGATTAGATTGAACATTTTTTTAAGAGATCTACGGTTTTCGAGTTTTAGCAATGTTAAAATTTGAAATATGTATATTTTTACTATGTGGAAGAGACAATTGCTTTCGAATTAATATTCTGTTGATGCTGATACTTGCGAAGTTGGAACCAAAAGTTATCAATCTGACTGCAACTGCACAACTTCAAAAGTGATAGCACCAATATTACTTTGTATTTTTCAGTGCACCAAATAATAACGTCGGTGCAATTTTTTTTAATATTTATTATTGTCAGTAGAGCAGCCCTAGAAATCCAAAATGATATTCATTACACATTACACTATGGAATCCATATAACTATGTATTGCGTGGATAAATTTAATCGTGAATAAATATTTCGTCTCAACCACCTGAACGAACTTCCGTAGACTTCACAGCATGACTGAGTTTATAAACATAATATCACATCCATTACTTGATCACGCAACAGCCTTCGGATTTAAGATAATAAAGAACTAATTTATTGACAAGTGTGTTAACCATAAATTGTGTATGTATCTGGGAAGTACATCAATGCTTGGACCTCTTGTTGATGAAGTAAACGTTTAATGGCTTGAAGTTGAGTCTGTGATTCTTCTGCAGACGTAACAGTTATTTTTTTTTCAAAAACTTCCCGTACATTCTGTGAAGGCAGGGGTGAGTATTGGAATACATAGTAACAAAAAATAGCATCTGATGCTTGAACAAAAAAAAATTAAAATCGAAATTTCACAGTTAAATAAATATAACTTTTTCAAAGGCATTCTGCAAGGCCACATATATAAAAACATTATTGTATACACTTTGAAAACAAACAGTTTTTTCTAATCTTTCTTTTTCTCCTAACACATCAGATACGGTGACCGGCAGAAGGTAGAGCTGCCATATCACCAAAACCAGCTAAAAAAAACTGAAAGTCCTTTCTCCTACTGAAGATAGATAGATGAAACTAACAAAACAAAAAAAAAAACCCGCCCCCTATAGCTGGCCATCCGCTAGTTTCCCAGAAACAAACGGTACCTACCTCATCATCGCTGAGTTGATAGAAAAAAACCTTCTAACCACCACAACATGGAAGACGACGGCTGTGTGTCTCGAAAAAATGCGGAAGAAGAAGGGCGGCTCGAAGAACCTATAACGGTACATATACAGGGTAGAATAAAATGGTTCCACGACAAAACATCGCGACCAAAATGTCCCAGTAAAAACGTCGGGTTAAAATGTCGTCATAACAAAAAGTCGCCGTCAATAGCGTCGCGACATAAAAAGTCGTCGTACAAAAATGTCCCATACAAAAATGTCGTCATATCAGTCAGCTATAAACCCGCAAGAGATGTCTCATTTTTGTTTTTTTTATTATCTTTTATTTTATTTCTTCTTTTAATAATTATAATGAAAATATTGTAAATTATGTTTTAACAGTCTCCTATTCAAAATATTCTTCAATTTACATCAGATTGTATGTCATGAATAAAGATTAAATTTCTATACCTTAGGAAAAAATACTATTACCTTTGGCATAATTCATTAAGGAAGTAAACATCAGAATAATGCAAGTATTCCTGAGTTACCTACTCAAAGTCAACAAATATATAATAAAAAACATTAAGATCTTTACAATATACACAATTAAATAACAGACATAGAAAATCAAAAATTAGTGCAACAACTGCATTTTGAAGTTATGGAAAATGGCCCTAAGGTAATCTGTCAGGCTCCTAGTTCTATAATCTTTCATTATCTTCTTTATGTTGTTTTGCAGTGTTGGTATACCGTCGTCGTTTTAAAGGCACTGGATGTCCAGGTACTTGATCTTCTGAGCTTTCATGTGTCTATTGCTCATCCTTTTAAAACGCTTCGATAAATGTCCAGATGGATGGGTGAAATGAAGATAGTACGCTGGAAAACTTTTGTTTGCCAACATTCAACTGCATTGTCTTCCTTTTCTTCGCCTGTCATGTCGTCCAATCTAGGTGTCTTCAAAATAGTCTAAAAGAGGTCTGGTTTCTACATCTAACCTAACCTAACTTAACCTAACTGAAACGTTATAGAATTAAACAGTTTCCGAAACACCTATTCCTCTAACCCCTATACCTATAATGTGATTATATTCGTTTTTATTACATGTCTTAGATCTTCATATTTATTTTTTGGTTATTAATTCTACTAATCATGGTGACGGCGGCGATATTTTGTCGTAGCGACATTTTCACAACTACGAATAAGAATAGAAGATACGACTAAGTGCAACTCCAATGATTTCAGTCCGTGCCAAAATTTCAGGAACAAGCTTAAAACGCATGATTCAAAAGATTATGTCATATTTTGTGCTCTCTTGCAATTTGGGTTGCGGTAATTTAGGTTTTTCTGTACTTGAGTAAGTAGCTTGAATAGCATCTGTGTGGAGACTTGAACTATTTTATTATGTTAAATCTAGAACAATATTGATTTTAAAAAATCCAACCGAACTATAGATACAACTAGAAACATAAAATAATATAAAAATTAAATCATATACTAAATAACATAACAGTATACCACAGCAATATATTTTAAATTCAAATTATTTTTAATTCAATTCTTGTTTATTTGTTTATTTTATTCAAATTCTTATCTAATCTATTGTAGGTAAGCTTGGATCGACATAAATGGTTTTTTTGACCAATGTCTAATTTAATTTTATTTACTGAAAGTGATTTATGTCTAAGAATACAGCTGCTTTAGTATACTGGTCCCGTAAAATACAATAATTATATATATTAGTGGCTACTGGACCTAATATGCATTTGAATCAGCTGAACCCCAACAAATAATCCCATAAAATAATTAATTAAAGCATGATATAATTTTAATAAATTGTTTCTTACAAGAATAGATCTCATTTTATAGAAAACAAAAAAGCAGGTAGCTTACTTTTTTAACAACACCAAAAATAATTTTCTTCCAATTAAAATTTCCATCCAAATGGTTTTCTTATTGATTGCAACCTTTTAAGAATTACTCTTTATTTTGTGCTACCCTGTATTACCTAATACATCTTCCTGGTCAAGCAAGATGTATATATAACAAATATGATTCTCCCAAACATCAACAACATGATTAGGTAACTTTTCTATTATATATATAACCCTAATTTTATATATTTTGACCCTCACGACCTGTGAGAAACTATAACTACTAACGCAGATGAAGATATTTGATGATCAATATGAATAGCCTTGCTGAAATGTTAATAATGTTCGGGTAGGTATTTCAGGTATTATTACTGTTTGATAGATGAAGACTGTTATTTTAAAATGGCAGGTTTATTTTCCTTCACAATCAAATTATTCATGAATATCATATGAACTGGGTGTAAAAAGTGCCGGAACAGTAAATTATTTCAAAAAAGGCGCATATTATCAAAAAATCTGGTGCGTCCACTCACACGACTTTCCTACCGCTCGCAGGCAATTTTTTTACTCAATTAAAATACTTTCCTTACATAGCGACGATAATAGCGGTAGTAAAGTAAAAATCCACTGGTCAAATTGTGCTGCCAGTCATTTTTTTCAGCATGTCATGACAAACAACAATGGTCATGTGATATTTTTTCGCAAGATGAAACGTTTAGCCAGAATCTGAAGAATTATTTGGGAAATATGGAATTTAATTCAAGCATAACTTTTTTGTGCCTTTTCTCAGAGATGGCGCTGTATCTGGGTGGTAAAGGGCTCTCAGAAGAATACTTTAGGCAAGTTTAATTAAAATCCCTTAAGCCGTTTTCGCGTTACAGTCTTGAGCAAATCATGTTTTTTGGCTATAGCTCAGCACCCAGTGTATACAGGATTCTCATTCAGTGCTAACGACGAGTGGTAATGGTTCCAAACAAAATAAAAAAGAAAGCAACAAAATACACCGATCCGTTCACGAGATAATGTTATCACATACAGACATACAGACAGATCAATGGCTGAAAATATGTTTATTAGACTTAAAAAACTCTAAAAAACATCCTGTATAAAAATGATAAGGTTTTCAAAAATCTACAATAAAAGGATACCTACCTGTAATGGTAATGGATGGCTCAAACAGTCCTTCCCAACCAAAATGTTGTTTTTTTGAAATATAAGGAATAGTGATTAGTCGTAATTTCTGATTCGAATAAATATTCTGAAAAATTATTATATAACATGTCATATGGCTAAGCCTGTTGTTTATGAAATACGTCGAATTCAAGAACATACATACATTTTACGATATTACATTCATTCTATGTTTGTACAAGCTGGTGCCAGATTTTTCTGTGTCACCTTATAAACAAAAGAAAGAAACTTAAAATGTACTAAATGTGCACATACAAGATATCTCAATAATTTAATAATAACAATAATTAAGAAATGCAAAAACAAAAATTAAATCGTTATTAAGTTAAATGCTCAAAATGTCCCGCCCCAACTCCTTGACAATGAGCTAAGTTGTAATAAAATCTGTCAATGACGTTTTGCAACATTTCATGACTAATTAATTCACATTCGCTAGGTTTTGTAATATACACTCAATTTTTTAAGTGTCCGCAGGAAAATAATCGAGTGGCCTCAAGTCCGGCGACTTAGCGGGCCATTCTGCTTGACCCCTTGGTCATTGGTCGTATCCAGCGATTAGGAAAAGTATTACTGATGTAAGTTCTTACAGCTTGCCCGAAATGAGGAGGCGCTCCATCCTGTTTTTCATCACTAGTTGCAAATTTCGGTCTTCCCGAATGAATTCTGTCCTAGCAACATCCGGTTACCTCGAATCTTTGAACTGTTCCTACAACTGTAGATTTTGCTATGGGCTGTTGTCAGTCTGGGAAGGTTGTGTTGAAAAATTCCTTTGTTTCATTAAAAGATCTTTGCCGGTATCCGAAACCTCCCATCATTAGTAAATTAGTCAAGTTATACGTTCTCTTTGGCTTAGAAATATTTTCAGAATTTTCCATGAAAATAATACAAGAAAATCCGTTTATAAGTGACACAAGAAATTCTAGCAACAGCTTGTAAAAGCACAAAATGAATGAAATATCGTAAATCGTAAGCATATTCTTTAATTCGATTTATTTCATAAACTAACTTGTTTAGCCATACGACATATTATATAATAATTGGTCAGAATGTTTATTGGAACCAGAAAATGCGATTAAAAATATTCATTCCATTTTTTTTAAAATAATATTTTACTTGGCGAGGACTTTTTGAGCCACCCTGTATAATTCCAAGTATCCTTCTTTTATAGATTGTTTGTGCGCCTTTTTCGAAATAATTTCCCTGCCCGGTACTTTTTACACACAGTGTATAAGGGTTCAATACTATGTTAACATAGAGGAAAGTTGAATTTCATAAAATCCATGACTTCCTAGTTTATTATTGGAACGAAGTTCCTTAACGTGGCTTGCGGTAGGAATTAACTAGCTGACATCGTCACGTAAGGAAAAAGCGTTACGCTTCCTCCATGCGACTTACTGACTTAATGAACTATAAACTAATTGGGTAAAAATTATATAAGGGGACTTACCATCTGGTCATTGGGGAGATTGACTTCATAAATAATAATTATCAAAATTAATAATTAAATCTATTTTATTCCTTTCTTTTCGGTATATATATATTTTTTAAATTATCAATGAATCTGTGATTACTACCATCGAGTTGTAGCGCATAGTTTGACTCTGCAGTGTCGTTTATTTTGTTACTTGTTACTGACATATCCCCCACTGTTATTATTTCTTGATAATTTTCTCATTTTCTACCTGCTCCTTTAGTGATTAAAGAAGAAAAAATATCTATCCGAAGCAGGACCTTCATTTAACCATTTACTTCTATCAATACTACTTCTCTCTTGCGTATTATCAGAAGGGTCATTTTAATTATGTGTTCGTTAAACGAATTCCCACAATGTAACGGTCATCTCCGATTTTTTTTGTTGTTGTTAATTACGATGAGAACACCCGCTCTAGATCTTTTTCTCCAAAAGTATAGGTGGCTATCTGTGAGTTGTTTTCTGTGCCATGTTTTTTCTTCTTCGTTCAAATCATACCAAGCATACCTACTTAATTATCTATTATTGCGTTCCCAAATTCCAGCAAATCTTTGGTTAAACCTACAGTAAACGTTTTAAAAGATTGTTACGACTTTTCCAAACAGCCGTTTTTTTTGGAGCGCGTCTTCATCCCACTTTTTTGCCGTCTATTTTACTGTCCAGAGCTGATCGTTGCTCTACACTAAGTTCGTAGCCTTTTTTTGTCAGTTATAAAATATATAAAACAGTCTGATTCGATCTGTTCTGGGTCTTCATGAGCCAGCAGAACATTTTGAAAGCATCGATTTTTATTTCCATCTAATTATTTCACTGTCCAGCATTCTAAATCGTGGAAGACATGGAAAATATCAAGATCACATCCAATCACATACTGGTGGTATTTGGTCAATGATCTTCGCCACTAAATTTTTCTATGAGTTCTTCTTTCTTTTGTATTTAGGGTACCCACTCGGGGATTATTGCATCAATATTTAACTATTGTTATGATCTTCCAAGACCAAATCGGCATAATCGAAACGCACCTATCACACTTTTTAGTGCTTATTTTGTGCTTATATGTGCTACTATGCAAAAATTTGCACATGATGCCGTTTTGAAAAAAATCATAGCGCTGCTAGCTTAGGTCGTGGCAGCACGATCACAACAAAAAAATTATTTATAATTAAAAACAAGCACATAAACAGACAGTACATAATTTGTGCTTATTTGTGCTACTAACAAAAAATTTGTTACATAAGTAAGTACATAATTTCTGCTAATTTGTGCCATCAAATACAAACACTTATTAAATTAAAACCCAAAATTTAAATTGTAAAGTAATTATTCACTTTCATGAATAGACGCGCACCGCAAATTTTGCAAAAAAGCGTTTATTTTGTGCTATTAAATATGTAATTGCAGATGTAATGTAAGAAATGAATTTTTTAACGAAGTTTCGTATGATGACAAATCTGATATCACCTATGGAAATGTAATGAGTCACTAAAAAGTTGCACTGAAAAACATTTTGAAAAATTTCGTTTTTAAGAGAAGAATTCAAAGACTTTCTCCTTGAAAAAGTATACAAGTGACGAGCGAACAAAAAGGGGAAAACATACTACAGATTACGGAACACAAGTTCTGAGATAGTTTCTTATGAAATGCCACTGGTACAAAATCTGCAATTACATATTTTGGTAGCACAAAATAATCGGTACCTGTTGCAAGATTTGCGGTTCGAGTGGATACTTACTTTTCTATTTAATTTTTGGTTTTTAATTTATCAAGTGTTTTTTCTTAAACTGAATGCGAATATGAGTATATTTTTGATGGCATAAACGAGCCCAAATTATGTGGTTTCTATTTATATATTTGTTTTTAATCTTGTTGATTTATTTGTTGTGGTTGTACAGACTTCATACGAAGTTAGCAGCGCCACGATTTTTTTCGAAACGGCACAAGGTATTTTTTTTAATTAGCACAAATTAGGCTCTTTCTATTTTTTTAGTTTTTCTAGTTTTTAATTTTAAATATTTTTTTGTTATGGTTGTGCTGAATTCATATGAAACAAGCAGCGACACGATTTTTTTTCAAAACTGCACGAGGTACAATTTTTGTTGTAGCACAAAATAGCACAAAATTAGCACTAAAAAGTGTGATAGGTGCGTTTAGATTTTGCCTTTTTGATCGTGCCTACTTCAGAGAGGTTCTAAAAATTAATATATGCAGCGATAATAAATTAGGTGGAAACATAAACATAAACATAAATATGTATGGAAAAATAAACAGAGAGGAACATGGCGTTCATATACTCACTCTCATCACAGAAGCAAAATAAATGGCGCATCTGTCATTATCCTCTCAAGCTGGCTCCTCATTATTTCATAAATATACCTATATGGATAAAAATTGATGCGCGAACAGCGTCTATAACTTGTAATTTCCCCCGCAGACGAGTGTGAATTTTTCGCGTTCACTCTCCCGCCAGGTAATTTTCATTTTCAAAATTATCCCTTATATTATTAAATCTCTAATAATAATTCGTCTCTACGTCTAGGTGGGTATAGCCAAGTAGCCTATCTATACAGGATGTCTTTAATAATTGATCTTTACAAAATGCCTTAGATTGCTCAAATTAAAATAAGCCGATTGTTACAGAAGTTCAATATATATTTCTTACAAAAATTGGACCGACTTTATTAGTTGGTGCACTGAGAAATACAAAATAACATTAATTCTATTGGTGCAAGTACTTTTGAAGTTGGTGCCAATAGTTTTATTTTAAAATTAATTAATATGATTGTGCATTAAATATTGTTTCTTTCTAAGAATAAGTTTATTCTTATTGCAATTGTTTAGGACTTTTGGAATTTTGATGAACAAACAACAAAATTCTATAATAAATATGGATTTAATCGTGATTTCACAATTCGAAGGACCCCTTCCTTCTTAATTTGTTAGCTAGCAAAACCAATTTCTTTCAAATAGTAAATTCTATTATATCTTTATTTAAAATTATTTTCCTTTTCACTACTTATTGCTGGTTCTCTAGACAACAACTGAAAATAGGCATTCAAAAATAATATAAGCATAATTCAAAACACAAAAGAAAAGAATATTAAAAGGAACAATTGTTGAGTCTTTTGACCGCAAACTTGGTTGGTATTTAAATTTTTGCCAAAAGAATGACTTGCCTACCAGGAACAAAATAAAGACATAATACAAAATGTATGGAAAAGGGCATTGAAGAGGCACGTCATCTATTTTACATAATGTGATAATGTGACTATATAGTGCTGACTACAATAATACAAACCAGGCAGGGATTTACCTTAAAGGTTTTATTCGATAATGCCTTGAGCGCCGTATAGTGGTAATGCTGACATTGTAAAGGAGTTTTCAGCTTTGAGGTAAATGGAATTATATTTAATATTTTAGGGTTATATAGAAACAGTACTTATATAACTCAAATTTTAACTTGGCAGCACACTTTGTGTAATCATTTCTTGGAAGAGTAATAGAATAGAATCTAAAGTCATTTTAAAGCTTTTCTGTAATTTAAAAAAAGCATGTTGGATTTTCTGAAACAAATAGCTATAATTATCACTAGAATTGTTACATTAGTTACATTAACATTAAGTACAGATAAACTATATTCCTTAATAGGAAGTGGTAACGAAACCATAACTGAATTATAAATAGAATAAACGTAGGATGTAAAGGTGTTAAATGACTTCTTCAATTAGAAGTACTACAGAAATATTATAATGTATATGTGTATAAATAAATGGCCTTTTGGGCGTTAGTCGACATCAGAGGCTTGAGAAAAGGCGTTGGTGTTGCTGATGAATTTGTTGAGTAATAATCAAGTTGACAGCAAAGCTGTTTATTGTACATTATATATGGTAATACATCAAGCAGACATATCATGATTTTTTCTTACACAAAGACCAGAGCTTTTGCTATAGCCAATTGAAACAAAATTCGTTTCACTCGCACCTACTAGGAAGAGGTATAACCAATAATATCAAGGAAATGAAAAACTATATATGGTAGTGAATTGAATTGAAGTAGATAAATTCGATTAGAAATTTTGAATTGAACTACTTTATTAGCAGAGGTTTCTCTTGAATATTTAAAAATCTTTGCTGTTTGTGATTAATTTTTTTTTTCAATTAATACATTTCCAAGTTTGTAATATCAATTTTATTAGAAAATTAGAAAAAAATTAATATATCATTTTAATGTAAAAAAAGCTTGGGGTGGGGTGCTTCATGTCCAGTGATATGAATATTTTATGATGATAAATATTGATGATATAAGTACCAAGAGTCATTAAAAAATTAACTTAGAAAGCAACCCACGCTTTTTTACATTAAAATGATATCTTATTTATTTTCCAATTTCTAGTTTGATTTGCTATTGAAGTGTGTTTTTTTCAGTTTTTTCAACTATTATATATTTTATAATTTTTAGTACGGTTTTCTATTAAAGCGATGCACGAATGTAGGGAGTGAGATATAAACAATCATAATCATATAGGTAGTATGGAACCCTCCACCAAATATTCTCACTCACTTAAACTCCATCGCAAATCCTCCAATACTTATTCATATCGAAAATTCCACAAAAATCCATACATAAAGCTCCGAGATATAGGTATGGTCCCCCCCATCAAAAAGTCCCACTCGCACATACACAACATAAAATTATTGTATTGTCATTGGTCCTTCAAAAGTATACAAAGTTTCAAGTCGATCAGATGTTTTTAAGTGGGTGAAAATCGTGTCCAAAGATTCCGTTACATACATACATACCAAGCTAATAAAAGCGTGTTAAAAATGTAGTTCCCGAACTTATTCCCGCAGTTTTATTAAATCGCGATACAACATAAGAAATTGAAAATACTGCAACACTGTGTCTCGCCCGCTGTTCAGTACCAATGTAAATGTGATTTTTGACGTTATTCCAAAGACATGTTTATGTCCGTTTTGCACGTGTGTATGCTCGTCATCTTTGCGTTACAGTTTTGCACGCGAGCATGTTCGACAGTTTTGAAAGCGTGCTTGCTCGTCAATTTTACATGTCAATCCGTTTCGCACGCATGCTTGGGTGTCAGTTTTGCACGCGTGCTTGCTGGTCAGTTTTGAGCGCGTGTCAGCTCGCTGTTTTGCATGTCAGTTTTGCACGTGAGTTTTGCATGTCAGTATTGTACGCGTGCAAGTTTTGCGTCTCAGTTTTGCAGTTCATCCATCACCAAAATTTGTATTCTAATTCGCAGAAAAGGCCCGGAGAAAAGTTTAAGACCAAATAAAATACGCAAACCTTACAAATGTTTCTCAATACGTTAAATTTTAAGATTAACGTTGAATTTAAACCCAGTTTTGTTTTACAGAATAGAAATTATCGTTATGATTCCTTCTACTTCAATAAAAGAGCGTTTCGAAAAAGGTTTTTCACTATTAATTAATTCTATTCTCAAATGATTTGAATCAATATTCTCAGGCATTTTTTATTGCATTGTTTACAACACACAAAAGCATAGCAATCAATTATAAAAATGCCGACAGGAGGAAGACAGAAGTTTGAGACTGTTGCAGCAGGAATCAGGTCCTGCAACAACCACATTTTATACTGTACGACGATGAAAATGCAACATCAAGTGAAACGTAAGGAGGAATGTCGACGAAATTTTGGCAAATAATTTATTGTCATCTTCAGCTCTGTTGTATGCCCAAATACTAAACAGGCCTCTTACTGTCTTGAAACTGTTGCCATTGGCAATGATGAGGGAAATTCAGCTGTATCAAGAACGTTTGTCATTTTCATTTGGAATTAATGCTCATTGTGTTAAAATCAGTGGCTATTCCATATCTTTAGCAAATTGAAAATATATTTTTTTATGCCAGAAATCAACATTCACTACCAGGCTCCTTTGTGGATCTCCAAGTAGCGCTCTTCCTGTCGATACGAAGGGCTTCGACTTGTCACTGAAGAAAATCCAGACAAAGAGCTAGGAAATTGTCTCAAAATTTTGATCATTGGATTTATTTGCCAAAAATATATTACAATAATTTTGATGCTGACATTTTCAGTGTCACCCAGTAGATATATGCGCCGCAGTGTTGTCGTCGTGTTATGATGCTCGATCATTATTTTTGTGTCTTTCTTCTTCTTCTCTACATTTTCATCTCACAATGTGCTGTATTCTGTTTCCGCGCGCGGCGGGTCCTCGACGTGACGTCATCGCTGCCTCGCACGCAGGTGAATGACTCTGATACGTCACACCGAATAGGTTCAATGGTAAAATGCGACCCAGATCTTGCTTGTTGGTATGATGATTATGGTGGTGGTACTTCTTGGTTGGTTGGTTGGTTGGATGGATGGATGGTTGATGGGCAGGAGCGCGCGTGCGAAAATATGACTAGTATCTGTCTCTTCCTACTTCTATTTTGTGTATCTAGCTTGACCACCAAATTCTGAACCATATAAATGGACAGGATATAATATACTGTCTATTGAGGCCACCATTAGACGATACGGTTTTTTTGTGCAGGTATTTGTATTGAAAAATCGTCTAATGTGATGAAATTGAATGCTGAATAGAAAGATTTTGACATCATGCAACTATCAGTCATAAATTTCGAGTGGCAGTATAATGAAATTTCGGCAATCATTCATCTGACAAAAGTCGGAAAACGATAGGATAAAAAAAAACTCAGAATACGCAGAAGAGCCCTTTTTGACCCATTAGTGTCACATGTCGTGTCTCTAATTGCTTCACTAATAGCTGATGGTGACTTCATTGATGAAGAGTTCATATCTCCAATATTTTTAAAAGTAGCAAGTATCTGAAAAATCATGCAAAAAAGTTTTCCTTTTATGAGTAGCCATTTTATCTCAAGTGAAAACTTGTACCAAGGCTCTGAAATAAGGTTTATGAAAGACGATCAATCAGACTGAGCATGTAGTGAAAGATTTTGTACCATCGGTCACTTTTGTATCTAATTCATGATCAATGGAATTGAGAAACGGTTCCTTTTGTTATTTTTAATTGTTTGTTGGCCGAATGAAACTTGTCCAGAATGGATATCAATATTCGTTCTCGATACTGTGAGACAGAAAGCTTCCTAAAAGCTATGGATTCCGAGTGTTGGGACCTCGGACCATTAAAATATGTCAAATCTGCCCCATTATTTTAGCTTTCCAAAGTTTTTTAAGACGTAGTTTCAATCATTTTGTTATTATTTGAAGAATATAATAATTTCTGTAAATCTGGGCTTTTACCAACTAGATATTTTTAACAAATTATAAAAAATCAGTCAAGGTATATGTTTAGTCAATCAGCGCTGGAATTAGGACAGGGAGGCATTGATTTGCAAAGATGTAACAAACTTTAAAAAGCTGTCATCGTTTTTAACGTCTACATATGATGATAAAGACTGATAATGATTTATCCTCGGATTTATCTGTATCATCTCAGTCTTGTCGCTCATTTGAAAAAAAAATGATATACCTATATTATATATCTATAACTCATGATCGCAAATGATGGAATCTAGTTCGATGAACTTGGATGACCTTTTCCATCTCCTTCTATTACATTAGATATGTCACAAATTGGTGATGGATGTACTTATGGGCATTTCAGAAACTATATTAATAAGATAAATAAAAACTGTTGAATGTGGAAAGTTATTGACCGACTTTGAACAAATATATTTTCTAGAAAATTATTATTATTATATTTTATATTTATGGTGCCAGAGGTTTTCAATCATACTACAGCTGAAAAACTTCAAAATTAGCAGCACCAAAATAGAATTAATATTATTTTTTATTTTTCAGTGCACCAAATATTTTTTTGTAAAAAAAAAATTCTTATTCTTTCAATACTCAAGAGATTATAGACTTTTCATAGAAATATTATCAAGATTTCCATTTCGTTTCAAATACTTTTCAGACCTAACTTTTAAAAATAACCGATTTGGACTAAATTCAAAATAAGTTGGGTCAAAAAACTCGACTTGGTGTGGATTCATGCAGCATCAAGTAAGAATTTTCAAATAAAAAGTATCAAACAACAATTATCAATTAATAATTATAAAAATGTAATTAGTAAAAATTAAGCATGCGCACGAGTCTGACATTCGCGGTATTCATTTTTCACAATAACCTCTGTCCCCTGGATAACTGAAAACAAGTGTTTAGAATTCCAAATTTACAATAAAATGCAAGATACAGAATCATTCTTCAAGGTACCCAAAGAAAAACACAAATATTTCAATAAGTGAGGTTTTTTTATTATAGTTCTGTGGTTCACCTGTGCACTTATTGTGTACAAGTACAAAATCTCGTTCAATTAAAGTAAAAAAGTTAAAAGTTGGAGAACTTGGAATACTTCTTATTGGTCAATTGTTAATTGTTACTTGATACTCATTAATTTGGGCTGCGTGAATCCATACTTACATGTTAGACTGACCGCTAATATTAAGTCACTTAAATGTCAAACGTCACTTTTTTATGTCATCTGTCATTTGAATAAAATCAACTGGCGTAGAGATATGCACTGCGCATTCCCAATCTCCTTAAAAAGTAGAAAACTTATTTTAACAATAATAAAAAATAACAATATATTTTGGTTTCAATACTGTAACTCTTCTCAGATCTGACTAAGCGGTCAGAGTACATACTTATACCTACATAAAGAAAATCGGTCAAATCAATTAACAACATTGCAGACATTTTTAGTTAAAGACAAAAAACAATCATAAATAATGAGATCGGTATATAGACGTCGCATATGCGTCAAAACAAACAGCAGCGCCAAATTTATTCACCACTAGCAAAAGTAAGTCATTTTAATTACCTGTCCTATACTTTCCATGTAGCTAGTTTTTTTTCAGGCGTATTAGAATATCTATGTAAATGAAAGTTCTGCCGAAAAATAATAGACAATGTATATATTGACTGTGAAGTAGGTAACTGAGTATATAGATAGATAGAAAACAGGGTGTCCCATCAGAACACAGACATAGAGGCTGTTTCAAATTCGACGCTCACCATTGGGATCTCGGAAACTATAGGGAGTACGAAGATGGTTAAATTGGGGCAAAGTTGCGCATTTATGTGCTCAACAATAAGCCGTTAAGAAAGTTTGAAAATTTCGAGTTGTGCCGGAGATATCCGGAAAAAACTAAATTTTTGGAAAATCATTTAATTTTTTTCCTGGCCTTATTTCTAAATAAATAACACATTTACATTGACACTTTTTTCACTCTTTCCATTGGTGTTAATAGTTTTGTAACATGCCGTTTCGTCTATTTGTAAATATGATGAACTTTTTTTTCCTCATGGGAGTCATGATGGCATTCCACAATTTTTTTTGGATTAAGCAATGAAAAATACATTGTTTTTATTTGTTGATTCTTTCCTATCTAGCTTTGTTTAAAAATAATTAAGTTCTAAAGAAATAAAAAGATCATTTTGAATTTGAACACTGTAGGTAAATCTAAAAAGAATCTATATTCAACAGCCTACTGAGATTATTTTTCTCTTAATTGCTCGAAAAAGCACTCCTTCTCCATATCTTGGGACACCCTGTATAGTTTATGATAATGAAATCATCCGACAAAACGTCCAAATGTGCAAAATTGTATATATGCAAACAAGACCTAGATATATAACAATGAAGAAATTAAAAAGAATACAGAGCCAGTAGAACTTGTCATTAACGCTAAAAAAATATACCTCCTTACTTTTTTATTACTTAGCATAAGTCATTTGGATGTTGGTATAATTATATTAAGTGAATGTGTAAAGAACTTTTGTTAGTTTGACCTGAATTTTACTCTCTTTTGAAAAAATTAAATATGCGAAATTTATGCAGACTCGGTAAAAGTTGATAAATAACTTTTTATACAAGCTAGAAGCTGCTTTATTAGATTTTAATGGTACTGGTTATGTTTATGACAAAATTAATCATAAAATTCTTCTTCAAAAACTGTTCTTTGGAATTAACAACACATACTGTCACTTTATAGAAATATACCTATCGCAATGAAAACCATAGTTCTAATTTCAGATATTTACTTTTTGTCTATTGGAGTTCCTCAAGGATCCAATCTAGGCCCACTACTATAATAATCATTAATTATCTATGTAATAATGTTATTCGAGGGACTGATTTGTAATAATCCCATATAAGTATCGAAAAGCATTGAAAATATTGAGAATTCTTCAAAAGACCTAATACGAAAAGCATAGAAGTTTGTAATTTGGAAATTATCGTTTGCCTCGAATTTCTTGGGATGGTCAATCTGCGATGTTGCGTTGGCTTCAATTTTTAAAACCAAAAATATATTTATAAACTTCTATTGGAAAATCCTATTCAGACGGAAAACAACATATCAAGAAATTATTGTATTGGAATTCGAACAGTAAATAAGAAAAAGCGAAAGACTCAAGTATGAGCTTTTCGAAGATCACTGTGGTATCTGTCTGTATGTCTGCATGTCCGTTTTTGCCACAACCTATTCTTTCCAAATCTACTCTGAACGTAGGATGTGGGATGGATAGCGTAAGGGCTCTTTATGAAGAATTACATAGAACATATTAAGAAACAGTTGAGCAATTTTTTGATTCTCAATTCCCATACATGAGATTATATTAAGGATAATATCATAGAGTTAAAAAATTGTTAATACAGTGTTGAATATGGACGAAATACCTAATGTACTCTCAACAGATGTGTTCAATACCTTCCTACTAAACAGAGCCATATATTATATTGAATTACAGAAAAAAATCAGCACAAACATTTCATTGCATTTTTTTATCCACATCCTACCTGAATCAAGAAAAAACCGTGCACGTGCTGCTTATATCTGCAAATAATAGAGGACCGTCTGTCTTTTTTTTATTCATCCAATCTACCTGGTCGAGATATAAAAAAAATATAAAATATACTTAGATAAAAGAAGAAACTAAAAGCGGAAGAAGCATCGGCATAAAAAACAACAAAACTTAAACCCAAGGTGGATAATAATCACATATAGATATAAAAAAAATGGAAAAAGTATCATATTCACGACATATGGCACGTGGCTGGTAAGATAGCCACCTTTTTTTTCTTACTTCGCACGTGTCAGCGACATTAAGGGTTGAAATAAAAAAGTTTGCCATATGCTTTTTTTACAGCGGGCATCCACCCATCAAAGAAAAAAAAAACCTCAATCAAAACCAAGAAGCGCGTGTGTGTACACTGTGTATTTTGATGAGGAACCGGAAGAGCAAAGAAGGTACATATTCAGGTAGGTAGTAGATAGAATATGTTTCGATGACTTGAGTGGATTTTATTTCCTCCTAATTTTATAAAAATAACTTTATTTCTATGTTATTTGATTTACCAGTACAAGAAATGCTCATAGATCTATTCCAAGAGTTCATTACTTGAAAAAAAATCATTGTATAGATAAAATGTTCATCTACATATATGTAGATACAGCTGATATTTTTTGAAATAAATATTTCTATCGATAACTTTGAAGTTGTGCAGTTCTAGTTAGAACCAATAGAATTAATATTATTTTGTATTTCTCAGTACACCAACTAATAAAGTCGGTCCAATTTTTTGTAAAAAATATTTATTTCACACTTTTGAGTGTAACATTAGTCATGGAAAATCATTCAACGTTCACAAAAGACGATAAATACGTTGCTTATACTTATTCAGATATTTAAAAAATCACGGAAATAAACATATTTTTCAGACTGCTCTCAACTCGCATTTGTTTTTTTAAATGTCCAATTTAAACGGTCACTTCTTTAATTGTTTCGTCAAATTTGATATTCGAGGTCGACTTTATTTGAAGTAGTACAGTTATAGGTTTGTATAAGACTTTTGGCGCCAATTTCAATGGCTCAAAAGTACACTATTAAATTTAATTTTAATTTTTATTTCGATCACAGTTTTTGTAAAAATGGATTCGTTTAACCTTTTTGAGGGTCAACAAAATCACATAAATCTTTCAATAAATTTATACTTATAATGAGTATTTTTCCACTTCGAAGGGCTAGGAAAAAGGTTTCCGGAAATGATTACTTTTTTTTAAGTTACGCAAATCAAGATTATGTAAATTTTCGAAAAACAAATCTCACTATGCCAACTTTCTAGGTACCTATGATGAGAAAAGCAAATATACTTCCGAATTGTAGATATACCTCGTTCTTTTTGTTATGTTATGATATGGAAAATAATATAGTGGATTTAATCCTGTATTATTTGATTTATGAATATGAGAAATGCTCATAGATCCATTCTGAGTTCAATACTTGTTAATCTTAAATCTAAATATGTAACTACACATGATATATATGGTATAAAACTGATAATTTAAAAAATAATAGAACCAAATATTCAGATAAGTGTAAACTAATATTTGTTCTACCGATAGTGTGAATACAATCTTTGATAGATAACAACAAATATACTACAAAAAAATAAGAAATGTCCCAGTATCTAGATAAAAAATTATAAAATTACCAGTATTTTAAGCAAATTTCATAGTATCTATGAAATATTGCAAAAAAAGTTTAAAATCTAATATACTCTAGATAAAATACTTTAAAAACTTTCTAATAACCAAACTGACGTATTTCAATTATGTGGTATAATTAACATTGCTATGGTGTTGTAAGACAAATTCTACTATATTTGGTAGCTGTATCAAATTTTTCTGTAATGGGTTAATATTAATAAATTTTATATATTTTTTTTAAAAGTAACTAAAAAAAACTCTCATCAAAGAGGTGGAGGGGGATATTTTTTTGGTTTTTTTTGGCAAACAGGATAACAGAAAAAATAGATCATTCACAATAAAACGAAGATCGAAGATTTCTTAGAAAACTCAATCGTTTCTGAATTAGAGCTTTTGATATGAAAGCTTACTGGGCATAGTAAACGTGCTCCGATTTTAATGATTTTTTTTCCCTTGAAATTATCGTTGAGAAATGGACCTAAAAACATCTGGAAATCTAACATATATTTTTCCTCAAAAATAGAGAGCAGAGCGGAGGTGGAAATCGAATTTCTTAGATGGAAAAATTAATGAAGAAACTATTTTATCATGCTTATACTAATTCAGAGATTTTAAAGCATGGCACATATTTCAGACTTTACCATTGCTGTAACTCGGAACCTATGATTTTTTTGAAAAATGTCCATTTTAAACATAGTCGTTTATGGTATTTTCTTCAATTTTGTAGTCAAAAATTTTCGGTTTTCGAAAAAATGGACCCCTTCATCCCATTTGGAGGAAGGTTTTTGGGGGAAAGACATGATGTTGAATGTCGATTTCAATGGGACCATCTCTTTCAAATGTCCTCTTCAACATGACAAAAGAATCTGGAAAATAGGAGCATGTTTACTATTTACAAGGCGCGAACATCTATTTAAAAAATGTAAACATATCTCCTCTGGTTGGGTTGTCAGTCAAAAAATACAAAATAATATTAATTCTTCTGGAACTGGTACTTTTGAAGTAGTTGGCCAAGAAACTTACCATTAACTAATACTTCATGAATTGCTCAAATTCAAAATAGAACAAATTTAATTTCGTAACTTTTAGAGCCTCATCTAAGAGGGGAAGGTGATCTCAGTTTTCTTTTTATAATAAGTAGAATAAATTCCGGAGCAAATATTGTAATTTGAACAGATGTCAAAAAATCGATAATAGCTCTTTTTTCACACATAGGTAGAAAAAGAACTTAAATGCAATCTGGGGTCTCTACAACAAAAAAAAAGATATATTGGCACGTGTACAAATACCACATGAAACGTTTTTTTATTCATCTTCTATCAAACCGTGCAAAAAATCGGCCATACCCTTGTGGGACGAGAAAAAAAGAAGGGACGTGCGCGGCGTTTTCAGGAAGCGAGAGCTGCATAGGTACCGGAAGAGGAAATATCCACAGCCATTATATTATATACTCGTACACATAGAAAAGATAAAGAAAACACCTCGCCACGATGGATAGGTAGGTACCGACAGCTATATACCTGCTGTTGCTGATGCAAAATTATTCAATGCGATTTTCTGGTTCATATTGTTGTTGATTGCATCGCTGCAAAAGCGAGCAAGAGAGAAACTATATGACAGTGAGGAGAAATTGAGGGAGACACAAGAGAGAGATAATGCGAAAGAGTTTTCTGGCAAGTCATCATTTGGTAATATAATATAATCTGTGCGAGAAGATGGAAGAAGAATGGTCGTGTAGTCGCGAAGAACAGCGCAAGCATACTATTCACAGCAGAGTATGCTGAAGAAGAATTTCAACAACAACAGAAGAGAAAGATATGAAGACGATTATGATGATGATGTAAATGAATTTGCTCTTCATTTTGGATGAATATATCACATCACACATTATCTCTTGTGTTCTTCATTGGAATGTTGATATTCCACATCTGACTTATGTTTTGACCGAAGAACCCAACGGAGGAGATATACATTGTCTGCGTGTTTTTTATTTGATAGAGGACTATTGGGAATTTGTCCATTTCCAAAAGGGAGTGGAGAAAGCATTTTTTTACGAAAATCGAAAATTTTTAGACGAAAAAATTAAACAAGGGGCCTTATCCGGCAATGTTTAACATGGATATTTTTCAAAAAAATTAGAGGTTTCCGAGTTACAACAGTGATAAAGTGTGAATGAAATAGGTGTGTGTCCGGTATGTGGGGGATATTTTTTTTGACAATTGAAAATATGAGATGTTAAGAGATTATTATTACAGCAGTCAGGAAGAGTGAAATATGTGCATTTTTGCGATGTGCAGAAATCTCTGAATAAGTATAAGCAAAGTATTATATCTTCATTGGTGAACGATGAATGATTTTGATGACTAATGTTACACTCAAAAGTGAGAAATTAATATTTTATACAAGAAATTGGACCGAATTTATTTGCATTGTTGCATTGAAAATTGGTTCTGGTACTTTTGAAATTGGTGGCAACAGTTTTCAATTTAACAACAACTACACAACTTCAAAATTACCAATACCAATAGATATTATTTTGTATTTTTCAGTGCACCAGCTAATAAAGTTGGTCCAATTCTTTTGTAAAAAGTATTTATTGTGTTTTATATTTTGTTGTACAGACTTTGATAACACATACAAGGTGATTCATTAAGAATGTCTAACATCCAAGCCATAGATTCTAGACTTCAAAATATGATGATTTAGCTCAATAGTAATTACAGAAATATTGCAGGTTTCCGAGATACAGGGTGTTTAGAATTGAAATTTATTTGTTGGATTTTACAACTTTTTTATGTTTTAATAGTTTCTGCTGAAAAAATTGTAGTTTTATGTTTTTAAACATGGTGATTACGAATTTGACATCTAATTTAGCGCTTCTTATACAGGGTTGCTTTAGTAAATCAAAACATATTTTTAAATTAAAATTAAAATAACTCAAAAACCGATCGAGTTTCACAAATCAGACAAGAGTGACTTTTCTAGTGGAATTGAACGTTCTTTCATATTTTTTGATTGTTTTCCTAATAATTCAACACCGAAAAAATGTTTTGATTTACTAAAGCAACAGGGTGTAACCAAAGCCCTGTATAAGAAATGCAAAATTAGAAGTCAAATTCGTAATCACCATGCCACAAAAAAATAAAACTAAAAAATTTCTAGCATAAACTATTAAAACATAAAAGATTATTGCAAAAACAAAAAAATAAATTCTAAATTTAAACACCCTGTGTTTTGGAAACCTGCAATATTTGTATAGTGACTATTGCGCAAAATCGTCATATTTTGGGGTCTAGAATCTACGATTTGGAGATTGGACATACTTAATGAATCACCCGGTATAGGCTGCTAAACCCACTTTTCCAAAATTATGAGCTTACTATTAAGGGCCCCAATTAATCAAAATTAATTACATTCAATTTACCTGCAATAATGAAGTCAGATTTAAAACCAGATACTAATTATTTACCTTCTCTGGACTTCTTACCTCATGAAAGAATTTAAATTTGTTCATATCAGTTCAATGACCTTGGAGAAGTCAAAGCTTTAAATTAAACATTGAAAGAATCAACTATTTCAGTCATTGCCAGCCCTTACCAAAATGGTTCTCGTTCTAGATCTAAATTTTGGTTTCAATGTATTCTTCAGTAAATATAGGTATATAGATACTCAATCAGTCCTTTTGACAAACTAAAATAAAAATCATTATATTTCTCAAGACATATTATAACTTCGATAAATTGTCGAGCTGCTTGCTCTCTTCACATCCTCTATGAATCTCTGTCAGATGTTCAAAAGAAAAAACAAGAAGGAAAAAAAAATAACGATACAATCGCGCTACCATAAAATTTTACAGTCCCAAATTGCACGTTCTGGGCCAAGATTTAACAACAAAAAATAAAAGACGCCGTCAAAATTATTAAATCCGGATTAAGCGTAACGATCATCGAATATAAATCAATCGAAAGACAGACGTGTTCTTTGGAGTGTAGGCATTTTTATACAGGGTTATGTGGTACTGTAATATCTGATATGAACTGAAATCAATTTGTAGAATCGTTTCCAAAATAAAGCTCACGTGAACGTTCATTGAAACACTTGTACTGGTATGAAATTTGGTTTTATTAGGATGGTACGTTGATTAGGTACCATATTTTAGTGTCCTTTTGCAAACTGGGTAAAGCTAGATTAAATAAATAAATAACAATAAAATTACTGTTTTAAGCACTTTCAGAGTTAATTTTCTATAAATGGACCATTCTATTCTTGAGGGCCTCCAAGATCGCCTGTTTTTAACCCAATGGATTACGGGCTATAATGTTATTTAATAACTTTTGTATTTCGACCACAATCAACAAAGCTGGAAAGATTGAAATAAAAAAAGCTGAATAGTACATCTTTAAGAAATCGAATTTATTTTATAGCCTGTTGATAACTTATTTTGTTAAAAATAAATAATATATATGATTTAGTTTTAATAATCTTGTACATATTTTGTTAACTTTCAACAATGTTTAAGCTATCTCAGTAATCTTTAAACATAGGACATATGTACACCTAGGAATTTCACGCAATACGGAATGGCTATTTCCTGCGATTCAAGCATAATTTGTTGTTAACAAACCACTGATGTACTCGCCTTAAATGATAACTCGCAGATTGAGCAGCATCTACAATCGAAGGATCACTCTGACTAAGAGTTAAGTATCGTCTGCATACATTACATGTTTATTGATATTTAAATCATTAACATAAATGATGTATACAGCAGTGGACCTAAAATTGATCCCTGTGGTACACCCGTAATATAAGCAAGTGTTTCGGATTTAGAACCATCAATTTCGACGTAATGTTTTCTTTGATCAAGAAAGCTCTTAACGAACAGAATGAATCCAGAAATGTTTTTCATTTCACAGGCAAAAAAATGTACGAGTACACCAAAATGATAACTTTTCAAAATATTTGAATTTCAAAAAAAAGTTTCATCATAATATAAATTTTGACAATAACTATTTAGATCAAAGAGGTATGTTCCAACTTTTACTTTATCTACACTTTGAATGAAAACAAAATAAATCATACAATGACGTTCGTGCTAAGTACAATATTATTGAATCATCCTGTATGTAGCTGGTAGCTTATTAAATTTAACACTCCACAGCTTAAAGTCGATTAAGAATTCAGAATAACGATTTGAAGGAGAGATGTGTGAGATATTCAACCGCATGAGAATTTTAATAGAGTAGGTACATATCTAAAAGGAGGAAATGATCAGCCGATATATGTATATCTCAGGATTCGAATATGTGTAGCTTGTATTTACAAAGATTATACATATACACTGCCCAGAATTTATTTTTTATGCATATCTAAATATACATATTCATGTAAATCCAGCAATTCCCGTATCCCGGGTTCCTCGAAAAAACGTCGCCGTAACAATGTCCCGGTAAAAACGTCGCCCCGTTAAAACGTCGCAGATTAAAAAGTTGTCATAACAAAAAATTGCCGTACAAAAATGACCCATATACAAAAATGTCGCCATATCACTCAGCCTTAAACCCACTTGAGATAGTTCATTTTTGTTTTTCTTCTTCTTTTGCTTTACTTCTTATTTTATTAATTAAATTGAAAATATTGAAAAATATGAAGGTTGACGGTCATCTTCTTTTTCTTCGCCTGTCATATCGTCCAATCCAGGCGTCCTCAAAATAGTCTAAAATAGGTCTGGTTTCTCTATCTAACCTAACCTAACCTAACTGAAACAGTATAGGATAGAACATTTCATATATTCCTTTAACCTACCCGTAATGTGATTATATTATTTTTTATTACACTTCTTCCAAAGATATTTAAAGAGATAATTATTATAACAATTATATTCCCCGAACCTAACCTAAAAGGTATAAATTAAACAGGAATCTTTATAATAAGGAAAACCCTTCATTTAGAGTGAACGTGCCTCTATATGACCGAGTACAAAAAGGGGGAAGGTATCCAGTACTGAATTCGATCGTAAGTTTGCTTTTTTATTTGTGTATGTTCGCAAGGTTGACATAAAATTGATAAAATGCGGATTTTTCACTAATTTGAAATTTAATGGATTGATACATAGTTTGTGGAATAATTAGTGTATTTAATTTATTATTTCAAACTTTTAAGCTGTTTTCTATTTGAAAATCCTTTTAAAGTTATTCTAATTAATTTTCTTGTAGCAGCTCCAAGATATAATTTGCCAAATTTAGATACACATGAATGAGCTATGGTTTTTGTGCATTATCAAATCACTCTTTTTTGATTGCACTTACTAACTGTTTCCATTTTTATTTAACGAACATTATAACAATCTCTTTTGGCAATCAAAGCGCATTCTTTGAACTCGATGAGAAAAGAACCAACTATATTGGTAGATATATACCTACCATTCATCTGAAGACTATACCGAGTCGGGATCAACAAACTGCGCCGATAGGATTCAATATAATAGTTTTCTTCTATTAGTTGCAGCAGTGTATAATACTGTCTTGTTCATATAAATGCTTCTATATATCTGGGAGATCATCTCACTTCTATAAAGAGCCCAGTAACCAGTATATATATATGTATACATTCCGCCATAATACATACAGTGTGTCTAAAATAAAGACGGGATAGCAATATAGGAGCTCGAAAACCAATTGGTACAGAATTGATTGAATGGGAAAAAGCTGAGCAATTAAATGGTCTTTAATTTTTAAAGAAATGCGATAGCTATTTGGGGATGTTTCTTCCTTATCCAACAAAAAAAACATCCATAATCTACAATGAAAAAGAACAAAGTACTCCCATATGTCTTCTCTTTTTTATTCTAAAATCCGTCAACTTTTCGCTCGAAACAATTCCTCAAATCTATTCCAAAATCGTAAAATGCTTCTTCTTAGCAACTATAAATAATATAATATGGCAATCGGTGGTTTTCAAAATAAAGTTATTCATCGAAAAAAAATGTTGAGCCCAATAACTTTTTATTTGCGAAAATTTTGGGAAATGCGGCGTTTTTCTTGGGGCTTCCGACTGCATGTACAGTGTACAGTTAAAAGAATTAGTCGAACAATGCTATAGAAAAATAATATCTATTCTATTTTGTCAAAGATGCGCGCCTAGCGGATAGGCGGTACCAGAAAACTATGACGTCATACCTTGGTAAAATTACACGTAAAAGTGTCACACAGTAAATATTATACTTGTTATTTGCATTTTTTCAATAATTTTAATGTTGGGACAAATAAATTATATAAAAAACTTACATAGATGATTTACATTTATTTATTATTATTATTTCTTCAAAATCCAATGAACTCACTGATAATTCTGATTCTACTTCTACTTGCAATGAAGATATTGTTTCACATGCAGAAAAAATACCCAAAATAAGCGATTTCAATGTTAACTACTGATTTATTTCTACTTTATATCTTATGGAATCATAACTATTTAGTTATTTTTTTATAATATTTTAACGGAATAAGATTTCTAATAAGATAAGATAAGATAAGATAAGATAAGATTTCTCTTTCAAATGAATCAAAAATTATCAAAATCGGAGTAGGTTTACTATAAAAAAGGCGCGCGCGAACCAAAAACAAAGCAGACAGTCGAGTTGTATACGTCCTCCGTTCGGGGTTCGTCGGTCATCAGAAAGACCATCAAATTGCCCATCATTTATCCCATTCAACCGAGAATCTACGAATCTATGTTATGTCATGAACACACTGTATACCTCTGTCCATGTCGTCCAAAAAGGTATAGGTAGGTAAGATATATACCCAACCTACTTGAAAAGAAGGAAGAGGAAACGAAGACACGGACGGGGCCACAACACCAAGACAGCGACCACCACCTCCTTTATTATAAGCAGCATCACCACAGAAAGGAGAGAGAGAAGTCAAAAATGGCGAACATGAACCTCGACAGACACACACAGACCAAGGAATCTCGCTGCTCAGATATATAGAAAGAGAAACAAATATGTATATACACACATAATTCAGTTTGTGATAGAAGAAGAGAGAAAGACAGTGACAAAAGAGTTAGGTACCTACTTCGAATGTGTCCATACCATCACCAGAAAGAGAAGGAGAGAGAGAGAGAGATAATAAGGTCAATGACCCCTGCAACTGCCCTGACCTACTAACTTCGCAAGGGTCAATGATCCGCCATTCTAGTTTCTCACACTATCATCTTTCTTCTCTCTCATTCACGAAGTATGCGCGATTCTCTTTCCATCTCCAAAGAGAAAAGAGATAATATTGAATATACATAAACGAACACATAGGTATACCAACAACACAAGCTGGATACCATATACCAGATGCAGCTAATATATAGACATTAACAACAGCAGCATACCCACAAAAAAAAACATAATATGTCGAATATTTTGGTCCTTCGGAATTTATTTTTTCTACATTGTCTAGAAAAAAATTTATAATTCCGTGAATAAAAACCCATCCATCATAGGGTTTGACGAGTTTCGAAATTCGAGATCTCTCGTCTCGTCTGGATTTCATGAAGAGGAGAAAAAATGAGTAAAATAATGATAGATATAAGAGGAATACAGATAACATGATTTTTTCAATATAAAAAAAAGTATCTTAACAAGTAAGAAAATTATTGTTTAGACACTGGTAAATATTATCATTGTTACAAGAATTCAAAAATGAACCCGATTTTCCAGTTAATCGGCTTCGTTATTTTCTAATAGTCAGTGTAGCTCGTGGAAACAGTCTTTCTGAAGGCACTGAAGTAGCTTGTAAACTTGAAAAAAATATTTTCGTCACATAATTTCAAAACTAAACAAACTGTCCTTTTGCATCCTGGGCTGGATGCTGGATGGTTCTCGATACGGTGGTCCTTGTTTCAGTAAATGTCAGTTTTCGTTTATGTGCCGACCCGATCATTATATTTTTTGACCGACTTCAAAAAAAAGGAGAAGGTATACGATTCGGTTGTAAGATTGCTTTTTTTATGGCTGTTCGCGCGTTTTGCATAGTAAACGTACTCCGATTTAGAAGATGTTTGTTTCATTTGAAAGAGGAGTGTTGGGAAATGGTTTCATATTGAGAAAAATCAAATCCAACATCTCCTTCCCTCCAAAAACCGCCCCCAAAGGTGGTGGAGGAGGCAATTTTTCTCGAAAATTGAAAATCCGTGACGGCAGAATTAATGAAAATTCCATATCCGGAAATGTTTAAATTGGACATTTTAAAAAATTCTCATACGTTTCCGCGCTACAGTCTGAAATATGTGTTTCAGCTATGTGGAAGAGGCAAATTTTTCCGAAAACCGAAAATTCGAGATTTGAAAATTAAAAAGGGGAGCAAATCTGGAAGCTTTTAAATTGAAATTTTTTTCAAGAGAGTCACGGTTTCTGAGGTTCGCAATGGTAAAGTCTGAAATATGTGATATGCGTATTTCCGCTATGTACAAGCTAAACCTACCTATAACTCTTTGGATATTAGTGAACGTTTTCATGACTAATGTTACACTCAAAAATGTGAAATAAATATTTTTTACAAAAAATTGGACCGACTTTATCAATTGTTGCACTGAAAAATACAAAATAATATTAATTTAATTGATACTGGTAATTTTGCAGTTGTGCCGTTGTAGTTTGTTGTTGTAGGCACCAACTCCAAAAGAACCAGCACCAATAGAATTAATATTATTTTGTATTTATCAGTGCAACAACTGATAAAGTCGGTCCAATTTTTTGTAAAAAATATTTATATCAGATTTAAACAATATTTTAATGTCTTGTACAATGCTATTTTATGATTCTTTATTACTATTACAAATATTTAAAAAATAAAGATTAATACTTAATTTAGATATTAATTGAAACGACACTGTTCGGTCAGTCTGGCATAAAGTGCCATAAATTTAACCTTATTCCTATTGCATTCTTCAAAAATGTTAGTTCAAGTTTATGTATTGCTTCCAAGGATATTCCAATGACACCATTTTTGCATGGATAAAAGATTAAATAAAAAAAGATTTCGTGTAATTTTCACCTTTTGGAATTGTATTTTTTTTTTTTCGGGACAATAGTCGGCGGATTTTTATTTTACGAGGCATTTAGTTCGTAGCATATTACTCTGTATTTTAACGTATTTTTTTAAAGAAAACAATAACCCTATCTTTTGATGCAGACTTGAGTGATATACACATGTGAAATATTTTTTTTAATAACATTTAGGTTTTTTTTTTCAAGAATCTCGAATCGAAATCAAGAACACATCTTGGCAGAAAATCAAAACCAACACATGCATGTGAATATTGGTATCCTTTTCCAACAGACTCGCAAATTGGAACAAATTGAAAGAAATCATCACCTGGTTGTTCACATTTGACCAGAAGAACGAAAAAAACAAAAATGAATAGATATTTTTGCCACGAGCCCTTTCCGTCATCCATTGCTGCTGTCAAAAGTTTAAGGACTCCATAACAAATGGTTTTATAAAGACATACAAATAATATGGACGCTGGTCAATGGATTACACACATCTATATATAAAGGTACCTAGATTTTGGTGTGGATACAATGGGACATGGACCATGTTAATCGGGATCCTACAAGGTGCTGTATGTACGTACATGCATCCGGTAGATGGTTAAAAGATTTTTTTTTTTCAAAATAAGGTCAGCGGTTTTTTATACATGGCATTTAGTTCATAGCATACACCTCTGTATTTTAACGTAATTTTTTTAATCGAAAAAACAAATTCCCTATCTTTTGATGCAGACTTGTATTAGGTACCCACCTATAAACATATGTATAAGATTTTTTAATATCATTTAGCTATTGTTCTAGAGACTTTCGAAATTTCAACAATCTCGAATCAAGATCGAGAAATTGTCTTCAAGAAAAACATTAAGACGAAAGTTTGGATGATCGAGACGAGACGAGAAATTTCCTTCGAGACGAGATTTCTCGTCTCGATGAAATCCTAATCCATCATAACGTAATGATGTTGAACTTGGGCTTCGTAAATATTTCGCTGATAACGTGGAGAATTTATGAAATTTCATATCTTTTTTTGGATACTAATGAAAAATATATATGACAGACATAAGATGTTTCAAAATCATATGGGTGTAAGAAAACGCTATACTTTCTAGATTTTTATATAAAACAAGAACCAAATGTCTATATCCATTTCCCAGAAGAACCAGTGATCTTATAAAATTATAAACACGATGTCCTACAACAAATGGGGAAAAAGTCGGGCTTTGGCGTCTTTTGGCTTAATTTCTTCCTGTTCATACACATACTCCTAGAGTTTTTGATTTCATTTATTATGATCCTTACGATCCATTTGTCGGTTCGTTACCTCTCTCATATGAATATTTCTGGTCCTCTTCTATGTTTGATTTCCCAACCGTCACAACTTTTGCCTCTTAATAACTCCCAAAATATCATTTTTATGCATCTATTTCAATGATATCAAGTCTTCTATATTCCCCACATTTTTCTTTTCTTCTAAGATCAGCTTTTCTGCATATTATCTTTCAGTCAAATGTTCTCAGCAAAAATCAGAAATTTTGAAAATCCAAGACGCACGATTTCATGTACTTTCGGAGTTCATATTGTACATTTCTGGAAAGATCTTTTTATAACTAATCTAACAAACCAGAAATCCAATATGGCCACCAAAAGAAAAACAAAAGATGGCCCTAGTAACTTAAAAACGAAGATTTTTCAGTTATGTTTATACCATAAGAATTAACGCAAAAAAGATTCTTAACAATGACAAAGTTCAAAAACTGTAACAATATCGGTAAAAATGAGTATTTTCAAAATATCTCAAAAACGAAAAACGTTGGAATGGATATAAAATGATAATCGTTGCGAGCATTTAATTCTGAAAAACATTGCCCATTTAACCGTTGCTTTATCTCTTATAAAACGTGCTAATATACTGACAAAAAAAGATCAATACGGTATAATATTGTGCAAGCACTCCATATTTGTTACTTCAAATAGCACTTAGTTTTCAATTTTGTCTCTAATTTTTGGTATATATACGGAATTCAAACCACCTAGTTGACATAGGGAGCTATTAAAAATGATTTAATTTCAAGCGAAACATTTTTGAGAGACAGTGAAAAAGAATAAAATTAGAATTTATTATTGAACCGGTTCACGAATGCAAACAACTGGTCTAAAATGGAATACCTACATATTATATAGACATGTACATATTTGTCTTTGAAGCTAAAGCAACCAAAGAATTAAATAAATGAAAAATAAAAAACCACACCAACAGCTCTCTTGGTCTTCACAATATATTCTCAATTTGAATTGGCAATTGGTAAATGTTTCTTATTTCAAGCCTCTTCAAGCCTTCTCATCTTGTCCTCATCATCATCAACACTGTCATCTTTGTCGTCCTCGTCGTGTTTGTCGTCTCCATGTCTAGCGTGTATATGCGTGTACATTTTCAGCTCTTATAAGATCGTGGGAACATCGTCATTCCTACTTAGTGTACCGCAAATGGAGATACTATCTTCATCTTACTCTATCTCCATCTCATTGACTTTGCTCGTTCATCTCTTTCTAAGTATGCTTCCAGGTCTATGCATATGGGTATGTACAGGGTTTCTGAAATTAAAAGATGCATGTAATCTATACAAATAGCAAGAGATTACTCCTTATAGAAATGAGAAGACACTAGGGGACTCCAGAAGCTCGATTCCATTATCTTACAAATCGTCTTTGTTTCTGATTTCTCGATCCTAGTTCATCCCTATTTGATCATTCACCTATATGCTATCGATTCTAGTTTGATTTACCCCTAATTCTGAATGTACTCAGGTGTAGACCTCCAGGTACATGGATAGCGTGATAAAAAGAAAGAAGAGCCAACTTAGGGATATATATGGACCCTTGATAAGCGTAGACAGATCACTAGACTATACAGTCTGTCCCACTTAAACGTCTTTGCATCTATATACAAGATTTTCGAAATTAAAATAAAAGTAACTGATACGTATGGCAAGAAAACAACTTGAAGAAAAAAGTTAAACCTAACCTAGTACATTCATGGCTTAGGAAAAAGACTGAAGAGCCGACACAAAAAAAAACAAACATAACCTGGTGAAAGGAAACCTCGATAAAAGAAGGAAGAGCAGACTTGAAACTGAAAGCAGATCAAGTCGAGCCCTTTTTTGACTGATGACTCAACCGGAGGAAGTATTCAATTCTGTTTGTCATGTTTTTTTATAGATATTATAAATAGCAAACGTCCTCAGATTTCCATTGGATAGGACTATGGAGAGACGATTCCATTGAAGAAAAAATCGACATTCAACATACCTTTCCCCAAAAAAACTTTTCCAAAGTGGCTAGAGACGGCAACTTTTCTCGAAAATCCAAAATCTGAGATGGCCGAATTAAAGATGAGACTATATCCAGAAATGTTTAAATTGAACATTTTTTCAAAAGAGTTACGGTTTTCGAGTTACAGCAGAGGTAAAGTCTGAAATATGTCTATTTTCACTGCGATATTTTGAGATCATTGAATAATAACATGTAAAAGCAAAGAATATGCGTGGGTAATAGTATAAGTACTATCTTCATGGTATTAGTGAACTTTCAACTATTCTCATGACTAATGTTTGACTCAAAAATGAGAAATAAATATTTTTTTCAAAAAATTGGACCGACACTATTAGTTGGTGCACTGAAAAATACAAAATAATATTAATTTTATTGGTGCCAAAGTCTTCTATCTAACTACAATAAATGTACAACTTCAAAAGGTTACTTTAATTCTAGAATATAATAAATTTGATTAACATTTAGATTCTCTTATATCATTTGAATCATATTTTTGGGTAAAAGAACATTTCTAAAAAACACCTCTCATTTGTCAGAAGAGAAAAATCATTGACAATGGAAAAGCCCCCTCGCATTACTGACAAATTATTATTTATTTAAAAAAATGCACCCTCCACACCAATCTCATTAATAATTATATGCAGCAAATAATTATCCGAAGAAATATTCCTAATGCGCACTTTTTCTTTCTATATAAAAATTCTACGGAATTCAATATAAAATAAAAATAATGTAGGTAAATATATAAACTCGAGACTTTCACCGTGTTGTAGTGTAGTTGTTGGAACGCCCGCAGCTTTCATTTCCGGGAAAGTAGCAAATGTAGCAGCAGCCAGCTTTCTTCTTCTCTTCAGCTCACTCACACCACAGCGACCCACTTTGTCAATTATTTATAAAAACAAAACAAAAACATATTCTCAATACGCGATTTTGTTTACATTTCACATTCAGTGAAGTTTTCTTTCTGTTTTGGTATATAAAAGGTGTGGAATAAAAAAGAAATAACAATAACAATTCTATATAATGTAAATGGGCTTGTGGATAGTGCAGCAAGTTTATGCTATAATAAACTGATTGATGTTTGGATACATTTTGATGGTATCTTGAACGGTAGAAAATCTTTGGAATTGGGAGATTTGATGGATTTTTTCTTTATTTATTTAACACTTCACAGATTTACTATTTTTAGAACTATCAAGAATGATATAAAATCAATTTAAAAAATATCTCTCAAAATGAATTTGAAAATGTTTCGATAAAACAATGACAAAACATAACGGGTGCCAGTTTCGAGGTCCATGATGTAAACTTCCTAGATTATTAATTAGATAAAGTCTATGAATCATAAGTGAGAAAAAGTAAATAAAACTTTTTGTAAATATGTGAATGCAATAATTTAATTATTTTTCTAAAACTACCCCTTTCAACTCGCGTTGTATTGTGTTACGAAGAAAGGTCTCCTCTGGTGTGGTGGTATGTTTTGGCCAGACATTCTCATTTGACTTCAAAATCTACATATCAACGCAATTTTAAAGTGAAAAGTTGTACATATACTTCCAAAAACATCGAAATAACGTTTTTTTTTCTGTCAAAACGGACACCAGATTACGTTGCCTATTTTGAAATAACTAGTTTTTTTTTTGTTGCTAAGAAAACTCTTCAGAATGGACTACCACAGCATTGTATGTTTTCTGCAAGATGACGCCACGTACTACATCGCTTTTGAACGTATTGCAAACAATACTCTCTGATATTGAAACTTTGAATTCTGGTGACCTTTGACATTGTTTGATATTACATCGACGTAATTCTTCCATTGGGGTTTTAGCAAAAGTCGAAGCCAATAATACTACAGTCGAGTCTCGATAACTCGAACCTCGTTAAGTCGAAATGCTTGATAGCTCGATGTTTTTCGATTTCTGTTCATTTTCCTATAGCGTTTGTTTATATTTTTACCTCTATTAGTCGAATATTCCAAAAATAAAACGTTGATAAGACGAAATTTTCTTGGTCTTGAAAAGCCAACGAAAACCTCTGCAAGTCGAAGTTTTGATTCCATCACCTCTATAACTCGAAGTTTACAAATACGAAGGTGATCACATCCCCACTCTCATTTGTTGCGCTCTACCCTCTGCCGATCTTTCAGCAAAAAAGAAAAACTTCAAGGTTTATTATAGGCAGGAAATTGTTCGCAGATTATTAAAAAGTGAAAAATGTCTATGAACTCTCGATAACTCGGAGTTGGTTATGTTGGACATTGATATCTCGAGTCTTGATTATTCGAATAAATTGGGTACTTGACATTAATGGAAATTCAATATGAAGTGATGTTCAGGCGATATTAGGTAGTCCTAACATACCAAAAAATCACATTATGCAGGTTAAATTTCTCTTAGAATTTAAAATATAATCAATTTAAATAGTTGTAATTTCAAACCCATTATCACGTGACTGCGAACGCCTATCAAAATCGACCAACATAGTGACGTAGTAATCAGTCGATGAACAAATCCTCCTCAGAGAGAACATACAATATTGTATCTTCTCTCTGGTCAGATAGTGTTCTCTGCTCTATTCCTCCTTTCTTTAATACCTTGGGACACTAACTAAGGGAGATTGTGACGTTGCAGCAGTTTTCAAGCGGGAAATTTAAAAACAATTTTTGAATATATTTTTCTTATTTTCAAAATAACCTCCTAATTTTTTTTGTATTTTTTTTTGGCTTAATTGAATGTCTAACTACAAAATAAAAATTCAATCCATATGGAATTTCCCAGGGTTATCGCTATCGTGTCCTTCTTTGTTTTCTATTTTCCCAAAATGCCAAGAGACGGGAAAAAAGGAATTATATTTGGGGAAAGCAGTTATTTAATGTATAAAATACTTTGGATTAAACCAAGCTTTCGAGAATGTTTATTCTCTTCATCAGGGCAAAATTTGTGAATTTAGAAGAAATTAACCACAAACAGGAAAATTTACATAACCTTCAATCAAACATATCATTAGTTTATTCACTGATTCAATAGGTAATTTCGTATGGAGTATTATCTATAATCCAAACCAACAACCAAAACCATCGTTTCGTCTCTTATTGTGCCACATAAAAAGGTTTGGACGCCATATTTTTCCAGACAAAAAAAATTAAAATGGTAATTAATAGTTAATGAAACTTTCAGTTTTACATTTCTGGTATCAGTCGCCTAAATTTGCGATAATCTGGAAAATCATACAGCTTCCTGTTCGATTTTTCGTAAAATATGTCGCGAATAATACTTCTGAACAACGTCTCTCACGCACCATGAAGTTAAATAAGTATATATCCATTGAATAACAGCAGAAGGAAAAGGAGAAAGGGTTCCATGCACAAGCTCTTCTTCTCGTAGCAATCATATAAACCATATGTCAAATTAAAGTTGCATACTATTCAATCACTAATAATTTTCTACTTGTTGCATTTATACGTCGCTCATTTTTGGACAGCTGTATAGGCTGAAATTTGTTCACTAGGATACACCTAAGTTTGGTCATTTTTCTATAAACAGAAGCGATTTAACAGGGTTTTCTCTAAAATGATGCATTTGAAGTAGATAAAGAGACGTTTTTATGTAAAATTTAATTAACAACTACTAGAAAATACAACAGATAAGAGATGATTAAAATAGTGGAGTATAAAATTAGTCTACAGACATTTTTTTTATAATATTATACCCACTTACTTTTCTTAAATTTTAACATAATGCCACAAAAGATTTTATGTGGTTAAAATATGAAGTTCCACCAAAGAGGTAAAAATCCACTGAAAACATCCAAAAATTAACTATGTGCTTGTAAAAGATTTAAAAAAAATGTGTAAATAACTTCAGTTTTGCACACAGTGTACACCAAACCGACAACATGCAGTTCTTCTTCACCTCCTTCGATGCAGTCACTTCCTATTCTTCTTCTTCTTTTTCTGATGCAATGCTTCCTCTTCTTCTTCTTCTTCTTCTTCTGCTGATGTTTTGTCGTCTTCTTCTTGTGGCGGTCAGTATGCAATTGACCGAGCGAGTTCACTAGGGTAAAGGGTGACTAACATTACCAGGTTATTGACATTCATATATTCCTCTTTCTCTTGCAACAACAAGATGCAACAACAACAAGAAGAAGAAGAGTTCGCAAAAGTTATAATAATAATAATATTGTGGCGATGTGGCTAAAAGGCATACATATATACAGGGTGTGTCTTGAAGGTTCTAACAAAATGCTATCACATTTTTATTCATACCAGATTCGCCAGTGGTCGAAATTCGGCAGTAATTTAATTCAACTAAGTTTGAATAAATTTGAGGTTTTTGTGTCAAAGAGTCTTCTTCCGCGTGGAATTTAGTTACATCTTAATATCCTTAAATAAGGATAACTTTAAAGTCTGAAATCATATTATTAATTAATTTAAACTCGGTGCACTCCATCAGCAGACAATTTCAAATCTCATATTTCTCTGATACCATTCAACTTAATAGTCTCTTATTTAATTTAAACGTCTAGGATTTTCAATTTTCAAAAGACTCTGTCTCCTCCACCCTCTTTGGGGAAAGGATTTTGAAGGAAGCGAATTTTGGAGTGGAATTTATTTTAATATGGGATTATTTTCTTTCAAATAAAAAAAACAGCAAAATCAGAGCACGTTTACTATGCCAAATGGGAAAAGAACATAAAAATGCAGACAGCAGTACTGAGAAAAAAAACTGTCATGAAAAAATGTAATAATTATCAGGTAAGTACATGGTACGTACGTTGAATTTCTTACTACTGTTACTAAGAATCATCCTGTATAACGGAGTATTCCTGAGTGATTTTCGGCAGGAATGTTGTGCAATATTTGGTCATTTCAAAATGGAAATATATTTTAGCACCAAGATGCGTAATTAAGTCCATTGATCTCTAATAAGATTAATAAATAAATTATCAATGTATTTAGCTGAAAAATCTGTATACACATTTCATCTTGATTGAAGATTATTATTATTATTTATTCACTGAAGATGAAACTTTCAAACTATATTTTTTGAACTAAGATCTTTCCGAGGATCTTTCAAGCAACAAACATATAGGGTTTCACGAGACTCTCGAAATTCAAGATTTCTCGCCTCGTCTTATCAAGACGAGATCGAGACGAGAATGAAATTTGGTTTTCGAGACGAGATCAAGGATTACACTTCAAGATAAAAATAAATATTTTCATATTCTTAAAAAAGACCCGTAAACTATTAAATACAAAAATTAACTTTAAACACTTAAAAATGAACAAAACACGAGAAAAATAATGACAAACATAAGAAAAATATAGATAGCATGATTGTTTAATATAAAAAAATATCTCAATAGATAAGAAAATTATTGCATAGACACTCGTAAATATATCTTTTTACTCAGAATTCAAACACAGTTAAAAATAAAGCCAATTTTCCAGTTAATCGGCTTCGTTCTTTTCCAATGGTCAGTGTTGCTCTTGAAAACAGTGTCTCTGAAGTAGCTTGTAAACTTAAAGAAATATTTTCGTCACATAATTTCAGAGATAAACAAACTGGCCTTTGCACCCCGCAACTCCCAGGCTCGTTGGTTCTCGGTCTTAATATTTTAATGTCTTGTACGATGCTATTTTATGATTCTTTATTACAAATAATTAAAAGATCACTATTAATAATTATTTTAGAAATTGATTGACACGACACTGTTCCATCAGTCTGCCAGAAAGTGCCATAAATTTAACCTTATTCCTACTGTCTTCTTCAAAAATGATAGTTCAAGCTTATATATTACTTCCAAGGATATTCTAATGACACCATTTTTGCATGGATAAAAGATTAAATAAAAAAAATATTTCGTGTAATTTTCACTTTTTGGAATTATATTTTTTTTTCGGGACAATAGTCGGCGGTTTTTTATTTTACGAGGCATTTAGTTCATAGCATATTACTCTGTATTTTAACGTAATTTTTTTTTAAGAAAATAATCACCCTATCTTTTGATGCAGACTTGTGAGATATACACATGTGTAATATATTTTTTAATAACATTTAGGTTTTTTTTTCAAGAATCTCGAATCGAAATCAAGAACACATCTTGGCAGAAAATCAAAACCAACACATGCATGTGAATATTGGAATCATTTTCCAACAGACTCGCAAATTGGAACAAATTGAAAGAAATCATCACCTGGTTGTTCACATTTGACCAGAAGAACGAAAAAAACAAAAATGAATAGATATTTTTGCCACGAGCCCTTTCCATCATCCATTGCTGCTGTCAAAAGCTTAAGGACTCCATAACAAATGGTTTTATAAAGACATACAAATAATATGGACGCTGGTCAAAGGATTACACACATCTATATAAAGGTACCTAGACTTTGGTGTGGATACAATGGGGCATGGACCATCTTAATTGGGACCCTACAAGGTGCTTGCTGTGTTGTGTACGTAGTAGGTACATGTTAAGTGTCCGGTAGATGGTCAAAAGGGCGTGTGTAAAAGCGAAGACCGCCACATCTAAAAGAGTAGGATTAGGGAGGCTAGAGACAACCTATGTTGTAAGGGTTTTGAATGACCACACCGTCGCTTACATGCAACACGCTGAAACACACGCTGAAAAGGTGCAATTGCCCATTGATATTGTCGACAAAACTCTTTCACCAAAACGTCGGCGATCAAGAAGACATTATTATTATGCGAGATGCCCTTTTTTTCTGAAAGAATAAATGTTCCATTGATGATGTTACATTGAGCGTATAAGCTGTTGCTCATCTGCTCATCATCCAAAAAGAAGAATATATATTTATACATTTTCAACTGTATCTACTAGTGGTTTTCTAAGGGCGGAAAAATGGCACGAGGATATTATACTACGAGCATCTTTTCAAAGCCAAAAACACCCTAAGATCTATAATATTTAAATAGAAACCGTGCTACAGATCAAGAACTTGTACTTAAACAAATATTTTTTTACAAAAAATTGGAACGTTTTTATTAATTCTATTGGTGCTGGTAATTTTGAAATTGTCTATAATTGTAGTTTCATAGAAGACTTTTGACACAACAATTTACCAGCACCAATAGAATTGATTTTATTTTGTATATTTTCAGTGCCCAGCTAATAAAGTCCGTCCAATTTTTGGTAAAAAAAATATATTTTATTCACACTTTTGAAAATCGTTGAACGTTCACTAATACCAAAGTAGATAGTACTTATCCTATTACCCAAGTCTATTATCAAAATCGGAGCACTTTTACGAAAAAAAGCAAATATACACCCGAGGTGTACAACTCCTTCTTTTTTGGAAATCGGTCAAAAAATGTATATGCTGCCGTAGTTGGAACTTTCTAAATAAAAGTCATTATCAACTAAGTGTTTTTAAACATTCCATGAAAAACTAGGAACGAGTTTGATGGTACATATATTGAAAATTAGAAGATTATAAATAAATATGTATTTGATTGATGCTGTTGATTTTGAATTTGTGCAATTATAGTCAGATAAAAGACTTTGCCACCAAATTCGAGATTACCTGAACAAAAAGAATTTATTTTATTTTAGGACCTAATTTTTGTTAAAAAAAATATTTCACGTCTTCAGTGGTTCATTAGTCATGGAAATTCTTTAACGATTATTTATATTTAATGATTTTAGCGTCCGTACATATGCATCGATTTTAATTTAATTTTGATTGACGCACTCAAACGGAGGGTTACACAATTCGATTGTCTGCTTTTGTTGGTTTGTGTTCGCGCTTTTTATAGTAAATGTACTCTGATTTTGATGATTTCTGATTCAGAAGAGACTTGAAAAATGGTCCCATATTCATAAAATCCGAAATCTCCTCCAATGGGGATGGAGAGGGCAATTTCTTTCGACTGACCAAAATTCTGAGACGGCAAAATTAAAGATAGAAGAATATCCGGAAAGGTCTAAATCTAAACACTTTTTCAAACCAGTTACGGTTTTCGAGTTATAGCCACGTTAAAATCTGAAATATTTTTATTTTTGCTATTTGGAAGGGACAGTTTCTTTTGAAAATTGAAAATCTCAGGTGGCTAAATTAAAGACCAGATTATTTGTAGCAACATTTCAACTGAACATTTTTCCAAAGAGTTACGGTTTTCAAAGTAGAGCTGTGGTAAAATCTGAAATATGAGTTTTTCCGCCGAGATGTTTTGAGATCTCTGAATAATAACAAGTACAAGGAAGTAGTAATAGTATAAGTACTATCTTCTTTGGTATTAGTGGACGTTTAACGATTTTCATGACAAATGTTACACTCAAAAGTTTGAAATAAATATTTTTTACAACAAATTGGACCGACTTTATTTGTTCGTGTACTGAAAACTACAAAATAATATTAAATCTATTGGTGCTGGTGCTGGCCAAGTTGGAGCCGAGAGTCTTCTATTTAACTACAGTAGCAAAACTTCAAAATTACGAGTTCCAATAGAAATACTATTATTTTGTTTTTGTATTTATCTGATCACATTCTATGATCTGCCCTCCAATTTCTATTTATTAACCATATATTTGAGAATTAAACTACCAGATATAATCATTGGTCTTCGTGTCCAATATCTGCCAGAATATTTTTTTCTATACTGAGTAAATAAATTCACATTAATTCCGAAAATAATGGACCTAATATCAATAATTCGAATGATTCAAACTTGTATAAATTATATTATCATCAATAATTACCTAATCAAAACCAAAATACAGGAGAGCTCAATCAAATACTGATTAGGTAATGCGCGAGGAATCCAAGAACAAGATTTCAGATGAAGAAATATACACTTGTATTTATTATATACTGGGTGACAATTAAAATGTTACACTCAGTAAAACATTAAGGAATCTTAACGATATATTTTAGCAAATAACGTGTTGTATTTGGAATGAAATACTGATAAAAGTTTGATTCCTATTGAAAAATAGTAATTCTTAGAATGATTTAGTTTTATTGCTTCATGGAATACGTGGTAAACGGCAGAAAATTCAGTTTTGCCTAGAAATTGAGTCAGCGCTTTTCCCTTGGTAAATGGTAAACGGGTCCCTATAAGTATTTCTTTTTATTTACCAAAATAATATATTTAAGAAACTCTGACGTTTAATGGGTGTTGTATTTTCTATGTCATGCAATATAATAATATATTCAACGGGTTGACTTGAGTTTTTTATTTTGGAAAGAAATGGCCTTGAAAATGCGCAAAAAATGCGTGTCTAAGAATAGAATTGGAAATTATTTTTTATCATTTTAACTCACGTTGGATACATAGAATAATAATTAGGTCTTCGGAATTTGGAAATATTTCTTCGTCGTCATTAAAGAGAAACATTGTATTGATAGTTTGATAGAATAGCGAAAAAAATGTTGAGCACTTCAAGGTATGGATATCCGACTAGATTGACACTTTAGTGGATACAAAAAACTGAAATGCTCGTCGGCCTCGCATGTAGTGTGTTCCAACTTGGGATTCTTAAATAACTTATAAACTCTAATTGGAAGCTTACCTTAGTCACCTTAGATTTGCAGACGATATAGTCTTGCTGAGCACTGACACCCAAGAACTGAACACCATGCTAAAACTGCTGAGTAAGACTAAGATAATGAACAACCAGGATGTTAGAAAATATAAAACATCAAATTTAGGACACAAAATCAAGCTGGAAAAGGAAAATCAATATGTGGAAATCAAACGCAGAATATATTTGACATGGGTGGCATTCGGAAATCTAAACTACATTTTTAAGGATAAGAAGGTACCCATCGTGCTAAAGAAGGCCTACAATAGCTGCATCCAACCTGTTCTCACTTACGGCTTGGAAACCATGAAATTATTTCGAAAAGCAGCAGACCAACTGAGAGTGGCAAAACGATCCATGGAAAGAATAAGGCTAGGAGTCACCTTGAAAGATAAAATAAGAAATAGCCAGATACGAGACACAAACAAAGTGCCAGATGTTATGGAAAAGGTGGCAAGCCTGAAGTGGCAATGGATTGGACATGTGGCGACACAAAATACAGACAGTTGGCCCCAGAAAGCGATACTCTGGAGACCAAGAGGAACAAGGAGAAGTGTGGGACGACCGAAAAAGAGATGGATCGATAGTGGCAGGAATACACTGGATGAGACTGGCAACAGACCGCATAGAATGGAAAAACCTGGAAGAGGCCCATATTCAACAACAGATGGACACAGGCTGAAAAAGAAGAAGAATTGGAGGCCATATATTCTGATTATTTTCAAAACTATAGGCTTAGTAGTTCTAGGAGTAAGGGAGAGATGAACGGTTTTCGTTTGAGAAAAAAAAAACAAACTTGTATATCATCAACCACAAATTTATTATGCAAAACTTGTAAGCAAAAAAATTAGAGCTCGATGAAAAATAGAGCAATTGAAGATATTGAGACAAATTATGGGTTTCCCATTAATTCATATAAATTGAGAACTTAGAATTTCTTCGTGATAAATATCAGACAAGAAGATGGAATGAGAGGAAGCTTCGGATTGCATAGACTTTGTAACATAATAATATTATTGTTAGACACTAATTGTGAGCATATACACATTTACGAATGCATAATAAAAGGTAAGTATAACCGAGTTCAGGTTCATTTCAATTAATTATATCATAACGATTTGGATTTTTTCACCTTGACAAAATACAGTAACTACCTATGAGCAAATGGATAATAAGTGTATGCATATTGTATCACAAAATATGCTGATAAATCAGGAAAATAGTTATAACAAATAAATGTATAGTATTCATGATGTAGGTATTTCTGAATGACTTGAAAAATTGGAAAAGCACTGCTGACAAATGATTTAATTAAAGAACCATTGTTAAATTACACCAGCTGAAATCATGGAAGGATAAAAATTACCCTAATCCTACCATAAATGACATCGTATTCGTTTTAGGGCCGCCCTTGTTCCTTATTTTTTGATAGCTGATTTGCAGCATTTTTTTCACTTGTAAAAAATCTCTCATGGTATTTGAATAAACAAATTATTTACTTAAAATTTTCAAGAAAACTAAGTTGGCGATTGTCAACGTTACTAATAAAAAATCTGATAACTTTGACAGATATACTGTAGAATTGTAAACATTGTGGATCCTACTCATTTTATGTATTGTATTTTTTTGTTTCGATGAAAGTTCGTGTGAAGGAGTTCTTTCAAACATTTTGTGGCTGGGATAGAGTACACATTCAATGAACATTGCTAGTACTTGGTTTCTGTAATGATAACTGTCCTGAGAGTTTTCTGGTATACCATGGAAGATTTCCAAATCGGCAGATTCCGAATCACCTGACTTTTGTTTCTATCGAGAGTTAATTTCGACAAACTGGTCAACTATAAAACCGAAACAGAAATAATGCTGCGACGACCTTGTCAAGCCAGAACTCCTGCTGCAGAGGAGGGAATACTTGAAATCTGCATGAACGAAGGAGGTGGGCATGTTGAACATATTTATTGTATATACCGGGTGGATCATGGTCGATGATACCTTAGACATTTTACGGAGACCTAGATGTAGGATCATTCTGGAAATTCGGTTACTCAAGTAATTGCTCTTGATCCATCGATCTAAAATATTTTTAGAGATGCAGCGTTGCCGTTTATACCAGAAAATATCAGCATCTTTGTTATTTCAAATAGGACACCCTGTATATTATCGCATTTTTTATTTGTCTTTACTTTCTGATTATTTTTGCCCCTTACTCACCTATAATTATCTCTAACGGTTTTATAAATATTAACTATTTCCATATTTTTTATCCAAAACATAGCACGAATTGAATTCAGTCACCTTGCTGGATATTTCATAGTATACAGGGTGTTCCATTTAAAAAAACGCAACCCTTTTTGTATATAGCAGTAAAATAGCAAATTTCGAACAAACCTGTATAACGCACAACAAACTTCCTAGACATAAGCAATATTCATGACCTTGATGAACTACACAAAAAATTGCAGCTTCTTAGGAATCCAAATACCACAGAAATAATCATTTAACTCGAGTTATGTTTGGGATAAAAAAATTGGCAAATAATTAATATCTCAAAAACTGTTAGAGATAGGTATTGGTGAGTGTAGGGCAAAAATTATCAGAAAGTAACGACCAATTCAAAAATTCGGTAATATACCGGGTGTCCTATTTGAAATAACAAAAATTCTGCTGTTTTCTGGTATAGGCGGCAACACTGCATCGCTGGAAATATTTAGAACGATAGATAAAGAGCAATTACTTCGGTAACCAAATTTTCAAAATTTTCAAAATGTCCCGTTCTCCGTAAACGTCTAAGGTACCATATCGACTGGGACCCACCCTGTATATATTAATTTATGTCGATATTTTATATATTAGTATATCTACATCTCATATAAGTAGAATGTTAAACATGAAAATTACCTAGTGAAAGCATAGTTGATCATTTTGGCAGTATCTTCTTACAAAAACTTAAAGGCCTAATGAAAACGTAGAAAGATAATATTTATAAATAGGGTTAAGAACATAACAATCGACATTGCTATAATAATATTATACTCACTTCCCTCTTTAATATAAATAGGTTACTAAATGCTACAACTTCATTAAGAACATACAAATAAACAAAAGTAAAATATTTTTAGAAGACAATCGACAAAAGAAGTAATACATTATTATACATATCATCTAGAAACTGGGTCAGATGTATTGTTTGTGGAAGAAAAAAAAAGTGATACATAGGTACCTACCTATGTATTCATTGTCATATAATATTATATATTATTGTTTATTTATAAGTTTGACGTGATGATGAATTTCAATTAAGTCTTATACATATACTTAAACGTTTCGATTTCGATATTATGATATTTGTGTAAGTATATCAATTATATTCATATATGGATAAAGAAAAGTGTATTTACTTTCCCATAAGTGAAGAAAGAATGAAAATCGTAAAGTTATATTTTAACTAATAATTAAAATTTAAACAATTGAAATTTTTAAGAAAACCCATCAAAATATTTTTTTATACTTTACTGTTAGATTTTGAACCTTCGTTAGAGAGTCGAAAATGAGTATTTTCGTACCTAGGGTTGAAAATAGTTTTCGTTCTCACTTACTAGATAGCACTCTACATTAAATAATAATGAAATTTATAAAATATCTGAATATAATGTATTTATCGTTGTTTTCATTTATTGAGCATAGACTATGTTATTCAGCCATAATTTTGCTAATATTTTCGGAGCGATAATGCAGTTTTTCATGACAAAATACCATGATTTCATCAACATCAGCTCTCTCTTGCCACTTGTCATTTGACGTAGAGCTTAAGAGCAGGCTACACATTAGGCGCTACTTGTCAGAAGTTGTCAGTAACCAATCAAACATTCAGTTAGTGTGTCATTTACAGATTCTTCTACAATACTATCATATAAAATTTCTGATCTCTGTAAGAATTCAGATCAATGTGAGATAAGTTTTTTGGTAAGAACATTTTGGAATTCACAAAGAAACAGTGCACGTTTACCATAAAAAAAACGCAAAAATCATTGGAAAGCAACTGAATTTTATACCTTTTCCTTTTAATGATCTATGTTAAGAATCGGTAATTATTGCCTGAATGATATAGAATGTAAATTTGATACCTATTCTATTTTCAATTTCTAAAAAAATAGTCTAAACTTCTCCTATGCAGGTGTTTGAGGTGTTGGAAGATGTTTAATTGAAAAACATCGATGAAAGTTTTTCGTTCTTCGTTCATTTTCCAAGTAGGTCAAAAGTGACTGCATATAGAAAGATGTAAAATGTAAACATTGAAATTATTCACTCATTTTTCTAATTCAACATTTTATATAGACGAGAAATATATTTTATTTTTATTTTTGGAGAAAGAATCATTAAAACCAGTGAATGTTCACCACAGAAAACGCGCGAACATGCTGAAAGAAGCTAACATAGAATTAAATTGTATTTTATTAAATTATTATCCAAACATTTTATTAAAGTCATATGCATATGATGGAAAAGGTACAAATTAACTCTAAAAAACATAATAATATATGATAACAAACAAGTAGAAAGTAGATAAATTAGATATTTTTGTCATCTGATACTTATATCCAAATCCAAATATTATTTCCTTTAATATTGAATTTAAAAAGCAGCGTAAAGTAGTGAATAAAAATATCTGAGTGCGTGTAAGACTGGCATTAGATAAGGTGTATAGATTAGACGCATAACTACAACTGATTTAAATAATTTTGATCCAAAGGCTAAAGTGATTTTACTTTACAGTTAAAAGAATGTGTTTCCAATGATAAAGTAATTACAGAAAAACATAACGTCCCTAAATCTAGAAGAGTAAAGTGAGCAGAATCAAAAATATAAAAAAATAATATTGCTCATTGAAAACCTACTTTTAAGAAAATGCTTGCAGAGCACATTAAGTGCTCATTAAGTGCTAAAATTGTTTTAATGGAACGAAAAAACTCAATTAACCCTTCAAAAGACAATGGGAAATGCAAGTTTACTCCTAACCAAATTTCTGCTTTCTTAATGAAAAAAGAAAACACAAAAGGAAAACAAATCACCGAGACTCAACAAGCCGAATAATAATAATAATATACAATCATTTGCATTCCCACTTTGTAGAAATCAATCCCATCACCTCAAAAAATAAATTAAACACATTCTCCTCCGACCCAATCCGGACGTGAACTGACTTTCAAGAAATCCCCAAGAAGAGAAGAGAATGTACCTTTATGTGGCCAACAACTGCTAGGTACTAGTAGAGCGCACCCGTAGTCTCGTCTGCGTCTGCAAAATCAAGACAGCCACCACAAACCGGCGGCGCCTGTACGTCACGCGACGCCCCTTACCCCCACCACAGCGACATTCGCATCGCATTTAAGGCACGGCCCACTAGGAATCCACATCACTTGTTCAACACTCGTATCGTCGTACGGTAGTAGCCAAGTTGTTCTCGTACGTGCTCTATTAGTATTTGCTGAGGTATTTCTGCCACATTCAAGTTTTAAGAAATTCCCCAAAATGTTCGGTCTCGATCCTACTGGTCTTTACTGAAACAAACATCAGCAGTGCCTTTCTGAAGTTTTTTTTTCGTCGATTTTTTTGGAAAAAAGAAAATTTTTAATTATGGACGGCGGAAAATTGGACCCCACTGGACAGTACTAGGGAAAATAGTAGTGCGTGAAATACAGAAGAACGAAAAGATTTTTATTTTCTGAAAAATTATCCAAAATTCAAAATGTTTTCGGGCGGTAAAAGCTTAGACCCCACCGGTCAATACTAGAAAAGTGTTTTGGTGTGTGCAAATTAAAAAAAAAGACTTTTTTCTTGTACCTTTCAATCTCAAATAAAACTCCAGCGCAATATACAACAACTACAAAAAAATGCCTGCAACAGGAGGAAAGAGTCTGGACCCGACTGGTCTCTATTAGAAAATAATGTTGCTACTATTACAAACCAACACTAACTAGCAGCACCAACATCAACAATAACAATGTGGCTATATTCAGGTGACGGAGGCGTCCAGGAAACATCCAGTTGCCGAAGGAAAAGACTAAGGTAAGAAAGAGCTACTACAATAATTTTACACCAAAAGTTACTTCCCCCAAGATCAACAACACAGACACAAACACACAACAACATCTCATTCATAACTTGACTCCGACCGACACTTCCGCATCTCACTATATCTCAAACAAACACATATAATATAATATGTGAGAGTGTATTGAACTCAGAAATCTCTCTATCCAGCTAGGTATATAGCTAAAAGGAGGAATACATATATCGCCCACATTTTCAAAGCCCACACTATGTACATATTGCACGAACCAACTTCAACTACATCTCTATTTAAAAACAGAAATATCCACACCTACATCATTATCTCTTTTTTTTTTCGTTTGATTCACATTAATAATTAAACATGCCTGATAGAAATTTGCAACTGCTTCAAGCTCAAAAGAAACAATAAAATTGGTAATAGTAAGATGAGGAATCATCTCTTTTTAAAAACGTCCAACTTGTAAACCAGCTGATTGACCTACAGATCAATGACATCTTGTTTGCCCAACTCTTCTCGCACACAGTCTTTCCAAGTTAGTTATCTTTGTCTAGCAGTGTTAATAATACTCTCTGCTACAACAGTCGAGAGCGGCAGAGATGTATACGAAAGAAGAGAAGAATAAAAAAAAAGGCAAAAGACAAAGATAGCTCTTGAAAATGACGTGAGAGACGATTTTGTGAATCTAATGCTCTTTCAAAAAAACGTCACATAACGCAGAAGACAGACACTGTGTGTGTTGGCTGACTTCTAACACGACGGTGTGGTGTTTCTCAATAATTATTATTAAGTTCTGCTCCTAAAACTACCAGATGATGATACTCCTCCTTCCGTATATAAATACTATATTGAATTATGAGCCCAGCAACAGCAACTGGCTGGCGCGAGTCGGCGGCTGAAAACTTTAAATAGTCTAGAGCACACATTATATTCTAAGGTCAATGAACCCGTTTTTTCGTGATAACCTTCCATATTCTACTTTTTTGTCGTTTTAAAGTAACGTGAATCGTTTATGTACCTTTTCCATTATCAATCTTTTGTAAAAATGCACAAGACACTGATGAAGAACAACACTGTGTTCTTCTAGTTTATAATGTCATTTGTTGGCATTTAAAGGTCATCCCAACAACGCTGCTGTTACAACTTTAATCTTGACCCTGATTTTCTCATTATCATCATCATTTTTGCAATAATTATTGTATGTACCTACCTATTTTTTATGTCACATTTTTTTACAAAACTCTATTGGCATCACTATTGAAATTTTTTGTTGCTGCAAAAGTAAATAGAAATAATATCTAATAATAAAGTAAATGCATTACTAGCCTTGCCATGGATTCCGTGTGGTAGGTAGCAATTCTTTCAAGGTCATTTTTCTGTTGGCGAAAAAAAAATATTAGAGGTATGGGGGTCAAGACAATCTCTCTGAAGCTATTTTATAATAAATATATTATGGATTTCTTTGCTGCATTCATTTACATAAATCTGTCTCTTTAAATGTGTAGAATATTGATAATAAATAGCCTTGAGTGTTTTTTCCTTATGGATATGTATTTAATGATTTTTTTCTTGTTTTTTGCAGATGACGTTCAAAATATCCGCCCCACTCCCCCACAAAATATTTTCACTGCCACACTAGTTACCGATTTTAATATTTTCCCACCCATTTTCATTGGATGACAGAGAAGACTGATGATTGTTGTTTTTTTATTATTATATTACTTTTAAGATTGTTTTTATTAAATTATGTTTTTAGATGTTAAGTCTCCCTCCCCTTTATTCCTATTCTATTTCCTTCCTCTTTTTGAAATCCTTTTTATTTAACGTAAGATGAATTCCATTCATTTAATATTTGTGAAAAAATTCTTCTTATATTACTATTTTTATTATTATTATTATTATTATTATCAATTTTTCCTTGTAAATAAGAATGCTAGGAGTCTTGAAAGCTTCTAATATATCAAAATGATTTTTTTAATAAAAATATTTTTTCTTTTACACTGTTGTTTTTATTTTTTCCTAAACAAACTACAAAAAAATACAAAATTGAGTAAAACTCGTAGCCTGAGGATTCAATACATTTGTTTTGTCATAAAGCCTAATAAATAGCCACTTTTAATGAATATTTTTTCATAAATAAGGAAGAAACTGTAAACAGTTGAGATTAATACATATGAAAAAAAAATCGGACAGACTTTATTTGTTGTTGCCCTAAAAAATACAAATTAATATTAATTCTATTGGTACTGGTAATTTTGACTGCAGATATTGTCTTATTTTTAATTCTGTCATCTGTCCTTTGGGGGCGGTTTTTGGAGGGAAGGAGATTTCGGATTAGATTTTTATGAATATGGGAGCATTTCCCAAGTCTCCTCTTTCAAATGAATCAAGAATCATCAAGAGTACGATTCGAGCCGCACAAACCAAAAAAAAGCAGACACTCGAATTGTATTTAAATTTAATTGAAATCATCTCCCATGCTGAATTTGTTAATTTTGAAAACTATATTACAAATACATATTCCACAGAACGTAAGTCTGTAAAGCCAAATAATTACCTGGTTTGACTGAAGCTATAACACAATGAACCAATACTCTTTACAATCAATCTGGAAATGATTCAAATATGCAAATGCAATTAACATTCACGTAAGTTACTGTATATTTAGACAAGTTTTACTAAAGGTGCAGCTATTTATTTCTTTCTAGGAGGTTTTAAAACGAAAACTATCAAAGGATTCAAAGCAACCGAAATTGAGAATTAATGAATAATGCAGAAATGTTCAATTCACCTAAGTCACTTTTAAATATTGTAAGGTCTTCAAAATGAACTTAAATAAATATTTTTATGGATATAATAGACATTTTAAATGTTTCATAGAATCAATATATTATATCAGGTCTGTGTATTTAATTTTAATATTGAACAAAAAATTATTTCCGCTCCGTTTATTGGTAAATGCATACCACAAAAAAATCGTTTTTTGTCAATAAATTATTTCGGTCTATAATCAATTAAAACTTATCTATTTAATTCTTGGAAATTTCTCAACATAACCGAAACTAGTCATCTGGGTTACGCTATAAATTTTTTCCCCATTCTATTTTCGTAACTTCCTTCGTATGATTCATTATCATTAATATGATGCATAATATCTACTCATTGATGAAATATAAAAGTGTTACAATGTTTTTAGAACAAATGTCATTCGGGTATTTATCTATGAAATGCGTAAAATAATTTCTTAGAATTTAAAGTAGGTTTAAATCGAAATTTCATTCAAGAATTTCAGGAAATGTATTGTACAACTTTGTAAATGATTCATTCTTTGTGTTATATCCTTGTAGAATACTTTTATTTTTTTCTCAATGCACTTCCTATTTAGTTCAAACTTTGAAAATCTCGTAGCTTCCGGCTAACAATCAAAAGATTGTTTTTTTTAACAAAACTAGAAAGTGAAATCTTATCTTGGTGATTTTTTTTTGTAGCTAAAAACAGGTGCCATGAATGAAAGTTCCATCAAATATACGCAACTTCTGCTGAAATATAAATACCTACAAAACTTTTGATCTGATAACGCTTTCGAAGGTACCTATATCTTCCAGTTTCCATGGATATTTGATTTCAGTTTCGTTGGGGACCGCCCTCCCCAGTTTGTGTGAAGGCATATTATCTCATTATCTTAATTCTTGATCTTAAACGTTTTATACAGGGCTTCACAGAAATATGATGAATATTTGAACGATCATCAATTCCATTGGTAAAGGGTGATTCCATAATTTATTTCATAGTAGAAAAATCCAACGAACTTTAAAGAAACATAAAATGCACGATTACAAATTTATCAAAGTTCAGCATCTAGCAGATGAAAATAAACAGAGGCATTTGGAGTTTTGCCGCGATATGCTTGAAAGAATAGAAGAAAAACAATTTAATACAGCTTCACCGCCTAACTTAAGAAATACGCATTTCTGGGCCAATGAAAACGACCATAAGACTTTACCAATAAAAAAATCTGGACGTCAATCTATAGGATTCTGGTGCAAAATTATTTCAAATATTATTTAAATATTAGGTTGACCTTATTTTTATCGAGGTAGTATGACGGGAGATCTCTATGAAAACTACCTTCGACATGAAGTTGAGGAATATATCAGTAATTTATATGGTTCAAGGCATGATATGGCAACAAGACGGGTCACCATGTCACAACGTAATAGGAGTGAGGCAGTAATCACAGAGGGAATATGGTATGTTTACAGGAAGAAATGGTATCATTGATTGGCCACCTAATAGTCCCGATCTTAACCCTCTTGACAATTTTTATGGGGGTATTTAAAATCCAGGGCTTACACAATAAGACCAGCAGCAATATTAGACATTCAAAACAGAATTTCCGCAGAAATTGAAATTTTACATAGACAACCAAGGCTTCTGGAAATGTGCATCGAAAACATGCAAAAGTGTATTCGACTTTGTGTGCAAATGAGTGGTGGACATTTTGAATGCCTTCTGTGGTAATCTATGATTCAGTTTATTGGGCATTGGTATTAGGTGATGTTGCTTAAATAATATTTTTTTTATTATAAATAGTAATATAAATAATAACTAGGTATTATTTAGGTTATTCAAATATATGTCAAAATCTGGTAAACACAACCTTGATAAACTTTATATATTTGAAAGCAGGGTAGAAAACAACATCGAACGGTATCATCAAATACAGGGTGTCTCGTTTAGAAAAAATGCGTAACTGTCAAAATTTGACATTTCTAACGAAAAAATCAACTGCTGATCACATAATATTCTAAAGGTTCAGAAAAAATATTCCCAGTTTGCTAATTTAAACTTTATCGTAGGATCATTAATGACGAAAATATCCATCTAGTAATTTATAATGAATCACCCTGTACTTACTAGTAATTTTAATGTTGTAGCTGCAGTTCTTGGTAACAATAACAATAATAAAATATCAAAATCGCTAGTACCAATAGAATTTTTATTATTTTTTGACCGAGCTTTCAAAAGAATAAGGTATAGTAAATATGGAATAATTTGTTATTTGAATAATTGAGAATCTTGATTGAAAAACTAATTAAAATCAGAGCACACAAAATGTCTTAGCACAGAACTAAAAATATACTTGTGAACTGTATGATTCATCCTTTTTTTGAAGCCGGCCAGAAATAGGTTACCCACTTAGTATATAGAGGTATATTGTAAACCTTATTTTTCCTAATAATAAAACCAAAATATATTCTCATCATTATAAATGGCTTTTATTAAATAGACTCTTCATGCTTTCTTAATCCCAGTAAATATCCCATAATAATAATAATAATACATTATAATACGATATGCCTGTGGATTTAAGTATACAAGGTATAATTGGATTATATATATATATATGCCCTTTGTGTATCCCTAAAATTAACATATTATGGTGTACAGTATGACACAATATAATATAAATAGGGGGGCGTTCTGTTTACAAATTGCGCCAAGTATTATTATATTATGTATATAATATAACTAACTCACTTTATATTGTTGTTATTAACATCATCAACCAAGTGTATTTGTGTGTTGTTTGACGACTAAGATTTGCATAATCTGCTGCCGAAAGGTATCGGAATTAGGCAGGTAGGTATTACATATATATAGTTGAGGCAATAAAGCAGATGCTTTGAGGTGCATGAAAATGTTAAAAGCGGGGCTATAGTACTTAATGTATGTGTCTATAAGTGAAGAAATATTTTGTTCTGATAATTAGTTGCAGACTCAATGCATCCAAAAAAATAGCAATTTAAGTATATATATATATTTTTTACCAAAAATTGTACGGACTTTCTAAGTTGATATACATAAAAATGAAAAATAATATTAATTCTATTCTCATGACTAATGGTATACTCAAAAGTGTGAAATAAATATTTCAGGTTTCAGATTTGAGTTTTTCTGAATATGGGACCATTTCTCAACTCTCTTCTTTCAAGTGAATCAATCAAAATCGGAGAACATTTATTATGCAAAACACGTGAATATCCATACCTAGATAGAAAAAAAGACACAACCGAATTGTAGATATATATATATATCCTCTTTTTTTGGAAGTCGGTTAAAAAGTAGTTATTCGATTTACAGTATTGAGGTGATAACACTTCATATAGGTACAAACATTGAACTATTCTCTTTTGGGTAAATTTCTTAGAGAAATGAACCTATTGCGATCGTTCACACTTTTGAATTTCGAAAAAATTTCAACGGCATGTTGTTATATGTCTATAAGTTAGTCCAAAAAAACATTTGGTTCAAAAGTTTATATATATATATATATATATATATATATATATATATATATATATATATATATATATATATATATATATATAATATATAACAATGGAGATTATATATTCTTTCATTTATGAAATAGAAATCTTCAATTTACATATATATATATATATATAAATAAAAAGATGTTCTTGGGGATGCAGTCATATATTCAATAAAATTCTTTGACTGAAGCCGAGCTTTCGAGAATGTTTATTCTCTTCTTCAGGGCAAACTACAAATCGTTACAAAATTATTTCAACAACAAATTAATAGTATTATAAAAATACTTACAATCGTGAATTTAGAATAAATTAACCAAAAACAGGAAAGATTTCATATCCATCAATTATAAATGTCATTATTTATATTTGTCATGGTAACACAATAAGTAAAAAAGTATCTAGATTTTGTTGATACAAATGAATATTACTGAATGATCTTTATATGTTTGTGGCCATTTGAACAAGGAGCACAATTAAATTAAAATTATTATTAAGGCAGATATATTATGTATCTTTTTCTTTTAACTGTCAGTTCAAGCCTAGATTAAACGTAATTTAGTCTATGTATGGGTATATATATATATAAGTATTTATGCAATATTCTTAAATTACATTTTTTATTTTTTAAACTGAACCTGTATCTGCCTTAATAATAATTTTAATTTAATTGTGCTCCTTGTTCAAATAGTCACAAACATATAAAGATCATTCAGTAATATTCATTTGTATCAACAAAATCTAGATACTTTTCTACTTATTGTGTTACCATGACAAATATAAATAATGACATTTATAATTGATGTATATGAAATCTTTCCTGTTTTTGGTTAATTTATTCTAAATTCACGATTGTAAGTATTTTTATAATACTATTAATTTGTTGTTGAAATAATTTTGTAACGATTTGTAGTTTGCCCTGAAGAAGAGAATAAACATTCTCGAAAGCTCGGCTTCAGTCAAAGAATTTTATTGAATATATGACTGCATCCCCAAGAACATCTTTTTATTTATTATAAATCCAGTCAAGAATACAAAATCAATATATATATATATATATATATATATATATATATATATATTGGATATTACGAAATTTGTTAAAATGGCGACCATTCAAACATTTAAAAAAATTATCAAAAAAGAGCCGTAGTGTAAATATCATCAAAAATAATTTTAGGTTATAGATATAATCAGTACCTACAACTTTTGTTCAAAATAATTTTTCATAAAATATACAGGTAAAAAAATAAAAATTAATAAAGAAAAATAACAAATATTGATAAAACATGAACACTCAATATAAATTTGATGTAATTGTACATTTTCTGGAGATCTTAATATATTTTATTTAATATTTATTGAAAAGAAATAGGCGGAAAAAAAAATTCTGCCTTGAAGTGGAGTCGAACCCTGTCTGCTTTATATTCAACAGCCAAAACAAAAACCTCTAACCGCAAGGCTATGACAATTTTATGTAATAACATGTAGGTATACCAATGAAAAGGTTGTTCAAATTTTAATTCAATGAATTTTGAAAAATTTACCTTTCCGCTGACTAAAGGCCATCGGGATTTTTTTTAGTTACTTAGTGAATATTTTATCTCTTCTTTTATTTATGCGACAGTTAGTAAAACTACATGAATTAATTCATCGACTTATATTTCAGGTGCTCGTCGCCTGAACTATATAGTATTTAGTATTTTCGTTATATTTTTGGTTCTATTCGATTTTTGTAATTTATGCTGGAATAAAAGTTATTATAAGATTAGATCAAATTAGGAAATTCAAAGAAACCTAATTCGAATTTTACTTATTTTTGACCGACGAACCCAAACGGAGGAGGTATATCTACAATTCGACTGTCTGTTTTTTTTGTTTGTTTTGTGCGCGCGTATATAGTAAATGTACTCAGATTTTGATGATTATGGATTCATTTGAAAGAGGAGACTTGAGGAATGGTCCCTTATTCATAAAAACTCATATCCGAAATCCTCTTCCCTCCAAAATACGCCCCCGAAGGGAGTGGATGTTACAATTTTTCTCGAAAATCGATAGGATAGGACAATATCTGGAAACTTTTAAAATTGATTTTTTTTTCAAAAGAGTTACGGTTTTTGAGTATCATTGATGTTGAAATCTCAAATATGTGGATTTTTGCTATGTGGAGGGGACAATTTCTTTCGAAAACTGAAAATCTGAGACAACCAAGTTAAAGACCAGATTATATGTAACAACATTTATATTGAACATGTTCTCTATAAAATTGCGGCTTTCGAGTTAAACCAGTAGTAAAATCTGAAATATGTATATTTCCGCCTCGATGTTTTGAGATCTCTGAATAATAAAAAGTACCTAAAAACAAAGAATATACGTGGGTAATAGGATAAGTATTATCTTCTTTAGGATTAGTGAACGTTCAACGATTTTCGTGACTAATGTTACACCCAAAAATGTGAAATAAATATTTTTTCCAACAAACTGGGCCAACTTTATTTTTTGGACAACTTCAAAATTACCAGTAGCATTAGAATTAAAATTATTTTGTTCTTTTCAGTGTACCAACAAATAAAGGCGGTACATTTTTTATAAAAAATATTTACTGATTATTGTTCTTTTTTCAATCTATGAAATATTTTCATAATTTTTCTTTCCATAAACGTCTCTTTTGTTTTGCTTCATCTTTCCTCGCTCAGAGAAGTTGCACTGTTCTATAGCTCAAAATAAATATTTACATCATCAAATGAAGTGGATCCTATTCTTTTTTAAGTTACATATAGATAATAATTACAAAACCTTTTATTCAATAAAATCTCGTTTATCGAGCAAACCAAATCGGGGGGTCGGCTATCGGAGCAACAAACAACTGGGAACAATTTGCAATGTAAGTAATAATTTTTGTATAAAATCAATCAGTCCCATCTGTGACCGTCTCTCCTACTAAGTACCTACAGAAGATATACCTACTTGAATCCCAGTAAGGTTACCCCACCGCCGCCATTTATAGTAAAGCATCTCATGACATTTTTACAACTTTATCTGGATTTATAAAATGTATTTTATTCGATCGTGTAACACAACTAGGTAATACACGTTTTATTGCATTATATTGTTGCAACTATGTGTGTAGCATAGTCGCGGGCTGCAGCTATATATACAGTGCGCTCTAAAATATTGACCTAATGGAGACATGTAAATTTTTTTTATTATTATTTTTCTACGTATTTATGCAAACAGAATCATTTCAACCCCTCCAAACGCCATAATTCTATGTCATAAATGGAAAGCTGCCAATTTTTTTAATTCAAAAATACGAAATTCATGGGTATTAACGTTAAAAAGTATGAAATACACGCTGCTGGAATATTAATATTTTTATTCAAATAAATGTATTCATTCGTATTCACGTTGGAAAACATCTTTAAATAACAAAATATTCCTATATAAGCGTAGAAAAAATTAATAAACACTAAAATGCGAAGTTATATCACAATAAATGTTCGAATTCAACTTCGCAGTAGTTGCCAATGCGAGCAACGAATTCCTGAATTACACTTGACCACATTTCTGTTGTAATTTATTGCATTTCCGATTAAATTCCTTCCTTAAGATAGTCTATATTAGTGTGTTTGTTCACGTAAACTTTAATTCTTTAGTAACCCCAAAGAAAAAAGTCAAGAGGGGTTAGGTCTGGAGATCTAGCAGGCTATTTAAAACAAATGAAATTTGTGGTTTGTAAATAAATGTTCTTACCATAAAATAATATTTCTTTATGTAAAATGTTAATGAAAAATTCAGTTTGCTCTAAAAAATTAAACAAAGCACCCAAATGACAAGTTCCAAAAAACATAATATCGGAAAAAGATGATTCATAACAAAAATATTTCGAAATTATTCCACAAGATGTTTTAACATTAGAATTATTTAGGTAACAATCTTCCAATTTCTCCTGTATAATGTCTCAGACGATAGCATTTGACAAAATACTCGATATACAAGTATATGCAAAATAAAGTTAGACATATGACAACTAAAAATGTCCTGTATCTTGAAACTTTACCACTTAGCTTGTTGCTTTTTTTCAGCTGAGTTCTCCAAAATCGTATATTCTTTGCTTGTACTTGTTATTATTCAGAGATCTCAAAACATCGCGACGGAAATACGTATATTTCTGATTTTACCACTGCTCTAACTCTAAAGTCACCCTATGGAAAAAATTTCAAATTTAAATATTGCTGCAAATAATCTGGTCTTTAATTTGACCGTCTCAGATTTTCAATTTTTAAAGGAAATTGCCCCCTCCACTTAGCAGAAATACACATATTACAGATTTTAACGTTCCTGCAACACCGAAACCGTAAGACATTTGAAAAAATGTTCCGGTTTCCGGATATTGTCTTATCTTTAATTCTACCGTCTCAGATTTTTGATTTTCGAGGAAAATTGCCCCCTCCACCCAATTCGAGGGCGGTTTATGGAGGGAAAGAGATTTCGGATTGGAGTTTTCGTGAATATGGGACCAATTCTCAATACTCCTGTCCGAAACGAAAAAAAAAAACATAAAAACCGGAGCACGTTTCGCATAATCTACATGCCTACCAATAATTTTCTTGTAATCCACGTTTAAAAATTGAAAGTTGATTTGTAAATTAAGTCAATTAATTTTGTCAAACGATACACAGAACAGCTTATCTAGGTGAGTATATGAGTATCTTCAATAATTTACTCATCATTAAAGCATCGGTTCAATATTAAAAATACATTTTTAATACACAGTGCGCTGCCACTGGTTGTGAGGCATGCCACTGCCCCACACACACGCATACGCACGCCATATTTGACATTTGATAGCTGCTGTCTCTCTGAAAAGTGTACCCGAAGACTAATTCGGGCGCGCTCCAAATTTGATACTAACAAACACACACACATTCCTCATTTGGTTGGAGAATATCGCGAATACGCAAAGACAAAGAGAGCTTGCTAACAGACAGGCAGACAGACAGACAGACGAGCTCTCTCGATGTGATGCTGTTGGCTAAAGTAAGAAGCAGCAAGGTTGAAGAGTTGTGGATGGAAGAACAACACAACACAAACACTAAGGGGTTATATTATATATATATATATATATATATATATATATATATATATATATATATATATATATATATATTATATTGTTGCCCAGGCACTCGGTGGATTCTATAAAAGGGCTGTAGGTATATGTATGAGGTTCTTGTTTTTGAGATGTGGATGATTTTTTATTCCTTTGAGACGATGTGTATAGAATCTGTGGTTTCTTCTTTGTTTACCATCACGATCAAATTATATGTGAAGAGATTTGATAATTGGATTTTTTTTTTTTTAGAAAAAATTGGACCGACGTTATCAGTTGGGGCACTGAAAAGTACAAAATAATATTAATTCTATTGGTGCGGGTACTTTTGAAGTTGTGCAAATGCAATTGAAGGGGGGAGTGCGGCAGTACGGTGCAGTTCGGTGGGTCCTAAGTAGGGGGCCATAAATAAGTAACGCTCGGTTGTAAATAGTGTAAATAAATAGACAGTGATACTTTTAGTGTAGAAATAAATAAACATTTAAAAATAAATAATTCCCAGTCATTTTTACCTATATGCTGTGTTAGAATACCCCTGCTCAATGGGCAGTGAAATATGATCCGATAACTTTTAAGAAACTTTTGAATATTTTTTGTTCCTGCATTCATAGATTGGTTGGATCGACTGCAAGATAAATGTATCAGACATTCCTGAGTAACTTCAAAAGTTTCTGTTTCCTAAATTGGTATTTCTGAACAAATCAACTGAACGTTGTCTTTATCTTCATTTGATAGAATCTGTGCATGAGGGAGACCATTCTTTTGAAAAAAAAAAACATGACCAATGACCTTTTTTTTAAGAGATCAACTAAAAAGTCGTGCAATTTCAAATGAAAGACCCTAGAAAGGTCTGTAGGTTCAATACTTTCATATGGTTTCTATTGAGAAGTAAATTTTCAGTCCACTAGGGGTTATTCTAAGCTCAATCAATTAGAAGTTTTTCCTAGTTCTTCTTTTTCAGATGGAGAATGTTGTAGTGAAACTTTAGGTTAGGTTCGTTCACTATTTTCTACTGCTCATCTCATTATATTGTGACGTTCTGTGGTTCTCTTGTTATTTTTGGGGAGTCGGTGAAAAACTAGAAATACATCCACCCCTTTTACACAGTCAAACATTATAAGCTTTTTTTCAGAAAATGATCTTCTCCAAGATAAGAGTTTTAATCCACTCAGTTTACCCTTAACTTAGCTCTGTAGACTGGGCTAATATAATATATGTTGTTGAGTTTTTGTTGCAGGACAAATGCAGCACGTGGTCTGTTTGGTCAGCAAAAAGAGGAGCAACATTTAATTTTTAAATAAATAAATAATTCATCGATTTCCAAACGTAGCGATTCGGTATAGGTATAAGTACATATATAGGTGTATATACAGTGTGTCCAAAATAATTATGGAATTTCGAAAATAGTAAATAGAAACGGAGTTAGCTGGAGGTTCATTTTTGATGGCAACTGTTTCAATTCTGTAAAACAGCATTTACAATATTATTCGTGCAATATATATCGTTTCCTGTTGTTTTTTAGAGTTCTGAACCCGAAAAGTTTCAACAAGAGGAACACTTATAATGAAACCTGAATAAAAAATCCACTGTAACAATTCTCAATAACTCGCAAGTAAAAACTAATAATAAATACTCAACACATTAGCTTTTGCTATTTCATTCATATTAGACCATTTTTAAAATATTAATTATTGAAATGTGTTTTTTTCATAAACACAGACAAATCTAAAAGAATATTTGTAAATCTATTTACAATGGTCTTCGTGTCTAACTTATCAAAATCTTATGAAAAGAGGTTAAAGTAACTGGTATTAAATATGATATGATATGAAGCTAAAAGTCAATATTCTCAAATACATCATACTGTATATTATTTGATAAATGAATAGACTCGCATATTCCGGATCATTTCATGTATATTTATCTACGATTCTTCAATTATTTTGTTATATATGGCTGTTCGTACGTTTAACATAGTAAACATGCTCCGATTTTGATTAATTTGAAAGAGGAGAGATGAGGAATGTTTTAGTTTAGAAAAACTCGAATCCAAAAATCTCCTTCTCTCTAAAAACCCCGCCAAAGTGGGGGGAAGGGGCATTTTTTTCCGAAAATTGAAAATTTGGGACAGCAGAATTAAATATAAGACCATATCCGGAAACGTTTATACTGAACATTTTTCGAGTTACAGCAATGGTAAAAAATGAAATATGGGTATTTTCGCTATATGGAGGGGGCCATTTTTGAGAAAAATTGAAAATATGAAATGGCCAAATTAAAGAAAGATTATATGTAGCAACATTTGAATTGGAAAATTTCCATAAAAAGCTACGGCTTTCGAGTTTTAGCAGTGGTAATTCTGAAATATGTGAAGCTTTGAGATCTCTGAATAATACAAGCAAAGTATATACATGGGTAATAGCATAATAGTCCTATTTTCTTTGGTATTAATGAATGCTCAACGATTTTCATGACTAATGTTCAATTTTTGTTAAGAAATATTTGTACAATGCTCAAATCACTTTTTATCTTCTATGTTTAAAATGGTTACTATTTACCAATTGTCCACATAACATGCTGAATGCTTGGACATTTGTATTTTTGTTCAATGCAGCCCTTAGATTGCCACTCTTACACGAATTTCCAAAACAATTTTATTTTTGATCGTAATTTTGTATACATTCCCACTCCAGAGATCAAAATCTAAGGGAGTAAAATCTGGCGACCTCGGTGGCTAATGCCAAAGACCAATTCTGTTAATAAAACCAACCATCTCCATACATTTGGAATAGCTCACTACCTACTCAAACCAGAGGTAAATAAATTGTCTAAAAAGTAGTTTCGTCATGTATACGTTTTGTCCTTCAATAAACAAAATTCTTCGAATTTGAAACACCCTTTTAGGGAACATTTTTGGTTAATCCCCCCCCATATCGATGTCATATGGGCACACTGTGTATACCCGAAAGTCTTGGCCATCTTTGCTTGTGGTTGGTTTGGATGTTGATTTTAAAAGTAGAGACCATTTCGTATATATGGACACGTGCTTTTCTGCTTTTTTTCGCACGCGCGTTCCCATTGCAAATCCAGTCGCACACGACCTTATATAGAAGAAGAATCTACTATAAAGGTGGGTATATATTAAAAGTCGATGTTGTGATTGTATATGTATATGTATAGTAAAAGGATACGAGAAGAAAAAAAATGAAGAAGAAAAAAAACAACAAAGCTTTTGGTATTCTAGCCATTTCAGAAATGGCATACCTATACCTAGTGGACTAATCCGAAAACGGCGCTCAGATTTTGGCGATTATTGTTACAGTTGACAGATGTTGGCCTGTCCAAATTTCAATTACTTTGTTTTTGATCGTTTTGTGAATTTGTGGTGTGGAAATGTTTAAACAAAGTGAGAATAAAAATAAAAGTATTTGTTGAACAAATCGCGAGAAAGCACAAAAGTTTTTTTCCAGTCTTTCCATTTGAGTTATTTTCACAGAAAATATATGATTTTTGAAGTTTGTCCGAATTTTTTCTTCTTTCCAATTTCTTAGTCGTTCCGAATTTTTTCCCTAAAAACTTTACGAGAACCATAACATTCAAAACCAAAAAAATAAACATCCTATAGAAAAATGCAATTCCAGAATTTTCGACCAATTTATTCAAAGTTTTTATATCAAACCATATACAAATCCTTGGAAATAACTTGTCCTTTTACGTTTTCCAATTTTCATAACTTTTGATTCATTCGAAAGAGAAGACTTGAAAAATGATCTCATTATCATAAAAACTCTAATCCGATATCATCTTCCCTCCAAAAACCGCCCCGAAGAGATTCGTGGGGGCAATTTCTCTCCAAAATCGAAAATCCGGGATTACCAAATTGAAGGTCAGATTTGTAGCAACATTTAAGTTGAATATTTTTTCCACAGAGTTACGGTTTTGGAGCAGTGGTAAAATCTGAAATATGCGTATTTCCGCATATGTTTTGAGATCTCTGAATAACAACAATACACATATTTCAAACTTCACTATTGCTGTAACGCAAAAACCGTCAAAGTTTTTGAAAAATTTCCAATTTAAACATTGCAACATAACCTCTCTTATTTAATTTTGTCGTCGCAGATTTTCCATAATCGAAAAAAATTACCCCCTCCACCACCTTTGGGGTAATTTTTGGCTGAAAGGACAAATCAAATCAAATCATATGGGACCATTTCTCAACCCTCTTCTTTAAAATAAAAAAAAAACGTTTACTACGCAAACGAACATAAAAAAGCACATAGACGAATTAATTGTATATCTACCTCCTCCGTTTGAGAAGTCGGTCAAAAAGGATTACACCCTGCTCTGATTCAGAGCCCTTATCCATCTATAGTTTTATTAAAATCAAAATACCTAATATAAAAATAAAAATCTCTTGAAGTGAGTGAATACTTTTGTAAAGATTTTATAATTTTTTATTAAATTTGTATTCATTGGGTAATCGATTTGCATAAAGGTCGAAGTAATAAATGGGCTGCATAATATAACAAATATCTGTACTTTGTATATGTACAATTCTTCAATTCAATTCCAAATGGTTAATGGTTCAAGTATTCGTTATAAAGACGATGCTGTTGCGAAATCTTGATTAACTTCTTAATTAGTTAATTATTTATCACGCGATTTAAATTATTTCAACAACACTGCCATTATGTGGTATGCACACAATACCTACCCTTGTTTGGTAAATATTTATAGAATGGACATACCAAAATGTGTTGTAAGGGACATGTTCCCGCAAAAGGATAACCCTTGTTAGTGATGTCATTCGGATGGAGGTCACTGCGTTATAGCTAATTTAGCTAACTTAAACTGGTTGAATGAATTTCCTTCCAGAATAGAAAATGGCATCAAATATTGAATGGCACTTTTTAAATAGTTTTTATTACTTTCGGTTCTTGTATCAATGGACTCCGCAGCGATTTCTCAGGCCCCATACGGTCTAGAGACTTGAAATTTCGAATTCGTACTTAGATCGCAGACATCTCGCCGCCCGTTAAGCTCCAAGTGTGATCCAATATTGGTAATTATAATTATCTCATTCAATCTCATTCAACCAAGATCATTATTTTGTCGACATGGAACGACAATGGGATCCGTCACTGGAATTACGCACGAGCATGGAGCGTATATATACGTTTCGTTCTCTGGTATATAGGTACTTTCTGGAAGATCGTCTATGGTTATGTCGCAATTGTCAGACGTCAGACGTTATTGTTAATTTAAAGTTTAATTTTGTGTTGTGGTAGACAAACAGTAATTTGTCATCGAATTGCTGTTGCTGGCACATATACATAAGTATAGTTAAAATCGAGAAAAGGATAGCAATAGTAGGTACTCATCGGTACGGTTTAAATCTTAAATGCCCAATAAAAACTATTTTTATTTTTTTTTTCAAAAATTTCACTTGTTCATTCCTGTTATCAGTATTTTAAGCAAGCTGTTTCCCTTTAACTTAAACATTTTGGCTATGTGTCTTTCACAACATTGAAGGAAAGCTATAAACCAAGAAAGTTCCATTCGTCCTAAGAGTAGGTACCGTACCTTATTATACCTGTGAACCAAGGAAAATTCATTTTTTACCAACGAACCCAACGGAGGAGGTATAAAATTCTATTGTTTGTCCGCATGCTTTTTTCTAAGGATGTTCGCGCCTTTTAAATAGTAAACATGCTCGGATTATCATCATTCTTTCGTCATTTTTGCTAAAGGACTATTGAAAATTGGCCCCATTGAACAAAAACTTAAATTCAACATGTCGTTGGTGCCAAAAGTTTTCACTCTAACTGCAAATGCACAACTTCAAAAGTACCAACACCAATAGAATCAACATTATTTTGTATTTTTCAGTGCACCAACTAATAACGTCGGTCCATTTTTTTGTAAAAAATATTTATGTATTTTTCAGTGCACCAACTGGTAAAATCGGTCCAATTTTTTTTAAAAAATATTTATTCTTTATAATACCGCAGGCATAAGCTAGTTAAAATAAATATATCTAGCAAATTTTTTAAAAGGTTATTTGTAAAATAGTTTTCTTGGAAATGTCAAAAGCATTTACCTTAATTCAATGTCTGACGATGTAAAGCAAAGAAAAGTTTGCATTATTTTTTGCAAACTTAGGTATATATTTAAATGCATTTGGCCAAATCGTGCGTAAACGCATTTTAGTTGTTGATCGTAAAGAAGGTAGGAGGTATTCATCAATCTTCTTCTTCTTCTATCTCCTTCATTAGGATGCTGCAGCATCGCTAAATCTCTTACGCTAAATTGCACATATATATATATATATATATATATATATATATATATATATATATATATGTGGTGGTATATAATGGTGTTGCTTGAAGCTACTCTTTGTGAGTATTACTATAATTTCAGATTTCAGAGGCAGAACCCATCTACTACGGAGCAATGTGTTGTTGTGTAAGCGAATAGAGCTGGCTACTGCTTTTGAGTGAAATTACTTAATACCCAAGTAGGTATAAACATTAATATACCTATCGTATAGGCTTATTTTTTTTGAGGTGGAGTCTTTGTGGAAATCGTTTTCAAAGCTTTCCGTGATATATTGTTCTGCGGCAAGAAAGACATTGTAATGACGTAAGGCGGTAGTTGGTACAACAAGACAATCACCAGTTGAAAACCCATTATTAAAAAGAACAATCAGGCGTCTTCATAATCCAATCTTAGTTTGGTACTAGCTAGTATCGTATTAAAATAAAAAACAAAACACTATCCTACCATTATAACACTGACATAAGAGTCATAATTAAGGTTAGACTTCCCCACTTAATTTAGTAGCGTACTAACTTTCGATTATGAATACGCCTGAATATCTTTGTGATGTAAATTCAGGTAAAATTTATCATTTTGAAAAATCTCTGCGTCTTGTTCTTTCTTTCTTCTTCTTCTTGTTCTTTTTTGTCTTTTTTCAGATAGAGCAATAAAATTAAATGTTTGTTTTATTATTACTGTAAGATGTCCGTCATCTTTGCTCTGATTCCCTGTTTCTCGTTCAACATACATCAAAGTCAATTCTGCATTGACACTCACACCCAGTAGGTATAACAAATTCAACACCAATATGGAAATCATCAAAAGCTCCTTACTGGAAATTCTTTCCAACGATTATCCGGGCTTTCAAACAATTTTCACTAGTGCTTCGAAATCCTCAGAAGGTACAGGATGTGCAGTAGTTTTAGGTGAAAGTGTTGAAAAACTCTAACCCCTCAGTAGGATCTACATAACAGAACTATATGCAATATATCGGACATTCGTATACTGGAACAACGACAAATATGAGAAATCAGTCATTCTAAAGGATTCAATAAGGTCTATCTTATCACTGCAGAGACTATATCCAAGACATTCTATTGAAAAATTAATTTGCCCCTTCTACATAGCTGAAACACATATTTCAGACTGTAGCGCGGAAACGTATGATTATTTTTTAAAATGTCCAATTTAAACATTTCCGGATATAGAATTTTCCTTAATTCTGTCGTGTCGGATTTTAAATTTTCCAGAAAAATTGTCCCCTCCACCGCCTTTGGGGGCGGTTTTTGGAGGGAAGGAGATTTTGGATTTGATTTTTCTCAATATGGGACCAATTCTCAACTTTCCTCTTTCAAATTTAATTAAATTCGTCTAAATCGGAGTACGTTATACTTTCTCCTTTTTTTGAAGTCGGTCAAAAATTACTTGAAGGATATAGATTTATATCATTAGATATAAAATTGTTTAATTTTGATGTATCTTACCTCACCACACTGCCTTAATTGGTTTTTGAAGGGCAAGTGATGGCTACATCTAGTTCTTGTCATTTCCTAGTGATCCTTGTATCATCAGAATTATTTCAGAAAATTTCCTTGATAGAAAAAGAATCCTTGGCCTAGTCGCCATCGAACCCGCGACCTCACTGTTGGAAGTCGAGCATTTTACCCATTATACCACTGGTCTGGTTAGCGGATGATACTTCATTTCCAGCTTACCCGCCAATATGTTCACAAAAACCTTCAAGCCGATTACAGCAAAAGTGCTGGTACGTACTTCGTCTAATGAAGACACGCAAAAGAAACTGGAGGAGATGAGGATCCAAAAGATTCTTGACAATTTTTTTGCTTAGTTATGTATGCTGTAGAAACTCATTGCAATGAATATTTCAAGGCGCCAAGCCCTTACAAGGTTACGGGAGGGTGTAGTGAATAGGGGTGCTGGGTGGGGAAAATAAGTGCTTAGAAATATACTTTTAGTTGTAATTTTACTAATGTAATACTAAATTAACCCGATGAGTAGGAAAGTGCTAGAATTAGCGAAAACGGAGCCAAAAAAATACAAGGGGAAGGAAAAATCACCCTGCTGCTATTTATGTTCCAGATGCAGCCATTGTGTGATTTATCCAAAATGACAGGTTTGTACCGACATCCTATACATGAGGTCGAATTTTTATGAATAAAGTGAAAAATAAATAAATAACCAATGATACTGATAATACGCCATCAAAGTAAACAGTGCAGCAGCGTAGTGGCGCACAGACCTGTCATTTGAGTGAAGTGAGCGCCTAATAATTTTCATTGGAAATAGATCCAAAATATACCCTAAGGCCGCTATTAAAGTGGAATTATTGAAATCCATTGGAACTTGATCAACATATTTGAGTTTCGACATTTTGGCTAAAGTTGTCGCTAATATTAGTCAGTTATTCAAACATTTATTTTTGACCGACTTCAAAAGAGGAGAAGGTATACAATTCGGTTGTATGATTGCTTTTTTATGATATTTTTTTATATATGGCTATTCGCGCATTTTGATTAGTAAACGAGCTCCGATTTTGTTGATTCTTGATTCATTCGAAAGAGGTGGGTTGAGAAATGGTCCTATATTTAGAAAAACTCAAATCTAAAATCTCCTACCCTCTTAAAACCGCCCGAAGGGGATTGTGGGGCCAATTTTTCTCGAAAATGGAAATCTGAGGCGGCAAAATTAAAGATTAAAGACCATATCCGGAAACGTTTGTATTAAACATTTTTTTAAAAAGTTACAGTTTTCGAGTTACAGTAATGATAAAGACTGAGTGGAGGGGGGCAATTTTTTTCGAAAATTGAAAAATGAGACTGTAAATTATATGTAGCAACATTTAAATCGGACCATTTTCAAAAGAAGCTACGGTTTTCGAGTTACAGCTGTGGTAAAGTATAAGTGTATTTCCGCCGCAATGTTTTGAGTTCTCTGAATAATAACAAGTACTAGCAAAGAATAATATACATGGCTAATAGGATAAGTACTATCTTCTGTGTTATAAGTGAACGCTCAACGATTTTCAGGACTTTTGAAGTTGTGCAATAATTGTACTTAGATAGAAGACTTTTGGTACCAACTTCAAAAGTACCTACTAGCACCAATAGAATTAATATTATTTTGTACATTTCAGTGCACCAACTAATAAAGTCGATCCAATTTTTCATAAGAAATATTTACTATTGTTTAGTTATTTATTGGATCACTAGATATTAGAAGCTGAACAAAAGATTGAAGCTGAAAATGGTAAATCTTTTTAGGTGCTTTGACAAAAAAATAACACATACAAAATTACACAGGTTTATCCCCATATAGCAGATATATCTAACACCTATGCAGGTATCTATCTACATAATGTAAATAACCTGGGCTAAAAATAACACACAACAATAATTGTAATAAAGAAAAATATTGAATGAAAATTGTGTTATGAGTCATACACATCTATAGGTACTCATGTTTCTTCACAAACTACAAACTATGGATGATTACATTTAGAGTTATTATTCCATTTTCATCGTTAATAATTTATGACGTCTATAGGAAATCCATGAACGCGCACACACATATTAAATCTATTCATTCAGAAAATTCTCAATGAAAAATTCTATAAAACAACAATTATATCATCATTGTTGTGAGTAGGTATATTGCAATTATTACATAAAATGGTAATAAAAAAAAATACCTTATACATTTCCCATGATGCGCGATTATTTCGCACGAGATTTTCTAATAAATATCTACATTATGTATTAGATATATATAGTAGGTACATAATAGATTCTTTAGCAACTGATGATGATAATCCGTTTTGGATAATTCTTAAAATAAAAAGGGATAGTGCTGATTACCTTTTTATCGTGTTATTGTTTTCCAATAATTTCACATATACAGGGTGTCCCACTCAAGCGTACTTCCCCGAGAGCTCCGTTATTAATGAGAATATGAAAAAAATTGCTGAGCAAAAGTTTTATCAATTCAAATTTTCCATCTCCTAAAATTATTTTCAGTTATACAGGGTGTTCCATATCTGCTGGGCCGGACTCAACTTCATTTTTTCAAATGAAATGATACTATTTTTATTGCATTTTTGTATTTCTCATTAAAAATAAGGGTCCGTTTCATAAGCCTTCTTGATACTTAAAATCATGTGTTTTCGAAATAATCAGAAAAAACAACTTTTGCAGCGTCTTGCGCCATTTTAAATATCTCGTGAACAATCAAACTTACAGCAATGCAGCTTAGACCGTTTGACTTGAGAAGAAATGAACTATCATTTTCACTATTTGCACAAAGCTTTCCATAAAATAAACTCTTATATTTTTAACTGTCAAAAAAAATATTTTTTTATTGCTAATAACTTTTTTTTCTTAAATGGAAGTATGTATTTTTTTCTTGTTAATGAAAAGCTAAATTTAATTTACTTTCTCCCGATATAAGGTTGTTTCCACTTATTTACAACGGTTTTTGAGATATTTAGAATTTTTAATGAGAAATACAAAAATGCAATAAAAATAGTATCATTTCATTTGAAAAAATGAAGTTGAGTCCGGCCCAGCAGGTATGGGACACCATGTATAACTGAAAATAATTTTAGGAGATGGAAAATTTGAATTGATAAAACTTTTGCTCAGCAATTTTTTTAATATTCTCATTAATAACGGAGCTCTCGGGGAAGTACGCTTAAGTGGGACACCCTGTATAAAGTTTAGTCTATTTAAATGACAAAATAACAAATAAGAAAATATATTTGTCTTAATTTAATCAGTTTCTAAGAACTATAAAGAAATAACAGCTTTAATACCAAAGGAGAAAAGCGGTTTTTTTTGTCGCAATTTTCAAACAATAAATCAATTCCAGCCACCTTCGCGGTATTTTTGGGAGGAAGGACATATTGGATTTTGCCAAAAAAAATCTATGATACTATCTAATAATATTCCTCGGCTCAATGAAAAAAGAATAATCTAAATCGGCGCACGTTTAGTCAAAAGACCTCTTCCATTTTTCGAAGTCTGACAAAACTTTACAGAAACAGAACTAATTTTTACTATAAAAAACACACTTTTGCAGAACTTCCTTCCTGCTTGCTAGAGTTTCTCAAACTATAATATCTAGTATGATAAGAAAACTATTATCATACATTTGCTAGATAGTTGAGGTACTATAAACGTTCTCTGATCTAACAACGAACAAAAAATATTATTTCAGCAGTAATAATATGAAACTAGGTGCATATATAAGATATATGTATAAAATAATACATACAGTACATATCACCTTCTAATACCTAAGTATGTTAATTATAATTCCTTGCAAGCGATAAGAATTCAACTCAATTTACTTTACGTGATATACAGGGTAGTTCACGGTCGAAGGTTCCTTACACGTTTACGGAGACGTAGGATCATTCTGCAAATTCGGTTAGTCAGAAATTGCTATTGATCTATCGCTCTGAAATATTTTCCATCGATGCAGCGTTGCCGCTCATTCCAGAAAATAGCAGCATCTTTGTTATTTCAAATAGGACACCTTGTATATTACCGCGTTTTTGAATTTTCCATTACTTTCTGATAATTTATGCCCCATACTCACCTACACCTATCTCTCAATTGAAATATAAATTATTTTTTATTCAAAACATAGCTCGGTTTAAATGTTTATTTGTGCGGTATGTGGATTGCTAAGAAGCTGCAGTGTTCTGTGTAGTTCATCAATATTATGAATATTGATTCTGTATAGAGAAGTTTGTTCTTCATTATACAGGGTCGTTCGAAATTTTACTGCTAGATACAGAAAGGGTTAAAAGTGCGTTGTTTTAAATGGAACACCCTGTATATTATGAAATATCCGGAAGGTGACTAAATTCCCTTCGACCAATTACTTAAGTAGCCAAATTTTCAGAATGATTCCACGTCTCAGTCTCCGAAAATCAGCTCTCTGAAACCTCGTTTCCCCATTTGTTATAATAACGTCACAAATATCGTCGTCGTCATAATCAAAACAATGATATCAAAAGCGGCACAAACAATAATTTTTAAAAATTGACTGGTCAAAGCGTTTGTATGTAGAATATACAGGGCGCATTTTATTCTACACGTTCACGCTGTATAAAAAGCAGAATGCACTTCGGTACACTACATTGAAAATTGAACGGTGTGTAAAACTAAATGTATTTACAGTCTATATCTCTATCGATTTACCGTTAATATACCTACAGAAATGTTATTATTGTTACACACAAAATCAGCGTGTTAGGTAGATATTATTATTTATCAAACCAGGAAGACACAATCGATTATCCTGGTACATAATGTAATGTCAATGCAATTAATGGTTGAGTTAACATTCAACATTGTTCTTTCTTCGATATTGTCTATCTACTTATAGCTATCTACAGTAAAACCTACTTAGATGAAGCTAGGTGTAGTGTAATGGTTAAAATCAAAAAGTGTACGAATAGTTTTCGTCCATTTGCCTCTATTTTTCGAAACATACTCGAATTACAGATGCCTCATCTGAGAAGAATCTTTGCTACATAAGGACCTCAAGAAAAATCAATGGAGTACAAGGTACAAGGATGATTTGAGCAAAGAGAAAATCTTTTGAATCTCTGTGGTTTCCGTTACACCTTATCTTTATTCAAGTTTCTGAACGCGGCGTGCGTTAGGAATAATCTAGCAGAAATATGATTAATATGATGAACTGATTAGGAGACAACTATACAGGGTGGTTATCCGGGAAAGACATCGATCGATTGTGAGTAAACGATAACTACAACCAATCTGAAAAAATACTTTCCCATAGGAAAGATTGATAATTATTTTTTGAACGACAATTTTAATTTTCGACATAAAATCTGAAATATGTCAAAAACGGTTAGACTTGTATAGGACATTATCAATAAAATGTATTCAAAATTGTTTTTACTTCAAGTTCGCCCACAATCGATCGATGTCTTTCCCGGAGAACCACCCTGTATACATATACAGTAGGGGCTGGACTTACCATCGATCTGGTCCTTGAGGAGATTACCCGAATATTTATTATCATTGAGAGGTAGCGCATAGCTTGAATTAATATTATGGAATTTGAACGAACTCATTCAAGTTAGTGTTTTTTATATTTTTCTTTGTCGATTTACAGCACTAGAGATGTGCAACTTGGTTACAGCTATATTCTGAAATTATTGAATATATATACGTGCAAATGTTCAACGATTTTGATAACTATTGAATTTGAACCACTCGAAATTTTTAGAAAGACAAAGACCAACTTATAAGATGGTCCAATAAAAAATACAACATTATGTTCATTTTATTGGTAGGTACTTTTGAAACTGGTGCCAAAATTATTATTTCCATACCACTTTGAAATTACCAATATTAATAAAAATTTTATTATTTCGTATTTTTCAGTCCACAATCCGATAAAGTCGGTCGTAGTTTTTGTAAAAAAAGTAGGTATATATATATAATATAATGTAGTTATATTTTATATTGGAACCACTATTAAAGAAGAAGTAGAAAAATATAAATAACCAACGATGAATTTTATTGCTTCAACAACATATGTGTGTGTTTAAAAGACGCAATAATAAAATATGATCCTTATTTTTTCTTCGAGATAATAAAAACGCAGTTAATCCTACGACAGAGGATAATAAAATTTCACAATGCGTAATTTATAGGTTATGTTTAGAATAGCCCACTGTGTTTTTTTATTCTTGTGTATAAATTCAGTCAGATATCCAGAAGAAGAAAACAATTGGACCGACGTTATTAATTGGTGCACTGGAAAATACAAAATAATAATAATTCTATTGGTGCTGTTACTTTTGAAGTTGTGCAGGTGGAGTTAGATTGATAACTTTTGGTACCAACTTCACAAGTACCAGCACCAATAGAATTAATATTATTTTGTATTTTTCAGTGCACTAATTAATAACGTCGGTTCAATTTTTTGTAAGAAATATTTATTTCAAACTTTTGAGTGTAACATTAGTCACGAAAATCGTTGAACGTTCACTAATACCAATGAAGATAGTAAATTCTTATCCTATTATCCACGTATATTCTTTGCTTGTAGTTGTTATTATTGAGATCTCAAAACATCGCTGCGGCAATACGCTTAGTATTTTAGATGTTACCAATTTACCACGGCTGTAACTCGAAAACCGTAACTCTAAGGAAAAAATATCCATCACAAATGTTCCTTCTGAGACCCTTAACTACAGAGCCGTGAGAAAGAAAAAGAAAAAAATCAAATAAGTGCAGTAAGACAATTTTTGAAAAAGACATTTGCAATGCGAATCGCGTTTACATATACAAAATAAAGCAAACATTCAGATCAATAAATAATTGTTTAACTACCTCATTTGGTCAAAAATAATAGGAGTGCCTCTTGAATTTCAAAATGAATCTCAGTTACTATACGTGACATCTGTGCCTTAAACGAAATGCATCTTCCTTAATAGATCAAGTTTATTAGGCTGAATTTCCTATTAAATTAGCATGATGAATCCATAATTTTGTTAATTTATATACAAATAAACGAATAATATTTAACACAACAGCTTAAAGCTACGATGAATTTTTATGGCAATAGGAAAAAAAACCTGTTAAACTTCTTAATATAATACAAAAAAAAAAACACTGTGAACTTTACCTGAATTCGAATATTATTGTTGCATATTTCTCTAAAGATAATGATTTTTTATACAATAGATCTTTAGGTCAAGGTCTAAGAACTTTATGAGATTTTTATGATATGTCGAAAATATTTTGGTGCAACGTCCACCCACACATAAATTTTGAATATTTTGAATTATTTATATTTAAATAATTGGTTGAAATAAACCTTCAGGATTTTCTATCAATTGTTGGAGTGATATTGTCGAAAAATGTATACCAATAAAGAGTGTAGATACAAGTTGATCGTAGGTTGTCACGCCCAACATCCCCCGATCGTGTTAATGACTCTGCCAACATCTATTTTTGACCCACGAACCCAAACGGAGGAGTTGTACAATTCGAATGTCTGCTTTTATTCATTTTCGCTTTGGAGCCTTGAGAAATGGTCCCATTTTCGTAAAAACTCAAATCTGAAATCTTCTTCCCTCCAAAAACCGCCCCCGAAGAGAGTGGAGGGGGCTATTTTTCTCAAAAATCGAAAATCTGAGATGGCAGAATTAAAGACAGGACAATATTTGGAGACGTTCAAATTTAATTTTTTTAATGTTTATGTTAAAATCTCAAATATGTGTATTTTCGCTATGTGGAGAAGACAATTTCTTTCGAAAATTGAAAATCTGAGGCAACCAAATTAAAGAACAGATTATTTGTACCAACATTTTATTGAAACAGTTTTTTCATAGAGTTATGGTTTTAGAGTTACAACAATGGTAAAGTCTAAAATATGCGTATTTCCGTGAGGATGTCTTTAGATTTCTGAGTAATAAAAAGTGCAAGCAAAGAATATAAATAGTTAATGGTATGGTTCAACGATTTTCGTGAATAATGTTACACTTAAAAGTGTGAAATAATTATGTAAAAAAAATGGACCAACGTTATCATTTGGTGCACCGAAAAATACAAAATAATATCAATTTTATTAATGGTGGTACCTTTGAAGTTCTGCAGTTGTAGTTAGATTGAAGACTTTCGGTCCGAACTTCAAAATTACCAGCATCAAAATAATCAAAATTATTTTTTTTATTTTGCATTGCACCAACTAATAAAGTCCGTCCAATTTTGCTAAGAAATATGTATTTATTCATGAAAACCGAATACTCAGAATTCAATGTGCAATTTGAGATTAACAACTGAATACCAAGCACATTCTCTTTCAGGATGCCCACGCAAGAGATCTGAGAAAAAAATTCAACAATACCAATATCACCTACAAGTTTTTCTTTTAGATATGCAACAAAATGTATTGAATGATTTTTTCTTTCATTCTCGCAGCAGTTTTCTTGTATAGTGTTCATTTCACACACACCAGTTAAAATAAAATGTACGCTATATGATATGAAATTAGGCAAGAAAAAACCGGTATCGATTAATTGAATATAGTACATATTTTATTTTTATGAGCAGGCGTGAGATTGCGTAATTGTTTGAAATTCCCACGGCAAAATTAAAATATACTTATTTATTGTAAATAAGGAGAGAAACAGAGAGGAGCTGTGTATTTTTTGTTTGTTTTTTTCTACACAAGTAGTTGAACTCTTCTGGATATATATATATATAGATATATATATATATATATATATATATATATATATATATATATATATATATATATATATATATATATATATATATATATATATATATATATATATAAGGAATAAACCAAACATCACTTATGTTAATGTGAGTATGCAAAGAATTTCATTTTGAGAACAGCGCAAGAAATGCGGAAAAAATATACAAAGCAAACAAGTTTTGAGTTTTTATTTGCTTTTAGAAATTGTGAAATTATAGACAGAATTATTGAAACTGTTCGTTTTGACAATAGAGCTCAAAAATTAAGTGCCCGACATAATTTGACATTATAGTACCAATAGCGACATCTGTTGCTGAATAGTTAATAAACAAGCTCACAAAACAACGAACAGCTAAGTTTGGGTACTCACCAGGACAAGTGCTACAAATAGTAATGCGTTGTCAATGTCAGGGACATCCTCTAGATTTTTAATTTGGTGTAAAAATCAGAAAGATTCTGGAGTTGTGTAAGAGACATCGATCATTTAGGAATAATAGATAGATAGAAGACTCTATGGGCAACAATTTGAAACTGTTTTTATTTGCGGAAATCATCAACTAGTATAGAGATGCAATTTCCGATCATCTTTTGAGAAGTCAAATACCTGAAAAAGCAGTTGAAAACTAAGCAACGGAAAATGCTCAAGGAAAATAATATAGAAGCAATTTTTGGGAACACCTAGATTAAGGAACTTCAATACATTTTCTGAGTTTATCTAAACGATTTCCGTTGTAAAAATATAACATGTGATGATCATTTTGCAGATGTAAGTGTATAGATAAATTATTACTTCGATAAAGGAAATGTTCAAGATGGTACCAAAGGAAAAAATCGAGTGAATTCAGATCAGGAGAGCGAGGTGGCCATAGAAAAGAACTACCTCGGCTGATTGTTCAACTGTGAAATATGATATCTGAATGATCTCTTACGAGTGTACTTAAATGAGGAGGCCCGCCATCGTGCATCAACCATATGCTTTTTCGAATATTCAAAGAGACCTCTTCCAATATTTCTTGATAGTTTATTAAACTAACTGAAATTTTATCTCGTTTTAAACACATAGTTCTTGTGTACCGTTCATGCTGTTGATAAATAAGAGGATGAAAGAAAAACGTCAAATTTGTCAAATATATTTTTTATATGATTTATCAACATTATTTGCTCCTCTTCACGGTCCTATCATTTTCAGTATGAACTTTTCGGACACCCTGTATATGAGAATAGAAGAAACCAATCAAAAAAAAACATCTAAACTAGAAGTCAGCTGTTCAGTAATGCTTCAATCAATTGAATATTTCTCCAATTAAAGCTACATTCCCAGATTCTACTAATAGTTGTATAAAATTTATATAAAACTGGCTAGAAGCGATTTGTGAGATTTTATGCTAATATTCCAAGAAAATACCCAGATATATTATGCCTTATTATTAGGAATGATAATGTTACAATAGCTAGGTATATACTTAAATACTAAATATATAATGACATATTTCATTCAGTATATATTACATAAATCTTTAAGTGGAATATCTTCATAGTAAAATATAAAAAGTTAAAGAGGATAGGGAAACTATAAAAGACGATTATGTATAGCTTCCAGCGATTCAAAAAAAATCATCCTTAATACGGCTAAGGTGTCTGACTTATCTAGTTGGTGCACTGAAAGACACAAAATAATATTAATTCTATTGCTTTGACATGTGCAACTGTAGTTAAATTGAAAACTTTTCGCAACAACTTCAATAGTTCCAGAACCAATAAAATTAATATTATTTTGTATTTATTCAGTGCACCTACTAATAAAGTCAGTCCAATTTCTTGTAAAAAATATTTATTTCACACTTTTTAGTTTAACATTAGTCATCAAAATCATGCAACGTTTACCTGAGAAGATAATACATTCCTTATACTTATTCAGAGATATATACATATTTCAGACTTCCACTGCTGTAACTCGGGAACCTATGTTTTTTTTCAAAATGTCCAATTGAAATGTTGCTACACATAATTTCTTCTTTAATTTGGCTGTCTCATATTCACAATTTGCAAAAAAATCCCCCACCACATTGCGGAGACACAAATATTTCAGACTTTGCCACTACTCTAACTCGGAAACTTATGATTTTTTTGAAAAATATCCAGTTTAGTATTGACGGATATCTTCCCTTCATTAATTTTGTCGTCTCAAATTTTAAATTTTCGAAAAAAATGCCCCCTCCAACCCCCTTTGGGAGAAGTTTTTGAGGGGAAGGACATGTTGAATGTCGATTTTTTTTTCTCAATGCGACCAATACTCAACAGAAAAGTATCATAAAAATCGGAGCGAACATACATAAGAAAACATACAGACAAACAGTCTAATTGTATACCTCCTCTGTGGTCAAGGAAGCGAAGTTTGAGTTCATAAATATTTGCATGGACTTATAGATAAAAAAATACAAATATCTCCCTCGGTTCAGTCATAAACGCTGAAACGGATCCAGACGAAGAAATCAAGATCAGAATAGAAATGGCTCGAAAGGCATTTGTTTACAAATAGGAATCTAAACCTCCACATCAGAATAAGGTTTATGGAATGTTATGTGTGGTCAGTATTCTTACAAGGAGTAGAGACTTGGTCCTTGAAAGCCCAACTGATCAAAACACTTGAATCATTTGAGATGTGGCTCTAAAGTCGCATCCTGAAAATACCCTGGACTGACAGAATCACAAACTTAGAATCATGCACAATGCACACATCCTACGCAGTGACAAATACCTATTGCTACAAACTATACCTAATGCAGCAGGGAAAAGTAAAGGGAAGGAAGGTATCAGCAGAAAGAAAAAATCCTCGCTCCGAAACATAAGCGAATGGATGAATCTCAGCATCGAAGAACTGTTTCACGTTGCAAGGGACAGGACACGCATTTAGAAACGTGATTGCCAAACTTACATGAGAAGACGGCATGAAAAGAAAGAGAGTTCTATCAATTACTAGCGATGGATAAAAATCGATGATGGAATCATCTCAGTCGATAGTCGTAGTATCACATTTCACCCATCTGTAGAGAATCATGATTCACTAGAATTAGCTACTTTATGCACTAGTGCGATAAAACAAGATCTTAACGTAAGTACTATGTGCATATTGACTAGTTTCGCGGAAAAAAACCTTTTTCCATTACACACATTCTCATTTATTATTTATTATTAATTCAAACTTGTTCTATATATACGATGATCACACATCAAAGACATTATCATCTTCATCACGAGCATGATCAACATGATCATCGTCATACATATTATAGATATAGGTATATATATATGCACATTCACGTTCATTAAATTTAATGACTTTATGCAAATCAATATCAAAGATTTCGGTCGCGAGGCTATTTATTCACCAACCACAACGAAAAAAAAATCAAGTCTAGTCAAGCTGTTTTAACATTGGCTAGAGTAGAGTGTTTGTAAGTAGCAGTTGAAAGAAGAAAAACAAGAATATATACAGTGTGAACGCTTAGAATGGAAATCGCAATTAAAATGCCACCTGTATAATTTACAAAAAAAAATTATTATTTATTTTATTGCGCTTCTTTGACCGTCATTCTCTTAATGATTAGGGTATCTCCACAGAGAAGCAGATTCTTGATTTTTATCTAGGTTGCCGAAGTTTTTAAGTTATTATTCTACATCTTTTGTGATATTGAAAATGGTACAAAATTTAACGGAAAAACAAAACGATAATAAGGGTTCCCAAGAACGAACAATAGAAAACAATTGCTGAGAAGATGGAACAAGACTCTAAAGGGAACCAAAAACTGTTCTATCAAGCACTTAAATCATTACGAGCAGAAAAGGAATATTATATGGAGAGAGTATTTTATGGATCTGCTCAATGAAACACAAGAAGTGGAACAAATAGAACAAACTGAAATACTACAATAATGAAAGAACCATGGAAGAACTAAAAGAAGTAATGAAGGACGTAAAGAATGGGAAGGCGCCCGGATATGACAAGATCACGTCGGAAATGATCAAAAATATTGGACAAAGAAGTGAAGACTGACTATTAGAAATCTACAACACGATATAGAAATATGGAACAAAAAAGAACAACCAGAAGACTGCTAGAAAGCGTTGATACAGGCGGCGGAAATGCCGTACTTGAGAAGAGTTAGAGGGGTCACCAAAAGAGACAGAATTAAAAATATAGATATAAGAAATTAAGCCAATCCTAGAATACGTTGAAGAGAGACAGCTATCTTGGTGGGGAACCCGGCAAAGGATGGATGAAAACAGACCAGTTAGGAAAGTATGGAGAGCGAGAATATAGAAGAATCGCAAAAGGGACCGACCAAAGAACACCTGGGATAAAATAATCACACAACTGCTGGAGAAAAGAGGGACGAACTGGAAAGAAGCAACTGGATTGGAATACGACAGGAAGGATTGGAGAAAATTTGTGCAAATATAAAAAGATCATAAGCACAACGCCATTATATATTGTAGAAAGGGTATATGGATTATATATAGAAAATTTAATGGAAAAACAAGATTTGAGGTCTTGATTCTGAGAGGTGGTAACGAAATGTAAAGATAACTTATAGTAGGTACTTTATTTGATGTTATTAGCCGATAATTGGGAATAATTCCTAAAAAGCATGCCTCAGATATGAGTCAAACATAATTTGACAAATGAGATGTCGTTAGAAGCATCTTGACTGGTCGCTCTGCAAATACTTTATCACAAAATAATTACAACGTCAATGTAGTTTCAATAGAAAGTGACAAGAAAAACTAAAACCCAACCACTGAAAAATCACGCTCAAAAAGAAATTATTTTTATTTGAAATTGTTAGGTAAGTACAACAGGTTTCTTTTTAAATTTGTAATAAAACGCTCAATTTAGTTACATTGTATGAAATTTATATTTTGAATTAAAGTACAAATAAAGCGGCCAACAATGGAAAATATTATCGGATATTTGACCTCCTCTTGACCTTTGAAAAATTCTCAACAAGTTTTTCGCAAAACTGCGGCGATATGTCACCAATTGCCATAGTAATGTTATCCCTAAGGTGCTGTATAGTTTCGAGGATAATCAGCGTAGACTTTCTCCTTTAAGAAACCCCACACACAGAAAAATCCATAGGAGTTAAATCACAGGACCTAGGTGGCCAGTTAATATCTCGTCACCGGTCTTGAAATCGTTCCCTCAAAAGATCAAGTGTTTCATTGGCCATATGTGGCGTGGCTCCGTTTTGTTGAAACCACATACGATCTATAACGCTCCAAATGTAACGGCTTACTGCAGTGCCGGCTTCATTTTCGAAAAAATATGGACCAATTACAGCTCTAACCCAAAAAGCACACAAAACAGTAACTGGCTGATAGTGCATCGGCTTCTCCATGATAACACCACCAAGAATTCCTAATGACATCATAATCAAAAGAATGACATTAAAATCAGCACAATCAAATTCTATTCGTTCTAAATATTCAACACTGTATAGATTTTATATTGATGATCTAGAGGAAAAAGTGCAGAACATAATTTACCACTCGTGTGATAAGTGAAATTATTGATCAAGTTTCTACTACAAGCGAGAGTTGGATAAGTTTGTTTTAAGTCAACCAACTTAATTTTTCATTGATATTGATTTGATAAAATGCATGCTCTTATATCGTATCTATTTTTGGCATGAGTTCACCGACTTCAAAAAAAGTCTTATAAAGTCTCTTTTCTTTAAATTTTTGTATATTTGCGCATTTATTTTTTTCAAAGATAAGACATCAATTTAGGAAAACTTTAAATTGGATTTTTACGATTGTCAGATATATAAATTGCTATTAATCTATTCTTCTCTTCTTTGAGTGCCGTACTTCGTATTCAAGCTTCGGAAGCTTTTCTGCGTTGAAAGTGTTACCACAGACAAGGGGACCTATAGTTTAACGTGGATTCCGAACCACCAATATGTCTCAAGATAAATAAATCTCAAGGCACACCATTCCCGAGAGCTGTACTAGGGAAATATAATCTCGCTGGTTTCCCGTTGCCTTCACAAAATAGGACCGACGTTATAATTTAAAGTTATGTAGTTAGAGCAAGATAGAAAAGTTTTGGCTTCAAAAGTACCAGCACCAGTAGAATATTTTATTTGTACCAATTTTTTTCAGTGGCCTATCTAATAAAATCGGTGCAAGTTTTTATGAAAAAATACAACCAATACAACACTGCATTTGACTAAGTCATGATTGGATGTATGAAATACACAAAACTGAATTAAGCCTTCTATTCCAATTTCAAGCGTTTAAATGAATTCTCTTCGAAATATTTGTATTCAAAATTCCAAAAATCCTTTACATTCTCGACTTTTACGTAAATTCTAAAATTGACAGGTCTGCAACTAATTTATATATTGAAAATCCAGTAACAATTAAGTATTTCGATTTTTTACTGTGATTAAATAAATGAATAAAAATATCAGCTGACTAAGGTTGAATAATCAAATACTTAAATAAAATTGCTAATTTCAACACAGAGTCAAAGAAGCCACAGCCATACAAAGGAGAATGAGGAAGTAAGTTGCGACATTTTGGGCATGTGAACATATTATCATCGAGGAAAATTCAATAATTAAAATAAATGCATGATGGGACCAGAGGGGGGCATATGGGGCCATTCACCTTTGTCGAATTTGAAGAAGAAGGCGGCACTGGCATTGGAAGAGAAGCAAACGGCAACGATAACGATGAAGAAGAAGAAGAAGAAGAAGAAGAAGTAGCAACAGCGGCGAACTGAGGACCTCGAACAAGTCAACACCACCTACATGACAAGGCCGGACAATGAAATATGAATTTTCCGACGTGACGTCACCATAATAAGTTAAAAGAACATCTAATACTAGTATAGCATATATTTTCGAGCAATTGTTGATACTGATGCAGTTTTATTTGTCTCATAGGTTACAAATAGTTGAATATGGAGGTGGCAGACCTGCAACTTATGTTACTCCTTCAGGTGTTCCTTCAGGTTATAACTTGGGACCAGTGCATGGTGCCTTCAGAACAGACTGACATTAAATATAAAATTATATATTTTTCTTTTATTCTTAGAAAAACTTCAATATGCTTCTATAATTGGGTCACCAGGTTAAAAGAACACTTGCAACATAAACCAATCAATTCAGTAATAAAAGTTTGTTTATGTTTTAGTAGCGCTTTATTTTGTTGTTTTTTTTTTGTAAGACTTTACTTGAGACAGTGACAGGCACTGAAACGAAAAATGGCATTTATTTCTATTAAATATAGCAAAATTAGCTACTTCTTCTATCTCTCACCAGCTGATAACGTGACGTCATAATACCCCCCCTCCCATCCAGTTGCCCGGCCTTCTACTGCAGGTGGTATGGAATCAAGCGCGGTTTGTGAGTGTCCGCGCGTCACGAATTTACATTTGGACAATTTTAAAATTCAGATCACCTTCTGCAGGACACTGAGTGTGTGTTTGACAGAGAGGTTTTGGAGTTTACCTACGTGTCCGAGGCCCACGCGAAAAAAATAATATTAAGCACTAGGCGAAGGTACTACCTACCTACACGTTATGTACCTATTATTATTTTATTGGAAGTAGGAAGCAAAAATGGATTCTAATGTTTGCGTTTGCATCAAATGACAATAATTTGACTATACAGGGTCCCGACGATTTCATAGGGACAGTATTGCTATTTCTTAAACGGTGATAGATAGAAGGATGGTTAAATTGAAGAAAAGTTTAGATTAGACCTCTTCAATATTCCGGTTTGCAAATTAAAAGAAAAGGTTCCTGAAATATTTTGAAAAAACTGAAAATCATCCATTTCGTTTTCATTTAATTTCTCAATTAATATTTGGAGAAGAAAGCTGGAATTTTGCATATTTAAGTAATGCACTAAGACAAGAGTGATGGAATTGTTAGAAATATTTTATCTTTTTTATTTTCAGAGATATGCTATACAAGTTTTGTTTTTCTAATAGGCGCCATATTTTTGTTTATATACCATTAAATGAAACAAAAAATCTTCTTTACAAAGATGTACAACATGTTGACATTTAAAGCCAGAAAGACATAGAAACATGTTAAAAATATTTTCAAATGTGGTAGGCTATGATGATGAGGAAACAAAATACAAATTTTAATCTCCATGACAACACTTTAAATTATTCTCTCTACAGCAGAGAATAAATCAAATTGAATTGTTGAAAAATAACAAATTTATTAAAAAAACAAAGAAATTAACAACATTTAAATAAACTAAATAAATAACCAATTAAAAAACTAGTTAAGAAGTAAACTTAAGTGTTGCTCAAAGTGCCCGCCATTATTTTCAATACATTTTTGGGTTCTTAGACGCAACTGCTCCACTCTGGGCCCCACTGCATTCAATAGAATTCCAAAGTCTGACAAGTTTCTTGCAATTGACTAAAGTGTTTTCCTACTTAGCGCATTTCTTTCTAGATACAATTTAGCATATTCTTGCACTGCTATATCAACATTTCTATAAAATCTAATATAAACGTCATAAATATCCATTTTTTCACTGTTACTATAACGCACCATTTTCTATAACCCTTCTATTAAAACGAAACTTCAGAATGTATTAAATATCAAAAAAGGACATATTGATACTGTTGTCATGGTGATTAGGATATTGGCTTTTCTTATCATGGCCTACTACATTCGAAATTTTTTTAAACATTTTTTATGTCTTTCGGGCTTTAAATGTCAACATGTTATACATCTTTGTAAAGACGATTTTTTGTTTCATTCAATGGTATAAAAACAAATATGGCACCCATTAGAAAAACAAAGCTTGTATAGCATATCTCTGAAAATAAACAAGATAAAATATTTCTAACAATTCCATCACTTTTGTCTTAGTGCATTACTTGATCATGCAAAATTCCAGCTTTCTTCTCCAAATATTAATTGAGAAATTGAATGATAAAGAAATCGATGATTTTTTTGTTTTTTCAAACTATTTTAGGAACCTTTGATTTTTTTAAATTTGCAAACCGGAATATTGAAGTGGTCTAATTCACGCAACTTTTCTTCAATTTAACCATCGTTCTATCTCTCATCGTTTATGAAATAGTAATACTGTCCCTATTAAATCGTCGGGACCCTGTATATCAAGTTTGTTTCAATTAGGAATCAAAAAGTGATTTCCAACAGTTCCAAAATCCTTTCTCATCTCCAGATATTTTGAGTTCAGTATTTAATATTTTTTACCAAAACGACTCTATTTGTTAGTATGCACTAAAAAATACAAAATAATAATAATTCTATTGGTGCTGGTACTTTTGAAGATGTGCAATTTTATTTAGATAGAAGACTTTTGGCACCAACTTCAAAAGTATCAGCACCAATAAAATTAAAATTATTTTGTATTTTTCTCTGCATATCAACTAATAAAGTCAGTCCAATTTTTGACCGACTTCCCAAAAGGAGGAGGTATACAATTCGACTGTGTGCTTTTTTTTTTTTGGTTTGTGCGCGCCTTTCATATAGTAAACGTACTCCGATTTTGATGATTTTTGATTCAATTGAAATAGGAGGCTTGAGAAATGGTCCCATATTCATAAAAACGGGAATCCGACATCTCGTTCCCTCCGAAAACCGCCCCCGAAGGGGGTGGAGGGGGCAAATTTTGTCGAAAATTGAAAATCTGCGTTGATATAATTACAGATAGGACAATATGCGGAAACGTTTAAATGGAACATTTTTTCAAAAGAGTAACGGTTTTCGACATAGAGACATTTTAAATTCTCAAATATACCTATTTTCGCTATGTGGAGAGGGCGATTTCTGTTGAAAATTGAAAATCTGTTTGCAGGACATGAAAGACATAATTATTTGTAGCAACATTTATACTGAACATTTTTCCCTTAGAGTTACGGTTTTCGAGTAAAATCGGTGTTAAAATGGTAACAACTAAAATATTCAAGCGTATTTCCGCAGCGATGTTCTGAGATCTCAATAATAACAACTACAAGCAAGGAATATACGTGGGTAATAGAATAAGTACTATCTTCATTGGTATTAGTGAACGTTCAACGATTTTCGTGACTAATTTTACACTCAAAAGTGTGAAATAAATATTTTTTACAAAAAATTGGACCGACTTTATTAGTTGGTGCACTGAAAAGTATAAAATAATATTAATTCTATTGGGGCTGGTACTTGTGAAGTTGGTGCCAAAAGTTACCAATCTACCTGCAACTGCACAACTTCAAAAGTAACAGCACCAATAGAATTAATATTATACTTTTCAGTGCACCAACTAATAAAGTCGGTCCAATTTTTTGTAAAAAATATTTATTGGTAAAAAATATTTATTTCACACTTTTGAGGGTAACGTTAGTCAGGAAAATCGTTGATCGTTCACTAGGTACTTATCCGATTACCCATGTAAATTCTTTGCTTGTACTTGTTATTATTATTCACAGATCTCAAAACATCGCGGCGGAAATACATATATTTGAGACTTCACCCCTGATGTTAATCGAAAACCGTAACTTTTTTGAAAAATGTCCAATGTTGCTGCATGTAATATCTACTTTAATTTGGCCGTCTCATATTTTCAATTTACAATTGCTGTAACTCGTATGCCGAATTGTTTTGAAAAAAATTTCAATTCAAATTAAGATTTTAGATTTCCGAGAAAAATTGCCCCCTCCTCCCCTTTTTGGCGTGGTTTTTGTAGGGAAGGAGATTTTGGATTTGAGTTTTTTCTAAATATGGGAGCATTTCTCAACTCTCCTCTTTCAAAGGAATCAAAAATCATCAAAATCGGAGCACGTTTAATATGCAAAACGCGCCATAGATAAAAAAAGCAAACATACAACAGTCAGTCAAAAACTTGACGACACAAGTCTGTTTACTTCAGTATACAACAATACAATACAATAAAACGAATAGAATTAGATTATTGTAGAGTACTTCATAAGAAAATAATCGTTTCTCCAGTTCTTCTAATTAAAGTAACAAGCAGGATTTTTTCGCGAGTTCCCAGTGATCTGCTGACGGTAATAGAGATGTTATACCCCCACCTGAAAATAAACTTGAAGGTTATTTTTGGCTATGTTTGTCGCGAAAATAACCCGGTTATCAAATTATCAAAGACGTTTAGTTTTTTGACAAATATTTTGTTTTGTAGTTTTGCTTGCGTGTGGTTTTGATTGATAAGTTTTAGGTTCTACTCAGGCTGAATTACCAGATAGAAAAAGTAGTATTCTTTTACCTCATCAGGATGAACGTTATTTAATTCAATTTCAATTAATTCCTCTTTCATTATCATCAACAAAATGATGCGAAAATAAATGAAATATGAATAATTTTAACCTAAAACTCAAATCAAATACAAAAAGACAGGCAGCCAAATTTAATTTTTTGACACTTTTGACATTTATAACTACCAGTTACCATGCACAAGAGGAGGTTTTTCTAGAGAATAGAATTAACCTCATTTTGAATTTTTTATTGCACATACTAATAAAGTGGGTCCTAAAAATATATTTATTAGTAAAGTATCAAAAAAGAAACAACTTTCCAAGTTCTGTACCTAATTTCAGTGATTTACCCAGATATTCATCACATTGACCCTTGTATAAATAAATCGTCCGCTATCAACGCCATCTATGTGCATTTTCTAGAGTTTCTAGACGCATTCATTCATAAAAATATATCATCATCTTTTATACATGTTTACTGTTTACCCACCACTATAGGCGTACTGGGTATATCTATCCACTTTAGATGAAAATGAAACTCAAGCATTGCCCATATCTTAATATAATTCACATTCACTTCATTGATGGAGAAAACTTTCTCTTTACAACTTGTTATAATAACAACAACAGCAACAACTACAACCTTCCGAGATGCTAGTAGTATGATAGTTTCTATCCTCCAAGGTTGGTTATGATCACAAACCACTATATATATATTATACTATATAGAAACGTAAAAGAAGAAAGTCTCTCTCTCGTTTCCCGACCTTTCCCAAGAAAAGACAATGCTGCTGTAGATACGTTTTGTATATACCTACCTATATATACATAACATATTAAATGACCTTACTTAAATATCTCAGCTTTGACGCACGTCTATATAACGTCTACCACGGTAGGAATACTTTCGTTTTTCATTTCTTCTGAAGGTATATTACTTAAGTTACTATTCTATTCTAGTGTTATGGTACTAGGATAAAATACATCATTTGATAGAATTTTTGGATTTAACTCTTTTTATATTCACTATCGATGGTATCTAGAAATGGCATTTTGTTTTAGATTTAAATAATCCTCTACTATCAGAAATGTCTATATATCATAATTTTGTCAATAATTCCCCTTTTTAAATTATGTATCATGTATCTTTTTTAACTCGCTTTTAAGTATTCGATAAAAAAATGAAAAGCCATGTAGGATAATTTTGTTGTCAGTCTGTCTGTCTGTTAGAGCTTAATTTCTCAAAACTTGCTTATCGAAATAGTCAAAGAGCCCAAAAAGTTTATATACATTGAGCCGCCAGACGATTTTCAAATTTTCTAGACCATTATGGAAACATGACACCGCCGACATAAATCCTCCCGGATATTTAATTCATTGACGCGTTTTTTTCAACATCTACTTTTTCTCCCAGGTAAAATAGAGTGTCGCTAGATAATTGTGTATTTTATTTATTAATTTCAAGAAAACTCCTTCATCTCTGCTGTCTGCAGATTAAAGAGTGCTGAGAGATGATCCCATAATAATGATTTCATATTCCACATTCCCTCAGGAAGGATATTTCCCGGGCCAAGTCTAATTTAAAAAAAATCAACGGCCACCGAGTTGGATTACTAGCTAAGAAAGAGAAAAATTATTGGCGCTATAATTTTGTCACCACTTGCTTGATATAAGTGAATGCTCAACGATTTTGATAACTCTAAACCATTCAAATATGTTACATAATCGTTTTCTTCAAAAAGCTTTAGCTTTATTCGATTGTACTCTTGATGTTCTTCCATATATAGGGAATAAATTCATTTTATTATGTATATGTTTGAAAAAACATGAAATAGGTCGATTTCTGTTCTCAATTTGTCAATTTATGGTATAAAAATTGCACCCCCTCTGAATTATGAGCACCTCTTCAAAAAATTTAAATGTAGAGATAGAGATTATTTGTTCAACAATACAAAGTTTTTCAAATTTGGTGAAATTATAACTGAGAACATTTATCTAGAAAATGTCAAATTTTGATACTTTAAGTAGATTGAAGGAAATAATGTCACATAATGTTCAGAAAGTATTTTTCAATTTATTTTACAATAAAATTAAATGATCAAAATGTGACCACCATTCACTTCTTGACAACAACAAACAAGGCGATCAAAATTATTGGGCCATATTTGTTTTTTTAAGGAACAATTACTGGTGATGTTTATCTAGGTTTTTTGATGAAATTTTCACTGTCTACATTTAAAATAATTTTTAAATAGTTTTTATTACTGTCGGTTCTTGTATCAATGGACTCCGCAGCGATTTCTCAGGCCCCATACGATCTAGAGACTTGAAATTTCGAATTCGTACTTAGATCGCAGACATCTCGCCGCCTGTTAAGCTGCAAGTGGGATCCAATATTGATTAATTATTAATTATACTATCTTATTCAAGCAAGATTTCTTCGACATGGAACGACAATGAGATCCGTCACTGGAATTACGTACGAGCATGGAGCGTATCAGTGGCTTGTCTATAGAGCGTATATATACATATCTGGCAGATCGTAGTATATATTACTCTATGGTTATGTCGCGCTTTTCACTGTCAGCTGTCGCAATTGTCAGACGTCAGACGTTGAAATAATACTAATTTCAAATTTAATTTTGTGTTGTGGTAGACAAACAGTTATTTGTTATGGAATTGCTATTTCTGACAAACAGATATACATAAGTATAGTTCAAATCAAGAAAAGGATAGATAGCAATAGTAATCATCAATACGGTTCAAATCTTAAATGCCTAATAAAAACTATTTTTAATTTTTTTTTCCACTTGTTCCTGGTGTTAATGATCCAAATGCAATATATAGATGAATTTGAAATCTTCAAGACGGAGCTCCACCGCATTACACACGTATTGTTCTAGATTATTTGAACGAAGTTTTTTTCAATAGGTGGATTGGGAGACGTGGAACGATTGAATGGCCGCCTAGATCCCCCGATATTTGATTCCTGTCGATAACTTCTTATAGGGTTATTTAAAATCAAAAGTATATTTTAATAGACCAGACAATATTGCAGATTTGAAAGTTAGGATAACGGAAGAAATTAACAACATAACCCCTGAGGTCCGACAAAATGTTGAACGAGGATTCCTAGATCGCCTTGCTTATTGTCAAGAAGTGAATGGTGCTCATTTAATTCAACTGTAAAATACATTGAAAAATACTTCCTAAACATTATTTTCTTCATTCCTTTTAAAGTATCAAAATTTTACCATTTCAAAATAAATTTAGTGCACTTCCTAATAAAATCGGTTCGGTTTTTCCAATTTTGCATTGTCATCCAAAAATCCATCATTCGGAATTAACTTTTATGGATAAATTAAAATTATTTCCGAGAAAAAAAACTGTTGGTAAACTTTTCTTCCGTTGAGAATGAGAAATACCTTTACAATATGTCTCTAATCTCTATAATGCTCGCCTCTCTATCCTGAAATATCCCATCAGTCACTCCGTAAAATAACAAATAACACATGGTTTCTTTGATGAAAAAACGTGAACGTTCTCTAGGAAAAAAAGATAAACCATCATAGGACTGCATGGAGGAAAATGAAGGTAGGTAGGTTACACTAGTTATATAGGGCAGCTTCTTTCGGTTACATCCTTACCTATGAGGTCAACGGTCCCTATGGCTGTGGCCTGTCTTCTTTTACAGGTTGTTGTTTTTTTTTGTCGTCCATCTACTCTACTCAGTAAGTACTTCACGCTATCACAGTAATCAACCTTTAAATTGGTTCTCGTACATAAAACATTGTTGTGGCACATAATTATTTGTTAGAAATCTTGTCAAGATGGTAGCTATAGGATGACTAGGAAATTATATAAATAACTTTAAAGAAAAACTAGGACCGATTTCATTCGCTATTGCACTAAAAAGTATGGAATATTTATCCAAAATGTAGATCATAATGAAAATTTTGAGTTTGGTGCAAAGAGATCACCTATAGAAGACTATTTGCACCAGCCGCAACATTTTTCATACAGTATGTTTAGTTATTTCATATTTTTTGTGCAATATCTCATAAAATAGGTTCTAGTTTTTTTTACGTATTTATTTCAAATGGTTGTGTGATTGTAGTTACTTACAGATGTAATTTTAAAGCATTTCATCAATAAACTCACTACTCAAATCGTAATTATTATTCTCTTAATAATTCTGCAAGATGGAATATTTTATTGACCGACTTCCCAAAAGGAGGAGGTATACAATTCGATTGTGTGTTTTTTTTTTTTTTTGGTTTGTGCGCGCCTTTCATATAGTAAACGCACTCCGATTTTGATGATTTTTGATTCATTTGAAAGAGGAGGATTGAGAAATGGTCCCATATTCATAAAAACGGGAATCCGACATCGCGTTCCCTCCGAAAACCGCCCCCGAAGGGGGTGGAGGGGGCAAATTTTGTCGAAAATTGAAAATCTGCGTTGATATAATTACAGATAGGACAATATCCGGAAACGTTTAAATGGAACATTTTTTCAAAAGAGTAACGGTTTTCGACATAGAGACATTTTAAATTCTCAAATATACCTATTTTCGCTATGTGGAGAGGGCGATTTCTGTCGAAAATTGAAAATCTGTTTGCAGTACATGAAAGACATAATTATTTGTAGCAACATTTATATTGAACATTTTTCCCTTAGAGTTACGGTTTTCGAGTAAAATCGGTGTTAAAATGGTAACAACTAAAATATTCAAGCGTATTTCCGCAGCGATGTTCTGAGATCTCAATAATAACAACTACAAGCAAGGAATATACGTGGGTAATAGAATAAGTACTATCTTCATTGGTATTAGTGAACGTTCAACGATTTTGGTGACTACTGTTACACTCAAAAGTGTGAAATAAATATTTTTTACAAAAAATTGGACCGACTTTATTAGTTGGTGCACTGAAAAGTATAAAATAATATTAATTCTATTGGGGCTGGTACTTGTGAAGTTGGTGCCAAAAGTTACCAATCTATCTGCAACTGCACAACTTCAAAAGTAACAGCACCAATAGAATTAATATTATTTTATACTTTTCAGTGCACCAACTAATAAAGTCGGTCCAATTTTTTGTAAAAAATATTTTAAGTTATGTTGATATTAGATCCTCTAGAACATAAGATAGAAATAAAAAAAACTCATTCTGTTGAAAAAAAAGTAGGTATCCTCCTCAACGGGACTTCGATCCTCGGATTTTGCTTTCCAGGTAACTTGCAATCAGATCACTATCTAGACAGGCCACGGCGCAACATTGAAATCTCCCGCAACATTTTTGGACTTAAACAGAAGGTAACAAAGAGTCGGAATTATAAAAAAAAGTCGTTAATTCATAAATAAATGCATTAGTGCAAAAGCAATGGCTTCAGATTCATCGTTTTTATATTGATACACAACATAATTGTACCAATATTTCGAATTATAGCCACGAGCCACGCGGAAATACACTTATTTCAGACTTTACCACTGATGTAAATCGAAAACCGTAACTTCCTTAGAAAAATGTCCAATTTAAGTGTGGCTACATATAATCTCTTCTTTAATTTGGACGTCTTATATTTTCAATTTTTGCAAAAAATTGCCCCCTCCACATAGCGGAAATATGCATATTTCAGTATTTATCATTGCTGTAACTCGAAAATTCTTTTGAAAAAATGTTCAATTTAGACGTTTTCGGATGGTCCTATCTTCACATATGCCGTCTCAGATTTTCGAGAAAATGGCACCATGAAGGAAAGGGGCTTTCGGATTCGTATTTTTCAAGATATGGGACCATTTCTCAATTCTCCTCGTTCAAACAAATCAAAAAGCAAACATTTGCATACCTCCTCCATTTGGGAAGTCGATCGATAAAGTTTAACAATTTTCAATCTTGTCAAAAAAATTGGTCATGTACGAGTCGGGCTCGTGTGAAGACAGATCCGCAACAGGATTTTCGCAGAGATAATATGCAACGGAAATTTTTAATAACATTTTAATTTCGAAATTTTAACCATTTCCTATTCTGTGATAGACATACGGAAGGATATCGAGGTGATACTATTCAGAAAACACTAAAATTAAAATTGAGCTAGAATTTCAGAATATGGAGAAACCTTGCAAAACAATATTCAGTTTCACCTTGATATATTCAGAAATTACATGTTTCCAATAATCCTAATATATAATACAAGGGGGTTAAGAAATATTTTACTTTGTAACTCACCGGATTATTATAAAACATTTTTTCCATGTCATCTAATTAGAAAAGTACTTGAAAGATATTTGAATATAATAAATATTTTTTACAAAAAATTGGACCGACTTTATAAGTTAGTGCACTGAAAAATATAAAACAGTATTTATTCTGTTGGTGCCGTAACTCTTTTTAAAAATGTTCAATTTGAAGGTTTCCGGATATGGTCCCCTCTTTAATGTTCAAATCTCGGATTTTCGATTCCCCGAAAAAATTGCCCCTTCCATATAGCTGAAACACATATTTCCGACAGTAACGCGGAAACCTGTGATTGTTTTTAAAAATGTCCAATTTAAACATATCGGGATATGGAATCTATATATTTAATACACAGATGAAATTCAGAGTTCTCAGTGAGTACTGAATTGAAGGGGATAATGCGTAGGTTTGCCGAATTTCCTCAGAATTTACATTTTTCCTAAGGGCTACGTCAAACAGCCCTTCAAAGGTTGAGTCAATACAATTCTTAAAGAAGGATAAAATTCAGTTACAATAAATATATAAACTAGTTTTCTTTAATTTTTCCGTCTCGGATTTTCAATTTTCTGGAAAAATTGACCCACCACCCCCTTTGGAAGATATTTTTGAGAGGAAGGTCATGTCTAATATTGTTTTTTTTAATGGGACCAATTATCAATACTCCTCTCTCAAATGAAAAAAAAAATCATTAAGCACGTTTACTATGCAAAAGTCGCGAACAAATATAAAAAAAAACATACAGACATACAGTCAAATTGTATACCTCCTCCGTTTGGGAAGTCGGTCAAAAACTATTCTGCCTCTAAAAGAAATCTTCAAATTCTGTCAATAAATAATCACCTTGTCATGTCGGTATCATCTGATCCGTTACGGTTATATAATATCAAAAATATTTTCTAGAACCTTTATATATAATACATAAAGGTACCTGATTACTCATTATACAAAGAGAGTGGGTCAATGTATTCCAACGAATACCAGAGAATGCACCAATATGTCTTATATAAACCATGTATTATTATTATTATTATTATTATATAAGTAGGTACCTTCAATATGCCCTTGACGTTGATTCGAGTTCAAGGTCCACCACCACAACGTACGTCGTCCATGTCTTCCTTACATAACAATAATATTCGAGGGCAAGGTTATCATTGTTGTTATATATATACATATATATACACATATATATACAGGGTGTAGAAAAAAAATGTAAGCCTACTAGTGCCACCAACCGCCATTTGCTTCTGTAAAATTATCTAGTATTTTTTTTGCTTTAGTAATCAAGTATAAAACAAAAATAAATCAGTTAATTAAATTAACAGCATTTTACTTATCATACTTCGATAAGAACTACCATATTCTGTATAACTTTCAAAATTCAACAGTTTCGGATTTATAAGAAACAATGTAAAAATAAACCATAGTTATTAATATTGAAAGTACATATTGGAGTTGCAGTTATGAAAACAATAATAATTTAAATTTCAATCATCTATGTTTTTGTATAATTCAACTTAATTTATTTTATCTATTATCTGAAACAAAAATGCAAACTGTTCGAAATTAAATACACTGAAAAATTAACGCACAAAATTCAGCCGTCACTGTAATGATGGTTAAAAGAATAAATATTTTTAATAGAAATGGGACCCACTTTATTAGTTGGTGCACTGGAAAATACAGAATAATATTAATTCTATTGGTGCTAAAACTTTTAAAGTTGATGCCAAAAGTCTTCTATCTGACTACAAATGCACAACTTCAAAATCACCAGTACCAATAGTGTAAATATTATTTTTTATTATTCAGTCGGTCCAATTTTTATTAAAAATATTATATCGTTGAACGTTCACTAGTAGCAAAGAAGATGGTATTTATCCGATTACCCATGTATATTCTTCGCATGTACTTGTATTATTCTGAGATCTCAAAACATCGCGGAGCAGATATACATTTTTCAGACTTTACTGCTGTAACTCGAAAAACGTAACTCTTTTGAAAAACAGTTCAAATTAGACGTGTCGGGATATTGTCTCATCTTCAATTCTGCCGTCTCTCTCAGATTTTCGAGAAAAATTGCTAGAAATGGGACCATTTCTCAATTCTTCTGTTTCAAATAAATCAAAAATCATCCAAATCGGAGTACATTTACTATATGGAGCGCGTACAAACCAAAAAAAGCAGACTGTCAACGCCGTTTCAAAAAATACATTATATCAAGTAGAATACGTAATTTAACTCTGGGTATTAAATAATCCAAGTATAGCTATACTAGCTAAAGGTATAATAAGCTAGCATTAGTTTTATCACCATCTGTTTAAGATACTTATTTCCTTCACACCCTGTATACGTTGGTATTAATATTCTTCGTGGTGGACGTCAATGATAACAAAGCTGATGATGCAGGACTTCTCATCATCATCATCATCGTCATCATCATACTCAATCGTAGATAACATCTTGTATGTTGCTTTATATAATATTTACGATGAATATTATGGAGCGTCTGGGGAGAAGGAACCGACGTTCAAAGTCAGTGTACAACATTTGTGAAGGAAAAAATAAAATAGTAGATATGTTTTAGGCAAAAATATTACTGACATTTGACATATTAGATGACATGACATAAGGAATCAAAAGATCAGCCCTTATTGTTTCGATTAGAATTTAGAGGTTTAGGGTGTAACAAGTGGCGGAAACTATAGCACGGCCATTAAGAGAATGCATCCTCAAAGAATGTAGGGGAGTGGGTACGATGTTGTCATATCTATTACCATTCTTCAAACACATATTTATCAACGGCGTATTTGTTCAGCTTTTTTCACGTTTATGGAACATGACGCTATTTTGTGGCATTGCGTATCTTATTTAAAAGATAATCCTCTGATATAAACCTACAAGTCTAAGAAATTACTCAAATACAGCGACGATAAGTCGATCGCGCAACAGCGCAAATGGCAGACTTTCCCCTTTCGTCTCATGCAGTCTTTCGCTGGTTTTACTATATATCGTTCCATGTGGCAATAAAGGTTGAAAAATAATCTGATAGATGATAATATTAATTAATCTTTATTCGATCGGTATTAAACATGACCAAATATAAGAATAAATTGAAACTGCCCGCAAGTGGAGAAAAAAGGATAAGTGGAGAGAGAATTAGTAAGAACAGCAGCATCATTTCATTAGGATCGACTGTATGGTCACTTTTTTTACGTGGGAAGAGGTGAGAAATCTTACATCAATTTGGGTTAACCCCTCCGAACATGAGGGGACTGTCGGATTATTACTGACTAAAACTCACAAACCCTTGAGACTTACCCTGCCTCGCCCGTTGAGGGCTTAGAAGCCTTAAATCCGTACTGGTGTTTCACCCCAACACCTCCGTTCGCTTGGTGATTCGTTGTTCTTGGTCCTTCCTCTCTGACTATTTTTTATTTTCTTTTTCATCTGAAAAAATATATTTTATTAGTTATTCAGCATTTCCGCTCTCTCTCTAGAACTATTTCGGCCCTCAACTTCATCACATCCAGTAATGGAGTCCATTTACCTAAACAATATTGCCAAATTAATGATCTTGCACTAAACGAACAAGAAACCCAACAACTAATCATGACCGCAACTCAAAACCACAACCAAGGCCTTCCAGAAATTACGACAGTAGAATCAGCAAAATATCTTGGACTAGTTATAGATCAAAACTTAACCTGGAAAAATCACATAAACCAACTCTGCAAAAAACTAAACAGCAATCTATACGTAGTGACAGACTGTTACTCACTATTTGAGAGCTATCTAAGATATGGCATAGTAGCACGTGGAGGAACAACAGCTACAAACATTCAAAGTGTTGATTGTTCAAAAACGAGCCATCCGAGTACCTACTCAAAGGACTAGAACCACTGGCGTCATGTTGAGAAGCCTTCAGAGAGCTCGGAATTATGATAGCTGTGGGACTCTACAGTCAGGAGATAATCTTGTATGCCATAAAATCACAGCAAACAAGAACTGGTCACAGGCACCAATACAACACCAGACATGGAACCAACACCGACTGACCCTGGCAGAAAAGAAACCTTCATATAAAGGAGCGTTGTTCTTCAACATCCTACCCGAATCACTAAAAAACCTCCACGACAGAAACTTCAAAAAAGCCCTCCAAACCTGGCTGCTAGAGCGCACAATCTACTCCATCCAACAAGAGTTCCTGCAGTGGCGGGCAAATATACAACACACACATAACTAAACACAATATTGTAACAGTAAGACACTGTTTTTTCGTGACATTAGCTCTGTTCTCCATGAATATGTGCAATAAAGAATGAATCTCAATCCAAATCTGAATCTGCTTCTTATATATCTTGGTGCCTACAACGGTGCTCTTAAAGAGCAAGGTTCCCTTGTGCCTGAATCCTTCTCCTGCTCCTATGGTCACTACCCTTCTCTCAAGAAGGTAAAACAAAAAAGAAGGCATGCAGCAAGATTCCTCCGATCTAGATATTGAAACGGGAATTTATATTAAAACTGGGTTCGATTTATTTTCACTTATTTATTTACACTAAATAACTACAAGACTATATACACATTTATATTCACAGCATTACTTAGCGCTAGTGCTCTATGAACACACTCATTTCTCTAACTATGACTATCTATGACTAACTGTCAACTTCCTTGGTCGACCTTGTTTATATCATCCTCCTAACCTCCTATCTCGAAGGTTTTCGTTCGTTCTAAAATATTGTTCTGGATGTATTTCCCAATATATTCCTTCGAGAGTAATCGGGGTGCTTCCGGGGCTCCAGAGTGTTCTTCCAGATATTTGTGTGTGGGTCTTTTATTATTTGGGTGAGTTCTCACCTTACAATATGAATCCGAAAAATCAAGTCTCGAAATCACTAGGCAATAGCTGAAAAAACTTGTTTCACTCAAGACTGTGTCGCCAATACAACGTATCTAACAATATGAATGAAACTTGTAAGAAATGTTGCCTTATCCACTTTACAACTTGCTGTAACATTTTTCTGTATCTTTTTTTAAATCTTATTCTGACTATTGATTTTTTTGTTAAAAAAACACATCAATAGGTAACTAGACGCATCCTTAAATGTTGTAGTAATTAAACATTCTGACAACATTCAGTCAAATGAAAAATACACTTTACCTTCTTGAACGTTCTACATGAAGATATTTCTATGAAAAATGCATTTCAAAAATTCCTAGTTCAAAACTCCTGCACTATTTTCACCAACTTATATACCTACATACTTCTACGCATTCATACAGACTATAATTACGTTTTTTATATACTATATAGGGATCATCTCGATGGAATGTTGAATGTATAGCATAGGGAAGAAGAACAAGTTAAAAGTAAAACCAAAACAAAAAAAAAAGAACAACGAAGAAACAAAAATCCGAGTAAGACATGATGGCTATCTACTTATTAACATTTAATTTCGAGTTTGTAAGAAAGAAAAAGAACAGACAGACAGTCAGTCAGTCCATCCATCCATCCAGAAGATCGGTATAGCATCAACCAAGTTGTTGATGATGAAGATGAACGTGAAAAAGAAACGGTGATGATGTGCTCTTCTTCTACTAAAATACGCCCTACGCAACAACACGAAAAAGAAAAACCACCAAAAAACAAAACAAAAAGAACAACATGGAAGATATGTGTGTACCTATAGGATCTAATAATGAAGATGAAAGGTTAGAAGAGCATATATGAAAAATAGACATGGAAATTTAGTATTTTATTTTTGTACGAGCTGTTCTGAAAAGATTTATCACAAATTTTTTTTTATTATTTTATTTGTCCGGCAAATTTTATTTGTCCGTTAAATGTTAAATTGTCTAGTTATAAGTGGACAGAAGACTTTTAACACCATCTTCAAAAGAGTACCAGCACCAATATTATTTTGTATATTGCTTTTGACGAAGAGGCTCTTATTATTAGATAGGTACTAGTTTATATTTATTATAACTGAATTTTATTCTTCCGTAAGAACTGTATTAACTCAACCTTTGAAGGGCTGTAGGCCTTAGGAAAAACGTAAATTCTGAGGAAATTCGGCAAACCTATGCATTATCCCCTTTAATTTGACACATAAATCTTGAAGATAGGTTCAGTACTCACTGAGAACTCAGAATTTCAATATATGTAAGCGACCGGTATTAGGCAAACGTCCCCGTCTAGGGCACCTCTACCTCAAGGTCTTTTATACCATCCGTGATGTTGCACTACCGTGTTGTTATTTCTGGCTGTAAATCAAGCCTCTTGAAATTATTAATTAGTTTTCTTGCACCAGAGGCTTTTGGGTCTTCATTGGTAGGAAACGCCCATCTCAGGACTTTTAATCTTTTTTGCGCTAAATTTTCGGATTCAGCTAATTACTTATTTCCAGATCCTGTTCCTTCTGTGAAGAATCAACTTCAGAAAAACTCATCTTTTAGATGGTTTTTAGGGGCATAATGTCCTGTGAGGATTCCAATCATGTTCCTCAGATCATTTCTTTTTAGGAGAAGTAGGTTATTATCCTTCGCGTATTGCCACTCTATGAGGCGTTTGGCCTGACTGGCTTGCTCTAGATCCTCCCAATAATTGGTTTTCAGCCATCATTCCTATTTTTTTTTATTTCTGCTTTGACATGTTGCTTTGTATATCCACAGAATGCCTCGGGGCCTATCAGAAGTCTCTCTTTGAACCTTTTATACCCAGAGAGTCAACTTTTTCGTTGCCATGAATGTTCCCGGTGTTCATATAAGGCAGAATTTTTTAGATTTTGCCAGTTGCACAAGACCTTCATGGCTTTCCTTTACTAATTTCGATATTTTTGCCACATTTAACATTGCTTTGATGGCGGCCTGGCTATCACTTGCAATAAAGATTTTAATCCCACTGTGAACCGTCTGTGTAACAGGTTAAAGTTCCCCTTTCCTTTTCCACAGGCGCAGGAGTCGGTATCCATTAGTCCACTTTTGGTATTTTTGTTCCATAGTTTCTATTAAATAAGGAATTGCGTTCACATACCATCGACTGGAATATCTTTTGATATGGGATATATGCTTAGAATAGTCCAGTGTCTCGTCACTCTCGCATATCATGTTTTGCTTGGTCTGTGGATTTTTAGAGCTTTGTCTAATGCATAGCTCTGGTCATGCAAAAGCAGTGCCCCTGAGATTTCTATGCAAGCTAGTCGTTGATATTCTCCGTTTTCAGCCACCAAACTGAGAAACATTTTATTAAGGTATTTTCCTTTATATGCATAATTTGCCTATTCACAGTTTTGCTTTTTAGTGATGTCCTCGGAGCTTTTAGCGTGTCACTCCGAATCCAGTTCAGACCGAGGTCCTATTTGACTCCAGAGTGAGCAAGCTTAAACTGACCACGCAATGCACTGGGAAACATCTGTTTATAAGATATCCCTTTCGTACATACAACCAGAGCCCTATGGCTTCAGTAGCTCTACAAGAAACCCTAGCCTCCCTCGAACTAATGACAAGGTCCTGCAGCCTTCATCGAGGTATTTCATGTTTTTACTTTATTGGTATCATTTTCATTAAGTTCGCTATGAAAATTATCACGTCCAAACTCAGTCAGTTTTTTGCAGTCATCGCTTAGACTATATTGTTCCTATTATGACTAGACTATATCGATGAATATTGAATTATTAGACATTACAAGCAGCAGGTCTTCTTCAATCCTAATTATTATTGTAGATTGAAGACGCCTGTTTAGAACATTGATAAATAAAATTTCCAATTAACATATTGTATTTTTTTCGATTTTTCACAAACTACTCTATACTAGAGAAAAAAATAATATGCTTGTACCTACGTCTTATTTGCCGGATTTTTACAACAACTTGAAGAGAAACACTTCAATCAAAGAAACAGGTTCTCTCCTCTTGGATATTATTATTTTAGTCGTTATACAAGGAGGTTCTCAGGGAAAGACATCGATCGATTGTGGGCAAATTATACCTACCAACAATTTGAAATTATATTGACATACTAAAGTTATTAAAATACCTTCATGTCAGTAATGTTTCCGGTTATACCGGAAATAGATGCCCACTTTGTAATTTTAAATGGAATTCCCCTTTATATTACCAGATTTTTAGATTTCTTGTATAATTTTCGTTAATCTTCTTGTGGAATAAAATCTACTTTATTAATATCCTTATGATATTTTGATAATAATTCATATAGAGTGATCAGAAAAGCAGCTTGAAAGCTAGATCTAAAAAAACGTCGTCATTTTTTCAAATAAAACCCCCGTTTTTATTATTTTATTTTATTAAGCAGCAAAAATAAGGGGAACTTTGTATAAGGTTGTCTAAAACAAAAATTAGTAGTTCTTGAAATAATTGACAATTTTCCATTTTTCTATGTGAAAATGGTACACATCTATGAAGTTGTGTAAGAAGTGGGCCATGACTGCATTAGAAAATAATAAAAAATGTCAATAAAAGTCAAACATGCGTCAAATAAGTCAATATAATAGTTTTCATTCGCAAATTTTGAGTAATTATCATGCCGAGAAGACTTAATAATACAAGTAAAGATTATTTGAATTTATTTATTACTATGGAGAATGTGATAAAGTTATTTCAAGAACATGTAATACAATCGCAACTCTATATCCACAGAAACACAAACCCAAACACCAAAATTTGTTAAGAAAATTATAGAAGACTTCATGAACTTTGGAACTATAAAGCTCAAAGTATGTAGAAATAAACCAATTGTTAACAATGAAAATATTGAAATCGCAATTTTGGGATATTTTGCCACATATCCAACAATTTCTACGAGGTAAGTAGGATGCGGATTAGGAATATCTAGTTCTAAGAATTTTATGGAAACACGAGTTTCATCCATACTCATTATAAATTATACTCTGTATAAATTATTATCAAAATATCATTAGAATACTGATAGAGTGGATCTTCTTCTACATGAAAATAAAAAAATAAATAGCAAAGGCTTCCTCATAGGAAGGATTGATAATTATGTTTGGACTGTAAACTTAATTTTTGACAATAAATTTGAAATATGTCAAAAGCGGAGACTTACATACGTATAGGACATTATATATAAACTATTTTCGAATATATACAAGAAATCTAAAAATGCGGTAATATACAGTGTATTCCATTTAAAATAACAAAGTTGGCGTCTATTTCCGGTATAACCGGAAACGCTACTGACATGAAAATATTTTAAACGCATGTCCCCCAGTGACTTTAGTATGTCAATATATTTTCAGACTGTTTGTAGTTATCGTTTGCCCACAATCGATCGATTTCTTTCCCGGAGAACCACCCTGTATAGGTAGAGAAACACTGATGCGTGAAATCAGAGATACGAGCTTCCTGAATCAAATATCTGATTATATTAGGTACATACCTATATTTATCTACAGGTATATGAAATTCAATCAATGATATGAATAAATCCAATATAAAGTGTGTTAAAATCCATTTACAACTATCAAATCATTCATCTACCAACTTGTGATAAATTTCTAGAAATTAAAGAGATTTTAGACAACAAAATTAAAGATGATGCTTCGATTTTGATGATTTTTGATTAATTTGAAAGAAGCGAGTTGAGAAATCGTCCCATGTTTAGAAAAACTCAAGTCCAAAATCTCCTTCCCCCAAAAAAACACCCCGAAGGGAGTGGAGAGGGCTACTTTTCTCGAAAATAGAAAAATTGAGATGGGAGAATTAAAGATGATTACTTTTTTTATTTGATAGAGGACTACCGAGAATTGGTCCCATTGAAAAAAACATTCCCCCACTCTCTAAGTAATTGTGAAAAATTTTTGAGAAATTTTCCATTTAAAAGTTTCCGAGAATTTCAAACTGTCGTCTTAAATTTTCGATTATTGAAGAAAATTGCTTAACTGTGTACAAAATTTCAAGAAAATCAGCAGAATAATTTAGATGAAAACGAAATAGTAAGATATCGATGATTAATTTAGAATTTAGGTAATAACATTGCTGAAATAATAACAATGACTTTTATTAATGTAAATTAATTAGTTCCAATCAATACAGAAATGTAATTGGCTGCTCATAAAATTGACAAAAAAAGCATTGCATCGTCCCACATCGATATTAAATTTCTTCAACACCAGTATCTACCTGGAAAAACCTTTCCAACCATTCAAGAATGCGGAAGAATAAGAAGCCGACGATAGTAGACGCAACATCATCATCGTATGGTCCTTTTTTTAACTCCTCTCACGATGCTTGCGTCATCTCTTCCTTTATATATTTATACCGAATTAATAATATCTTTCTACCGTACCCCCAATAAATATCTGCACTGGGTGGAAGTGTGCAGGTAGGTATAATAAAATAAATTCTATGACAACCCTTCCTCGTTGCATCCTTTTTCAATACTCTCCATCTCTAGATAGAAGAATACGCAAGGCAAGGTGGTGTTGAAGACAAATCACTTTCTCATCCTACATACAGGGGGTTGTAATATTGTTGTAACGTTAGAAGTTTTGGAATGTCTTAAAGACCATGCACACGGATTGCTGTGCTGTACCACAAACCATAAAATAAACTCTGTGTGCTTTACAGGCCCCCACACACTCTGACCCATATCGTGTGCTCGGTCTTTAATACTCAATTTTGAAATAGGGTATCGAATATTCGTTTGGTTTGGCTACATTGCATGCGAACCGACTTGAAAATATTTATTTTTTACCGACTTCAAAGAAAGGAGGAGGTTTACAATTCGGTTGTATGTTTGCTTTTTTATGTATGGCTGTTCAAGCAGTTTGAATAGTAAAAAACCGCCCGAAAAGGGGGTTGTAGGGGCGATTTTTCTTGAAAATTAAAATTTGAGACAGCAGAATTAAAGATAGGACAATATCCAGTAAATGTTTAAATTGAACCTTTTTTTTAATAAAGTTAGGTATGGTTTTTGAGTTCCAGCGATGGTAAAGACCGAAATATTTCCGCTTTGTAGAGGGGGGCAATGTTTTCCGAAAATTGAAAATATCACACAGCCAAATTAAAGAAGAAATTATATGTAGCAATATTTAAATTGGACATTTTTCAAAAGAAGCTAAGTTTTCGAGTTACATTAATGGTAAAGACAGAAATATGTGTAGATATTTCCGCTTTGTGAAGGGGGCATTTTTTTGGAAAATTCTAAATATGATACGGCTAAATTAAAGAAGAAATTATATGTAGCAATATTTAAATTGGACAGATTTCAAAAAAAGCTACGGTTTTCGAGTTACAGCAGTGGTAAAGTCTGAAATATGTGTATTTCTGCCGCAATGTTTTCAGATCTCTGACTAATAACAAGTACAAGCAAATAATATAAATGGATAATAGAATAAGTACTATCTTCTTTGGTACTAGTGAACGTTCAAGGATTTTCCACAGAATTTATATTATTTTGTATTTTTCAGTGCACCATCTAGTAAAGTCGGTTCAATTTTTGGTAAAAAATATTTTATAAGTTCTCTTAAACAATCGACATAAATTTGATTTGGATATTCAAGAAAAAGACCTAGCAACACAGTTATAGTTTACTACACAAGTCTAATATTTTTTTCTTGAAAAATCCAAAAAATCCTGAAAAAAGTCCCGGAACGGTAAATTATTGCGGAAAAGACGCACATTATCAAAAAAATTCTTGTATTAAAGTTGTAAGGTTTTAAAAAATCTACAAAACAAGAATATCTGTAATTATATAGGGTAGCTCAAAAAGCCCTGGCCAACTAAAATGTTGTTTTATTATTTATTTTATATGGCTAAGCCCGTTAGTTTATGAAATAAATCGAATTAAAGAACATACATACGATTCGGGATATTACAATCATTTTATGCTTTTACAAGCTGGTGCCAGAATTTTTTGTGCCCCTTTATAAACGGAAAAAAGAAAATTGAAATAAGTATACTAAATGTGCACATACAAGATTTTTCAATGATATAAATAATTAATTATTTAAAAAAATATAAGTAACAAATTAACTACCAACTTTACAAGGACAAAAATAAATTTAAATCGTTATTAAATTGAATGCTCAAAGTGTCCCACTACAACTGCTTGACAATGAGCTAAGATGTAATAAAATCTGTCGATGAAATTTTGCTACATTTCATGACTAATTAATTCACATTCTTCAACAATTCTTCTTCTCAATTCCTTGATACTGGCAGGTTTTGTAACATACACTCGATTTCTTGAAGTTCCACAGAGAAAATAATCGAGAGGCGTCAAATCTGGCGACCTAGCGGGCCATTCTATTTGGCACGAGGTTGTTGAAACATAAAATGAATGTAATATCGTAAATCGTATGTATGTCCTTTAATTACATTTATTTCATTAAATAACGGGTTTGGCCATATGACATGTTACATAATAACTGTTCAGAATTTTTATCAGAAAATGCTATTGAAAAATAATCATACCATTTAAAATAACAACATTTTAGTTGGCCAGGACTTTTTGAGCCACCCTGTATAATAACAGGTATCCTTGTTTTGTAGATTTTTCAAAACCTTACAACTTTTATAAAGGAAGTTTTTTGATAATAATAAATTGATTTTTCGAAGTAATTTACCGCGGTCCGGGACTATTTACACACAGAGGATATAATTTGAAAGAGTCCACAAAAATACTATGAAGAAATTTTACTTTCAATATACCTCGTATAACCTACAAGTATATTTGATACACCTTCATCCGTTCATCGTCGGCCTTGTCGGTTTTTTTTACACTCACGTAGATTGTAGGGTGAAAATATTCGTATCTGGAGAAGGTCGTGTGTATTTTTTTTGTCTTCACCCCCAGCTGTTCTCAAGGTAAAATTGAAGACTTTGAAAGTGAAAGAAGAACCGATGTTTGGATGTAAAATTTTCTGATGCCTTCTTTCTTACTTTTTTTATAATAAGGTGAAAGTGATTAATGAAAATTTATATAATATAAATCATAACTATTTCCAACATATGACTTTTCTGACATAATCTATAGAACATAAAAGGTATTGTTATTATTATTCTCGATTTCGTCGTCGAAAAAAACGTTTGGAACCTAAAAAAAACATTGGTTGGAATGAAGTATAGTCATTAGAAAACGTTGAGTTAAGAATTTTCCTATTGTATTTTTGATTCTTTGAATTTATTCAAATTTATTGTTAAGCTTTTGAGATATTCCAGTATTTATTTAATACTAGCCGTTACTCGATTTAACCGTTATGGAGATTAGCTGGAACAAACAGACAGACAAAATTTATAAAAATTGTTGTTTTGTTATCAGTGACACTTATAGTTCCTTGTGCCATTAGTTAAAACCTGTTATTTTGCCAATATAAACAGACACTTCGATTTTATTTATTAGTAAATACTAGTGATTTGCCCAGTGATAAGAAATTGACTGTAATTCATTAAATTTGAAAAACTTTATTGCGGCTCTTCCGATAAAAAGTATAGATACCTCTATTTTGGATATATATTTTATTAATGAATTTTAAATGAAAATTATATAAAAAACGGAGATAGGGCGAGTTGATCTCGCGTGAAGAGGGTTCCGTACGATGTTATCTATCATGTTTTTTGTTATGCACAATATCTAGTGATTTACCATGTTATTTTAAGATCATCAACTTCTTATATGTTGTCCCGTAATCTTTAATTAGAAGACTAATTTCTGTATTTTTTCTAAGATTTAAGGCTCAGTAGTTTCGGAAGTAAGGGGAGGGGGACAATGGTCGTTTTTCGTCTATTTTCTTGAATAACTTTAAAATTATTTTTTTTCTATTACAAAAAAAATATATTTGAGATCCTCACAACAAGCCTTTTCATTCGATATGTCACAAGATGCAGTTTGCAAATTATTTTTTATCCATACTGCCCCCCAAAAGTGACCCCTATATTCAAATTTAAAAGATATCTACAATGACATACTCTAGGACACATTTGTATCATCACTTTTTCCCCAACTTGGAATAAAACTGTTTTTGAGGTAGCAGGCTTTGGAAACTGACTTCTTAAGAATTACAGTCAAATTAGAGACAGAACTTCTTAGTTCATTTTATCTTTCATAACTCAACGTTTAAGGATTTTCAAAAGACTAGATCTTTGATTTAGGAATTAGAATCTGGGAATATGTTCTGCCCTCAAAGTACCTACACTTATTACTTAGTTTTCTTATTGTTTCGATTCTAAAAGTCATTTTCTTTAATTATAATTTAATAAGAAAAAGATGAATTTACCATCAACTAGTAAAAATCACTCCTATGACTTAAGATCTGACTTAATTACAATTCCGCAGCATAAACTATCAAAATCTGCCTCTAATTCGTTACTATGTATAATAAGTTGCCTACGTCAATTGAAAACCTATTTATCAATAAATTCAAGAGTGCAATAAACAGTTATTTGTTATTTAATTGTTTCTATTCAATTCAGGAATACCTTTATATCAATATAATTTTGGAAATTTAATGGAATATTAAAATTAACTTTACTGTTAAAACTATTTTGTGTATTTTTATTTTATTTCATAAGTTTTGTGATACATAGGTACTATTGTAATATTGTATTTCTTCAGGTTGTTTGTTTTTTAAAGATTTTTTATATTTGTGTACCTATATGTAAAATGACTTCCTACATACAGGGTGGTCCAAATTATAATGGAGAAATTTTAACAGCGTATTAAGCAGATAAAAATAATTAAAAAAGTTCATATAAACTTATCTCCAAAAATAATTCGTTTCGGAGATAAGGGGTGTTGAAATATTTTTTCTTATTTTTAACGAAACTCTTCTAGATTTTGCTTTCAAACTTAGTAGGTATTATTGCCACTTAAAAACAAATTTATAGCATGATATACACTTGTTTTTGTTTTACCAGTGGCGTTCGTGCGATCGTTTTAATTATTTTAAATAATAAAAAAGTTGTACGCCAATGGTTTATCGCAATTTTGTTAATAAATTTAGATATACTGATTAATTCTAAACAAAAATTGTCTCTTTAGTCTTTTCGCTAAAACAAACCGTTCTCGTGAACAACAAATATTTTTGTTTACATGTGCACCTAATATCAGTCAAAGATAAATATTTTTGACAAAAAATTGGACCGACTTAATCAGTTGTTGCACTGAAAAATACAAAATAATATTAATTCTATGGGTGCTGGTTCTTTTGGAGTTGGTGCCTACAACAACAAACTACAACGGCAAAACTTCAAAATTACCAGCACCAATAGAATTAATATTATTTTGTATTTTTCATTTCAACAACTGATTAAGTCGGTCCAATTTTTTGTAAAAAATATTTATTTCACATTTTTGAGTGTAACATTAGTCATGAAAATTGTTGAACGTTCACTAATACCCAAAAAGTTATAGGTAGGTTTAGCTTGTATATAGCGGAAATACGCATATCACGTATTTCAGACTTTACCATTGCTAAACTCGGAAACCGTGACTCTTTTGAAAAAATGTTCAATTTAAAAGTTTCCGGATATGGTCCCCTTTTTAGTTTTCAAATCTCGAATTTTCGATTTTCGGAAAAATTTGCCTCTTCCACATAGCTGAAACACATATTTCAGACTGTAGCGCGAAAACGTATGATTATTTTTAAAAATGTCCAATATAAACATTTCCGGATATGGAATTTTCATTAATTCTGTCGTCTCGGATTTTCGATTTTCGGAAAAATTTGCCCCCTCCACCCCCGGAGGGGGCGGTTTTTGGAGGGAAGGAGATGTTGGATTAGATTTTTCTCAATATGGGACCATTTCCCAACTATCCTCTTTCAAATAAAACAAAAATCGTCTAATTCGGAGTACGTTTACTATGAAAAACGCGCGAACAAAAAAAAAGCAATCGTACAACCGAATTGTATACCTTCTCCTTTTCGACAAGAAGTCGATCAAAAAAGAGTCGATTTCTAGTTATCATATCCACTTTTGAAATTTCAATATTTCTATGTAGGTGCGTAATCGATGCACAATTCTTTTGAAAGTATACCTACCTACGCAAAAAGATTTCATGGCAATTATTACATGTTGTTAAATCTTACAGATTATATTAAATTTTCCTAACCACAATAATAAACGTCAACGTAAACGTGATGACATTGAATGCATTTCTATCGTGATTCAGTCAGCCCCAAAGATTCCCTAAAAACCCCGAGATTACTGAACACATTTTTCATATATTATGACCTAATCAAATAGAGAAGTAAGTACGTGGGATGAAGTGATTATGGTAAAGTGTTTTTACGTTGCAATTCTAGTAATTAAGTGACCTTTAGAAGTGGAAAAGTTATTGGAATAATTTTTTACCCATTTGTATACCTGCTTACATACTTTTTTTGCTCAAGTAAATTATTTGATCTTAGTTATATCGTATTTTATTTATACTCAAGTTTGGACATATTCGAGGCGTTAAAAGAGTTATGATGCTAGATATTTAGATATTTTTAACCAACCCAATAAGTATAGTTATAATTCGACTGTATGTTTTCTATATATGTATTCACGGTTTGCATAGTAAATGGTACACCGATGTTATGATTCTTTTAGGTAAATTTCTTATAGAAATGTACCTATTGCGATCGTTCACACTTTTGAATTTCGAAAAAATTTCAACGGCATGTTGTTATATGTCTATAAGTTAGTCCAAAAAAACATTTGGTTCAAAAGTTTTTATATATATATATATATATATATATATATATATATATATATATATATATATATATATATATATATGGGATATTACGAAATTTGTTAACACGATAGAGGTCGCAGTTTTGAATGTATCAAATATCTCGGTCGAGTTCGTTATTGGGCAATATCGGGTAAGTAGTTTCAAAATGCCGACCATTCAAACATTTAAAAAAATTATCAAAAAAGAGCCGTAGTGTAAATATCATCAAAAATAATTTTAGGTTATAGATATAATCAGTACCTACAACTTTTGTTCAAAGCAATTTTTCATAAAATACACAGGTAAAAAAATAAAAATTAATAAAGAAAAATAACAAATATTGATAAAACATGAACACTCAATATAAATTTGATGTAATTGTACATTTTCTGGAGATCTTAATATAGACCCCGATTAAAAAAATATATAGTATATTTATTGAAAAGAAATAGGCGAAAAAAAATTCTGCCTTGAAGTGGACTCGAACCCTGTCTGCTTTATATTCAACAGCCAAAACAAAAACCTCTAACCCCAAGGCACATACGATAATTTTATGTAATAACATGTAGGTATACCAAATGAAAAGGTTGTTAAAATTTCAATTCAATGAATTTTGAAAAATGTACCTTTCCGCTGACTACAGGCTATCGGGATTTTTTTTATTTGGTCCCATATTCAAATTTTGGTATTACTCTAGCTAAGCAGCTTTTGTTATAAAGCCCTAAAAATTCAGTTGAATTGTAGCATAACTTTTAATAATAATATTAATAATTGAGGCGGAAGGCACTATTTTCTATGTTTTGTTAATAAAAAAGGGAAAAATGTTGTTCTCAGGACTTACGACTTTTACGATTTGGAAGTATCTTTTCAATGCCAAATAGCCAAATAGTATATAATCATCTTTGCATTCTATTAAACGTTACAATCCTTCGAAATTAGCAAACATATGCATGAAAATAACATAAAAAGTGAGGTTGAATGAATTGATGATTGACTTGTGCAGTATATTCAACAATCAAGTGCTGTTAATATCAGTGTTGCCAACGCTGCCAGTATAACTTTCGCAGCATTAGATTATTTTATGAATTCCATTTCCAGAAGAATCTTTGCTTTAGAAAAAATTAAACACAATAACAACTAAGCTTAACATATACAAATTTATAGTTTAAATTAAAAAAAAGGCAAGTGTTGGGTGTTCTTGATGCAACTTTTCATAGGTATATTGAATTTATTAGAATGAAGATTAGAATTTTTAAAATAATCATGGTGTTTTAGTGAATTCCAAAAACTGTGAGGCATTGTGGTAATAACATGACATTATCTGAGAATGGCACTATATGGCGCTGTCAGAAATCTGTTTTGCAGAGGTTTGCTCTAAAGCAAGTATTTGTAGAAAATAAATTTTTAGTAAACATGAAACACTTAGACACATAAAATCTCATCAGTTGGTTTCTGCTTTCGTCATCGGATATTTAAGAATATGTTCAATATCGCAAACGTTATAGGTATTGGCAGTTTTGGCAACATTGGAATTGACAGTTCTTAAACGCCAAACACACTGCAGGAGTAAATCATCGCTTCGTTTAACCCCACTTTCTTGCGAATTTATGTTTACAATTTTGAAGCAGCATATTTTTGCTGATTTTGAAGTATGTTAGCGTTTAATAGAATGCAAGGATGATTATATAGGTACTATATACTAGGATTGAAACGATACTTCTCAATCAAAAATTCCAGCCAAAGTCGAAAATCCTAAGAACAACATTTTTCCCTTTTTTATTAATGAATCATCAAAAATATCGCCTTCCGCCTTCCTAAAATACACCTATTTTTGCAAATATTTGCTTTTTTAGGGCTGTTGTAACAAAAACTGCTAATCTAGACTTTTACCCAAATTTTCGGACTCAAATCATTGAAAAACACCCTTTTTCAAACATTTTAACTTTCTTTGTGAAATCTAGTAGAATAAAACGATTTCTTGAAAACATTTTTGTAAATGAAAACTTCTTGATAAATCTAAGGTTTTTGTTGTAAGGGCTCTGAGTATTTCATTCATTTCAGAAACAGGTGCTTACAATTTAAAATACTCTTTATATCAATATTGTTAAAAAAAAAGTAAGATACCTTCTTTTTGTTTTCAATAAAATGAGATATATTCTTGAAAAAAATGATTTATTAAAATTATACCATGCTTTGTTCTGTAGCGTCCTATTTTATGGAATTATTTGTTGGGTTCAGCTTATTCAAATACATTAGGGCCGATAGCAAGAATACACAAGCTTGTTATCAAAATTTTAACGTTTGATAAACAACACAACCTTAGGGCGTATTAAACTTCATATTAACAGTTGGATTTTAAATAATTTGAAGTTATAATATACATAGATATTGTTACATTATTTAAAAAATCTGTTTTAATATTTAATATTTCTTATATCATGTGTCTTTCTTTACATTTGCAGTTGTATTTATAGTTCTGTTGCATTTTAATTTTATTATTTGTTTATTTATAGTATATTAGTATGTATATTTATTTTATATTAATCTTGTAGATTTTAAAACATTATTGAGCTCAGGTCTACACACAGATGCTATTTGCATCTCGGTAGGGGTTTATTGGACTTTATAAGTCAGACAATCTATTAGCATACTATTTTTTTAATCAAGATTTGCATGTTAACCTGAATAAAGATTATATTATTATTATTATTATATAAAAGCTATAAATCTGAACAATACTGTCGGTCCAATTTTTTGTAATAAATATTTATTAGTCAAGTTATTCATTCAATTAAATTCCTTCATTCTCCCAATTCGACTATTAGTATCTTGTGAACAAATTTAAAATAATGAACAACAATCGCGGTCTGTTTCTAAAAGAAATAGTCACTACATAAAAAAAAAATATCAAATAAACACAAAAAATACTCTTGTTTCGTTGTAGGTACGATGAGGAGAAATTGCTTTTCTTTTTTCCTCAAGCAATTCCACACAAAGTTGATACAAATTATCTTACTTTTGATGAACAATGAAGATCTTTAAAGTCTTATTTTGATTGATGGCTGCATTTTTTATTTTCTAGAATGAATGAAGAACATGTCCATGTCAAGTTTGATTGATGATACAGCAAATATCTGGTGCTCAAATATCACCACACAGTATGAACTCAACGCAGAATACTACGTAGCGACATCTGTTGACGCATACTCAAAGTGTTATGTACCAGTGGCACTATCAAGAAGTTTTCTTTCCTGTGTATATTTTAGTGTAAAATAAATTGCATAAGCAAACGCTCACATACATGTAATAAAAATTTTGAAGATTTATTTTTTGTATATTATTTACCAAATAACATGCCGAATACGTAGGGTATATTGATCAAATTAACAAGTATAATTGGGTTTTTTGTCTATAAATTTATTTGAAATTAATATATCAATATACAGTCTGTAAATAAACGAGTCAATTCCACAAAAGCTGATACTGAGGATTCAACTTGTATGTGGCTATGTATGAACCTTGTATAAACTGTATAAACTAAATATATGCAACATGACAATGTATATAGACTGGTACATAGGTCTTTATAAAAAAAACATGAAATGTGAAAACAAAATCTTTTTTTCGATTTTTGGAATTACCCTCCACGCATCGTCGTTTAAAAGCCATATGGGATAACAATTATCCTGTTTGTAAGGACCTCAGATTGAGCCGTCATTTAACCTTGATGTCTTTGATGACGCATAAGAGATCTTTTTTCCTGCTTCATCTAGAAATGAGCTTTGAAAGATTGTTTATAACGAGGTAGTGTTCTGTGTTTATAACCTTTCAGGAGCAGGAGTAAAATTATAGACAAGTTTCAAGAAAGGGATATTTTTACGCTGCAGTCTTGAGAATAATATGTTCTCTCGTTATTGCAAACAAAGGCGTGCGGACTCGGTACATTACAATCAAAAAACAGAAACAACAAAATTTGTCTATACAGACAGAAAACATTGGAAATTCGTCAATTTTAGTAATGTTCTTTAAAATAAAATATTCCTTAGTTTTTTACACTGTACTCAAGTAAAGTCATCTAAATTTGCGGAAAAATCAACAGAATCAATTTCATTCTCTGAAAACATTACCTCAAGTACGACTAATTACTATTCGTAACTCGATGGTTCCGAAATATTTATGTTATTATAAATAGTAATAAGAAGCAAGAATATCAAAGAAAAAAAAAACGATAATAGCATATTTTTAATCAAAATATCTTGCAAACAGAACAATCATTCATTGGTGAAATTAGGCTTCCTCTTCTCAGCAAAAGCTGCCATTCCTTCTTTTTGATCTTTTGTGGCAAAAGTGCCATAGAACATTTTCTTTTCGAAACGTAAACCTTCTTGCAGTGTAGATTCCAGAGCAACATTAACCGATTCCTTGGCCATCTTATTGATCAAAAATGAGTTTTGTGAGATTTTCTCCCCAAGTTTAATCGATTCATCTACCAGTTTATCGGTAGGGAACACTTTGCTGACCAGTCCCATTTTTTCAGCCTCCTGAGCTGGCACTTGACATCCTGTTAAAACCATTTCCATTGCCTTGGATTTGCCCACAGACCTGATTAGTCTTTGAGTACCTCCCGCACCAGGAATTGTACCAATAAGTATTTCTGGTTGGCCAAACTTGGCTGTTTCTCCAGCATAGATAATATCGCACATCATGGCCAACTCACATCCACCGCCAAGCTAAAAGATAACCAAAGAAAAATTTATATATTAAAATTGCTCAATTATTATACATGTGGCGACAATGCCCTGTCAGAAAAAAACACCATCACAGAACAAGCAATATGAAAATGAAAACAATTATTTAACAATCTATACTCACAGCGTAACCATTGACAGCAGCTATGACAGGTTTGTCAGTCTTAGAAACCCTGTTCCACTGTTCCAAAAAGTTTCCCCCCATGCATTGAGAGTAAGTATTATCTTTCATCTCTTTGATGTCAGCTCCAGCTGCAAAAGCCTTCTCGCTGCCCGTAATAACAATTGCTCCTATCGAGCTATCATTTTCAAATACATCAAGAGCCTGTGAAACTTCAGACATCAACTGATTACAAAGTGCATTCAAAGCTTTCGGTCTGTTGAGCTGAATCAAACCAACATTGTTGTTGGCTCCAGCTTTAGATACTTTAACCATTTCATAATTACCTGAAAACAGCGAATCAAAATTGTTGCATTGAACATTTTTTACTACTCTCGTAACACGGTTATATTGTCGAGGTCGATTGATGAGGTTTGTGTTTTATGATATAAATGTCAATTGTTATCAAATGACATTTGACAAACATCTTAGAGTAATCGATATGACGACAATGACAGAAACGTGAGGTTAGAATTTAGAATATATAAGCAATGTTGGTTGAAGTCCATGACTGATAAGAGTCGAGTTTATCTTACCGGTTTCTCAACAAATTTGTGAAATAAAAAACATAGGATAAGTTAAGTTTATCAAGATATTCCGATGGCTTCATCTGGGGATAAACGCGAAAAGGTATTATGTCAAATATTCTTACTTTAACTGCATAAACAATTGCTACATCATTTTTAGAATCAGGGTGATCAGAAGGAGAAAAAACGCAAAGAATCCATTCTCGATCTATCAAAGTATCTCGAAAAGACAATACGTGTTAAATTTGCTGGAGGTAGAGAAGCTAGTGGAATACTCAAAGGATATGATCCTTTGCTGAATCTAGTTTTAGATAATACATCAGAATATTTGAGAGATCCCGATGACCCCTACAAATTAACAGAGGATACCCGAGAACTAGGTTTGGTGGTTTGTCGAGGTACCAGTGTTGTACTCATTTGCCCCGTGGATGGCATGGAATCCATACAGAATCCTTTCATAAGTCAAGAATAATTATATGTAGATACTAATAAGATTTTATAAACTGGGAAATAAAAAGTTAATTTTTGATATCCCTGCATTTTAATCCCTTTAAAACATGAGCCACAATAAATATTGGCGAAAGTATTCAATTATTTGGCGCAGATATGATAAATGACAACGCAAACATCATCAAATATTATGAATGAAAATAAAATATGTGCCATAAAAAAATAATTCTTACCAGCTACAGGAGTACTGTATAACCTCAATGTGTTGGCGAAGTTGTTATTACAACTTAGTTTTACATTAGATTGAATTCTTGAGTAAACTAATCTAGCTAGAGATCTGGAGGTCATCTTCACAGCAGTTGCAAGCCTCTTACTGAGTTTTCTTGTGACGAGTACGATATATCTAACAAACCAGTTTAAAGTCTAAAACGTTTATCAAACTATAGTTGATCAAAGTAATTGTGGATACAAGTACACCAGTCAATCGCTACCAGAATTTATTAGACTAGCTGTTCTATGACATTGATAATTCATTTGTTATTTACCAACGTTTTTATCAAGGCGATTATGATTTATGAACAAATACAGCAAATCCACTGTTACAGTCTTAAAACTTGAAAAATTATAAATATAAAAATTAGAATTTTTAATTCCTTATGCATACATATTCAAAGCATAGGGAATTTATGTGTAATGGTTCGATAAATGGAAATGTATTAACCAAGAAAACGAACGTAACAAACCAACGCTATTCATAAAATCAGGATAATATATTCCTGTAACTGTTACTAAATGTTAAAAAATAAAATATAAATATTTTTTGCTCATTACAGAGATAACCATCTACTCTCTACACGAAATTCAAAGATCTTTTTAGTTTTCTATGGAATGACAAATCTAAACGTCAGAGTCAGATGTCACTCAATTAATTGTCAATGTCAAATGAAAGGCTTTTATTTATTTACAATTTTTTTATGTACTGTAAAAAAACATTTTTTCAACTTAAGAACCTTCGTATATAAATATTTTATCTATATTGAGAACTGTCAAGAATGATAATCTGTTGTGTCCGTTCTTGTAAGAACAGGCCATCTGTCGACGATGAATTCCTGAATTACTACCCATTGTCTTCATTAAAAATATCTGAAAACTGGTTTGAATTTTATTGTGACAAACATGATAATATACCCCGAAATGCAGGTGATTTCACGTAGTGAATTACAGATTTCTTAATTTAGGTCTTAATTATTTAATTTCAGCCTTCATCTGTTCAGCACATTTCAGTGAAGATTGCTATATTACAAAAGCAGATACAAATTCAAGACTATTGATCGAAAGTGCACAGCCTACTCTTCTACTTCCTGATCCAGAAGACAAGACTAAATTGTCAACTGAGCGAATAGAAACCTTATCTGATGCAAAAAAGCTTGAAGTTATAAAAGCAGAAAACGAATCGCTCAGAACAAGGATTAGAAACGAAGAAAATAATATAAAACGTCTCGAAAAGAAATTGTGTGATAAAAAGCTTGAGTTGTGTATTATTAAAAAGTATTTATCATATAATCAGTTAGATCACAATTCCGATAAAAAGTTCCAGGAAATGTTGTTATCAAAAGTATTCTCAAAATCACAGATTCGACTGTTGAGTGGTAAAAAGAAAACACATTGGACAAACGATGATCTAGCTGTCGGTTATACTATAAGACAATTGAGTAATAGGAGAGCCTACTTATATATTACGAAAAAATTAAATATTCCCCTACCAGGTATGTCCAGTATTCAATCATGGATGCGAGCTGGGAATAAGATGAAGAAGGTCGAGAAATGATGATACTTTTGTTTCCTGTGAATAAAGATATTTGATAAAATGACTGAGATTGATTCATCAAAAGCATTACAATAGCTCCTCGTATGAAACTCGTCAGTATTTACTTTCGGGAAAAAGGCATTAAATTTTACGTAGGTATCAAAAAATTATTTATATTTGAAGATTATTTTGTACTAGCTTTTGCACGATACATCGTGCGCGTGGAATTCGATTCCATGCGGTAGTTTTTGCCTGTACACATATACAGACAGACAGACGTGGTGAAATGGAACCTATATTCTAAGTTATACCTCAAGCAATCCATCGGTGAAAACTGCATTCAATTTAGGGTTGCGCACGATACATTATTTTTTCTTTCGATGACATCGATGTTGGGAAGAAAAACCCGGGTGGCTAAAACACCGCGCCCGGACAAACCTCTGCGAACGGTGTAATTCAAACAAAGCTTTGCCGTCTTTCTGGGCTCTCGGCGCGAGTACTCAAAGTAAAAAAAAAATTCGTCGTCACATCAGCCAGCTGCGAATATTCGGAAAAAGATTTTTCCAAAAACTTCTTGCCGTTTAAATAAGGTCAGTACAGTCCGTTCCCGTTTACCTTCAACAAATTTCTTGAATTGTATGTACGTTCCTAAAGCGCATTCTTCTTGTTCCATTTATATTTTCATACGATGTATGATGTATCATATGATGTAAACATCGATGTTTCAAGCATTTTGCGCATCCCTAATTCAATTCCATGCAGTAGTTTTTGCGTGATGCGCGTACAATCATACAGACAAAATTCTTAAAAAATGTTGTATTGGCTTCTGTTGCTGTAATGAAGATCCCCCTTATTATTTGTTCTTATATATCTTTAATGGAGACATCGACCTGTTACAATCTTTATATATGTAAATCTTCTGTTCGTGTGTATGTGACTAAACTCCTCCTAAACGGCTGAACCAATTTTAATGATTTTTTTTGTGAATATTCAAGGGGTTTCGAGAATGGTTTAGATTCATAATTGGACCTGATAGATGGCGCCGTTTTTCGGTAGGTCAAAAGACTGGACCGATTGGGAAAAAAAAAATGTGTGTATTCGAGAATGGTTTAGATTCATAATTGGACCTGATAGATGGCGCCGTTGTCGTTATGTCAAACGGCTGGACTGATTGGGATGACATTTTCTATTTATAGGTCCTTGGATGATTTAAAAACACAATTGAATCCGGTAGGTGGTGCTGCTGTCAGCATATCGCTTAAAAGCTTTGTCGGACACGACGACGTCTACAACCATAGAAATATATATATTTCTGTGTTTACAACAGATGACAGCAATGAAAAGACAACAATATTAAGACTTTTTCCTGCTGGAAAAAAGTTTCGACATTTTAACTGTTCTGTTGATAAAGTATCACTTTTTTGCTATGGGAAAAAGTAACACAATTTTTCCCGGGAATATACTATACACACATAAATATAAATCAAACCACAGAATTAAATCGACAGATATTTGATTATTTTGAAGATTTCCTTAGCAACGCAGGTCTAATTATTGTCGCTATAAGTATAACAAACTACCAGTTTCCAACTCCAAAATTCACTTCGGTAATATATTGCAATATTTTTTCAATATTAAATCATCGTTTTTCCCGGCACAGACAAATAGTGTATTATACACGGGAAAAATATTAGATTTTAGCCCCCGCGTCGGTCGACAACACAACCTCGAGCTAAAATCTATACTTTTTTCCTTTTATAATAAATAACTACTGCTTCATACGCCAATTGAATTATTTTGATCTAATTGAACATTTCAAATATTTTATATCGTTGAAAAGAGAACAAAAGTACTATCAAAACCTGCACTTGAAAACATATCTGTTACCTCATTACTTGAAAAACAACTGACGAAAACAATATATTTGTTAGATATATTAATACTTCAATAAAGCCAAAACAGTAAAATCTCCATACCCCTTTATTCAATTTCCACAGTGTGTAAAGAAATTTAAACTGAAAATATCTTTAAAATGTTGACCTTTGATTAAAGCGTTTTGGAAATATATTTTCCAAGGCGACCTGTTGCAAAATAAGACTAAGTACCTATCAGCAAATGTGTCAGAAATCATGGTAGATCATAGTGAAACAAATAGTGATGTACTTTGCATTTTCAATTATGCAGCTGTGTACCTGGTTCATGATAGTGCTAGTTTAATATTTTTAATATGGTAGAACGTTCCACATTCCAGACCAGTACTCCCAAAGGTAAAGTTGTATGAGATAAGAAAATATTGCGATATTATATAAAAACGATCCTTCAACAATATTTTTCAAATGGTAACATATAAACCAATAATAAAATTTTTATTGACCTGGACACCCACATCCGTACAACAAATTGTAACAATGTCAAAATTTAACCAAATATAGTGCGCACAACTAAAAATGAAAATTCAGAGACAGAGACGAGCGTGTTCAAAAATATAAAGTAATATCAATAAGAAAGCATATTTGAAAAGTTTCTATAGTTTATTCAATAAATTGCAAATCTTCATTTAAAAGCGCTTGAAAAATTACTTCCTACAGTGTGGTGCCATGGGAACAGCACTTTCTTCAATCTATTACATCTCTTGTATAGTAGACTGGTTTCCACGAGAATTCCGGTATCTGAGATATTTATTCTGTGCTCGAAAGAATCTAAAACATATTCTTCTCAACACTGGTATTGGAATTTTTCCACTAAAAACTTTGACTCACCATATGAACGCATTCCTTTTGCTGAAATATCATTATTTGAATTATGATTATGAATTTAAACAACGAATCAGTTACATACTTTTATTATATATGACAGAATACAAGTAGTAGTTCTATAATAATTAAAAAAGGAACCTTAAGAACTATAATTTTCGTCCTAGAAAGAAAAACAAAACTTACAATATAAGAAATAGAACCTAACATCTAAGGCCTATCTATATATAAATCCTGCTAATTAAGAAAAAGCAACATTAAATTTGAACACATTTTTTTAATTCATATTACATGGTGATATTATCATATGAAAGAATGTGCTACGTTGTATCAAAAAAATAAAATAGAAATGAGTCCCTACGTGAAAATGTCCATGTAAAATGAAATGAGACGATTAAAACGGGATGATTTACATTCACAAGAGAAATATGACTACTACTGGGCAGGACGAGCTTATTCCCATATTTATATTTATTTATATAAATGAACACTGATACTCTATGTTGATCATGATGTTACACAACACGTTAAAAGAAGAACAAAATCATTAAAAATAATAATAATAATACACGCACATACAATTTAAGCTCTCTCTCCACGAATTCGACGAGCCAATTGTATGTCTTTCGGCATAATGGTTACCCGCTTGGCATGGATAGCGCACAAATTTGTGTCTTCGAACAGACCTACCAAATATGCCTCACTAGCTTCCTGTAATAAAACAATTGACAAATTTGAACAAAAAAAAAAGTAACGTTAAAGTTATATTTAATTATAAAACAAAAGGCGAGCAGAAACTTATTCGCAGACGTACCTGAAAGAAAATAACCTAATCGCTTTTCACAGATTAGTTACGAACAATATCGAAATTGAGAGGAGCAACCGTTAAAAAAATAATAAATAAAACTGACCTGTAGGGCCCCGATAGCTGCTGACTGGAAACGAAGATCTGTTTTGAAATCCTGTGCGATTTCTCTCACCAAACGTTGGAAGGGCAGCTTCCTGATCAGCAATTCAGTGGACTTTTGGTATCTTCTGATTTCTCTCAGAGCTACTGTACCAGGACGGTAACGATGAGGTTTCTTGACACCACCAGTGGAGGGTGCTGATTTTCTGGCAGCCTTTGTGGCCAATTGTTTACGGGGTGCTTTTCCTCCCGTTGATTTACGAGCTGTCTGCTTGGTACGGGCCATTATTCAGACTAGAAAAGGAATATTCTATTCATGTCATTTTTCCCGCGATAAATACTATCAATAAACAACAGAAATGTGTAATCCGTCACGTAATTCCAACATTAAATTCTTACCAAGAATAACAAACATTTTAATGAGTCACAAATAATGTAATTATTTGTAATGATAAATAAAGATAGACAGAAAAGAATCAAAACAGTGGAACGTGAAGGACAAAAGTGAAAACTTGAAAAGCAACATGGCGGATAACGAGCAAATGGCTAAACAAAACTCAAGAAAATTAAAATGATCATTTATCAGATCAAACTTGGCGAAAACGTGACGATTTATACATGAAAGTGTTCCTTGAAATGAAATTATTGATTTCTAACATTTTATACGTTGATTGTTCACGTTTTACTTACGATTTTAGAGCAAAATTAAGCTATAAAAATACCACTTGACTATCTTGCCTACACAAACGAAGATCGACAAACGACAATTTCCCAACTTGAGTGTTGAGAAAGCAGAGCTGAAGAGCATGTGACGCTATCTCTGATTGGTTCACCTGTCAAAACGACGAATTTTCTGGAACGCCATTGGTCGAAATAAAATTACAGCTGATTGGTCAACGAAATGCCAGCGGATTACTGTAGGGCCCGAAATTTGAAAAAAATTGTGTCTATTCTCAAAAGTATTCTTTGAAATTAAGATCTAAGTACCCTGCACAGATAGTAGATAATTATTAAGCTTGAAATTTTATGATAATATTTCAGATTTTGTTGCAAAGCAAATTCGAAAATTATAGATGTTTCTCTTTATGGACATAAATTATCAGATTGCTGTACAAGAAGAGTAAAATATTTCAGTAGAAATATAATGAAAATACTCTTTTTTAGATTTGCCCGACAACAGGTATCTTGTAAAATTTGAAACACTGTATGCGGAAAGATTTGATAGGTTATTACAGATGATAGAAAACATTTGACGAGTTCAACTGAATAACATTATTATGTATTGAAAAGTTTTAGCAAATCGATTGAAGAGAAAGTAAAAACTAATTGACCCAATCAGCCAATCATAGTACACTCAGATGAGATCAGCTAATGAGGAATATCATGGAACAGTCACAGCACGGATCACAGAACACGAAATGTAAACGAAATTCCATATTCCAACATTACCATCACATTGCACAGTGAAATTCACTGTCAATGAATAGAATAGATTGGATATTATTTTATAAAACCAGTATAAAACGCTGTTAGCACTCTCTGCAGATATGCCGTACATCAGCTGAGTATTTTTATAAATAATTAATAATTGTTGACGAATCGTTTCTATGAATTCAAAATTGTGCATGTAAATTTGTGTTGATATTTGGGCAAAGGTACTGTTGCATATACATTTAAATTAAAGCCCCGCTCTAATCTGATTAAATACTGTAAACAAATTAGTCAGTTGCGTAATTAATGATTAAAATAACCAAGAAATCTCAACAAGTTTTCTCAAAATCAAAAGAAATATACCCTCAAAGTTCAGGGGCATTATTTGTGTATTTATCTATATTGGAAAAAATATCAATGAATTTGACCAAAACACAATTGCCCTTGAAAACGTGAATTTTTTTCCGCCTCTCGATGGCACGTGATCGCGGAAGAAATTCGTGATTGGTCCATTGTGAGCGTGCCCTGCGTCACAGAAATGCGCACCAGTGATAACAAAATGCCGTCAGAGTCTAAACCTTTGTTGACAGCTCAAACGGAAAAGCCAAATCATTACTCGTAAGTTTATTTTTAGTGAGTGATTGTTGTTGTGACGTATTTGGAATATTGACCTGTGCCAGTTTTTGTGTATATTTTGCTCCAATTACTTGTTATTTTGTAGATATTTGAAGGAATTTCGAGTCGAGCAATGCCCGCTCTTCTTGCAGCACAAATGTACCCAGCATCGACCCTTCACCTGTTTTCATTGGCATTTCATGAACCAAAGACGTCGCAGGCCTGTGCGACGTAGAGATGGCACCTTCAATTATAGCGCTGATAATTATTGCACAAAATACGATGAGACCACTGGCATTTGCCCTGATGGAGATGAGTAAGTATTCATCTTCTCTTTGTTGGTTATAACTTTACCTGTCAGTTTTCGTGGGTGTGACATATATATGTTATAGATAAGACGCAATTTAAAACTAATTGTTGCCTCGCATTGTTCAAAAAAATCTCGTCAAATTACCCAACAGGTGTGTTTACTAGGGGGGTAAATGGTGCAAGGTTTGTTTATATTTTGAAAATGAGATTGTTTGTTGATGGTTGGTGCTTGGAGATAACCTCTCTTTTATTTTAGTGTTGCCAAACAAATAGCTGTCAGGTCAGACCTACCTCAATAATAATAAAACATGAATATTTAAATTGTCATGTTACTACATAACAATGACTTTCTCTCGAAATACCGTATGCTTATACAATAGACAAAACAGTTATATTCTCTTAAGGTAACAGGTAATTGTCTAGTATAGATGTCGCTTGTTTTTTTGCACAAAATCTTCCACACGAAACTCTTTTATATATTTATACTTTAATAGAGCTAAACAGTGGGCAAGAATTGAAGGATAGTGGTATGAAAAATTGAAAATAATTATCTCTGGAAAGGTGTTTCGTGGATTTCTATACATTTCTCAAACAATAGCGTAAATTTGTTTTTAAGTGTCCGTTGATGATTAAAATTGGTTTTAATAACCTTATCCACTAATTGTAATTATTGTGATCAGAATCAAGCAAAGACATTATATCAAATTCTATTGCCAAGAAATAAGACGCATATATCAAATAAGATCATAGAATGTCAGAATATAAAATATACGTGTTTTTCTGTTGATTGTTTTCGATTTTATTTAATATGTATTTCAGCTGCCCTTATCTGCACCGAACAGCCGGTGATACTGAACGCAGATACCATCTCAGATATTATAAGACGTGTATGTGCGTACACGATACCGATTCGAGGGGTTACTGTGTTAAAAATGGGCTGCACTGTGCATTTGCACACGGCAGTCATGACCATCGACCACCTGTCTATGACATTAAGGAGATACAGGCCCTTGAGGCGGCCGAAGCCGAAGGTGGAAGTGGCTCATCGAATGGGCCAAATGCATTGGATAAGGAGAGAAACTTGATGAACGAGGATCCAAAGTGGCAAGGTAAAATAAACAGACTTTTCATAGTATATTCAATGATGGTGAACGTTGAGATTTAATGAAAAATCCTTTGGCAGCATTTATCTCTTTTATCTATTTGTTTCACTCAACTGTTTTTCAATAATGACGTCTATGTATTTAAATATACAAAACACTCCACAAAATCATAGAAGTTAAACAGGTAGTTTATTAAAATAAACACAAAATTAAAGGGCAGATCATTTCGTGCAACTGTCACAATTATTAACAGTCAATCAAAAACTGCCCAAGAAATTCAAGATCCAGCTTATTTTTAACTGTATTTCAGATACAAATTTTGTTCTATCGAATTACAAGACAGAACCATGTAAGAGACCACCGAGATTATGTAGACAGGGTTATGCATGCCCGCAATATCATAATAGTAAAGATAAAAGACGAAGTCCTCGGAAATTTAAATACAGGTGAGTTTTGTTCGGTTGTTGAATGTATTTTTATATTTTAACAGTTTTTTCATTATATTATTTTTACTATTAGATAGTTATATATAGGGTGATCCAAGTTTTACTGGTATGAACCATATACAAAAACGTTTCCGTTCGGAGTAAAATGGCGCCAAAGTTGAATTATGTTTCGGTTTTTATAATTATTATTACTCGTAAGTCAAGGGATGTAAATACGCAAGTGTTTGATTAAATGCTATGGGTAATATAACTGATACGTGTTCAAAATATTCGATTAATTGCTATACAGTGTGTTGTTTTTCTAAGGGTCAACTGCACGAAACTTTGTAAAACTTTTTTGTCGCAAGCCACTGGATAAATAATTATTTTTTTCTGAAATGTTCCGTCTTTTTACTACCGCTTTGACGCAAATAACTGTCAAAGAGCCTAAAATGTCGATTTTCATTTGTTTACAGCTCCTAAACAATTAATCGAACGTTGACAAGTGATACACCATTGTGCTCGTTATTTTATATGGAATTCAAAAATGTAAAAATATATAGGATGATTCATTTAAAAAAAAACGCAACTTTGTGCTGCTCTGTTTTTTTGGGACACCATGTATAGTCCCAACTAATTTTAAAATGAGGGGCTTTTGTTTCCCTAAAACTTTTATTTTTAAATCATTTTAAAATAATTAAAAATATAGAAGTCATTCTTCTTTTACGCACTAATTGGACACCCTGTATATTTGATATTTTGAAACTTTGCAATTTTGTCTTCAAAATTAATCTCCCCCATAAGATGATTTATGGTATATATGCCTAGTTTGGAATCTCCTTATTATAAAATTTCGACTTTCCTGTCCAATAGGTCCGGTACAATTACATTTTGAGAAATTGTCTCAATCCTGTTTTTTTCATATTTTTTTTGTTCTTCGTTACCAGATCGACGCCATGTCCCAATGTTAAACATGGCGAAGAATGGGGTGAACCGGGCAATTGCGATGCCGGCGATTTGTGTTCGTATTGTCATACACGAACTGAACAACAGTTCCACCCGGAAATCTACAAAAGTACAAAATGTAATGATGTCCAACAATCGGGCTATTGTCCTCGTGGGGTATTTTGTGCATTTGCCCACGTTGAACGTACGTATAAAATTAATGACTGTTGGCTAACGCAACTCTATGCTCTTGTATTTTTATTTTGTAGAAGAATTAGGCGTTTCCAGAGAAACTGGAGAGACTGGCACAAATTTTGCAGAAATTCTGTCAAATGTTTTGCCCCAAAGTAGTGTTGATATTAAATTGAAGGAAAAGAGTAGCGATAGTTCTGTAAGTAGTTTTTTTTTATTACCTCTAATTCAGTTAACATGGAATCAATGTTTTGGCGGGAAAATTATTATTTTTTGTTTGGATAATTAAATTGATACAACGTTGATTTTAACGTCACATTCGTCCATTTTGTTGTTGCCAAAATATTCAAATATTTCTCTCCTCTTATGTCTGCTGCAAGTTAACATTTTTTTTATTTTGTTACAGAATGGTTGTAGTGAAGTTAGTGAATCATCATCGACATCATCTGAAATTGGTAATGCAAACTCATTGAGCAACAATAGTTTATTATTAAATACAAACAATTCGACAAGTACAAGTAGCGGTGGCGGGGCAAGTAATAAGGCACCCGGTTCACAATTGACACACAAATCGATACCATTCCAAAGGCGACCACCTACGACGACGATAGGTTTAGAATTGACAAATAAATTGTTGGCCATTGACAACGATCCAACGTTAGGTAAGTACATATTTTTTATATTGTGAGGTAAATAGAATTTAATATATTTCCTTTAATTTAATATTACTTCGTTTGATCTGAAATTAAGTAGAAAAAAAAACGTTGTTCAACTTTTTTTATAAGCACTTTTGAGATCTGTTGAATAGAGATAGAAAAAGATGGTGTTGCCATTTTTAATGAAATATTGTTTTTGGTCCTATTAAGAAATCTGACAACATTCGGAATATTTTTCTTCATTATTTTCTGCTCGGTTGAAATTACCTCTAACAACTTAGCCTTCAGAAGTACTGGGTGGCCCATTAATAAAGGACGCCGGCTATATTCTAAGGATCCGTTAATCGGACGACCCGGAGAAAACAAATTTTAGAGATAAATCGGCCAAAAGAAAACGTGAAAATATTTTTTTGTAATCTACTGCAAATAAGACAACTTTTTTGTATTAAAGTTTTTTCTCTATCTTGTCAAACAAGGGGCGGGGGAGGGGCAAATGTTGTTTTGAAAAAACTGGATAACTTTTTTTTGGTGTGACCTATTTTGAATAACTTTGTTTCATTTTAAAACGCTTTCTTGGGCGCTTCTACTGGAATAATAATATTTTGTGTTTAATTATTCTCCGAGTCGTAAGTTGTCTTTCAGTAGTTTACAAAAAATACTTTCAATATAGGTTAATTTGGGATATTTTTTTTTCTCCTAGTCGTTCCTTTATTTATGGGCCACCTTGTACTAGCCTAATTCTCCAAATAAAATAGTTTATGTCAATGTTTGTGAATATTTTTTGAGCTTCTAATATTTTTTCAGATCCTATCGAGAGAGAACAGAGAAAACAGACTTTGTATTTTGCATATGGTAGTTTAGGTGGTTCCTTTTTCAGTACAGGGAACGAAACAGTCGAAAGTATAGTGGGTGAGTGTTGTAGATATTATTTTTTTATTTTTATTTTGGAAAATGAAATAGAATCTTACGCAGAACATTGTTTAGTACATTGCAGCATCAGGATCTCGATAAAAGATACGGAGACACTTTAATAGGGAAAGAATTTGAGCAATTTTATTGTCTTCAATATCGTATTATTTATGGCTCTTTTTAGTTTTTTTTTCGGTAGTTTGCTGTAAAACTGAAAGAACTTCTTGACAACTTTTTCCATATTCATAATATGCGACGTTTTCTAGAAATAATCATCAAATTTTTATGACTACCTGATGTTGATGGATGAATGTAAAATGGATTCATTTTAAATATTTTACAATTTCTTTACGTACCTATATAAAAAAATTGCAATGCAATACTTATAAGAGCCAGCGACGAACAAATGTGAGTGACAGTGACAGACATGAGTGAAGTCATCGGAACTGTAGCTCCGTTTTCGCGCGAAGTTTGAAACAGTCAGTTTAAAACCGCATTTTCTCCAATAAGTTTGATTGGAATTCTTTAAAATGAAAGCAAAAATATTGCATGTTGCCCATTGTTCAACTATTTTTTTAACCAGCACCTTTTTTCGAGATCCTAATGCTATCTTATCCTTATCTTGATTAATTCCCATGAAAAAAAAAATCAAACAATCAACACTCCTCATATATCTTAATAGGTAACGCTCTCGATGAACTCAACTTGGAGGATTCACTAAATCTCTCCGGGGCACTGGACAGAGACCATCACCTGGATACCGATTCACCACATCCAGTAGTATCGAACTCGATATCCGTCGGTCTGGCATCATCAGCCGGCCTGCTCGGCAGTTCGGCCCCAGTCAACATCCCCGGCTCGACACGACAAGCCCTGCAGGCGGCCTTCAGCCCGACCACAGGCAACAACAGCCCCATGCAGCAGTTCGCGGCCGCAGCTCGTTTCTCACAATCAGATTTGGACTTTTTGAATCACCATCACAACTCAACGTCAAACACGCAAACACAGCAGATGACATCGTTGAGTAGCAGTGCATCGAAAATTAATAGCTATCAAAGTTTCTTTGATTTTCAAACACAGCCACCAACTATCTCACCGAATTCATCATCGTCGAGGAATCATAATAATTTCAGTATGTCACCGAGTATCGGCAGCAACATGGAGGTTTTGAGGTAGGTGAACAACTCTGTTATAGTTTTTTTTTCGGTTCAAAATTCTTTTAACTTGAAATAAATGATAAATATTTCGATATATAACGAGAAATCCATAATTTTTTATAACTATAAATTCCGAGCTAACCTCCCGAATATCCACATATTTTTTCATTTTAATGAAAGTACCCAAAATGGGTGCCTTCTCTTACCATCTTGTCACACGTGCCGTCTTATTTTAGTATGATCTGTACCAAACTGTGCCTCATTTCATCCCTTTTAGGTTACGCGAAGAACTATCCAACACCCGTGCCCAGCTCAGCAGCTGGGAGGAACGTCTCCAACAAGCACGTACCGCATGCGATGCATGGCAACGTGAAACGGACGAGGCGAATCGCAAGACACAACAAATGGAAAACAAACTCACCGACACCATGACACAATACCAGAAATTGAAACAGGAATACGAACAACTACACGGTGGCACTAATGCCCCTCACATACGCACCATCACGAAAACGTCGGAATTGAGCAAGCTGTCGTTGAGCGTTTTGAAAAGTTTACATGCTCAACTACGTCAGGATTTGGAGGAGATTGAGAAGGTGTTGTATCGAGAGACGGCATCCAAATGTATGGTGTGCGAAGAAAGAAACAGGACAGTCACATTGAATTGTAATCATTTTGTATTGTGCGATACATGTGCCAGTACACAATCAGAGTGTCCGTATTGTCAAACGCCCAATAATTTGGTAGTGAATACAATGTGAAGACGAGGTGTTTAGGTGCATGCGTGTCAATAGGGCATCTCTCTCTCTCTCACTCACTCACTCCCTATCTTTTGTCTTGTAAATGTCATCAGAAGTGGGATAACATTAATTTTATGCAGGGTGTGCTCTTCAACATGTACGGCGATTATTTGATGTGTCATTTTACAAGACGAATGATGATGGTTTGCTTTGCAAAAATATTACCGTGTGTTAAAGTATTTTCGGTATTCAATTAATATTTGGAGAAAATAAACATTGGAGTACTGTTTGTGTTTTCAGGTATTGTTAAAGCAGCACGTTTATTAATTTTTCATGTAGAATAACCCCCTTGGATATTTGCATGCCATTAAAGAATACCCTGTATAGGTTACATTTTTTTTTATTTACGCAATAAGTAAGTTAAACATTTTGGGAAAATAAATCAAAAATTTGAATAGGAATATCGTATAATGAAATGAAATTTGCTTTTTCATTTGTTTAGATATTTAATTTAGCTTTTTATTTTAAGCTTTTTGCAATTTTTTTATTCAGGCTTAAGTTAGAAAGCATAATTTTCTACTGTAAAGTAATTGATTTATCTGACGTAATTTTTGCTAGAGCTGAAGACAAATATTTTGTAGATTTTTTAGATTTTGATAATTAAATATTTTAGATATTTGACAAATTTTACGTAAATTTAAAGTCGCTTAGATAATAAAATAATTTTCAAAACAAGGGACTTTTTCATTTAATTGTTTTATTTGTCAACTTCAGAATTAATATTTTCGTAGACACCAATTGAATTCAAATGTTAATATTTTGATAGTTCACTATCAGTACTAACATTTGAGTCTCAAAAATGGTGAATCGTACCAACAGGTGTTGAGAGTCATAAAAAAATGTTGTTTTCATTTAGAAAATTTGACGCTGAAAAAGATAAATTTTTATATAATATAAATAATAAAAAAAATATGACAGTTCGATAAACTTTCTATTAATTTTTTTAAATTTATATAACTTTTCAGTTTTTTCCCAAAATGTTTTTCTTATGAGCTATTTGCGTGAATAAAATAAAATGACCCACCCTAAATATAATACCTATTTTTTTAAAAATACAGAAAACCAAATTATGCAAAACTTAGTGTTTCCCATTATGTAAAAGGTATGTATGTAATTTTTTTAAAGATTTTTCAGTGTTTTTTTTATATTTGTGATTGCGGGGGGAGATGCGCTATTTGCACTTTTTAACAAATTTTTTAAATTTATTTAGCATGTAATAGGTTCCTTATATTATATATGTATATCAAATATAGTAATGTGTATAAATTCAAACTGAGTTTCCGATACTTTTTCGTACTATTAATTCTTAAATATGATTTGCGAACTTTTTTTTGCTAATTCGACATAATTATGACGTTTTTTTTCTTCGTTGAATGATCCACGTTACAACAATAAAAGAAGACTTATTTATAAATAAATAAAGTTATTGTATTTATGTAATTGTTTTTCTTTCCGTCGATGCACACCAAAAAAGTCTTTGTGGTGTTGTTTTTTTATTAAATGGCATAATTTTACTATAAAGGTAAGACTTTTTTATGTATAAAAATTCAAAAAACGTTTTTCTCTTTATTAACATTGAAGAAGTTCCATCCCTTTTTTTCTTAAATTAAGCTGGAGCCGCATATTTTATAATCTAGAAAGAGTTTTCATAAAATCAATGACACTTAATATTGCTATTTTATAAAACTATGAAAAGTGATATGAAAAAACGCATTTAAAAGTGGTAATCAAAACATTAAATCGTATCTTCGAATGCATTTTTCGATAACTTTTTGGTATTATAGAATCATACCAAATCTTCTTTTGGTCAAAACTAATATAAATGGTGAATTCGAATTACATCTGAATATAAAGTGTTTTTTTAGACGTGGGTCACTTATTTCACTGAAAATATATTGAACATATTATTTTCACCATCTTACAAAAAAATACGATATACTACCTTAAAAAGCTCAAGGTTTCTCAAAATTTCAAAAATAAGTACTGCTGCACTTCACGAACATATCAATATTATGAAGAAAAAAAATATTGTTTAAGTTTAGAATTATAAATTATATTTTTATATGAATTATTAATTACTGTCATATTTTTGTGAGACCAAGTGTGATTTTATTATTATATAATTATTATAAAATTCTTGTAATCAGATTTAAATTTTATTTTATTTCTTTTTAGATTTTTTCTTCCCGTTTCATAGAAGAAAATATTGATTTATAGATTTAGAAATATATTTTCGATAATGTTCGCATACGTTTTCAATTAAATGTGCAGCTTTTTTGCAAATTATAAAAAATGTAAATTAAGATGGATTTTTTCTCAAATATTGTCAAAAAAAAAGATGAGAAAACCTTGATTATATTTTTCGTATTCTCTATTGTGGAATAAATTTTTAAATAACCGCATTGCTTTTGACAATGTTTTGATAAAAAAAATTATGAGATTACAATGATGAAATGACGCAATTATTAAAAGGTTATTTGCTCGAGTAAAAATAATTATTATGCTAAAGAAAAATAATAAATAATTAAAAAAACAGGAATTGCAGTTCCAATACCAATAAAATTACATTTTTAAAAATTGAAACAAACCAAAAAAAATCGACTGTTGTAGAAATATATAATGACGAAATATAAGAATGTGAACCTCAGGAATGTAGACAGAGAGAACAAAAAATGATATTTTTTCAAAAAATAAAACAAAATCAATTCTTCATTTTTCTGCTTTTAAAGTATTATAATAATTATTAATTAAGTGAGTAAACAATGAGTGATGATTGATTAGATTTGATTGTAATAAGGAATTTAATTACTGCAAAAACATTCAAACAATTATTTTCAATTAAAATAAATATGTTCAATTACATTTTGATTCTATTAGTTTCTATCTTAACAAAAAGCTTTTTATTTTGATCAGTCGTTTTTTTATTACAAAGCCCTTTAATTTTTCGAAAGGCATAAACAAATATATACAAAATTTTCATTTGATGAATTAATTTATTTTTTAATTTGAGTATTTTTTATTCTTAGCAATGGAAAAAGTGGCCATATGTGTTTTAGTATTTACTTATTCTTTTTTGATCGTTACCAATATTTAAATTTTGAAGGAAATAATAAAGAGCAAATGACTTGACGAGATTTTGAAATTAAACAAAAAATAATTCGTCAACTAAGTCATTAAAAAAATATTCTATATAATATATATTTCTAGCTAGGTAGGTAGTTTTTAATAAATTATTAACTAGCGGGCCTATAGTTATTCTATCACATTTATTATTATACAGTTTAGGAATAGATCTTTTTTTTGGTTCGGAAACTTTTTTGTAAGCTGTGTGTCAGTTTTCCCACTCTTTTTTCTTCATTAATCCTACCTGTATCATATAATATTGGAAGTTCGAAAAAAGCAATAATAATCAAGAAAAAAGAGTGAGCGCAACACCACAAAAATTTTTCGAACTTACGATAAAAATGAACATTTACCAGAGGTACATTTTTTTGAATTTGTAATAATTAATGATGTCGAATTGTGTATTTTTTGAATTTAGTGCTATGTTGTAATTTCAAAATTGTTATTTATATATTTTTTTTATAATGTAATACTATGTGTATTTTGAAAAACAAATTGATTAAATTAGAATAACAAATTTAGTCTATGTTTTTTTTACCACCTTTCAAATCTTTTACACTACGAAATTATTTGATTTATCGTTTGTTATTAAAGATAATGCCGTGATGCTTAAGAAACTCATCTTAAAATTCAATTTTCTCAAACGGTAAACAACTATAGCGGCAAATTATTTCATAAAAATTGACATTAAAAAAATATTAAAACTGGGGTTCAACTGAGAATTCAAAATGCCAATCATTGTGAAAAAATATAAGTTTCTATATGAAAAAAGAAAGTTGATTACAATTTTTTGAACACCCTGTATAGCGGTAGGGCGTCAAACATAGTAATTTTCAAATCTAATCCAACTGCAAGTATAAATACTAGCTGCTGCCCTCTGCTACGTCGACGTCAAAATACTGAGAAACCTCTAAAAATACCATATTTCAGTAATAATAAAGAACGTAATTCTTCAATAATGAAGGTCCGGAACAGTAAGCGTAGAATCAGAAGTTAAAAAAATATGTTTCCACAATATACTCCAAAAATAATATAAAACGACACAGGTTTTGCTAAAAAACTTGGGAATACCTATGTAAATATCAAACGATGTCAACTTTGTTGACGAAGCACATTTCAAGAAAACGCGTAGCCTCCTATATCTTTCTCTAACGTATCTTTTTACCAAAAATATCAGATAAGGTTTGATTTTATCATCACGACTGTCGAATATTTACAACGCTTTTTTTCAGATGGTTTGTAAACAGATGCAGTTCCAGCAGTTTTGTCCGGTATTTCGAGATAATAGGACGCGCTCACTAAATTCGAAAGTGACGGGATGTTCGTCTTTGTATTACAAGTGTGCTTTGAAGACTTTCCGCAGCCCTAGAATGGTATGCGGTAAGGTAAACAGTAGCAATTGAAGTCTGAACTGTTATTTCCAAAAAAATGTTGCATTAGTTATATAGATTCTTCCTTTTTTGACCGACGAATCCCGAACGGAGGAGGTATATAATTCGACTGTCTGCATTTTTTATTCGCGCTTTGTATATAGTAAACGAAATCTGATTTTGATTTTTGATTCATTTGAAAGAGATATGGTCCCATATTCATAAAAACGCAAATCCGAAATCTCCTTCCCTCCGTAAACTGCCCCCTTCTTAAAAATTGAAAATCTGAGGTGGTATAATTAAAGATAAGACAATATCCTGAAACGTTTTTTCCTTAGAGTTACGGTTTTCGATTTACAGCGGTGATAAAATGGTAACATCTAAAATACTTAAGCGTATTTCCGCAGTGATGTTTTGAGACCTCAATAATAACAACTACAAGCAAATAATATACGTGGGTAATAGGATAAAAGTATGAATTCATTGGTTTTACTGAACGTTCAACGATTTTCGTGACTAATGTTACACTCAAAAGTGTGAAATAAATATTTTTTACAAAAAATTGGACCGACGTTATTAGTTGGTGCACTGAAAAGTATAAAATAATATTAATTCTATTGGTGTACTGTACTTGTGAAGTTGGTGCCAAAAGTTATCAATCTAAGTGCAACTTCAACAATAACAGCACCAATAGAATTATTATTATTTTGTATTTTTCAGTGCACCATGTGCAAGTAATAACGTCAGTCCATTTTTTTGTAGAAAATATTTATGAAGTTTTGCAGTTAGATTGATAACTTTTGGCACCAACTTCACAAATAGAATTATTATATTATTTCGTATTTTTCAGTGCCTCAAGTAATAATGTCGGTCCAATTTTTTTTAAGAAATATTTATCAATTTCATTATGAATCTGAGTATTACCATTTATTCGAAAAAATCCAATAATCTAAATTCTGAGATACCTTATTTAGTAGGTATGCGGGTGGAACAACGTTAAACTTTTACTCGTTATTTTTCAATTTTCTCACGGAATAATATTGGTTATCTAAGGATTATTTGAACAGTAATAGAAAAAAATATTGCTTTGCAAAAAAATTGTGTTTTACAAAAGTATAAACCTAATTATACGGGGGACAATTTAAAGAAGAAAATTAATATTCTGTGAACTAATTTTAATAAAGAGTTCCAGAAGATAGGCCAAAAATTATCTAGTGATATTCCGGTGCCTGCATTATGATAATGAACTAGCTTCTTTTTATAAAAGATCAAGTGAAGATAGCAGATAATTTAGTAAATGTTCATAGGTAAAGCTGTTTTTACCACTACCAGCGTCTACTACTCTTCTTTTTTTCTTGGCTGCAGGCCAAAAAGCCCAAATCATTATTTGATAACGCCATTATAATGTATAGTTCATAATGAATAAACGATTCGACTCGCGAGAAATTCAATGAGCAACTGATGAAAAATAATTGACGTGTTCATTGGATCTCCATCAATCGCAACTGAAATCATAGAGTAATAAATAGAATAACTGAAATCATAATTTTATTGACAACTAGCTTTTGCCCGTGATACAGGGTGTCTAGATATTAGATACTCTTGAAATTAAAATAAACCGATTTAACCATTACCTACGGTAGGGTTTGATCGCTAAAAAAACTACATGGTTTTGGCCCAAGCTATGCTTAATAGATCTTTAGACACTTTGTATAATGGACTCGCCATTATCTTGATCGAGATCTTCATTTAATAAAACTCTTCCCTAAATTTTAGATATGGTAAATGAGCTAATAGTCGGCTTTTTTTGAAGTAATCTCACTTTAACTGACAATGACATGGGCATATGTAGACTGAGTGGACAAACCTTGGTTCGCATTTGTAGCTCGGATTAGGCTATCGCATAGTATAGAGAAAGACAACCGATTTTCGAATGTGAATTTTGACTTAATTTTTATTTCTAATTGGAACCGTTTTGCTTCTAGTCGGCCATACCTATACTAGTAGTCGGCCGCCCTAAAATTTGTCATATCTTATCAGGCCTGAACTAGGTATTTTGGAACCACATACAAAATGTAGGTAGTTTCATCGTAATTTCTAGTGAAATCACACATTGACTTTGCTGCCAAATACTTTAAGACCTTCGTTCATGTAATTTATTTACTTCGAAAGGGTTGAATGCTATTTTTGCGGTAAAAAATTTGTCACAAGAAAAATTGTAATTGTACGGTCCTGTAGGGCTGACCTGAGTATTATTGCATGTGATAGAAAAAGAATAAAATTGTCCCTCGTGAGCCTCGGCCGACTAGTAGTTACTATGAAAAATTGCGAAACTAGTGGCCTGCCACCTTGTTTTTTACACTAAATTTATAGAAAGGCTTTGTTTCCCATCGAATTAAGTTTATTTGACCAAACATCCATTATAAAAGTTCTCGATGTTGCACAGCAATTGGAAAGTTCACAGACTGCCATATTCTGCCCAAGATGGTTGGCACTGCTTGACGAACAACTTTTTGAACGTTTTTCAGTTAGATCTGACCAAAAGCGAAGTTGGGATCCTTACAGTTCATAAACTGGAGATTTTGAATACGCGCATAAGGAACTTGAAAAACGCTTGCGATTCAAAATATATATAATTAAAGGGGTTTTTGACAAACCACTAGATGGGGCTGGCTTATTTCACCTTACTAGGTACAAATAATTCAATTTTTTACTCCTTTGATATCTTTTGAGGAATGTGGGTAGTAAAGTAGAGAGAATAAAACGAAAAAATAAACTAGAAAAATTTGTATTTTTCCTAAGTATTTTTTATTCACGTCAAGCAAAATAAAAAACCATCGGAAACACACCACATTATATAAGATATACATATATATATTTTTATATAATACCAATTTTATTTGCCACATCCAATGCATCATAATCTCTCGCTAATCGGACGTAGGCCTTCTTTTTACCATCAGGCCTGATCAATGTGTTCACTTTGGCCACATTTATGTCGTACAATTTCTTAACTGCAGCTCGTATATGATGCTTGTTGGCTCTGGTGTGCACCAAAAATACCAAAGTATTGTTGTCTTCAATCTTCTTCATGGCCGCTTCAGTCGTCAATGGGAATTTGATGATGTTGAAGGCATCCATACGGGAACGGGTGGGGACACTCTTCCTTGGGTATTTGGGGTTCCTTGGTGGTCTCAAGGTAGTAGGTCGGTGAAAGTGCACCGAGGTACGAATTTTACGGGCATGTGTACCATTTGGGCCTTTGATGATCTGCATAAGAAGATTAGAAAATGTTAAAATTCATCCAAGAGAATAATAATTAATGTATAATAATAATAATTTTATTCAGATAAGTGTAATTGTGTTTATTTTCATTGAATTATATCAAAGAGATTCCCACACGATTAGTCATCATTAATTTTACCACTTTCTAGTGTATTTAGTGTTAGAAATTGCAATTCCCTCAATACATTTTATGATCAATGCAAAAACCTCATTATGTCTGAGTGATTATATTGAATTGGTTATGTGGCATATGAGAAACAGTAATTTCTAAGTTCGTTAATTTAAATTACAACCATTTAATGTTTTTTTTAGGAAAGGATGATGTATATTGCAATCAATTTGAATCATTCTATTACAATTTACAGTCAAAAACAAATGATACGTAATAACATAACCTTTATTCCTCACGCTATTTGAAACAAAAAATAACAATTGACTACACTCTACCACAGCTCACTTGTTGGCGATCAACACTTGCACTTACCTTCTTTTGGATTTTCAAGGCTTTAGCGACTGGGGCTGTAGCTGCAGCTGGTTTCTTGCCACCAACTCCTTTCTGTTGCTTAACAGGCACATTCTTCTTAACTTTAGCGAGCAATGGCTTCGGTGGGGCCTTGGCCTTGCCGGCAGCGGCTTTGCCTGCAGCTGGTTTCTTGGCAGCGGACTTGGCTGCAGTCTTGGGTGCTGCCTTAGCGGCGGCGCCTTTGGCTGCTGGTTTAGCTCCAGCCTTTGCTTTGGCAGCAGGTGCTGCCTTACCGGCGGCAGCCTTTGCGGCTGCTGGTTTGGCAGCTGGGGCCTTTGTTGATGAGGATGCAGCTGGTTTTTTGTCAGCTGCTTTGCCTACTTTAGCTGCTGCTTTCGGGGCAGGAGCTGGAGTCTTGGAACTGCTTGAGCCTGCAGCAGCAGCACCGCCAGCAGCTGGGGCTGAAGCTGGTTTCTTTTTCTCTTCCTTTTTGGCAGCTGCAAATACATATACGATATGTCAAATATAAGTGAATGACATGACATAACCTGTATTATATTGTTGAAAACAAATAATAACTGAATGATACTTTTATCAGATCTGTGTTAAATTGGATTTTCATCTTGCTCAAAGAGATTCCCACACAATTAAATCATCATAAAATACAACATACAGTACAGATTTAGTAACAATAAGATCATCACCGCATGGTGGATATAAACTTTGCTTTTTTCCACCTATAAAAACACTCTTACCCTATTACTTTAACAAAGTACCAGTGAAGGATTAATTATAATTGTTAAAAAGTCATAATATAATATAAAATAAAGTATTTACCGGGTTTTTCCGCTGATTTTGGCTTCGTAGGTGCCATTTCACTTCGAAGTACTTTATCAAAAGGAAGTTAACCTAAATCTGAAAATGGCAGCCTAACGGAAACGTAGCTAACTTCCTTGGTAACGCAAAGCGCCAAATTCAAACTTGAAGTTTCATGTCAAAGTTTGAATAATTGATAAATAATTACTTTTTCATACTTTTGAACATTTCAATTTCAGTTTTTTAATGCAGATTATATTATAAGATGTGAATTATATTGATAAAGTAAACCTAATACAAATTTTTCGTTGTTTTTCATACAAAATTTTACCTTATGATCAAAATCATGTTCTGATTATCAATACAAACAATACTTTTGAAACATTCTAACACTTTCTTGTTAGACATGTCGCCTCGTGGGAAAAGTATATCAAAAATTTTGAGGGAGGAAGCTCCTGAAGATAGGAGAATTGAGAATTTCCCTCTTCCATATAAAAACCGGTGTACGCCGTATAAAAAAACAGATTTTAGTAAATTGACTCGTGATAAATGTAGCTTGGAAGTGAACTACAATGAAGGCAATTGGTTGAAGATTTGCAAAGTGATCATAGTTGGAGACGTATCTACTGGTAAAACATCAATTGTGAATCGGTAATTGAGGATTTAGAAGTAATAATGTTAGTTATTAATAATCATGTTTGTTTGCAGTTTCTGTAGAAAGTTTTTTGAAACCAATTACAAATCCACAATTGGGGTTGATTTTGAAGTTGAAAGATTTGATATTTTAAATGTTGGCTTCAATTTGCAAATGTGAGTCATTGGATTATGATTGATTTTTGTTAGGGTGTTACTTAATTAAAATTTGATTATAGCTGGGATACGGCTGGCCAAGAAAGATTCAAAAGTATTGCTCAGTCTTATTACAGAGGTGCACATGGTAAGATATGATTTTCATTAGAAAAGCAGACTTTTAACGTTTTCATTTCAGTTATATTGATTGTTTTTGATCTAACTAATCAATACTCTCTATCAAACTGTAAGAAATGGTTGAATGAAGCATCTCCTGCTGCTGCTAGGGATGCATTCATTTTTTTAGTTGGTACAAAAAGCGATATTCTGGTATGTATTATATTACATTGCCAAATAATTACTTTTTGTCATATTGTTTACTATTGATATTTTAAGAGTGAGTCAGCATTTGAAATGATGGAATCCACAGCTGGGGCAACTGCAAGGCAGTTAAATGCTGAATATTGGGCAGTATCATCAAAGACTGGCAAAAATATAGGTGAATTATTCCACAGAATTGCAGCTCTCACATTTGATGACTATATTGTGAAGGCGCATGTGTCGAAAGATACTAATATCACTATAGGAAAAAGTATATTAGGTGTGCTATTTTTATTGAGAAAATATGTATCTGGGCCCTTTATATTTTAATTTTTTTTTCAGAACTTGGTTGCAGTAAGAAACAAAAATGTCGGCAAAATAATTGTATATCTTCAAATTGTAGGTGACAAGTTATATTATATATCTATGTTTAAAGGTTATTTTCTTGTGAGTTTTTTTTAATTCTTGGGATTCGGTAATAAATTATACAAACTATTTGTTCTTTATTTCTATTTATTTGATTTAAGCCTTTACTTTTCTAATGAAGCTGTATCAAGTTTTTGTTTATTCATAGGCTTCTTTTGGGGAATTGTCAAACAAATATCTTTCTAAGGGGAATAGAAATAGTTAAAAAAAACAAATATTATATAAAAATACTTTTTATTTCGAGTAAATAATACTTTACATCGTAACTTGTTTATATACATACATTTTTTTGAAACATAAACATAACAAGATTATACTAAGCAAAATAGATACAGAAAAAAGAGAGATTATTGAAGTTTATACATATAAACTTAGTATTGTTTATCATATACGAGTGTATACAGATCGAATCAGCTGACTAGGATCATATATGCGCTAAAAAATAATGATTTCAAAAGAGTTGAAACCTATTTACATGTTCCGGACATATCACGTGAACTATACTGGAGAGATTTCCGATAGTAAACTCGATTTTTTTTAGGTTATGATCCCAGTTGGCTAATTTTATCTCTATAGTATAATAAAAATAAATAAATATAATAAAGATAATTGGCGTGAGAAAATATTCCTTCACCAATAAATAAAAAACATAAAACGAGACTCTCAAGTTATAAAGTGAAAGAGATTCTGAATCTATGAGCGAAAAATGTATTAGAGAAAATAACATGGCTGCAAAATGTGGAATTTGTGCAAATTTACAATAATTTTTACTTAATACCCAAAATCCCGACTGAGATTCTGTGAATTTTAAATTGTTTTTTTCTAATTTTAAAGCACTTTTTATCCAATTACATTAATTATCTAAAGGCACAATAAAAAAATAAACGAAATCCAAAGCTTTACTTGATGCGACGAAAGTTTTCTGATAGGTGTTTATCTTAAAACATATATGCTTTGTCATCTATACTGCATTTCACAATGAGATTACAGTATGACTGGGTATAGGCATTGTACTTTAAATGTGATAACACAAAAATGTTGCCATCTCAAGCATCGATTTTTTTTATGTATGATGATGATGTATGTATGTGATGTGTTTCTCAAGTAAAGCAATAATTATTTTATAGTATTTTTGATTAGCAAACTCTAATCGCCTCAACTATATCAATATTTTTAAATAATTATTGAACTAAACTATTAGAAACATATACAGAGTGATTCAGGTTTTACAAGAATAACATCAGGCATCGATGGAACTAACCAAAATTATGTTACTTTATAAATCATATGCCGAATGGCGCCGAAGTTTGAATTATTTTTCATTTTACATGCTAAGGATTATGTAACCAATAAGTGTTCAAAATTTTAGATTAATTGCTATACAGGGTGTTGTTTTTCTGGAGGTCAACAGCACGGAACTTTGTAAAACTTTTTTTGTCGCACGCCACTGGACAAATTATTATTTTTTTCTGAAATGCTCCGTCATTTTACTATTTTTTCTTATTCGTGGTCTTTTTTATACGTCTTCTAGTTTTCGAGATATTCCACAAAATTCCGGATATTGCTCAGCTGCGTATCATAGCTTATTTTGACGTAAGACAGTTTACGCTTTTGCGAGTAAGAAAAATAATACAAACTTCGGCGCCATTTTACTCCAAAACGGAAGCTTTTTTTGGAATATGGTTTATAATATAAACCATTATTATTTTGGTTAGTTCCATTGATCCCTGATGTTATTATAGTAAAACCTGAATAACCATGTATAATAAATTTCGACAAGGCTACATATAGTATTATTACGTACAATTATTTTATGGTTAAAAGAAAATAAGCAAACATACAGATGAATTACTGTATGTATACCTCCTTCGTTTTCCGAAATCGGGCAAAAAATATAATACAACAAACCCTTGTTTTTTTTTCAGCAAGATATTTGGACTAAATAATTATCTCATATGGCTTTGATCTTACTATATATCTATATTTATAAAAATAAAATGGAATTCTATCTTTGGCACATATTTATAATAATATATTAAATATGTATATTACATCGATGAGAAAATGTGTGGAACCATTAGATTTACGGCCGTAAGTTAGTTATACTACAAAAAAATTTGTAGAACCAAGTTCAGTGACGTACTCGGATTTTCAGCATCCACGCCAATTTTCGAGATATGACATCAGTGTTTTTTTTCTTCAAATGGATCACCCTATATATACATAGTCACTTTCTGAACAATATAAATGATATAGGGTTTGGTGGATGTCTTGAGTTGTGTGTTTTTGTATTGAAGTAATTAATTTTGTTTTTTATAAACTAATAAATATTTACAAGGTATAGTTTAACAAAAAAAAACAAGATGGTTCCACACTATTGCCATCTTTGTATGTATATTACTATTACAAATCTAAATAATAATGTTTTGCTTTACTACCTATTTGATTGACGACGAAAACAAGAATTAAATATTAGCATATTTTCAAAAAGCATCAAGTATCTAATATAGTCGATGCTGCTAATTCAACATTCCAATTGGTACGTTGTAACGCAAATTCGCATTTGCTTCTGTCAGCTAAACCCAATCTGGAATTGAAAGAAATTGCCTGTATTTTTTTCTGCCCCCTCCCCCCTCACCTTTCCATAGTAATAATCCTAAAGATATACAAGCAGAAAAAAGCAAATCAGTTAGCACGTTAGCACAAACATATTACAATATTCTTTAGGCAACACACAGTCAAGGGAAATAAATATTCAAACATGCCAGCCAAAAAGTTTGAGAAAGATCGAGTTTATCATAAAATAAGACATACATATTTAAGCTTGTTATTTACTAATTATTGCCGACGATTCTTTATTTTTCCAGAGACACAGTAAAATCAAATACTTGTTCCTACTAGCTTGATTGCTTAGAATTATAAGAGACCTTCACTGGTTGTATGATAATTTGGCTTTCAAAAAATACAATAAGTTTATTTCCCTTGACATAAGCCAAACAAAAAAGCAAGCAAATAACAAAACCAAACAGAAAGCACCACCAAAAAAATGCCAAGACGAAATCACACCAGATAAAAACATGTTGTTTTTTTACCTGTACAATTTTTCAATTTTTAACGTTTTCACAGTCAGCGCTACATCCCAACCGCAAGATTGTAATGTTGAAAGGCAATCTTCGACGCTTGCATCATGGATGCATTCTCTTACCTGACTTATTTTATTGCTACGATATTCGGGTGTCATCAGTCTTTCAGCATCTGCACTCAACTGTAATAATAATTGCAAATGGAAATTATAGGCATACCGAAATTCATTTAATTGTAGTAGTGTGCTTTCAGAAATGACCATAACCCACGTTGTGACCACTTCTTGAATTTGCCCCATTGAAGTGTTCGGACTATGATAATGAAAATATCAAAATAATGAATTGAAATGAAATGATTAGTCACTCACATTATTGTCACTTGGGTTACGATCATTTACTAAAGCACTGATTACTTAAATAATTACATACCTGTCCCTGTTGTATTTTCCTTTGAATCTGTTGCATACTTAAAGGCTGCATTGATGCACCTCCACAACCTGGTGTTGTTGGAGCTGGTCTGTGAGGTCTCAGAATCTCTTCAGGAACCTATTATCAAAATAAAAGTTTGCGAATTGTTATTGTAAAATTTTGTTTAACAGTTGAAATTTGAATGTGTTTATGAAAATAAAAATGCGCAAGTTGCTGCTTGTTTTTGACATCATTATTGACATATGTCACATCAAAGAACTTGATCATAGAATTGTCACAGAGTATATTACTTTGTATTGTTTTTTGTTTTATGAAATTTGTAATTTTAACAAAAAACAATAATTTTTTCGATAGATATGTTGACGACTTGATGTTGATATATCTTAAATGTCTTTTTTAGTTTGTATCAATGGCGATATATAGTGATGTATGTGATTCAGTATTAATTTATAGTGAATGCATACGAACACAGTTACAGATATTTTCAAATTCTCTTCAAAGTGTTGTGTTTGTGTTTAAACAAGTACACACTTCTTGAAATCACAGAGTTGAAACGCATGTGTAACTAGTAATGTATTTGATTAGGAGCATCTATTATTACTTTAAGCAGTAAGTGTTCAAGATCTTTACTCTTTACTTTATGGGTATTCAAACTGTACGAGGCTTCTTGAGATACTTTTTTATTATTCTTGAATTCGAAATTTTCAATAGTGTAAGTCAATCACCCTGAGTATATTATACAGTATCTCACCTGACAATATAAATTATCTGGTATCTCCTGATATTCCACTGTACTGTAATGCTGTTGATCCATTGGTGTAGCATTTCCATAACCATAAATTGTCGCCGTTGATTGTTTGGAGTAAATACCGTTTAGCTGCGATGTTGTATTATATAAATGTTGTTGTTGATAGTGAGTATTATCATAGAGATTCATAGATGATGATGATGAGTTTGAAGCTGCAGATGCATTGCAATAATTGTTGCCACCAGCATCACAGACACTGTACATGCTGGTCGAACAACTGGATGTTGTACCATATACGGGATCGTAGCGTCGATTACTTTTAAATGTACCAAATTCCGTGGTTGTGGTTGAATAGATTTCATTTCGTATTGGACGCCATTCACTTGACGAGGAGTTGGTGATGTTTGTTGTCGAAGTCTCGACGACTTGAGGTATTTTTTTGTTATTGTTCTGTTTTAGATTATTGCTTTCACACCACATTTTTTGGATGACACTTGAAGTGCTCGCTGATGATGATGATGATGACGAGGGCGGTAATAATGTATTAGATGTTGTAAGGTCGTTATTCTTTGTTGTAAGTGTTGGCGTACATTTCGAATAGACCATATCACCAAAGTTTGGGTAAATATCTGAATTGAAAAAAATATATTAGGTATTTTTATAACCAGTTTTTATAATTACTTTCTTTTCCCAAATTCCAGCAAAAAAATGTTTTGCACCACTCTCTCCTCAAAAATGTTTATTGATTTTACTCTTCTCTACCCCAAACAGATACTATTGCACAGAGAAGGCAAATCTCCTCTTCATTTGGTGTCATTAGATTTATTCTTTAGTAACTCAAGTGAATTATTTCAAAAAAATGTCATCACCACTGTTGCCAAGTTGATCCAAAGAGTATAGGGTAGACCAGAAATAAAAAAATTGCTATTGGCAAATAATCGGTATTAAGTAGTACTGAAGTGAGAGACTATATTGATAGTTTATCAGACATTTTATGACTGCTATTAAAAGATCCAAAGCTCAACTATTAAGAACATTTATGCGTTAAATTTGTAACATATTTTCGGGGAATTACTTGAAACCTTAATTGTAAGTAGTGAAATAGGCCATGAAACTTGGATCTGTTTATTTTAAGGCATTATCAAGGCATTGCAGATATTTATGGCGCCATTTTTTAACAGCTGATTTTAATTCAAAAAGTCAAGATTGCTCGACCATACAGTATAATTTTTTTTGTATTTTCGTTATATTTTCGAATTATTAAAATGTAAAGCAATTTTAAAGACAGTGTATTAAAATAAACCCTCGTATCAAAAGGATCGTTTGAGAATAGAAATCAACGTATGAAAGGAGAGATAAGCCGCCCCTAAACGTTCAATAAATATTGTCAAGTATTTTTTAATCAATAAAATTGAAATTGAAGTAATTCTACACTTTCTCCTTGATGATTCCATTTTGCCCCACTCTATCCCACTACGGAATTATATTGCCCCACTCTCCCCCAAATATTGCTTTCTCCAAAATTACTCACCATTTTGTACTTTTTGCAAAGTTTTCGTCGGCGATAATGCCGAAGAAGAAACAACTTCATTAGTCTTCTTCACTGGTTTGATTTGTTGAGGCGGTGGCGCCAAAACTGGTATTTTAACATCATTGCTGGTGCTACTGTTGCTCTTCATGGTCGTGGTCGTTTCCTGTCCTCCAAGTAGATACTTTTCCAATTCAGCCAGGAATCTTCCTTCGACTTCAAGTGACGACGACGACGAAGATGGCTTTTTACTCGATGGGGAATCGTTTAATTTGATCAAAGAGATGCCATTTCGAATATCATCATCATTATCTTTTGTAGCTGCTTTATTTGAGGTATTAGTTACTTCTGCTGCAGATGAATTCTTCTTGTTTGTAGGCGGAGTACTAGTTTTTGCAATGGGGCTTTTGATATAGTTCATGCCACGATTACATATGTCGCTTTGGACGTGGTAGCTGCGATTTTTCGTCGGAGTTTGCTCTGTCGTTTTCATATAGCTGCTTGTTTGTGGAAATCTCATATCATCAGCACAAATATTTGAAGTATCAAATGGATCATCATTTTCCAGCAGTGCAAACGCTGAGGAATTGTAATAAGATGGCGGAGATTGATACGGCGGTGGACCTGTAGATGGCGCTGGTACTTTTTGTTCGCCACCTTCAGTACAAAACTCATCAGTGTCCGTTTCTGGTACATCGATGGGCTCATCAATTAATGATACAGATCTCGTGGTTGATTCAGCTGTTTTGTTGTCTTTTTTTCGCAATACTGGCACATCATTTTCCGGTGGGGATATGTCGACTAAAACACCTTCTTTCGATGAAGAAGCTGCTTTGGTTGACGTGTCAAGGGATTTGGGTTGTGGTGGTCTTTGAGGTTTGCCTTTAAAGCTGTCTTGGTTTTTGAGTTTTTTGTAATTGAATTGTTTTTCTAGTGGTCTTCGTACTGTTGAGTCATGTTTAACTGAAAGTGGAATAGGCTCATGAATACCATTAAAAGTTAGGTTATGATTTGAAACAATTGAAAGTATTTAATCAAGTGATTATTTTAAATTCATTATTGATAATTATTTATCATCTCACCACTTTTTGGTGAAGTCTTTCTGCGATCACACAATTTTGGTGATTGTTGCTGCTGGTTATGTCGTTGCAGGCCAATCAGGTCCGGTGGATCCATGGGATTTTTCAAATACATTTCATCAATGTACGATGGACTGCCCCATGACTCACCGAATGCCGAACCATGACCGGTATGAATGAATGAATTTTGCAGCGGTTTACTGTAAATAAATGTAAATCTATAATATAAAAATGAATCGCTGAATGTGTTGCTAATAGCAAATCTCGAGAGCAGCTGAACCGATTTCGCTAATGCTTTTTTTGTTGTGTTCATTATTATCAGAAGAAGGTTCTTATGAACGAAAAAATGAAGAAAGTTGAGCGGAACATTAGAAAATTTAAGAACATTTATGAAAACTTAAAGACAATATTAATTTTACATACAGTACATACAGTTGTTTGACAACTGTCAGTTGTTTGAAATAACTGTCAGCAATTGACAGAACGCGCGCTGCAAATATCGTTTAACAAATAGATGGATCGGTTGATAAATAATAGTTTCATTTCAATTTATTATACAGTGAGTTTTTGAGAAGAGTTTATTCATCTCGGTAAGTTAAAATCAATCACACCTGATACTGAAAGAATTAAGCCCCTGGATTGTGTTGAGGGAGCGGTAAAGTCTGCATTCATTGGTTTACGGAAATGGAATAGATTCTATACATTTTTAACTCATATACAGGAATACAATAATTGTTTTCAAATGAACTCATTTGGCGCAAAAAATAGTTATTCAAGACATTTTTATGCTAACTTTCAAGGTATCTATATTGTAAAACAATACTCTTTTACCACCACGTGCCTGAATACGTTGGTAATTTTCAATTGAAATCATATATCAATTAAGGTAGCGTACAGTAGGTTTGTAGCTAGGTGAATATCCAAAAGCAGCCAGTCAAAAGTTGATGGGGGAATGGCAGTGCTGACAAAGTATCTTGATAGTCAAATGGAGGTACAATTTTTGCAAATTTATTTCGTGGGCGATTCAGCAAAACAAGTCGATCAGCCTTATGCACACAATAGTGTGGAGGAACTTCAAATGTTTTTCCATCAGACAACGAATTCGTTGTATTATTCAAGACTGCATTAAACTGCATGCCATCTGATTACCACAAAATTGTCAGCAAAGCCGATAAGACGCCTGCAGGACAACATGCAAGACGCTATAATACGGCAACAATTGATGAAGTAGCTATTGTTGTCATGGGTGAAAATTTAGAAAACCAAGATATTGTTTTTGCTTTAAGACAGGACAACTAGTTAATAATATTTTTATGGTGACTTTTGATAGGATATAATAATCGTACCTGATATCTTCGGATTGCTTTGGTCGCATTGGATCTACTAGGCAGCGTGGGAATATGCCGATTTCAAAGGTTCTTTGATGTTGTCCTTTCCACCAGTACAGATCCGCACTGCCGTCGATAATGGCGATTTCATCGCCTTCGTTGATTTTCATTTTGCCGTCTTCATCTTGTTTGCCTGAAACAACATAAAATAGTCAATCCTAGGGATTTTTTCAGGTCCCTTGAAAAATAGTGTACTATAATATTAATTTGTTGTTTGAAGTTTTGTTAGTAGGCGAAGCCTAGTGAAAAATAAAAATAAAAAAAAACAAACAACTAAACTCACCAATAGATTTCATGACTGGAGTGACATTCCTCCTGAAAAACTCCTTAAGTGACGCAAACGTCGGACGATCTTGCGGCTGTTTCGACCAACACTGCAACAGAGTGGAATAAATGGCCGGTGGACATGCTTCGGGCTGTGCCAAACGTTCCCCCTCTTTTTCAATCTTTCGCAAAATCTCCGAACCAATCAAACCCATCCAGGGATCTTCACCAAAAGTGAACATCTCCCACACCGTAACCCCAAACATCCAAGTATCGGAAGCATGACTAAATTGTCGTGAACGCAACGATTCAGGTGCACACCATGGAAACGGGACTTTTTTGTGTTCTGTCATTACGTAGCAGTCTTCTTGCTGGGGCAGTGCTCTCATCAGTCCGAAATCTCCAATTTTAACCTGAAAAAATGGTTGAAATTATTCATAGTATATGTTAACACACATATTATTCACATTACCCATAATCTCGGCTATTATTCATATTATCCGATATTAGGTGAATTTGATTAATACCATATATATGTACATACCTTGTCGACAGCTGCCAGAAGGACATTTCGGCAGGCTAAATCTCGATGCAAGAAACGTTTACTTTCCAAATAGGCCATCCCAGTGGCGACTTGTATGGCATATTCGCACAGAATTTGTACAGGTGTGTGTTGGCATTGTTTACATAAAAAATCCAGCAAGGAACCCAGTGGTGCCAATTCCGTTACCATCATCATAGGTTGTGAAAGAACAACACCATAGAGCCTATAGTGGAGTTGGGGGGTTCGTGAGGAATTAAAATGTGTTTTTTTGTTATTCATTAGTGATATTTACCTTATTAGATTTGGATGACTAAGTATATGCATAGCTTGGACTTCTTTGATAAAATCTTCAAATACTCCAGGTTGTGTTAGAGCATCTGCTTTTAATACTTTTACAGCTACCGGTATAGATTTGCCGTTTGGGCTGGCCCATTCACCTAGTATAGCATAGTAAATACATTTTTAATACACATTTTTTGCGATTGTTCGCAAAAATTGTGAAAAAATAACAACTGAGGCTGCAGCCATATACATATATAGAACTTGGAATGGCAAATGTCTTTATACGATAATTTTATGGCAAAATTTTTCAAAAAGCTAATTTAAAATTATTCTATGCCACTGGATTTCACCCAAAGAATTATTTTTACGATAATTTCAAAAATAAATTAAATAAAAGCATGTCTCGGATACTTAAAAAAATATTTTAGGTTATAACTCAGAAACAAAAGACGGTAAATTTTAGTTTTGTTTGAGCTCTTGAAAACGTTACGCCACTGTTTTTCTTCAACATTTCTATTAGTTATTATATAAAAGCATAGAATTTTGTCGATCCTGTTAGATAGTTATTTCTATTATTAATTCAAATTACCAAATAATTTAATGTTTCACCGTTTCAAAAACGTGGTATATTTTAAACAAAATATTGACATAATTATTTTTCTATTTCAACATGAAAGTATAAAAATATTTCCTTATAATGAGCCGTAACGTTCTGAGTTGAAACATTATATGTACTTAAACCTTAAAAATTCCATGCCGTAAATAACGAAAAAATACACACGATTATTTGAAACATTCTCAGAACTTTTACCAATAAAATCTAATCACTTGGGAGTTCGTGACTGGATTACACATTAATTATTTACGCTGGAAAGTACGTAGTCGTTATGGTTAGGTATAAATAAATAATTAATATATTTTTTTATGACTAACAAAATTTAAAATTGTAAAACAACAACCGTCTGCTCATAAATCTGTTATTTATATAAAGTAACTATTTTGGAAATGCATAAAAACAAACCTCTTCGTACAACTCCAAAACTTCCATCGCCAAGTTTCACAGATAATGTTAAATTACTTTCAGGTATAAGACACGACGTAAAATCACTAAATGATAAATTATTATCATCATTTTGACGTTTATTTGTATTATTTCCCTTATTAGCTACAACTGGAATGAATTTATTAATGAGGTTTCGTTTCTTTTGTTGAGCTCGTTTCTTTTTGACTGTTTCCAATAATCTTCGAGCTCCTAAAACAAACAAAAAAATGCATACATTAATGAATTTGCATGTTTGTTTTTATATAATAAATTTCTACCTGGCCTGCTAATACCAATAGTTTCCAAATCTTCGGGTTTCACAAAATCAAAATGCTCCAACCTGGTCAGCTGCAGATCATCTCGCAAAGGTACAAGAAATTGAGACAGCTGTACTTCGGCCAACACCTGTCCTAACATCTCCAACCCTTCTTCGGACATTATTATTTTTGCACTGAAAAATCGTCGATGTAATTAAATTGCAGTATCTGATGGAATCATCATAAAAAAAAAATGGGAACAGTTCACACAATGTAAATAAACACTAGACGGCAAATTACATCATACTTGTAATTATTCCAGTGAAAGTGTATTTGGTGTAATTATACGCCGATTGTTGCCGTATTTATCCCATTCGTTATTCGTTTCATACAAACATGCAGTATTATTCGTTGTTGCATTGCCTAATTACAACTAACCAACCCATTTCCTTTTCATTCAAGGGTATACCTATACATACAGCAGGATAACTTAAAAGAAACAGGAAATATCAAGTGTTCTTTAGACTTCAGTTACGCCTCTGTCCATTTCAAATAATTCAATTTTTATTATATCATTTAAGCATACCTTGTTTATTTGGTCACATTAGTCTATTCAGCATCCATTGGGATAATTATGTTGTTGCAAAGATGTTTGTTAACTTTTGTTTAACACTAATAAACAAATAAAAACACCACAAGGACACTTATTAAAGTAACAAGTAACTAAACTAAAACACATGTCAAGATTGTCAAGCCAGTGAAGTTCGGTAGTTCGGTTATTTAGCTTTGCTTTGGTTGGATTAGATATAGGGATAATCTCGAATTCGGTTATAAACCTAGTTAAATGTTGGCAGCGTTGAGAACTTTGACATTGGGAAAAGTAATTTCTTCATTGAAAAAATGTTACTATGGCTATTAGTAACTAGATGGCGCAAGTAGTATTGAAAATTGAAATGATATTATTTATTCTCTTGATAAGTTTATTAATTTAAATTTATCTTCATTATAAATTCTTTAGGAACTCCATTAGAATAAGAACACAGAACGCTGGACATATAGAAAATATCTAATAAACAATAAATTCTTATTGCGGCTAGAATGTATCAAAGGGGTTTATTTATTCATGTAGGTACTGATAAGATTATTCTGGCAGGTGTTTCTTGCTTTCAACAACTGACAGATGTTCGGCGGCAGATGTTTTTCCTTTCTATTGATGTCTTATGCTTATGTCTATTTTAAGATTCTCGACCACGTGTCCCTGGTCTCTACACAAATTCGATTCCTCAATTTTGTAAGCACAATAAACTGCTGTTATTTGGGATATATTCAATTTCGAGTTATTGAACACACTTCTGTCACGAAGGACCGTGAAGATGCATTGGATAAATCATTCAAGGGTTCGTTTCTAGCCCTTAACAATCTAAACAGGAAGTTTGTTTCTTATTCTGACTATATTTCCTTTCAAGTGGATTTCTTATCAGGTGTTCCATTCAAAAAAGTAACAGGTATTTAATGATATTTGATTTGAAATACTCTGATGTTTTGCTTCTTTTTTGACCGACTTCGGAAAAAGGAGAAGGTATACAATTCGGTGGTAAGATTGCATTTTTTTATGGCTGTTCGCGCGTTTTGCATAGTAAACGTACTCCGATTTAGACGATTTTGGTTTCATTCGAAAGAGGAGAGTTGAGAAATGGTCCCATATAGAGGAAAATCAAATCCAAAATCTTCCTCCTCCAAAAACCGTCCCCGAAGGGGGTGGAGGGAGCAATTTTTCTCGAATATTGAAAATCCCAGCGAAAATTCTATATCCGGAAATGTTTAAATTGGACATTTTTAAAAATAATCATACGTTTCCGCGCTACAGTCTGAAATATGTGTTTCAGCTGTGGAAGGGCAAATTTTTCTGAAAATCGAAAATTCGAGATTTGAAAATTAGAAAGGGGACCATATCCGGAAACATTTAAATTGAAAATTTTTTCAAAAGAGTTACGGTTTCCTAGGTGCGCAATGGTAAAGTTGAAATATGTGATATGCGGATTTTCGCTAGTACAAGCTAAACCTACCTCTAACTTTTTGGGTATTAGTGAACGTTCAACAATTTTCATGACTAAAATTACACTCAAAAATGTGAAATAAATATTTTTTACAAAAAATTGGACCGACTTTATCAGTTGTTGCACTGAAAAATACAAAATAATATTAATTCTATTGGTGCTGGTTCTTTTCGAGTTGGTGCCTACAAAAACAAACTACAACGGCACAACTTCAAAATTACCAGCACCAATAGAATTAATATTATTTTGTGTTTTTCAGTGCAACAACTGATAAAGTCGGTCCAATTTAAAAAAAAATATTTATTTAGATTACCCAAGAATATTGTGAGCTGCTGATGCAATATGGTTTCGTGTCCTACATCAATGGTACTACTAGACCACCTAACAGAAATGATCAACAGACGGGATCGTGTATGGACCATATATTTTTGAAATCAGATCAATCAGAAGTTGTTTCATTTGTATTAGAAGATCCTATCACTGATCATTTCCCTATTCTAGTGAACATTAATAGACATTTCAAATGCAAGAAAGAAGAGAGGAAGTATAAGTTAATTAATTACAAGAAATTAAGTAGGCTGAGTAAAAATGTTGTATATATAGAGAACGTAATGATCAATAATGTAAATGAGATGACTGATCAATTAGTTGATAAAATTAAGTCACTTATTAAGATTTCGACATCAAAAAAGCGCATGAAAAGTAGATCTTGACTGGATAACATCGGAATTAATAATTGCTTGTAATAAAAAAAAGAAACTGAGTAGTTTAAAAAAGAGATTCCCAAATAGGTTGGATATTAAAGAAGAATATAATGCTTTTGTAAAATCTCTTAATAAAAAATTAAAAATAGCAAAGTGTAAATATGATAAAACTAATTTCAAAAAATTCTGTAATGATGCAAAGAGTATGTGGAATTTTGTAAATAGTAAATTAAATGCAAAAATTAAAAAAGATAGGGTAAATATAAATGAAATATTTGACACTAACAAAGAAGTATTAAAGGACGGATTTGAGATAGGTCAGGAGTTCAATAATTATTTTACCACGATCGCTAAGTGTCTTTCGGATAAAATAGTGTCTGATTCTATGTATGTTCCACTTAGAGTTTGGAATAATAAGTCATTGTATTTAGAGGAGACAAACGCAGGGGAAATAGTAGATATTATTATGTCAATGAAAAATAAGAAGGTAGGTGGGATTGATGGAATTACCATCGCTGTTTTGGATATAGCTGAACCCTTGGCAAAAATAATTAATAAATGTATGCTATCTGGTATTTGGCCTAATCATTTTAAGAGAGCAGAGGTTGTACCAATATATAAAGCTGGTGATCATAAATCAACAAGTAATTATAGACCAATATCATTATTATCAAATTTGGCTAAAATATCTGAAAAAGTGATACACAAAAGACTTAATGATTTTCTAGAGGGAGAGGGAATGATAAATGGGAGACAATTCGGATTCAGAAAGAATAAATCGACTAATGATGCCTTAAATTATGTCAATAACTTCATATGTAACCAACTTGACAATAGCAGATCGGTAATAGCAATATTTCTCGATCTAGCGAAGGCTTTTGATACGGTAGTACATGAACTTCTATTGATTATATTGAATGATATAGGTATAAGAGGGATTGTTAATGATTTGATGCGTAACTATCTATCAAATAGATTTCAGTGTGTTCTCATTAATGGTGTTAAAAGTTCTTACAGCTTAGTTACTTGTGGAGTCCCTCAAGGTTCAATTTTGGGTCCATTATTATTTAATGCCTATATTAATGGGTTATTGAATCTTAATTTACCGGGTGTTATTGTATCTTTTGCGGATGACACAGTCATTATTTGTAGTGGTGAGAGTTGGGATGAAGTTACAGCCAATGCCAAACATTCTTTAAAAATTATAAGGAAATGGTTTAATTATCACAAAGTGTCTTTAAATATGTCAAAATCCAGTGTTTTATATGTGTCTCTATATGCGGATAAGCTCCCTGTTACAGACGGACTCACAATACATGATGATGTTTGTTATAATATCTTAAACTGTGGATGTGATAAAATAAAAAGGGTAAATGAAGTTAAATACCTTGGTGTTATACTAGATGAAAATTGGAATTGGAAGAAAAATATTTTTAGTATTGTTAAAAAAGTAAGATACCTTCTTTTTGTTTTCTATAAAATGAGATATATTCTTGAAAAAAATGATTTATTAAAATTATACCATGCTTTGTTCTGTAGCGTCCTATTTTATGGAATTATTTGTTGGGGTTCAGCTTATTCAAATACATTAGGGCCGATAGTAAGAATACAAAAGCGTGCTATCAAAATTTTAACTTTTGGTAAACAACACAACCTTTTTAGTGAGACACGATTGCTGAACATCAATCAAAAATATATTTTGGAAGCACTAATAAATAATTATTGTAATCTACGGGAAGAGTATACTATTGCTGAAGCATGTTTATTTTCTAGACACAAATCGCTTACAGTAAGTAAAACTAAATTAAATATTGGTCAAAAAACTAGTTTATATCGATCCAAACTTGTCTACAATAGATTAGATAACAATCTAAAAAAATTAAACTTCTCTAGAGGGCGTATAAAATTTCATATTAAGAGTTGGATTTTAAATAATTTGAAGTTATAATATACATAGATATTGTTATATTACTTAAAAAATCTGTTTTAATATTTAATACTTCCTATATCATGTGTCTTTCTTTACATTTGTAGTTGTATTTATAGTTTTGTTGCATTTTATTATTTGTTTATTTATTATATATTAATATGTATATTTAGATTATGTTAAGCTTGTAGATTTTAATACATTATTAAGTTCAGGTCTACACACAGATGCTATTTGCATCTCGGTAGGGGATTGTTGGACTTTATTAAGTCAGACAATCTATTAGCATACTATTTTTTAATCAAGATTTGTATGTTAACCTGAATAAAGATTATTATTATTATTATTATTATCTAATGCACAATATTTGTGAAAATGGTACAGGGTTAATGTTAAAGGTTACACTGATGATTTGATATGTAAAGTTTTTAAAAGCCTTATAGTAGTGAATGAAAAATTAGATAGATCATACTTATTAAGTATATGAAACGAATATCTTATCAAATGAAAATATTTTTATTCACATATTTTCATTATGGAATCTGTCAAGTTGAGATCTCAAATAGATACATTCTATAATTAATACCTATATATATATACCTATCTCTACTTTGAGAGACATTTCTCGTATAATTAATTACAAAATCAATAAGATGATGTTACACAGCAATATCACATAAATTACACACAACATTCTGGAACTACATCATTATACCTAAATAATTTATCAAGTTCAAATTTAGAACACGCATAAGCACTCTATCAAAATTGAAACAGACTAAAATATATGTCGCGGTTGAAATTCACATGTAATCATTATAAAATAATGTTGTCTCATGGGATTTATTGTTCTATTTTCATTATCAGTTGGCTCTTATTAAATGTGTAAGATATATCTACATTATTATGTTGGTCTGAATTCATAGGTATTATGCGAATTGATTTAGTTTATTATTCTATTTAGGCTGATATTCTTGAACCAGTTGTTCATACTATGGTTTGGATGATTCTTGGCATTGATGTTCTATGATTACAAAACTATCTTAGAACAATATTTTTTCAAATCTCGAATTTTCGATTTTCGGAAAAATTTGCCCCTTCCACATAGCTGGAACACATATTTCAGACTGTAGCGCGGAAACGTATGATTATTTTTTAAAATGTTCAATTTAAACATTTCCGGATATGGAATTTTCATTATCTCTGTCGTCTCGGATTTTCAATTTTCGAGAAAAATTGCCCCCTCCACCCCCTTTGGAGGCGGCTTTTGGAAGGAAGGAGATTTTGGATTTGATTTTTCTCAATATGGGACCATTTCCCAACTCTCCTCTTTCGAATGAAACAAAAATCGTAGGTTTATATTGTTCTATGGTTGTTTGGATAATGGTTCTTGACATGTATGACATATCTAACACTAAGAAAGCGTATGGGCAAAGTGGTGTTTTCACCATTTTCCTCGCAATTTTTACTATTTTTCTCTCCATAAGAACCTTCCTTATGCCTTAACAAAAATATTAAAACAAAAATTATACGAATTAGTCGAGCCATTCTCGAGTTTTGGCGATTCATTTTTATTTATATAGATAGATAGATTGCTTGAATATTACTCTTATACAGTTTAGAATCTCAGAGATAATTTTTAAATCAATGTTTTCTTGCAAAAATCCGTACTTGCACAAATTTATGATATGAAGAAGTCAGAAGAAGACCCCATTTTCTGGTGACAAACATTGGTGGTGACATCGTTCGAATTTTGTGATTTTGTGACTAAATTTGTGATAAAAATTCAATATTTTCAGTGAATTAATATGGTTGGATGTTCTGCTTACTAGAAAGTAGCCAGGAATTACATTTCACAGGTAAAAATCAATGTATAGTTAGTTTTCTTGGTTACAAAATTCACATTTATTCCGTTATTAAAGGTGAGTTTATACAGTAAATAAAATAAAATAAAAAACAAATTAAGATAAAATAAGAAAGTTGAACATGCTCATTTCCATGGGAGCGTTTATACACGAAATAAGCTAAATTAAGAAATAAGAATAAGAACTAAAGATGGCCAACTTTCATCTTTATTTCTTATTTTATTTTATTTTGTTTGGAAACTGATAATGCGCATGATCAACCACCAGAGAACACTCAACTTGCATACAACACAAAAGTTTTTGTCAAAAAAGCTGTGATTTGATTGGTTCATTCTTATTTCTTATTTTATTTTCGTCATCTGTATAAACCAATCTTTTTTGAGATTATTCTTATTTCAATTTTAATTTGTTTCTTATTTTATTTTATTTACTGTATAAACTCACATTAACATACTATTTTGTAAAATAACCATACTTATAGTCAGGCCATACCTAAAACATCCCAGTCCTATTCATTTGAAGTTGTATTGTTAGTTCATTATTTTATAATAGTAGTTAGAAATCATAACTTAAAATAATCATTCATGGTTTCTCCAGTGGCGTTGCAATAAAATTATATATCAATATAATAACTTTTCTGACAGTTTTCAGGGTTTAAGAAATGTAACTGTAATGTAAACATGTAAAATATTTGTTGTTTCAGATTCAATCAGATGTAATGGATCCTGTAAGGAATCATTTAACAAAACTCATATTATTTAAGGGCCAATAATGTAAATTAAATTATGAGTAAGATTAATGAATTGGAGAATAATTGAACTTGCTGAAAGTTATTTTCTGTTGATATTTACTATTTCATATTGTTATTTAATATTTTATACTATTTTCATTTTCTGTTTTTTTATTATTATGAAAGAACCGGGTATTATGGACGTTACCTTAAGGTCTTTTGTACCATCCCGTGATGTACTATTGTACTGTTTTACAAGATTTGAACTGTATATTCTACTTTTGGATTGTATCACAATTTTTACAATCACCTTAGCTACTAGAAATAACGTAATAATTGGAGAGTTACAAATATGAATGTACCTAGTTGTTTTTGTCTATGTGAATTTAAATTCAAACATATAAAGTATTGAAGTATTTATTATGTGACAACATTTACTCCAATTTCCAAGGATTAGAGTGAAGTATAAAATTCATTCTTGTTTTTATTTCGCATCTAACCGTTGTCATAAAAATTTTTTTCAGCATGTTAAAAATCTATACTCAGATGGTACTCAATGAAAATTCTATCATATTATATAAAATTTCTTTTTAACAGATTCATATTCGGTATATTCAGACCGCTAGAGAACACTATCTCCAAATTCAGAAGCTACGTGGGTTACGCCACTGGCGAACCCCTTTTTGGTGACAAATTGCCTCCTCATTTTCGGCAGCATCGTTACGAGTCCCCTCTCTTTCCTAGTCTAAGTCTAATCCTAATATAAATACCTAAATCCTAGACATTTCGAGACACCCGACAACATGACAGAAAAATAGTTCCACGGTCTTCCACCACTGCCTGCAATCCTTCCCCTTTTGAACTCACTGGTTGGTGTCACTAGCATCGCTCATGCATCCCCTTTTCAAACTTCAAACCAGATTAATTCCACCCGTTGGAAACAAATAACAACTATTTGCTCTATGCAAATGTATCACTACCTATATACTCTCTGATAAAAGCTCTCACTCATTCTTTTTTGTTGCCATTGTTGCATTTAAACAATTTTATTGGCGTGAATGATCAGCTTTTCCAAAGCCACCCACCATGTCCATTCAGAGGGTTCGGGGGGTTTGGTTGATTCAGTTAATGGAGTCGCGTTACTGCACGTTAATAAAATTCCACGCCTCACGCTTCCTGACATTTTACTCGTCATTCGATGACGATGACACGTCAATAAATTAATTGTATCAAATGAATTGTAGTCATTATTAGCTTTTATTATTCTATTTAATTTAAAAACAACAAAAAAAGTACCGGCTGACTGTTTCCGTAGAAATGGCCGCTGGGGTTCAAGGTTTAATGTAATCTTGAAGCACCCGCAGAGAGGTGCGTTAATAATAGTCGATATTATCGCATACCAACTTCAAAATTTTTATGATTCTTACATTATACAGGCTGTTGCAAATTCGACTCTCACCATTGGGATCTCGGAAACTGTACGGAATACGAAGATGGTTAAATTGGGGCAAAGTTGTGCATTGATGTGCCCAACAATACGCAGTTTAAAAAGTTTGAAGATTTCGAGTAGTTCCGGAGATATCCGGAAAAAACGAATTTTCGGGAAATCATTATATTTTTTTCCTGGCTTTATTTCTTAATGAATTTCTAAATAAATAGCACATTTACATTGCCACTTTTTTCACTCTTTCCAATGGTGTTAATAGTTTTGTAACCTGACGTTTCCTCTATGTTTAACTATCATGAACTTTTTTTTCTTATGAGAGCCGTATAGGCCTTGCACAAATTTGAATAGCCTTTTTTATTACCTTTTTGATGATGTCTCATAAGTTGGCTTTGTTGTTCTAAAATACCGAGAAATTAAATAAATTACTTTTATAAATTAGTTGGCTCGGATTTTTCCAATCAGTGACACTTAAATGACACTCGTGAATTATTGTCAATTGCTGAGTCGTTGAAAATGTAGTTCTCCAATGAAGAAAAACGAGATATGATAAAATTTTATGACAATAATGATAAAAACAGTGTGAATAAATACATTGGAAGTGTATCTTAAGATGTATCCCGAGAGACGACAACCACAACCAAATTTGTCCAAATTAATGGACAGTATTCGCGATGGATTTGGCTCGTTTGAAAAACTTAAGACTAATTATACCTCATTAATAATGATTTCTTTAGTTTCTCGATCAATCCTTTCTCCAGATTTTTGTCTGGGTTTTTTAAAAGAACCATACTCAGCTAAATTTGTATCCAATAAGTTCAATAAAGATCGGTGGGGTTGTGGTCTCTCGGGATACCTACATTTTAAGAAGATACACTTCCAATGTATTCATACTGTTTCTATCATTCTTGTAATAAAGTTTTATCATATCTCGGTTTTCTTCATTGGATAACTCCATTTTCAACGACTCAGCAATCGACAATAATACAGAATGTTATTTACGTGTCACCAATTGGAAAATCAAAGCCATCTACTTTATAAAAGTGATTTATTTAATTTTTCGGCTAACTTGAGATACATCGTCAAAAAGGTAATAAAAAGGTCTATTAAAATTTGTGGAATGCCAATAAGAAAAAATATTCATGATAGTTTCACATAGACGAAACGGCATGTTACAAAACTATTAACACCATTGGAAAGAGTGAAAAAAGTGGCAATGTAAATGTGCTATTTATTTAGAAATTCATTAAGAAAAAAAGCCAGGAATAAAATAAAAAGATTTTCCGAAAACTCGGGTTTTCCGGATATTTCCGGAACTACTCGAAATTTTTAAACTTTCTAAACTGCGTATTGTTGGGCACATCAATGCGCAACTTTGCCCCAATTTAATCATCTTCGTATTCCGTATAGTTTCCGAGATCCCAATGGTGAGAGTCGAATTTGAAACAGCCTGTATATTGTTATTTTATTATTTCTATCGCATCATTTTATAAAGTAGGCCCTTGTTATTTATGTTTTGTAGGAAACCGATACCGCTTACCTCTGTCACAGAAAGGGCATTCTACCCGCATTGGTTGCTAGGCAATAGCCGTAAAGTGTGTTTTGCTCAAGACTGTAGCGCGAAAACGGCTCAAACATTCGGCTCTAGTGAACAGTGAATTTTCTGTTTATTCATATTCTGCGGCTAAACGATTCCTGCTACGTCAACGTTGAATATAACTATTATGTTTGTATTTGTATGCTGAAATATTAACACAACCTGACCAGATGGAATTCGTTTGAGAACGGTAAGAAAGTCGTGTGTATGACTTTTTAATGCTCAATTGCTGACAGTTTCCTCGAGTCTGTGTAATGTTTCCTCTCTCTCCAGCTTATTTGTGGCTGTTCTTGGCGTTTGGTGTAAAACTTTTATCGTAAACGTATATAGGTACCTACAGATCTGCCTGCCTGTCTAGAAAATTCGCCCTGTTGCCAGAATCCAATTTACCCTCTTCTTATAAGAGGATAATCCATTCGAAATTAGCTTATCTGGCACAACTTTGCACAACTCTGCGGCCGGCCGCTTGCAGCACATGATCGGTCATTAAAAACTCCCAAAACTCCTCGCTTGCAAGCAGCTCTACTAGTCATTTATAAAAGTCATATATAGGACATAGGAGGTGGTGGTGGTGGTTGGCTTAGGATTGATTTAGGACCAGACAGGACGCGACTCGACACCCTCTGGCAGGTCAAAGTGAAAGAGGTGAACTTTAAAGCCGATTTTAACGCTGTAATAAATAAGGATAATCGCGTTGATGGTTTTAACGAATGCGCGTGTAGGTTTATATGTGTATAGCCGGCGCAGATAATAGACATTTTGCGGATTAAGCTTCATCATATTAATAGATAGTCAAACTGTTGACATCTGAGAATTAAATGGAATATTTTTGCCATAAATTATTAGACATAAATGCAAATGTGCTGCCATCTATTGGGAGGTAGGCATACTAAAAATAGAAATAAATATTACTGTTTTGAACATTATAAAACTACCTATGCAGTTTTATGTGGAAGCTACACCAAATAGAAATAAAATTACCCATACGGCCCCCGTATCATGTAAAAAATTTAGCAACTAGTTGCTGTCTCATTTTTGCCACAGTCTAGTATACATATTGGATATAAGACAGATAATGGCAATTTCAGTTAAGGCTCAAGACTGACAGAGCGACAACACTGTACCAAATCGACGTTTTGACAGCGACGATTGTGCGATAGTCGCGGTCGCGTTGCCGTTGTTATTTACGTGATAACCCCGCCGGTTTTGAATATGATTAATTAAAGATTTTGGTAATTTAGATAATTTTCGGCAAATCAACATATTGTCAGCTTCAATTTGGTGTATTACATGCGTGGGTTTTCGTACGATAAAGGGTCTAAGACAGTGACCACAATTTAAGGCTCGAAGTTTTAATAATTATCCCTTATTTAGGTACTAACATGTTAAGTCCGACACAACCGAAATGGGTGTAAATAAATATTTTTTACAAAAAATTGGACCGACGTTATAGTTGATACACTGAAAAGTATAAAATAATATTACTTCTATTGGTGATGGTACTTTTGAAGTTGTGCAGTTGCAGTTAGATTGATAGCTTTTGGCACCAACTTCACAAGTACCATCACCAATAGAAGTAATATTATTTTATACTTTTCAGTGTATCAACTATAACGTCGGTCCAATTTTTTGTAAAAAATATTTATTTCACACTTTTGAGTGTAACATTAGTCCCGAAAATCGTTGAACGTTCACTATACCATATCAATGAAGATAATACTTATCCTATTACCCACGTATATTCCTTGCTTGTAGTGGTTATTATCGAGATCTCAGAACATCGCGGCGGAAATACGCTTGAATATTTTAGTTGTTACCATTTAACACCGATTTAACTCGAAAACCGTAATTCTAAGGAAAAAATGTTCATTATAAATGTTGCTACAAATAATTATATCTTTCATGTAGTATCGAAAAATTTTCAATTTTCGAAAGAAATTGTCCTCTCCACATAGCAAAAATACATATTTAACATGCGTCTATCTCGAAAACCGTAACACTTTTGAAAAAATGTTCAATTTAAACGTTTCCGGATATTGTCCTATCTTTAATTATACCAACTCAGATTTTCGATTTTCGAGAAAATTCGCCCCCACCACCCCTTCGGGGGCGGTTTTCGGAGGGAAGGAGATTTCGGATTTGCGTTTTTATGAAAATGGGACCATTTCTCAATCTCCTTCTTTCAAATGAATCCAAAATCATCAAAATCGGAGATCGTCTACTATATAAAAGGCGCGCACGAACCAAAAAAAAAAAAAAAAAAAAAAAAAAAAAAAAAAAAAAAAAAAAAAAAAAAAAAATAAAGCAGACAGTCGAATTGTATACCTCCTCCGTTCGGGGTTCGTCGGTCAAAAACACAAAGATATCATGTAGGTAATTATGAGAACCACTAGTTACTCCCAGGCATGCATTTTTTTCTTCATATAGTGATGTCTTTGTTTAAAATAGTTACTATTTGCGGGTAAAGTAATTAATTATTGCCCGTACATAACATGCTGATTCGTTTACCTTTGCATATTAGCTGAATCCAGCCCTTAAAAGGCCAGTCTCACTCGAGAAATTCCAACTCTATTTGTGCCGTAATTTTGTTATAGGTATTCTATTTTCTCTAAGGGAATGATATCTGGTGACCTCGGTGGCCAATTCTTTTAGAAATTAATTCTCAGTGAATCTTAAAACGTGTCGATAGGTATTTTGTACTACGTTCACTTCCGAGTGGGTGATATTTCAAAATAATCGAGAGAACCTTCCCATTTCAGGTGTAGGAGGATAAGAACTATGAAAAGTACTTTATACTGTGATATTACTTAAATCCACGACATATCTGTAAATATTTACTTTCAGTTGTTTTCTTTGTTGTTCAAACTTTCTGTCACCAGATGTCACTTGTACCTACCTATACGAAATTAGATTAAATTCATTAACATCAATAATTAATTTATTATCGCCAAACCACGAATACCTACCTGACATATTAATTGCTATATATACCTACCTACTTCGCGCATCCATTTCGCTATATAATTAATTGATAATAATTGGCTATTTTTTTATTAATTTGATAGATGATCAATTGAAGATTAATAATAAAATTTATCCAATTTAATTTTACTGTTTGTGCGAAATTAGTTGGCCTAAATTGTATTTAAAATTCATAGAAATATGTACACACCGATTGATATGGAAAAATATTTACTAAATACATATATACCTACCTATATATCTAAATGAAAATTATGAATGCTAATTGTTCTCGTTGTAGAGAATACATATTCACAATACATGTATATATATATATGGTAATATTGGTTGTTATATATAATTATATTTATTATATTGGACATTCACGTTTTATTACCAGCACCATGGTGTTTAAATAGATTTATCAGAATTCAAATTGAATCAGATTTCCATAGAATTATCGCAATTTTGGCGAATATTTGTATTATTTAGGGTACCTACTGTGAAATTCGAAGGGTAGGTAAAATGAAATAACCTATAATCCGTTGTAGACATGAGTCATGAATCAACAGGATAGGAGTGATAGGACTCGCGGCGAAAATACTTTGATGTTTCAAGTTGGGTCCTCGTGACCTCGAATGGCGTTTTAAATTCAAAATTGAGTAAACTGCTACAAGACAACTTATCTGAAATAAGATAGACTAAGGATAAAACACATATATTGTTAATTTTGCATACCTACCAAATTGTTTCATGGATGTTAGAAGATTGATGACGCATCGTATGGGTAATCTTCGTTAACCCATGTAGGATATTATCATGGTCTATATAAACTGTATTATATATAGACCATGGAATATTATAAGAAAATAGGTATGTCTAAATTCTTAGAATAATACGAACCTTCAGGTGAATCGAATAAATACCTACACCCATCATTGTATGAGTGAACGTTTGCATCAATTATTTTCATTTCTGTTTATTCTTAAAAATATATGTATGTTTCGTTAGGAAAATGATCATAGTTCAATGATATAATGGGTCGAAGATAGAAATATGGTTTTTGTTAATAAGGAGAACCACAAGCCCTTGTGGCCTAATGGATAAGGCATCGGCCTCCTAAGCCGGGGACTGTGGGTTCGAGTCCCACCAGGGGTACAATTTTTTTAAAATTCTTCAATAATTAGAAATCAGAAGTATCTATAATAAAAATCTTATTTATTCATAATATATGTTATTATTGATATTTTAATACATATAGAAGTATTTATAGGTACAACTCCCGTCAATTATTTTTTTCTGAACTTCCTATTTTCATTTGTTTTCCAACTTTGATTATGATTTTAGATATGAAAAAAAATACGATATTCAAATGCATCATATTTATTGAAATACAGGCACATTTATCATCACAATAGGCAAAAATAGTAATATCAAAGTAACGTACAAAATAGTAAAAACATTTATATCAACATATAATAGACAGAAAAATAAAAATTATCTCGAGATTATAATATCATAATTATATAAGGACTGAACAGGTGATGCTTAATCTTAATGCTTGTTCACTGTATCATAAGATGGTGGAGCTGAAAAAAAAACACTGAAATTGTATTCTTGTAAAATCAAACTGCATTCACATCTCCATGTTTTCCCAACAGATAAATATTAAACGTAAATCTTGATCCACGACTCAACGTTGTCTAGCAAACAAATATAAAAACAACATTCAAGATATAATTTAGGTTAATACTGATCTTTCATAGAAAATTTAATGTTATGTTAGAAATATGGGATGATTAATCACTAAAGTCGATTTAATGCCAGTATGGAGAGAACTTATCAACAAAATAAATGAAAGTATCCTTTTTTTCGGATAAGAGAACTTGGTTTTGTGACCGGTTGTATTTATACATCTTACAAAAACTAACCCTGTTCTTGGTGAGTAGATGAACCATTACCACCATAATAAGGCATCGTAGCTGCAGCTTCTTGGGCTTTTGGATTATTATCTACCAATAGAAAACAAAATTATGCGGTCAAATTTCCCGCCATTTCCCTCAATTCCAAAACTTACCACCAGATGGAGCCGACGGAGGAAACACTTGTACTCCTCCAACAGGAGGAGCTGACTGAGGAGGATACGACGGACTACCACCAGCACTGAAACCCATCGCGGGTTGCTGCGGTGGGTATCCCCCAGTGGGTTGCTGCGGCTGATATCCCCCAATTGGTTGTTGGGGTGGGTATACCCCAGTTGGTTGCTGCGGAGGGTATCCTCCGGCAGTGGGTTGTGGCTGGTATCCTCCGGTAGGTTGCTGTGGCGGGTATCCTCCGGTAGGTTGCTGTGGCGGGTATCCCCCGGTACCTGCGGGATATTGCGCAGGTGGATACCCGGCCCCGGCCGGCATATTGGTACCCGCTGGATAAGGAGGCATCGGAGCTGGATATCCGCCATTTTGAGGTGGCGCTGGATAACCTCCGCCACCATTATTTGGAGGAGGATAAGATATAACAGGCTGTTGTACTGGAGCAGGATTGATGAATTCGGCTGCCGATTGTCCATATGCAATGTTGCCAACAATTGGGTTCATACTGACAGTCATGTCTTCGTGCATCCCAGGTATATTGACCACGATCTTAAAATGATGTAACCAAGTTAATAAGTGAAGGTGATTCTAAAAGGTCATTTGATTTCTTAAATTTTTATTTTCGAATTAAAATTTTCATTCTTGAATTAAAAGTATGTACATAGAACACTATGAACATTATATTTCATTTTTGAATTACATGTAATTATGTACATAATTTTAATTCAATTTTTTTTTCAAATTAAAATTATGTGCCTTACGTTAATCCGTGAATTTTCATTCTTCCATTAAAAGTATGTACATGAAACACTAAGAACATTCTATTATGTACATAATTTTAATTTAGGAATTTTTGCTCTTTGATTCAAAATTATGTACATAAATTTAATTTGTAAAAATATAGAAATTAAAAATCGTGTAATTTACCTAATTCTGACCATGCTTGTTATGTATATGTTTTTCTCTATACCGTCCTTAAAAAAACAACTTTCTTACCTCATACGTGTACTCAATGTAAAAGAGTTTACATAGTGCAAAATTCGGTGTAGGACAATCCATTGGCAGTGATATAGGGAAAGTGAAAGTATGTTCTCCATGAGCTCCCAAACCAACTTCGTTGAGATGAAGTAGATCATTGCTTATTGTTCTGCTATCACCGGACGGTTCATTCACATGACAGGATATAACCTAAACAAATGAAATAAACAAAAGGGAAGTCAATGTGAATATCTAAAACGACTTGATATTTGATAAATGTAAAATTAAAATAATAATGTGTTCGGGACCGGAAAATACAATAGATGACAGCCCTCAGAAGCTGTCAGTTTCAAGAGCAGAGGTGAAAGTCACTGAGAGTGTTTCATTCGATAATGAAAGCATGAACCAAGTGGTGAGATTGGAAGTGTCTAAAGTTATAGTTTCATGTTTAAAATGTTGCATCCAGAATCCAGAACATGGATACCACTTCTGTACACTTACTTGTTTAAATTTCAGCTGTATTCCATCAATGTTGGTATTTGATTGGTTGGTTAGTCGACATGATATTTCAACTGTTTCACCAGGCACCAGTGATTTTTTCGGTATTTCAACATCAAGTGAAATTGGACCTTGAGCACAGCACCAACAACATAAGGTCTTATCTTCCGAAAATGATATTGGTTGCTGCAAACGATATAGAAATGACAATTGAAGTCTTTTTTTCTATCGAATTTATCGCTTACTAATAAATCTGTTCTACCGAGCTGGTTCAGATCAATCGGTGACATTACTCTCACTATCACCTCATCCTGATAATCAAATGCCATTGGTCTATCGACAGTAGCTTTAAGTTTGTACTGAATTGAACCAAATTCACAATCAAAACTGCCAGGTATATTTTTTGGTAAAACATAGCTGAATGGGTAGATGTGTTGACCTGCAGCTAAGTGTGTAGTGCTACCATCTATGTGCAAAACAAGCAATTAATCTATATCTATGTCAAACAATACGTGTTGAATTGATAGTACTTACGTCCTCCATAAAGGATAATTTCATTCACCATGGGTTCATTATCACCTTGATACAATACATCTCTAGTTCTTTGCTCATTTGTTGATGGTTCGGTGTAGCTTTCTGTGCCCATGAATTCAGTATGTTCTTTGCAGATTAGTTTCACCTTTACAGCTGAAGAGATTATAATAAAAATAATACAAAAGAAATATAATATGTATAATTGTTTACCTCTCAAATTAGTTTGACTATGTAGGGTGATAATAACCCGGCCCTGTATGGGATTACCAGGATAATATTCACCTGCATAGTTATCAACCCATATTTTACATTCAGACATTGTTCTTGCTTTCCCTAGAATAACATTATATAATTTTATTCGCAAACATAAATTACATTACGTTACATTCCTTAATTTATTTGCATAATGTGCTATTATGTAATATTATTATAGTCCCTGACCTTGCTAATGTATGTTACGCCTCTGCTTTGATGGTCCACTGTCACAACGCAAGCGCACTTGACACTATTTTCCAATCCGGACTAGCCTAGCCCAAAACAGACAACTTAACCTTAAACTATCAAATTTAATTTTTCATCTAATCACCTAACAATTTATTGGGATATCCAAATAATTCACTCTATATTATACACTAAACAAAAACTTCGTTTTGATTTTAATAGTCTAGTAGGCGTTACAGTGATCGATTGATAAAAATAGCAACGACAGAATTTCGCGATTGTCGTTTGTTCTTGTTCTGCCAGTGGCGTTGGCCGTCAACGTTGTCTAGCAGCGCTAGCTGCTTCCCAATTCAATAACCTCAAACTGTTTACGTAGTAGATTGTAGAGTAATAATGTATTCGTAGTCTGTTAAAATTTAATTCTAAATGTTCTTGTGATTAGATCATCGTTACGCGTGTTGCGTCTATTTTTATAACCTGTTCTTTAATTCCTGTATCTATTTAATTACCTATCATTCCTTCATTGATAAAATGTTTCACTTTCACTAAGTGACTTTGAATTATTCCTATATAGTTATTTCGGTATGGAAGATTAGAGTTAATGGAAGTAGGAAATGGTTGAGAATTTCTGCTAACATATTTGGCTTGAGTAAAGAAAGTCGCATCGTAACCAAAACAACATTCGAGAAGAAGTTTGTAAACTGAAAAACTGCAGAAATATTTAAAATTAATGATAGTCACGCTGCGCTGTGCGGTTGCTGCGTGGACTCGTATTTCTTTGTCAAAAAGAGTTCGAAGTTCGATGGTATTTGGTATAAAATATGTTGGCAAATAAATCCCATGAGAAGCATTACTATACACTATATATGTATATAGTATACAACATACAAATAATCGGTAAAGGAATATATTATATATGAGAAAATGGCGCGAGCTCGCCGCCCGCGTATATATCAAAACAAATTTAGCGCGGCTAACTGCGATATGGGATATGGGCAACATTTTTGATACAGTGGCGTAGTAGGTACATCTATGTTGGGTTTGTAGTCAAAAGATGACCTAGATCTTAACGGGATCGCTTTATTACTTATAAGATGAGATTAGTTTGCACATATTTGTATAACTAATGATATTATTTGTACAATTTAGATAAAAATTGGATCCTTGATGTATGTAGGTAATCAGTTTCTGTCAGAGTTTGCTCTCGATCTTCGAATATTACCATCTGAAAAAATATTGTTCTGTTAGAGTTTGATATCTAATTTAGACGAAGACAAATAAAGCGTCTTATTAAAATAGGTCAAGTGCGATTCGGGCTTGCATGGAGTGATAATCTTTTTTTCTGTAATTGGATAAAGCACATTCTTCTTCATTATTGTAAAGGGAGTAGTTAAATGACTAGTTTAATTTATTTTCACTTATTTATTTACAGTAATAGTTAGGTATATTCAATTTATTTTTACTAATTCACTTTTACGTATTTATATTCTATAATATACAATCACGTATTTTAACTGCTATGTACAATTTGTATCCAGGACTATTTACAATTTACATTCAAACCACCCTTACCACATTTCCACACTTGGTGCTGGATTATCTAGAGCTAAAGGTCTCTTTTATAGAATTTTCGCTAAGATTATTGCCGTTATTAGTCCTTATCGTCGTACGCCTTCTCATAGCTTATAAATACTTTTTGTGTTCCGACACTGTGAAAAAGAAACACTCATCTTCCAGTTATCCATCGTGTGGACTTATATGTTATGGACATTATCACCATTTTATGAACCAGGGTGCAAAATCCTCCTTATACTAGGTACCTACTTCTTCGCGGCATTCAAAGTCCATTCCGTTGGAATTTTTGTACTTTATGTTGGAGGGGTGTGTGGGGGGTGGAGGGTAATAACAATAATTCTTTTATTATATGGCATCGCGAGAACGAACTATGTATATATAGGTATATATATATTCATGTATATCTATGACCTAATAATAAATAAATCAGCTGAAAAGCGATGTAATAAAATAAGTGATTCAGAAAATCGTTCTCGTTCATTCTGGTTGTTGTTGTTGCACTTTTGCGAGGGAAATCGTTTGATATTTTTGTGTACATACATATACAGGGTGGTTCAGTTTTGCCATTTTCCAGTAGGAGCTTTTTTAACTATTTGTAGCAATTTTTTGACTGCAAAAATAAGTGTATTTTAGCAAAATAATGATTTCTCAATATAAATAGGGAAAAATGTTGTTCTTAGGACTTACTTTTAATAGGTATTTCCGATTTGGAATTATAATTTCACTCCCAAATAGTATATAATCATCCTTACATTCTATTAAAACCTAACATCCTTCAAAATTAGCCAAAAAAAGACGTGAAAATAGTAAACATAAGTTCGCCAAAGAGTGAGGTTGAACGAATTGATGATTGACTTGTGCAGTATATTCAACGTTCAAGTGCTGTTAGTATCAATGTTACTCAATGTTAATGAGCTTAACATATACAAATTTATAGTTTAAATTAATAAAAGGCAAGTGTTGGGTGTTCTTGATGCAACTTTTCATAGGTATATTGAATTTATTAGAATGAAGATGACCTATTGAATTTTTAAAATAATCATGGTGTTTTAGTGAATTCCAAAAACTGTGAGGCATTGTGGTAATAACATGACATTATCTGAGAATGGCACTATATGGCGTTGTCAGAAATCTGTTTTGCAGAGTTTTGCTCTGAAGCAAGTATTTGTAGAAAATAAATTTTTAGTAAACATGAAACACTTAGACACATAAAATCTCATCAGTTGGTTTCTGCTTTCGTCATCGGATATTTAAGAATATGTTCAATATCGCAAACGTTATATTGGTAGTTTTGGTAACATTGGAATTGACAGTTCTTAAACGCCAAACACACTGCAGGAGACAATCATCAATTCGTTTAACCTTACTTTTTCGCGAACTTGTATTTACTATTTTGACGAATATTTTTGCTAATTTTCAAGGATGTTTAATAGAATGCAAGGATGATTATATTGGGAATGAAAAGATACTTCCAAATAGAAAATTCCAGCTAAAATTCGTAAGTCCTCAGAACACCATTTTTCCCCTTTTTATTAACAAATCATAAAAAAAATATTTTTTTGGGTGTTTATAACAAAAACTGCTAAACTAGACTTTTACCAATACTACTTCTTCATGTAATCTGTTATTATTTTTTTACCAATAATCTTGTTATATTTGACAGATTGCAAAAAATGAACGTCTTTATTTGATGAATGATTTGTATCGAAATCTGCGGAACGATTTTCTATAGATAGATATAAATAATATCATAAGATATTATTCTATATATATTCTATTCTATATAAGAAGAATATTAAATTAAGAAATATAAAAATGCAACGAGTATTTATCACAAATTTAAAAGTTATATGGACTGTTAGAAATCCTGGCACCGAAAAAACGGGAACACACTATGTATCTGCTGTAAATCTGCATGCAGCTCATGGTGTTGTTGAAATCCTTTTATCATCATCACTGCTGATGCCGTTCTCCCGTTAGTATTCCTGGATAGCTTCGATGATAAAATGAAAACCTCAGCCAATATATTTTTATATATTTATCTATAAAGGTCACAGTGAGCTGTTCGCAAATTTGGTATTTATTCGGATTTCACTATGTATATTTTATTAGGTATCTTTATTTATTCAATTGATTTACACCGATAGGGAACAATTTGAATGGTATTATGTATGGAGCTGTTTCAAGTACGTATACAGTGTGGATTTTTAAAGTGATAAATAAATACAAATTTTATCAATTTGGTCATTTATGTCGAGTTCACGTTTAAAATAATAGGTAGCTATATTGTGAGATTTTAAAGAAGAATTCTATTATAGTAACTTTTTTAGTTCTCCACATGGCATCTACAATATCATACGCTGTTTCGTTTTCTAGAAATCAGCTGTGCGATTCTATGTAATTTTAATATAGAAATATTACCTACCTATTGCAATCGTTTGCACTTTCAAATATCCGAGAAAAAAAATCAACGGCATGGTGTTATATGTCAATAAAGAATACCAGAATGTTTTCGATGATTATATAAATATTTTTTAACAAAAATTGGAACGACTTTATTAGTTGGTGCACTGGAAAATACAAAATAATATGAATTCTATTTATATATCTTACAATAACTATCGCCTGCTATGTACAATTTTTATTTACTATTTACACTATTTAAAAGCGAGTGTTATTTATTTCTGGCCCCCCAACTAAGAACCAACCGAACTGCCGGATTGCACCGTACTCCCGGTCTCCACCTTAGTCCGCTCTCTACCGTACCCGGACTGACTAAACGACTATCTGTCTCAACTGACCAGGCTGACTGAATCGGCCGAACTGACCCGGCAGCAAATCCTCTCGAATATATAGGCTTCTTCCATAGCCACGCAAACATTCCACCACTAGCGCGAACTTACTAGATGCTTCGGGACATCATCTTGACCTTAGCATGCATCGCTGACCAATAGCAGCATGCCCCACACTCACAGCACACCCGGGTCCTATCAATGCCCGTACTCGCTAAGGTGCTCCGCCCTCTGACGAATGCTGTCGACCCACGTTCGTTACAATAGGTAGTTTAATTTCTATTTAATTTTACTTTGATTTCAACCCATAGGGTAGATACATTAGATGAGAATGAAATCTGTCTCCACGATAATTCCAGTTGCTTTTTATTATGAAACGAATGAAACCCCAATTTTCAGTAGAGTAATACCTACGTATAAGTAATATAATTTTCTCTCAACTAGTCCAAGCCAAAAAGGTCGCTTCAAAATACAAAATGGTAGGCATAAGCCAAAGCAGAATCACCTCGACATATTGACAGACTGGTTGTACTAATTGTTCTGAAATTCCGAACGCTTGAACTTAATTTTCCCCCAAAGTAGAACACTTCCACGTCGTTTTCCTCAATTCATCTCCCGTCCCTTGAAAAGCTCGCCGTGCTGACACGTCTTCCAAGCTCTATAATAATTCACAGGTAGAGGAGGTATATCAACTTCATGCCATCCATGATACTAACCTATCCATCTCATTTCCGCAACTCATTTACCACTAGCCAAGCCAGAGTAGAGCAGTAGCCACTCCGCCTGCAGCGTATCTCTGTGGAAGTAGTGGAAGCATATTCCTGACAACACGTCACTGCCAAAAAGACATACGGTCTCTTCTAGATAGAGAATAAAACGTGCCTGCTGATAAAGGCCCAGCATATTACTATAGGTACTCCTTCACTTAACCTTCTTTGTCATGGTCCAGTCAATGATGGTCTGAAGTGGAAAAATGACAAGAGGGAAAACTTATTTGTTGAGCTCAAGGTTATTTCATTGATCTAACACCGAACGGTAATACAGTTTGAATACCCATCGAATGGGGTTTTTAGTTATTATACCCGAATTTGCTAGATTTACTAGTGACAAAGACTAGACTAAGGTTAAAGTTCTAGATAAAATATTAGTGCGTTAGTAAGGTCTCTAGAAATGTCAAACGTCAATGAATATGCTCTGGCACTGCATTCATATCAACGTGATTATGACAGCGTTTTTGACATGGAACTAATTTATTACTCTACAATGACATCAGTGACACTGACAGACGTCAAGATGGTCGTCCATACACTATAAAACAATATGGCGTTTGCGAGAGACACTGGTAAGCCGAACTAGTTTTCACAGAAAACGCCTTTGGACAGAAAGTTACTTGTGGAATAAGGTTCCTCTTTCCCCTACCCGGCATTTCCTGGACAATTACTTTGGTAACGACTTCAACTTTTACTTCTAATGAAAGAGCTATATCAACGAGAGAAATAATAAAAAAAGGAATTAAGGAGTTCAGAAAATGTTAACTATGCTATGGTGACAATAGGTACTCCTAGTATACAGCCTACTAAATTAACGTAAGGGATCGGAAATCAGATCAGTTTAGATTAAGAATTTTCATGGAATCAGTTCAACTTAGTTATAGGAAATGCTGCATAGAATTTCACGTAAATTTGAACAATCTAATAAAATACAGGGAGTTCCATTTGAAAAAAATTGACTACCAAATCACTGCGCATTTGTGAGACAAATTAAAATTAAGTTATAAAAAAGGTCAAATGAAACTGTACCTACAACTTTTGCATTCAACTTTTTTTTTGTATTTTGCAAAACAAAGAAGTTTTTTGAGGGTGTCGGACTTTTGGTCCTCACTGTATAGGGATTAAGTATCAAGAGTCCCATTCAGAGGGTCGAAAATGGGTTTTTCTAACCTAGGGCCGAAAATAGTTTTCGTTTTATCCGACAAGATGGCGCTCTTCGTTTAATAATGATACAATAATACAATATATACTTCTACAATCCTATTTTTTTTGACGTGGTAGAAATATCTGGAAACAATACATTTATCATTATTTGTATTTATTAAGCATAGAGTATATCTTACTGCTAATATTTTCGAAGTGATAGATGTCAAAATATCAATGGCAGTAACCAATAAGGTCAACTGTCTCTTGTCAATTGTCATTGTCATATGATCTATAAACCTATAAACGATGATGACCAAAGACATGTCTTTTCACACTTGCACTAGCACTATGCTAGATAGTAACAATGACTTTGTATATTTATATATGATTGTGAAATTGTGGAGAATAAAAAATGTTAAATATGCGGTTTACTGGACTTCAAGAAGTGTTCATAACTTTTCTTTCAGCCCGAAAATGATCCACTTTCGCACCTAGTTTAAAAAAAACTACGTTTGCTTTGTTATTGTGAGTTATAAAAACCCTTTTTCCATTTATTAGGTACTCTTTTACGTTCTATTTTTAAAGTGGAGGGGTGATTTGTAGATTTGAAATGATAATGTATTATGTGCATTATTTCGTTGCTTAGTATATACATATATGAACTTCTGCTAGTCTGTCTGCCATCAAGCTCATAAACATTTCGATGCAGTTAAAAGCTTATACATACATGTACACAACAGTTGCACATAGTTTGAATTATGAAGTGACAGTGGCGTAGCCTTCGTTTGGCAGACATAAATTAACACACATAATGTTTAATTTGGCTCCACGTAGTATGTCTGAGACTGACAAGTAGCGTTATTATTAAAAACGGATCATATAGGGCGAAGAAGTGGACCAATTTGAAATTAATTAATAATATGTGTTACAAATAAACTGACATAGACAAGTAAATTGACATTGAATAAACTATTAGCGCCAAGATTTGATGGTATTTTTTGCAAAAGCACCTCAAAATAAGAAGAAAATCAAGAACACCAATTTTCGAATTTTCGTCTCCTTTTGGAGATATTGGCCCCTTTTTGTTTCAACAAGCTTGCGGGATGTTGGAGAAAAAAAGGTGTTGTGTGGGGAAAAATACGCATGTAGAGAGGTATAAAAGAAGTCGTACTTACCCAAAATCATACTGTGGAAACCGTTCCAACGAAGTATTTTCTTGAAAAGCTCACATTAATCACTGTAAACACGTAAATTTCACCATGCACTCCTTGACTCTTATCTAGCATCTAGCCGCTATTGTTGTCATAATATGTCATATTATTGTTGTTTTGAAGTTTAAAATGACTGAAACAAGAAACGACGTAAGCTTCAAATACTACACCGTTGCCTCTATATCTAGAATGTCGAAAATACATAGAAAAGTATGCATCTTGTAGCGCATCTAGCGATAAACAGTTGAATATTTTGAAGTATCAGTCGGAACGTACTTTAGGTTTCGAAGTATTTCATACAAACAATTTATAACTTCATCTCTTGCACAACTTCACAATTACTAGTATTTAGCAATACTATTATAAACTTTAAAATAATATTTTATTTTCAGTATCTGTTCTATAATGTAAAGTTAAGTCGTAAGTTCCTGTTTTCGTGGAAAGTTATCGCTTTCAGTACGCTTATGAAATGAATTCAGACTTGCGTGAATTTAAATAACACATATCTCAAGATATCTTGACAAAAGTTACTCTAGTATATGTTATACTAGGTTAGTTATGTACCTAACATTATCGCAATGTTTATTGTTTTTCTGATAATCTTTGAAAAATCTCTCTTGGTTTTGGTAACATTGAATGAGAGTTTATTTACATTTTCTACAAAACGCAACGATTTTATAAATTTAACACGAAATACTTTATAATGGGATACTATTTTTATGTAAATTTCCTTATAGCAATGTACCTAATGCGATTGTTTGTTTGTTTGTCGTCGATATATTGCGTTAAATGCATTTTATTCACTACACTGCTCAATCAGATTAATTATCAAACATAGCATCATTCTCTCTGAAATATATCATGATTTCGAGATTTTTGCCTCTCATCAGTATGACGCAGGGTGAAGAGCCATATTTGAAAATCAATCCTAATTTGGAACTGATACTTGTATCAATGTTCAGCATATGTATGACGGTGGATACAAATATGAGTGATAGATTCAGCATGTACAATAGCGGATATGAAAAATCGTGAAATTTATATAACCACTGGCTATATGACGTCGGGAATTTTTAGCTTTTAATTTATACATCTTGTTAAGAAATTTTAGAAAAAATAGATGGTACAGTAGGTATACTTGCAAATCTGCCATATTTGTTTATATATAAATAATAAATAAATACAAAGTATCTGAATTAAGTAATGACATGAGCATTAGTTTATCTTTTTTATCTCTAAATACATAAATTGTGAAATTTTCATACTCTAAGTTTATTATTTGTACAGAGACCAAAATCACTTGATCGCTTTTTGCAACATTCCTCCATACTGTAAAAGACTTTATAAAACACTTTTCCTTATCCTCTTTTGTCTTTTATTTTGCATTAACTCAATATTAAGAAGCCATAATTGAAAAGTAAGACTCGGGATTAAAATGAGATTGCCACGTTTTAGAGAGCGAGATTTGTAACGGAAGAACTTTCATAGTTCAGGTAATGTGTAAATTATAGTCTGATACTGATCTAATTTTTTTGATTTTTTTGAACGATGTAGAAAGCACTGATCTAACCTTTAGAAAATCCATTTTTTCTTTTCTTAATTTATTAAATGAGCATTTGTTTTATATATCTATCTAGATATTCATAGATATCTTTCAAATGGCTTTAAAAATTTCTAATACTATTCCGAAACATTGCTGTCAGTAGTTATTCGTTAGATTTTTAATTTATTCAAAAGAAATATCTACAAATAGTTGTCGTCGTCGATCCCAACGTTGTAAGCTCTCTGCAAAAGTAATATAATCACCACATCAAAGATTGTCCCATACCGTGTCTAGATATAATTAAAATGTAGTTTCTTTGTTTATATTCGTAAAGTAGACTGAATACTGATATTACTTATACTAGATATATATTATTTATAAAATTATTTTGAAGAATAACCGGTAAATGTGCCGCCATCTATTGTCAGGAGGGGCGTATTTTACTATGTGCTACGAAAAGTTGTTTGATTTTGAACTATTCTGCTTAGATGGCGCTACTATTAATGTATTTATAAGAACATAAGGCTCATCTTTATTACTCATGAAATTTTCGTACCGGGTGCCTTAAATGAAATCGATTCTTACGCAATAAACTCCAAAATATCGATATGTTTCGGGAATATCCATGTTAATTTTTTTTTGGCTAACAATGATTTTATTTGTTACTTTACTCACTACTCACGCACTTTCAGTACCTAATTCATATAATTTAAAAAATATTTCACTATTCTTTAGTTAAAACTGGATGACTCGATTCAGATTTATTTGTTTACAGAATATCAGGGAATTGCTTCAGTGTTCCTTAATGGGCTCTAAATTAATAAAGTAAACTTTCGTATGAAGCTCCCAGTTATATTTATTTCTGGGAAATGACTCCAGCGTCACAAAAGCCAAGTATACACGTAGATATTATGATTATTTGAATCAATTTCCATACAATATGCCATTTCAGGAATCGTAGAAAAGGAGCTAGCTTTTATATTATATACATATTGTTATCAAGTGAATCGAACAATTACCCAATCTAGTGTAAAACGTTCCTATTCCGTTATCGATAACGATGTTAAGAGTAGCCATATTCTCGATATATCTATACGTATGAGATGGCCCCACTTCCGAATAGACTCTGTGTATAGATAGTAGGTATGTGCATATCCGGTTTCCGGGCCGTTTGAGAAATAACCTACCATGACTGCTCTATATTTATACAGGGTAATGATTGCGTTTGAATTTGCTAGATTTACTAGTGACAAAGACTAGACTAAGGTTAAAGTTCTAGATAAAATATTAGTGCGTTAGTAAGGTCTCTAGAAATGTCAAACGTCAATGAATATGCTCTGGCACTGCATTCATATCAACGTGATTATGACAGCGTTTTTGACATGGAACTAATTTATTACTCTACAATGACATCAGTGACACTGACAGACGTCAAGATGGACGTCCATACACTATAAAACAATATGGCGTTTGCGAGAGACACTGGTAAGCCGAACTAGTTTTCACAGAAAACGCCTTTGAGACAGAAAGTTACTTGTGGAATAAGGTTCCTCTTTCCCCTACAGGAAGTCACGTTTGCTGCTTATTTATTAGTAGTCCATATATATTTGCTTCTCTTAGTGCCAATTCCATAAGCTCACTTTATTGCGTCTATGTCAACACAGGATAACCTATAAACACAATGAAAACTTGACAGTGACAGAACCCCAGTCGATAGTAGCGCCAGCTGGTGAGCACAAAAGAGATAGCCCTCAATGCTTTCGCATTAGTATCATATGTTCTCTTGTAATTGTTAGAATTATGAATTAATCAAATTATAACTTGGTATTTGGGTCACAGATTCTAAGAACAAAAATGTGAGTAGGTATTTTTTTTATCAAATCTCGTAATCACCGTGAAGTACCCTGTATGTCTATATCAAAGTGCTCTGGCACTTTTGTTCTTTGGAAAATCCTTGCTGCAGCTTGTCGATAAGGCGGCGCTGCTCCTTTATAGGTAGATTTAGATAGATTAAGATTAAAGTGAAAAGGTATTCAGTAACTATTCTAGGAAGACGAAGACCATCTTACTATATAGAAAAAAAAAGGAAACCAGCATCCTATTTTTCAGTTGATCTCTCTCGTCACTATTTTTAATTAAGATATGTGATTTGTTGGGATAAAGAGCTAGAGGAAGACAAAGTGAAGAGGGGACTGGAATGACGTCATCGGAGAGTACCAGCTATAACAGAAGGCCGGCACTTATTTGAATCGTGACGTCACGTGATAAGTGGTTGTAGGTTTTATTTTGGTTTTGTCGTTTTGGTGAGATTGTTGGTGAAGTTAATTTTATAATATTTAGTTTCGGTTTCTGGACTGAGCTGTGTAAATCGGTTATGTATATCATTACTTAGTTAAATAAATAAAACACATCTCTTATAACATATAAAAAAACGAAATAATATTTTATTGCTCAACAAAAAAACAATCAGATATTGTGAAGTTTAGTTCATTTACCTGTTTTGGACAAAATTCTCGTTCATCTTTCAGATTTGAGAAGATAATGTAACGTTTAACCCTGTGCTAAACGTTGTGGGGTGGTATCACTTGCGTAATACTCAAAAGTTCGCTGATTGCTTCCAATATTTTATTTTCAAACACTGTGTACACGACCTTGTGTTGTAGTACAACTGTCACCACTTGTTACCTTGACAATCTAAATTGTCACTGTCTTTACCGACTGAACTACTATTAACATCTGATTCCACAGACTGACTGTTATCAACTGACTTTATAAGATTCACTATGACCCGTGATCGACACGGCTTTATATACCTGAATCATGACATGACATTCATCGAGAATGTTCTATGATTATCTAGACGCACATGGCACATAATAATGTTCTAGATGCTTGTCAAACTGACAATATTGTCACATATAGTTTCTGGAAGGATCGAGAAGTAATCAATGAACTATACAACCAACAACTATAGTAAATAAGGATATAGAACAAATACATACTAGAAGAAATATTAACCGTAAGTACATGACTACCTATCCACGTTGCAATAGCTTGATTTTTTAGTCGAAAACGCAACATATTCTTCCTTCAACAAGTACTTAGGTCTTAAATTGTCGCTTTTTTATGCGTCCATGAATTGAACATGAAGAAGGCATTTTGATTTACATAAATTCTAATTCAATATAAATTCACTAGATATAAAAAAAATCTATACACTCTTGATCAGAGATTATATATTATCTGATTGTCACTTAAAATGTCTTGAAGAAACATTTTTGAATAGGCTAGCACTATTGTGTATCTTTTACTAATAATATTATATCCTTTGCTTATTTGCACCTTAGGTTGGGTTAGATGCGATACCAACACCATTATGCTGACGTCACTTAGCAAAATATATATTTCCATATTGCTCCGGCCTTGTCCGTAAGGTGGTGTTGCCTCAAATTGGGAAAATGCCATTGTTCTACCGCAAAGCTATTTTCGCGCCAAAGCAAGATTTATCGCGTGGAAAAATTAAGATACTCTCTCTCTGCTCTGCTTTCTTCCATTTCTTCTTTCATGTAGCTAATTGCCACTTTTGCGGGTCGAGCTTTGTTTTGATGTGAAACTATCTATCCTCTTTTACTGACGAGGATGGATGGGAATGACCTCTCTCGTATACAACAACACCTAGAAAAGCAAATCGATTAACTATTTATCCAATTTCCAGGAGGAGGAACTGCTGATGGCGCCTAGCCAAAGTTTTTCGATCATGGTTGGTTGTGCTTATTTAAGAAAATTTGTCGCGAATAAAAAGGAAAATGCCTCAAGGTTTCAACTTATATGAATGACTGAGTGTTTCATTTACTTAAAATTGGGAAATATTTTTGCACAAGAATATTTCTATTGATTGAAAAACAAAGGTACAGGGTCCACTATTGAAATAATGAGACTTAAGGGACCGAGTTTATGGTAAAATGGAAGATAAAGACAGGGTAAAAATGATTTTTTTTTATATTTTATTTGTATTGTAACGGGGATTTATATTAAAACTGGGTTCGATTTATTTTCACTTATTTATTTACACTAATAACTACACAACTATGTACACATGTTTATTCAGAGCGCCATCTAGCGCTTAGCGCAATATTTATTTATGTTCAATGTTCTCTGCTACTCGCGTTCGACTCACTGACTATCACCGACTGTGTTCCATGTCATTGCCGTCGGCATTATATATCTAACCTAAGAAGCGCTGGAATTTTCGAGTTGATACCAGTCTTCGATTTTGCTGTATGCTAGTGTCAGGGCCACATATTCTCTGTGCTTCTAGATTTCCGATGTTGTTACCATTATTTTCCTTCGAGAGTAATAGAGGTGCTTCCAGGGCTCCAGATATTTGTATGTGTGTGTGAGTGTCTTTTATTATTTGGGTGAATTCTCACGTTACAATATATTTCTTAGGTGGGTAAACGTTAATTTCTGGGTGGATGAACAAACTTAAAAAAAATGTCAAAAAAACTAGCCATTGACTAAATGCCATTAAAACAATGTTTGTGTTATTATAGATATTATCTGTACCTCCATCTTTTGTTCCAATCATCTTTTTTTCTCATAGTGATGGAAAAAATAAAAAAATCTGGTGTATCCACTCACACGACTTTCCTACCGCTCGCATGCAAATTCCAGTAAAGGAAAAATGTTACACTATTACAATACTTTCCTTGCATAGCGACGGTAATAGCGGTAGTAAAGTAAAAATCCTCTGGTCAAATCGTGCTACCACTCATTTTTTTCATCATGTCAAGACAAACAACAATGATGATGTAACATTTTTCGCAAGATAAAACGTTTAGCCAGAATCTGAACAAACATCTGGAAAATATGTAATTTTATTCAAGCATAACTTTTTTCTGTGCATCTTCTCAGAGATGACGCTGTGTGTGGGTGATAAAGGGCTCTCAGAAGAATACTTTAGGCAAGTTTTATCAAAATCTTTAGAGCCGTTTTCTCGCTACAGTCTTCAGCAAATCACGTTTTTTGGCTATAGCTCAGCAGTGTATAAAGGATTCTCATTCAGTGCTACCGGCGAGTGATATTGGTACCAGACCAGACAGACAGACCAATGGCTGAAAATATGTTTATTACACTTAGAAAACTCTGAAACGTCAACATTTGTAAAAATCTCTATGCCGAAAATTTCACACGATTACAATACTTTCCTTACACAGCTGCTGTAGTAGCGTAGGAAAGTTAAAATAAAACTGTGAACTTCACCTATTCCAAACATTGGTATATTTAAGTAAAATTCAAATAAATATTATTTTATTCATATCATTGAATCACTGGATTCGGTTACATGCATTTGACAAAAGCAACACCTATCTATTTTCGAAGCTAACACTGGGTCAGTATCATTACAAACTCATGGAGAAATTCCATATTCACGAATGTAACGGTTTGAATAATGTAGCAGACAATTTTTCACTGAACATCTTCAAAGGACAGTTATGTTTTTTACAATGTTATTTTTCATTTGAAGTATATATCCTTATTATGTTGATGCACGTTCATGGACGTTAGCAATCGTTTATCTTCAAGAAGTGTTTATAATTTTTCCAATAAAAATGTTGGATGTGATATAACAACCCATATGTGATAAATGGTGTAAAGTTTTGTTTGGCAATTTCATGTGGTCTCGATCTTGGAATAAATCAGAAAATAAAAGGAAGATCCTTGTGTTGGGAAACTATAGAGCAGGGCTTCCCAAACTTTTTGACTTGATGAAACAGCATGTAAATTTTCTAGTCTTAGCATTCTTACACAAAGGTAGAGTTCCATTAAAGTAAATATTGAAAAAATAGAAACAAACAAACAAAGATTACATATATAAATTTTGTTTACGGTATTGCTGATGGTAATGCTAAACGAGCCCAGCATATCTACCAAGAAAGATATCTTGATCGTTCCATTCCCGATAGTAGAACGTTTACAAATATTCACCAGCGCCTGTCTGAATATGGAAGTTTTCAACGCAGCTCATCCGAGGGAAGACCTCTTAGTGTTAGAATTTAGAATATCGTATCAGAAAAATTGGCAGGAATTTAAATGTGTGTTACGTAAAAGTATAGAAAATAAAAAACAATATTTGTTGTACCCTTACCATATTCAAAGAGTTCAGGCACTCCAACCACGAGGTTTTGAGCCCCGCATGGAATTTTCTCGATGGTATCTTCAAAAACTTTTAAAAATCATCAATTTGAAAGACAAGTTCTCTTTACTGATGAAGTGATTTTTTTTTCAGAGAAGAAATAAGAAATTTACATAATAATCATAAGTGGGCCGAAGAAAACCCACACCCTAAAAGGGAATCGAATTTTCGGGAACAATTTTCACTAAACGTGTTGGTCGTTATCATTGGTGATTATATAACAGGACATTCTTTTTTCTACCTAGAGGTCTCGACGGAAATTCTTACCTCGATTTTCTTCGAAATCATTTACCAGTGTTACTTGAAAATGTTCCGCTTTTAATGCGCCAACAAATATGGTTTATGGATGATGGTGCTCCGGCTCATTTCAGCATCTTGGCTCGTCAATTCCTAGATGAAGCTTATGAAAATCGCTGGATAAGTCGTGGAGGATCTCAATTATGGCCTCATAGATCACCTGATTTGAATAGTTTAGACTTTTATTTATGGCGTCATCTGAAACCATTAGTGAATGGAAAAATAAATTCAAGAAAGGAATAAAATTACATTTGCATTTGCATGATCCAGATCACTTAAACATTAAACTAGGAAACAAAAATAAAGAGTTTTATAAGACGATGACTGTACTAATCCGGACTGAGAACAACCAAAAATGAGGAAAACAGATCAAGAAATTAACTGTGTGCAGAATAACCAAGGATAGTATTGAACTTTTCAATTTTTGAAATAGATCTCCACCTCCCATTGGAGTAAGTTTTTATGAGGATAGAAAAGTTTTTTTAATTATTGGCCATTTCTTGGCAATCCTCTTCCCAATAAAAATACTCATTAAAACTGAAGTAAGCTTATTATGCAAAACGCGAGCACGAACATAAAAAAGCATACAGTCAAATCGTACACCCCCTCAAAAATGTGTTAACATGTTTATGACGAGCTTTATTTGTAAGAACATGTGAAACATTGCCCTGTACTAATCAGGTGAACACAATTTGGGAAACCCTGCTATAGACCCTTAAATATATTTTATTCAAACAGACCAAGGCCATGATATATTTATTTAATTGCAACCAGACATTTGTGTAGGCACTTTTGTTTGCGTTCTCCGTGCTTTAACAGTTTCCACTATTATTATCTTATTTTATTGAGATAAATTTGTACCATTACGATTCAATTTTAATGTTAAGTATATGTTGTGTTTTACGCATTTAGTGTTCTTTTAGACTTGAATGCTTAAGTAGGTGTGTTTATTCATTCCCAGTTGTTACTTTCAGTTAATTTATTAATTATCAATTAAAGTTGTACTATCCTAAGATAAGATCTAAGGATTTATGGTTTTGCGATTGTCTAGAAATAAATCAAGCGTTATAGATGGATTTTTTTGAGGTTTACTTATTCAGAGTTTGGTTACATAATCGTGGACGAATAGTGCAGGTAAACGAATTCTGATTCAGAGGTTCAATTTGTTGTCCCTGTCTATTTTTTAATCAGTCTGTTTAGAAATGCCAATACAATACCCAACCTATTCTGCACTCCCCCAGGCAGTTATTTTATTATACTTTGAAAAAGAGCATGATAGACCGACAACAGAGCTTTCGTTATTAAGACTTTTCTATCTATAAAAAATATATAATAAATATATTTTTTTTTTCAACATAATTTATGTGAACATCCCACCTGAGATTGCAGTCGATTAATATACCAAAATATTTGCAATGGTCTACGCTTTTTATGCGGCTATTATTTACTGAAATATTCATCTCTGTATAGGCATACTATCCCTATAAACTCCAAAAGCTATGCAAACTGTTTTCTGTGTAGTTAAAGAATGCTGATTATCATTTAGCCAATTACGTAAAATTTTTAGATATTCATTCATCACTGATTCTGTCTCTCCCTGTATTCTCCACACATTCAATAATGATATCATCCGCATACGCAATAATTTTCTCCTCAGGCAACTAATGTAATAAACTATTTATACAAATAATAAAAAGTAGGGGTCCTAGTATGGTTCCCTGGGGCACACCTATATTAAGGTTTTTGGGTTTGTTATTTATTTCTCATAACTTTACAGTCTGAAACCTACCAGATAAATAACTCTCAATTAATTACGAAGTGTCTTCTCTTATTCTAACATTATTTTGGCTTTCACTATAAGTTCTATTATTTTCGGTACTAAACAAACACCCCGTATACGCCTGAATTGAAGTTATTTTTCGTTACTTGGGCCCATGCTTTTTCCACTATTTAGTTCATATCGTAACAAATAAAATTAATCAAATCAAATTGTTCCAAGTGCAGACCATTTCTGTGCCTCTCCTTATATATAATAAATAATTTCAACCTCCAAGTTGAAGTTTTTGCGTACGTGTCATTTTAAAAAATACAGAAAAGCCATCAATCTAGGAAGTAAAAATTTCGCTGATACTGGTAAATAATACCACACTAGACTATTTTATATTGTAATCCACTGACAGAGGTTATTGACTTCTCAAAAAGAGAAAATAAATAAAAGAGGAGATTTATGCAGATCTGAGCTACGAATCATACATACATACATAGAACATATATTTGAGGTGACATACAATGAAAGAGTGGCTGGAAGCTCTTCTTTTTCAATATGATCTCGTGTACCTATTATATGACTGCAGATTGAAAATTGAAGTGAGAAGGAAATCGAAATCCTATAGATAGGTACCTATATGCCAGATGGCACATGCATACTCTTTGGGCACAAGGCTGACATGGAAGTTATGGAAGCGGGCGGGGGGGGGGTATTCCTCTGTCATATATAGAAGAATGTATGAAAGATCGTGCGCATGGGATGAGTCGGAGCGGATGGTCGACTATATACCATTATAAATGATACTGCTAAATAGGTATCTGGCTGAATCTCATTATCTCCAAATTGGAACTGTACCACAAACCATAGATTGAAATCTGTGTGCTTTACATGCTCCGACACACGCCGTGTTTACGGCTTGTAAGGAGAATATTTTTATTGGGAAACTCTTTAAATAATGTCCAGTTTTCGGTAATGCTTATTACCTTCTTCAGGACAATAGTTACAAACAATACAAATATTTCTATGCATATATAGACATTTGAAATATTTGTTACGATCATTATACTATTTCAGGATTGCGAACCGATTTCCATCAATTAGATATGCCGGCTTCAAAAAGTGACAAGTGATGTTTTAATACTCTGCAATTCCAGACGATTTAAGCAACGACATGTGAAGATATGCTCCCGTATTTACATAGCACACTTTGAATAAGTTCCTTTTCGGATCACTCGAGAATATACGACATTACATTCTCCCAAACGAAAGCCATTAAATCCATGGCAGTATGCTTTTGACTGCCCTCGTAACCTTTGATTTTGTTCAGCTTTCATGTCATGTGTCCTTGGTCCCAGGTGGTGGACGACCAGTCCTTTGACCTTCATTTTGTATTCCACCAAATTGTCTATGTGAGGGTGTGTGTGTTTTGTTATGTGGCTTCCGATATACAGGGTGTTTATCTATGTGAGTGACGCATTAAACATTTATGACCGACTTCAAAAATAGAGGAGGTATACAATTAGGTTGTATGTTTGATTTTTTATTTTTGCGTAGTAAACGTGCTCCGAGTTTGATTATTTTTGATTCACTTGAAAGAGGAGATTTGAGAAATAGTCCCATATTTAGAAAAACTCAAATCCGAAATCTTCTTCTCTTCAAAAACAGCCCCCAAAGAGGGCATTTTTTCTCTAAAATCTAAAATCTGAGACAGCAGAATTAAAGATATCTGGAAGCGTTTGAGTTGAATATTTTTTTGAAAAGAGATACAGCTTTCGAGATACAGCAATTGTAAAGACTGAAATATGTGTATTTTTGCCATGTGAAGGGAACAATTTTGTTTGGAAATCGAAAATATGAGACCACCGAATTAAAGAAGATATTATATGTAGCAACATTTAAATTGGAAATTTTCTAAAAAAATAGATTTATACCAGTGTGAAATATGTGTATTTCCACTGCGATAATAGGATAAGTACACTCTTCTTTGTTAGTAGAGAACGTTCAAAGATTTTCATGACTAATGTTACACTCAAAAGTGTGAAATAAATATTTTTTACCAAATATTGTAACGACTTTATTAGTTGGTGCTCTGGAAAATGCAAAATAATATTAATTCTATTGGTGCTGGTACTTTTGAAGTTGGTGACCAAAAGTGTTAATTGTGCAATTGTAGTTAGATAGAAGACTTTTGGCACCAAATTCAAAAGTACCAGCACCAATACAATTAATATTATTTAGCATTTTCCAGTGCACCAACTAATAAAGTTGGTCCTGCCTGTCTGTCTGTCTGTCCGTCTGTATGTCTATCTTTGACAGCATTATTTCGGGAACGGATGGGTGTATTTTGTTGCTTTCTTTTTCCTGTATCCACTGGGTGCTGAGCTATAGCCAAAAAACGTGATTCGCTCAAGACTGTAGCGCGACAACGGCTCTAAAGATTGATCAAACTTGCCTAAAGTATTCTTCTGAGAGCCCTCTACCACCCACACATAGCGCCATATCTTAGAAAAAGCACAAAAAAGTTATGCTTGAATAAAATTCCGTATTTTTCACATCTTTCTTCAGATTCTGGATAAACGTTTCACCTTGCGAAAAAATTTTACATGACCATTGTTGTTTGTCCTGACATGCTGAAAAAATGAGTGGTAGCACGATTTGACCAGAGGATTTTTACTTTACTACCGCTATTATCGTCGTTATGTAAGGAAAATATTGTAATAGTGTAAACTTTTTCATTCACTGGAATTTGCCTGCAAGCGGTAGGAAAGTCGTGTGAGTGGACACACTAGATTTTTTAAGATAAGCTGTTTACACCAGCATTTCAAGGTTATCAATAATTTTACACGAATTTCATTTGGTATAATTTATTTCTATAATCATAACAACTTATTCTATACATATCTTATACGAATCTATTGATCCATATAAATTTTTCTTATAATCAAATTAGAAGTTTTTCAGTTGGATTCCTCTGTCCAGATAATTATTTATTTTGTGTGTACGAATATTTATTTATTATTTTACGATTGAATAAGGTAATTTTATTTGATGGATTCCAAATTTTTAACTCCTGTGTAACTATAGATTTGAAATATGCATTAATATGGCTTATTTTCAGTAATATTTCTGGAATGTATTTCATTTGCCTTGAAAGTTACGAAATTAGAAAAAAAGTCATTCAGTGTGATTTAACCAAATTTGATTTCCGCACTTTTAAAAATAATGGAAAATAAATAAAAAACCTCAAAATTCAGGTATGACGTGAAGTTCCGTTTATTATATAGGTACATTTTCTAGTAGTAAAATTTGAGTAGTTTTCTCAAAGCGTTTCCTTGCCACTCATCGTGAACCACCCTGTATAAATGCCTACCTAAATATGAATAATTGTTCTGTGATATGTGTCATGAGCATAGAGAGATAACGAGATCGAAATTTTTGACATTCATTTTTATTATTATTTTATTATTCAATTAAATTATTATCGATATTTTGGAGCCATCGCAATTTCTGCATAATTGATGGCATAGAAAATTGACTATTAGTCGAAAATAATGTAACAACGACCATCAGCGTTTCAATATTCGGATAGATACGACAAGCTACGTATCAGTGAGTTCGAAAAATATTGGATAAATTAAATAAAAATTTTATTGCTAATTTTGAAGGATTATATACTAATAGCTTTTGTTCGCGACTTCTTGCGCGTGGAAGAGACTGCATTCAATTCCATTCCATTACTTGTAGTAGTTTTTGCCTATACAAACATACAGAAAGACAGACAGATGCGATAAAATATAGCCTATATTTTAAGTTAGACCTCTAGCAATATATCGGTGAAAACTGCATTTAATTCCATGCAGTAGTTTTTGCGTCATGCACGTACAAACATACAGACAGACAGGCAAAAATTCAAAAAAACTGTTAATTTGGCTTCTGTTGCTGTAATAAAGGCCCCCATATTATTTTTTCTTAAATATCTTTAATGTACAGTCAAATTGAATCTTCCAAAATTTCGTCTTAGCACCTATGTTCTAAAAAAAAAACCCATGCAACATTTAAAACTTCTAGCACTTGTAGTTTCTCAGATTTCGTGAGTGGTATTTCGCTTTCATAGGTATATATAGATTTGGGATTGAAAAGATACTTCCAAATCGAAAATTCATAAGAATACCATTTTTCCCCTTTTTATTAAGAAATCATTAAAAATAGCGTCTTCCTTCTCAATATTATTACAAGTTAGGCTAACATACATCTAGTTTGGTAAACATCTGATTTTTTAGGGCTTTTATAGCAAAAGCCGCATAGCTAGACTGTTACCTATAAAAATTACAAATGTACTCGATAAAGTTTAACTAGAAGTTTTTATTATATTGAACCAAAAATGATAAACCCTTACTAATTCTTCAGTAGAACATGGGAGTTGACAATTAGAAAATAAACTGATAGGAGATGTCACATCTTTTTTCTAACATACCCTGTATAGTTCATTTTCCCCACAAAAAACATAATAACAAAAATCGATGATTGTGAATTTTTGTTTTGTTTCTATACCTCTGTTCTAGTTTTTATTTAATTTATCCGCTACTTTACGAATTCACTGTTACCCCTATCTGCATATATGTTTGTTTCAGCCATTTTGGAGGTGGCGAAAATAGCTGGAAGGCTCAATTGGAATATTAATGATAGATATATGTATTCAAATTTTTGGTGAACATTATTTTGGTTGATATTGTTTCCATTGAACACTAAATATGCACCTACTGTGTGATAGTTGTTAACACTTAATTATTTATCTAGTTGAATTTATGAAATAATGACATTATTACCGTAAGAATAATGTTTCTTGTAAATGATTATGAATTAAATAAAATGTTAAAAATTGCAGTTTGTGTATCAAAAGTGATGCGCAAAGCAAGATGTCTTGCATCCTTTGTATTTGACTTGCTGCAAGGCTATTGCAAAAAATTTGCACTTTTTATAAGTGTGAAAAATTCTCGGGATTCTAATTCCTAACTGCTTAATTCGAATGCAATATGCATCGAAAGTATCTAATTGATAATCTTATCAGATTGTATATAGCTATATTATCATTCGAAATGGATAAATATCGATGTACAAAAAATTTCGGTCATTGTCCAGAACAAACACTCCTGGTGTTGTATTGGTACCAAACCATTCTAGAATAAGTACTGAGAATAAAACTGGGAGCGCAAAATCAATGTATCTCAAGGGAGAAAAATTATACATTATTATTCACCAGTCACACATGAGAATTGTATCTTATCAGCGCAACGTTGTCTGCTTGTGCTTTCTTGATATCATCCGTCGCACCTGAACACTCATTTTACTACTTTCTTGCCATATTTTCGTATATAATGATTTCCCTTGCCCTGCTTTATGTTTGCTCATCATACTGCTATATCAAAACTTATTCTACAATAGTTTTGAACCATTTTGTTGAATGAAATAGTGAAAATACCAAGAGTGTCAGTTCTGGACAATTATCAAAAAATCTCTCAGAGTGGCCATTGAGTGGAAGCGATTAAAGATATTGTTGGTTTAGAAATATAATTTGTAACAGTTTTTTCAAAAAAATATAAAAATAATGAAAATTGAAAACTGGTAATAAATTTGTTAATACGCCCATTTGTAAAAGTATCTATTTCAAAAATCAGTCGTTTGAATATCTCAGTTGAGTTGAGTAAATGAGCATGATCGAAATAAAAGTTTCAAAATAAGGGCAACCTAAACTTTAGAAAAACTTAAAAAGTTGCTATTCAATAAATGTCATCAAAAATATTTCAGATTTATAGATGAATTGTAACTAAAACTTTTGCTTAAGGCATTCTGTGTGATAGAAAAAATAATAAAAATAAAAAACCTTGTAGTTAACCTTCCCCTGGCTACGAGCAGTCAGGATTCTTTAAAATCAGCTCGTTGAGAGAAATCCTAGAAGGGTAGAAATTACTGTATAGTAAATCCTGGAAAGGAAAAATTAAATCGCTTTTTACCAAACAACTTCTAATTCAATATTTTTAGAATGTGTAAATAAAGATCGATAATAAAGAAGCTGAACGATTAAATTAATTAGGTAATTGACCCAATGTTTCTTCTTTAATTATTGACCAGAAAATTCCTACCAATTTGCTATTTGGTTACGGAACAATGAGAGTCTTGCAAGTCTCGCAACTCTTGCAGCAAGACCAATACCAAGACCAGGTTAGTCTTGGAATTGGACTTGCATTGCTGTATTGGTCTTGGGACTTGTTCTTGAAATTTTGCAAGACCAAGACCAAGACTGCAATACCAAGACCAATCTCGCAGCATCACTACGTACCAACGTACTTTAACTGTAACCTATTACCGTGTTAAAGATATTAGCCATTATTACGATCGACAAACACAAAAGCTAATTGTACAGGGATCAAGCCAGAAAGTGTTTTGTGCGAATTAAGAGGCTCCTTTGCGATTCGAGAATCAGCGTCGGTCTGCCTTTACGACTTTTGAAATGCTACGTTTGATCTACACTCTTCGATGGAGCCCAAACATGGATACTCAGTCAAAGCACAAACCAACAATAAATTGAAATCTTTCGAAATGTGGACCAATTGTACGATCCTCAAAATACCATGGAAATCACATATGACATATGTTGGGAACAGAACGAGAGCTGTTTAAACTCATAAAGGTCCGTAAAACAGCATATTTGGACCACTGAAGATAAATATCGATACGCACAGGAAAGAACGAAGGCAAGCATAGACTTGGAAGATAGAAACTATCATGGCTCAAGAAATATACGCCAGTGGACTGGCCGAGATACTGATAAGAACCGTCGAAAACAGAGCGGAATTTGCAACTGTGATTTCCAACCTCCACTGATGGAGGTGGCACATACTAAGAAGAAGAAGAAGTGAGACAGGCGGACGGACTGTGGTTGCTTAGGAATTGAGCCCATTTGGCATCCTTCTGAAATCTGAACTATCTTCTTTGTCCGCTATGATAAGCAGCTGAAGATTTTCATGTCTGGTCAATGGACGCGGCGCTTTCGCCAAATATTGAAACACGCTTCAATGTTTGGCGGATGCGAAGCTTTCTACGCGTTTCTTCAATCGTCGCAGTTAATAACTGTATATTTTCATAAGAATTATTATTATAACAGTCTAATCAATCATTCCGTTTTAACTTACAGAAACAAAGTACCCTACTTCACAGTTTTTAATTATATTTCCAAAATTGTATCAAAGTATCAAGTTTATCCTTAAAATTATTGATTGATTGAAAAAAATATCCCTACATACATTTTCCAGTATACCAATTTTACCCAAGTAATGAAACCATTTAGAGAATTATTGTTTGTTGAATTCTTGACTGACTCTATCAATGTTTTAATTTGATTATGCAAAAATTGGCATATCCAGTTTGCTGTTTCAAATGCGCTCAATATATATATATACATGTATATGCCAGTTAGATGCATTAAATCATTAACAGGCTCTAGGTATATATAATTCCCAATGGGATTTTGTGAAATAATAATAAATGTATATAGAATAATAGACAGACAAATGACACCTCTACATATTGGAACCCAGAGGTGGTCGTTCATAAAAAATGGAAATGTCCTCTCGCCAATTATGGATTAGTTTGATGATATGATGTCCTTATACAGTGTGTTTCAAATTTGTGGTTGAGTTTCTTCATCGAGACGAGAAATCTCGTCCCGAAAGAAATTTATCGTCTCGATCATTGAGACTAGAAGTAAACAAATTATCGTCTTGATGTTTTTCTTGAAGACAATTTCTCGATCTCGATTCGAGATTCTCGAAATTTCAAGAGTCTCGAAAACACAAACTAACTGTTATTAAAAAATATTATACATGTGTATATAACGCATATCTGCACCAAAAGAAAGGGTATTTCTTGTATTAAAAAAATTAGGTTAAATTTCAGAGCTATCTGCTATGAACTAAATGCCAAGTATAATAAAAAAAACACCGACTATTGTCCCGAAAAAAAAAAAATTGTAACAGGAATTTATATTGAAACTGGGTTCGATTTATTTCTACTTATTTATTTACACTAACAATTACACAACTATATACACATTTATATTCAGACCGCCACCTAGCGTTTAGCTAGCTATATTTATATTCAGTGTTCTCTGCTTACTCGCGTTCAACTCACTCACTATGCTATCTATGACTGACTGACTGACTTCTCTGTCATTTACGCCGGTATTATATATCTAACCTAAAAAGGTCTCGAAGCTTCGAGTTGATACCAGTCTTCGATTTGCTGTGTGCTGTTATCAGTGCCCCATATTCTCGGTGCTTCTAGAGTGGTGTTCTTCCCGGGTGTTCTGGAATGTGTATTTCATCAAGTCTTCACGTTACAATATTGTTCCAAAAAGTTAAAAATTACACGAATTCTTTATTTTTCAATTTAATCTTTTATTTTTGCAAAAATGGTGTCTTAAGAATTAAGAATATCCTTGAAAGTAATATTTAATAAACTTGAACATTCTTAAGAAATACAATAGCAATATGGTTAAATTTATAGCACTTTATGGCAGACTGACCGAACAGTGTTGTGTCAATTAATTTCTAAATTAAGTATTAATAGTTATCTTTTAATTATTTGTAACAATCATAAAATAGCATTGTACAAGACATTAAAATATGGTTTAAATCTAATAAAAATATAATTTGTGAACGAGCACATAAACGAAAACTGAAATTTACATGAATAAGGACCACCGCACTGAGAACCGCGGAGCCGGGGAATAGCGGGGTGCAAAAGGACAGTTTGTTGATCTTTGAAATTAAGTGAAGAAAATATTTTTTCTAAGTTTACAAGCTACTTCATTGCCTGCAGATAGAGTGTTTTTAAGAGCAACCCAGATCATTAGAAAAGAACGATGCCGATTAACTGGAGAATCGGCAAAAATTTTATTGTGTTTGAAATCTTGGCTATGTAACATGATGATGATGATCAGAAGTAATGATAGTTTTTGCAAGAATGACTTATTTAAAAAAAATATTTTTGTAGTTTAAAATCTTTTGAACTATATTTATCAAAGAGATCATTGTATTTTTCCTGTATCCTATAACTCAAAATATACCAGCTTTATTTCCCAATCTTTGGAGAAAGAGACGGATGAAAGAAAAATGAGACTTTAAAGGTTCCTCGTACATTAAAAAAAATCAACATTCCATATGCCCTTCACCAAAAACTTCTCCTATAGAGAGGGGGCAATTCTTTTCGAAAATCGAAAAATTGAGATGAAAAAATTAAAGAACAGACCATATCCGTCAACGTTTAAAATGGACATTAAAAAATATGTATAGGTTTTCGATTTACAGCGGTAGTAAAATGTATATATATATATATATATATATATATATATATATATATATATATATATATATATATATATATATATATATATATACCTATGTGTGTTTCCGTGTGGCGGGGGCAATTTCTTTTGAAAATTGAAAATGTATGACGGTCAAATTAAAGAAGAGGTTATATGCAGCAACATTTTAATTGAACATGATTAAAATAAAATTACAGTATCCATGTTACAGCAATGGTGAAGCCTGAAATATGTGCGATGTTTTGAATGAAATCTCTGAATAAGTATAAGCAACGTAATGTCTTCATTGGCGTACGTTGAATGCTTTATTTTTTTTTTAATTTAAAATAAATAAATATTTCTTACAAGAAATTGGACCGGCGTTATATGTTGGTGTAATGAAAAATAAAAAATAGTTGATATAAATTCTAATTACAATTGCACAACTTCTAAATTACAGGTCTCAATAGAATTAATAGCTACTATTTTGTATTTTTTCAGGCACATTTTTTGTAAAAAAAATATTTATATGTCTTTATAATTTTACAAATTCCATTAATCTAAGAATACATTATTAAAATTCTTTTTTAATAAAAATTCAATGAAACATAAAATTAAAACTGTGCTATTGTGATTTGTTTTTTAATCCATTCTTGTAACATTCTCATTTATCATCTGTATCAGTTTAAGAAAGTTCTTAGTTTTTTTGTCTATTCAGGAATATTATTGTCTTTATTTCCAGCAGTAGTTTTAGTAAACACAGTCATTTTTTTATAGCCTCTTCTCTTTTGAAGCTAAAAATATAAAGAAAAATCTGCAAACAACAGTAGAAAAATCCTACATAGAAGCTAAAACATATAATATAATGTGGAAGCTAATTAGGAAACACATAAAAGTAAATGCGTTTATTTTTGAAGAGGTTTTACCTGAATGTAATCTATAGAACTTAAGAGTTCATTTTTATTATCTTTTCGGAAACAAAATTGATCTTCAAACTCTCGACATTAAAACTTTATGTTGAATTTCACGAAGATCGTAAGCTGTCTGTAAATTCGAATATTTCAGATCACTTAGCATCTAAATTATGAACTCTATATCTACTTATTCGAATTATTATAATTTTGATTTTAATCCTAATAGAATCATAATAGATTTATAATGACAGATCAATAAATGAACCGACTCAGAAAGTGTTCTAAACTTCCCTTATAATGAAATAATATTTATACATCTACAACTCTGAACTACATAACGTAGGAAACACAGTAAATAGAATATATTTAATAAAGATTGCACAAAGTTAATTTTCAATTTCGTACAATCAAATTGCAGTTAGTATATTTACTTTATTATATTAATGTGTAATCATGTCCGATATTGTTTCGCCGTGAAATATTTACCCCAAAATAGCAAAGCGCAACTTTAGCTGGCCTGTATCTCCTACCGTTTTCTGAGATCCTATTAAACATCATATATAAATATATATATATATATATATATATATATATATATATATATATATATATATATATATATATATATATATATACAGATAATATATACATATACCGTACATTTATATATATAAATATATAATATATCTATTTTATAGAGGGTGCTTCATGGTAAGAGTGACTTGTTAGAAGTGGAAATGAGAAAACTTGATTTAGTTGTTTCTTTTTTTTTTTAGTTCCGTATCAAATTGTTGAAAACGGAACTCTGTTACTGAGACTCCACTATCCATCCACCCGTCCGTCTGTCTGTCAGCTGTCTATATTTCCATGAGCAGTAATTGGTAGGCAGTTTTTTTTATACGGAGTATGACTTTCATTTGGCTACATTTGTTATTATATTGATTTCCTAGTTTTTGAAGTAAAAACTTCTATAGGCGTTTTTCGGATGGGTAAAATCTTCCTAGCTCGCGACACCGATGACCTCGACATGCTTGTGACGTATTGCACATAGTATGCGTTCAGTGTATATACATGTATTATATACATATATAAGTACACTAATACCACATCTCTCCTAATACAATTTTAATTGATTAACTGTAGAATTACTGTGCACTACAATAGTGAAAACTTGGTAAATTTATGTAGAAAAATAAATGACAAAAGAATTAATTGTCGAATATTGTTGATATTAGCCTAAAAAAATGATATTATGCATTTCTTCTAAAATTTGATACATGCATTACATCTTAAAATGAATATTATAATAGTTATAGAAGGATTTATACGAAAGAAGTTTCTGACATACTCTAAAAAACATTTGGTAAATAATTTGACAATATTTGGATGATATTATGTGCGGACTTCAATATCAACTTTGCAGATGATAAAAACCTACCACTAACTGAATTTCTTAACGAAGCATTAGGTTTGACTATGTCTAATAATCGAAAATTAAGTACTAGAAAATATAAAATAATGATCGATGCAGTTTTTACACAGTACTTAGATAAATTCGATTCTAACATACTCATTTCTTATTCCAGTTACCAAAAGCCTATTATATATTTTTTTTAGATTAAAATGAAATAATTAAAAGTACAAATGGACTAAGTATTGTTGAAATTAACGATGAAAATAAAGTTTATTGAAAACTATGTAAACTATGTAAATACTAATAAAATATTGATATTAATAAAATATTGATATTTTGTGCAGTCCATCATATGTTTGATAAATCAATAAACTGTATAAAAATGTAAACAATTCAAATGTCAATAAATGTGAAAACCAGATTAATGTTAATAATTCCATTTAAAAAAATTCAATAATTTAGTTATTCCTTCGTTTTAAGTTTTCACTTCTGTCGGCAGTCCTTATGACTAGCTCTGTTTTTTCTTCAGTAGAATGAAGAGAATAACTCAAATGATCCTGTAACAGAAACCGTTTGATAAAGTAAACACCGTCTGATCACTCATGATTGGTAGGAAATTTCGAAAGATTGAATTTTTTTTTATGTCGGAACTCATAAAGCAACGGAACTAAATTTTAAGTCTTTCAGTGACAATGAGGTAAATTAAACGAAATTTGTCTCAATTTATTCATTAATAAAGGAAGTGTTAGTTTTTATCAACGGAGAATAAAAAGCATGACGGAATGCATGTTGCGCGACTAAGGGCATGCGCTGTTTTGGAAGGTACGCTACATCTAGGATTGTCAATGTGTTTATATAATTTTGACATCAAATACCTGGTTTCAGTTTCGATTCTAAAGCCGCATAGGATAAGAAATGTCGTGAATGAATGAGAGACATCCTATATGTCTGTCTGGTCTTGAATGCCTGTTCATGTAGTTTGAGTGAACCTTCCCCTTCTACCATCGTTTCAAGAACTGAATTCAAGACAGTGATTTGGTCTTGACATAAGAGATATAAGTAAAGATATAAGTATCAAAAATTATTTACCTGATGAAATGATTAGAATCGAAGAATCTCAAGAGTCATCACATTAAATTCGAGAGGTAGAATATGACAAGTTTCTTCCGAATATCTAGACGGCTTTTCACCCAAAACCACCCTGTATTTTATGTTCCCATACCTCTTGCATTGCGGCCGCCTGTTCCTTCCTACTATCTACCGAGGTATACCAACCTACCTAACCTACCGCTGCCGCATGCTAATATTAATATAACCAGCATATCAAAATCCAGAAACTAATTTCGGGCAAAGAGACATCCACATACATACATATACATATTCTATATACGCGTGTATCTATACATATATATATATATATATATAGGTACAGGTTGGCCTATCGAAAACAGCTCAGCAAGGTTTACGGATTTGTATATGAAGTAAAAAAAATGTTCTTCAACGAACGAATATCAGCGTACAATTTAACTTTATTTACTGTAAAGTAGTTGATGTGGATACTTCGTTATTTATTGCGAAGAGAGTCTAAATTATTCAATTGTATTTTACGAAAAATCAGTCTAACAGCGACTTTGTTTAATAAGAACAATCATATAGACATGAACATCATGGTTGCATTCTAGTTTAGTAGCAAAATTTTGTCAAACTGATTCAGTTGCAAATAAAGAACGGAATATTTTGAATCCGGTGAGAAATGAGGCAATACAAGTAGCTATTCTGAGTCAAATTACAATATAAGTCCTAAATTAAAAACCAGTAACCTTTCTGATGTAACGGGAGTTAAGCGCATAAGATTCTGAAAGCTAATAAATGGCAGCCATATAAAATTTAACTTTTTCAAGAATTGAATGAAGATGATAATGATCGTAGCTTACAATTTTGTGGAGTACCTAATGGCAGAAGTTGGAAATAATATCAACTACCTTTCTTCTCAGACGAATGTTCATTTTATTCTCAATAGCACTGTTAATCGACATAATTGTCGTTACTGGTCCGACACGAATCCAAGGATGTTCCATAAGGTCCATCCTAGAAAATTAAACGTGTGGATTTGTGTTTTCAGTGATCGCATCATTGTACCATTTTTTTACTGGGAAATTTAAATGGAGACATGTACTCAAGAGTTGTTGGAGAATGCTGTCAGTCTAGCGCTGATCGAAATGATGGAAAACGGACCAACGTTACCATGAAATCATTACAATATGTCAGCAAGATGGGGCTCATGTCCATGCATTCATTACCTGTACGGCAATTTCTGGATGATACGTTGCCTGGTAGATGGATTGGGAGGAGGGGTGCTATCGAATGGCCGGTGAGATCACCCGATTTATCTCCCCTTGATTTATTTTTGCGGGGACATCTGTAATCCAAAATGTATACCACCCAGCATGAATCCTTAGAAGATTTACGAAACCGCATCACGGACATTTTCAACATTTAATACAACACGTAACTACTGCTGAATACAATTAAATTAATATTTCTCGGCAACCCTGATCACAAATTTAACAAAACGAAACGCCACTTGAAAGAAAATCTCCCCCTCCTTCCTGTTTGAAAAAATAAGGGTGCAAGACCCGTCCCCGATAAGCGTTTGAAGTTACAGCGTTGCTATTCATTTGTCTCTTTGAAAAGAAACGTATACGGGTCCGAGGATTTTTGTTTTATTTTCACCGACAAATCCGCAAACCTTGCTGGGCTGTTTTCGATGGACCACCCTATATATGAGATAGAATAGGATATATTAGGGATCGGATAGGAGTGTTAGCTAAGTAATTTTATTATAATATACCCACAACAACAAACATATTGGTTTGTGAATAGTTTCGTGTGAGAATACATAGATATATTATGATATTACATGTAGGTATTATGTATCTGTATGTCTGTATGTGTGGGTGTAATTTCCGGCAGGTTCCATGTACCATGTAGCGTGGCAGCGAGGTCCTTTCGATTCAATTTATCTATCAAGTTATTTGGCATGTTGATTCAATTATTTGTTTGTGTGGTCGTGTTCCATACAGTCTGTTACTATTATATTCATAATAGGGTATTTGTTGGAGAGAGAGAGCATGGCAGCGGGGCCATATTGGCCACAGATAAAAAATATGGAGACAGAGCTTGCACGACATACTTTCTTCGGCAAATAATATTATTTATCTACCGGATTAATAGTTCATTGGGTAAGATAATTGATCTCCAACAATGACGTTGTGGGTTCACATCTTTGGTTGAAGAGCTTCTTACCTTTTTAAAAGGATCATTACTAGTATAAGGCAAAAACTATATCCCAAACGTAGGCAAGGCAGGGTTTTTCATTAGGTATGGACAAGTAGCATATCCCAGAAAGTAATCGTCGTCGAACGATACGGAAAAATCCTTCTAAGGAAATAGCTGGAAATGATTTTCAAGTTCCTAACTATACTGGTAGGGGGCGTAACAGTGTATAAAATGCAGTTTTCTTGAAAGCGGTCCAATATAAGTTGTGAAAAGAATATTACCAAAGTAATGCTGCTAAAATTCTACATCTTTTTGATCTATCATTTTTTATTGTAAGACGTGGGCAGTAGAGAAGAAAGAAGTTTTACTGATTAAAATGCGATATCTCGTTTAAGAAAGGAAGCTTTGCTGATTAAGTAAGGCAAATAACCTAGCTGGTTTTTGCTGCTCACAGTAGAGGTCGCTATTTAAAAAGTTTCGTTTTTTTTATTCTTCTTTGAAATTTTGAATAGAATGCTACAATTATTCCACCAAAAACGAAAAGTAAATTACGTTTGCAATTAAAAACTCAAAACCGTATGTCCATTTTTTTTCATTCCAAAGTTATGACCTACGAATGTATTTCTTTTTAATCATAATTTAAATATTAATAATAATAAAAACCCCACAAAAAATAATAATAAATATATATATATATATATATATATATATATATATATATATATAATTAAATAAATGAAGAGCTATCCATACCAGATGACCATATTTGAAATTGAACCTACATTTGGTAGGGTGCTGCAATAAGAACGAGGCTTGTCGTCTACATATTGCGTTTGTATGCGTTTTTTCAACTATACTGCTCAATCAGATTGATTACCAAACATAGCATCAGTTTCCCAGACATATATCATGATTTCGAGGTTGTTGCCTCTCATCAGTATGTCGCAGGGCGAAGAGCCATATTTGATAATCAATCCTAATTTGGAACTGATACTTGTATCAATCTTCAGTATAGAATTGTCGGTGGAGACAAGTATGAGCGATATATTGAGTATGTATAACGGTGGATAAGAACAATCGGCAAAGGTGAATAATTAATTAAATAAATGAAGAGCTATCCGTACCAGATGACCATATTTTAATATGAAAAATAGTTTCATGCCTAGCTGGTAAATTGAACCTACATTTATATATTTTTATATATATATAATTGAAGATTTCTATATTTCATAAATGAAAGAGTATATAATATATATCTCCATTATTATATATATATATATATATATATATATATATATATATATATATATATATATATATATATATATATAAATATTGATTTTATTAAATAGTGTTGCCTTACGTTTTATTACCACGGAAAAGCTCTGAAAAAGATTGCCATGGAACAAATGGGGAGGTTACCACGGAGATACGAAATTGAATAACGTTCAATTATTATAAAATTATTGTATCATAAAAATAGTTGCAGTTGAATTCTTTGTAAAAAAATTGTTGTGTGTCCAAAAATATTTTAGAATTTTTATTATATATTATTGTTATTTTTATGGATGTTCTTTATCATTAGTATTAAATAAATTATATTAGAATAAAGTTTAAAATATTTTTTATTTGTCACAGCATGCTTGTCACGGAAAATAAGTTTGTCAGCGAATTCATTAAAAAAAATATTTTGGTTTCGAGTGTTTAATTGCAAATTTAATTGACTTTTCGTTTTTGATGAAATAATTGTAGCATTCTATTTAAATTTTCAAAGAAAAAATTGAAAAAACGAAACTTTCTATACAGCGACCTCTACCGTGAGCAGCAAAAAAACAATATGGCGAGGTTATTTTCCTTACTTAATCAGTGAAGATAAATTCTGTTAAGACAAATCAAAATAACAAGAATTTTACACAGTAAAACTTCTTCCTTCCCTACTGTCCTTATTTCACGTCCTGCTATAAAAAGTGATGGATTAACAAGATGCAAAATTCTAGCAGCATTACTTTGGTAATATTTTTTTCTTAACTTATATTGGGCTGTTTTCAAGAAAAATGCATTTTTATACACGACCGAAAGCTGTCACGGCTCTAGCGGTATAGTTAGGAACTTGAAATTAATTAAACTTCTTATTGTCGATTTACTTAAGGCGATTTTTCCCTACCGTCCTAAGACTGTTACTTTCTGAGATATGCTACTTGGTCCATCCTTAATGAAAAACTCTGTATATCGTTGGTTTAGCGTCTATCTTAAACAACTGTTGGAATGAGAGGATAGGAGACATTTTCTAAACTTAATATCCTCTTAGAGATTTGAGTTCATTATTCTGAGAGTACCTATTTCATCTAAGATATTAATAATATATTTTACATTGGTTTGAATAATAGTAAAGTAGTTTCTTATTGACACAGTTAGATGCATTGCTAGTAAAATTAGGTCCACATTTCTTTATATCTCAGATCAAAAGAGCTTGACTTGAGTCTTAATCAATTGTACTTTCTAGAGTTGCAACTGCACTGGATTTTGAACATACATAAATGCTCTTTCAAAGGACCGCTTGGTTTGTTCGATACAAATTTTCTGCTACTATTTTGCAATGTTTTTATTACGTAGTAAACGATTTTTACCCCCGTAAATTTATAATAAACTTGTACATAATTGTAAATAATCATAGAAAAAAAAAATGAATGGATTCATCTTTGAATGTAAAAGAAAATCCATCAAGTTCAGCTTTACTTTTATCATGATCCATCCTTTTCTATTGTTACAAATACCCATAAATCGTTGCATACACAAACACTCCCGAAGCTTTTTACCTTTTGAGCTTTAGCAAGGGAGAAAGCTGAGAGCGCGCAGAACAGGTTATGCGACCTGCTCTTCCTTTCCTGCTTTTACTCTCATCGCTTGCATATATATTAATAATAGTAATAATAATAATATAGATAATATATTACGTGTTGGAATGCGCTTTGTTGCTGTTGTTATATATGCCCCTATTGTTGTCTGAATGGAAACAACATACCAACCGGCCTGTGTGTTTGTGGAGGCGGTGCGTGGGCCGGGAGCGGCCGGCAATTGTTATTCAGTTATCGGGGGCATCGCGCGGAGCGGTTATTGTAATCAGTCGGTATCTACTATAAAAGCGGCCTCGGTCTTGCGGAGCATACCTACCAATGTACCTACCTACCCGACATGTAGATATTGTGACAAGCTTTACAAAGCAAAGTTGGCGATTTCCTTTATTATTAGCTTTATTTGTATTGTCAAGACCTGAATGCATTTGAGTAATATGGGGAAGATAGAGTGGTTTTTCTGACTTCGGTAAGCTCAATAATGATACTTTTGAATGAAATGATTTATCTCTTACGAAAAACGTGTCTTCAACGGAAAAAAATACTATTCCCAACGATTTGCACAGAAAATTTTGTAAAATAAAAATTTCCAACTTGAAACTGATTACAAGGACGTTGCACATGATAAATAAATGCAATATATTAAAAATATTCTGCCTTCTATAAGTACGCCACTGATAACTCTATCTGCTATTATTGAAGTGGTGGAAGTTTTGCACAAATGCGAATAAAGCAATTTAACTTTGAAAGAAACTCAATTACCCCATGTAGTGATAAGATAATTAAGTGTGTAAGTTGGAGCCTCAAATAATAATATCACATTATAATAGCTTCAAGCGGCTACCGAAAGCCAAGCCAAGCCGACGGACGGACCGACCGACAGACCGACCCTCTTCTTAATTTTTCCCTAATCGAAAGTCATTTAATTTTACATAAACTTGCTGATGGAATGCTACTACTGCAGAAGTGGGTTTAACAGTTTCGAGTATCTATATATCTTGAGGAAATTTAGAAGAACAAGCTAAATTCACTCCAGAGTCTATTCGATAAACCAGTCGATTTAAATTACAGGTGGATTAATCGTTGTTCGTTGCACTTCCCTGAAAAACTCTTTTGTAGATTGTGGTTCGAAAACATACAAGTCATACAAAGTCTTGAGTACGAAACCCTTCTACCTCAGATTCCTACTCGCAGGTAGAACCAGTCCGGACACCAAGCCAGATCCATCCACAGATATGCACCAAGGGAGAACACTATGAGAATGTCTCCTACATATGTCTGAGAGATTTCTCGGTATTGAACCCTCCACCTTTAAGTCCCAGTGTCACTGACAGACTCTCACAAAACAGTCTAGTGATATACTATACACATATATAGCTAAAAATCCACCAAAATTCAGCCATAGAGCTCAGAGATACTTCTTTGGGGATTACAGGTCTGGAACCCTCCACCTAGGAGGCCTTGTCGCACTTAAAATCACTACCAGATCATTCTAATAACATTCTAAATGCATATATGGTCAAAATACCATCAAAATTCAGCTATAGAGTTGAGAAATATACAATAGATTTTCAGGTAAGGAACCCAACTCATAGAATCGCACGGGCACTGAAAGACGTTCAGTTTTATGTACTATATAGATTTTGAACTAGTATTGGATATGGTAATGTTCTGGGACAGTTTTACTTTACTAATATTTCAAGTTGATGGCGCCACTAGCATATAGTGTAAAGATATAAGTCTCATCGTTGGTGTAGTACAATTAATTAATAACAGATGGACTGGAAAAACGGTCTCAGTCCAAGAAATTGTTGGTCATAGTCTACAAGGACGTTCTCTAGTATAGCAATAGAAGGAGAATGGACGAGAATAGGAATCTATGAACCTACCACTGAAAATATGGGTAATATATTAATGGCTTCTGTCAATTGTATATTTATAAATATACTTCAGTTATTAGAGGACCTAATCACAAATAGTATCCTTATGGATTCAAATGACCAAATTAACGTTTATTTCAATTAGCTTCTTCATCAAATTAGCCATCCAAAAAGCAAAGATGATATTAAGTGAATATTCCCCATTATCTAAAACAAGCTCTCTTATGGATGAAAAAACATTGTTACCAAATTAAAATGGTAAAATAGACATTTAGGATTTAACGTAATGGAAACCTTTTTTGCTCCCAAGCAAAAGGAACAAAGATTTAATTTCCTCTTTCAGTGACTTTTGCTGAGAGATAAAAATAAATATTTCTTTTTTCTTTCGTTCTCTTCTTAATCAGCTTTTTATCGTTATTAAAATCTTTAAATTCGTATAACTTGAATTGGGCGTAAGGACGGAAATTTATTTAATTTTCACGTTCGTTGCACGATTATACACACTCATTTTCTTTTTTTTTCTTGTCTTCTTTGAACGAGGGAGAGAAAGAAAAAATGATGGATAAGACGTTTATATTTGGAGGATATTAATAGGAAGTCGGTGTGATAAAATCAACTTTTGAACGGAGAAATATATTCAATTCAATATTTAAGATTTTGCATAAATTTGAGTGTTAAAATCGTCACAGTCGAAAAAGGTAAGAAATGATATTGGACCTAACAAATTCACAGTCTTGTTTATTTTAATCTTCACCTTCACGTACGGATAGCGTTTTATTGAAACAATAGAAATTGTCTTGCTAGTCTCAACTAAAATCTATCAATATTAAATTTAATTCAAAGCTGTGTGAATTTGAGGAGATTAATCTACCGCTAAACTATACTTCTATTTTAATTTGAGACTCATAGAAATGCTAATTACCCATTCATGAAGCTTTATGTTCTATGCTCTTTATGATTAAGTTTTTTTCGTGATTCGATATTTGAAAAGAAATGGAGTTTCTGAATTTAATTTCTTTTCGACAAGTTGTATTAGAGAAGTCATTTTATTTCCTTGCTGTCTATAAAATGCGTCTAAGCCAATGACGTGCATTAATGAATGCCATTTTAATAACAAGAGTAGGTTCCGAACCACGTGTATTTTCTCGTAATACAGGTACTATTTCCTATTATATCGATAATTTGTTATATTTACATTTTATATTCAACAAGAGACCCAATTATGCAAATCTATAACCAGTTTTAATGTTGCCTCACTAAATTTTAAAAGGTGATCGCCACGGCGTAGTTGTTTGCTCCTTCTGCATTAGATTCCGGGTCGATTCCGGTTAAGGCGTGATGACTTTTCACGAAGCTACACGATGGCCACCTCGTGGAAGGCATTGGCAGCCTACCACACGTAATAATGCCTTTTAAAGCTTCTCAAATAGTGTCGTTCGGATTCAAGTTTAAAATTTACAGAAAAAATATTTTTTACTAATACTTGCTTTAGAGCAAAACAGATTTCTGAGAGCGCCATATAGTTACATTCTCAGATAATGTCATGTTATTACCACAATTCTCACAGTTTTAGAAATTTACTAAGCCACCATGATTATTTAAAAAAATCAATAATTTGTCTGTCATTTTCACTTATAAAATAAATTCAATAGGTATATGAAAAGTTGCATCAAGACCAACCAACATTTGCTATTTAAAAAGTAAAACTATTAATTTGTCTAATATGTTAGGTTCAGTTGTTATTGTCGTAAATTTTTTCTAAAGAAAATATTTTTGAAAATTGAATTCTTAATATAATCTAATGCTACGAAAGTTATACTGGCTGCGTTGGCAACAATTAACAGCTCTTGAATGTTGAATATACTGCACAAGTCAATCATCAATTCGTTCAACCTCACTTTTTCGCAAACTTATGTTTACTCTATTTTAACGCATATTTTTAAATAGTTTTTATTACTTTCGGTTCTTGTATCAATGGACTCCGCAGCGATTTCTCATGCCCCATACGGTCTAGAGACTTGAAATTTCGAATTCGTACTTAGATCGCAGACATCTCGCTGCCTGTTAAGCTCCAAGTGTGATCCAATATTGGTAATTATAATTATCTCATTCAATCTCATTCAACCAAGATCATTATTTTGTCGACATAGAACGACAATGGGATCCGTCACTGGAATTACGCACGAGCATGGAGCGTATATATACGTCTCGTTCTCTGGTATATAGGTACTTTCTGGAAGATCGTCTATGGTTATGTCGCAATTGTCAGACGTCAGACGTTATTGTTAATTTAAAGATTAATTTTGTGTTGTGGTAGACAAACAGTAATTTGTTATGGAATTGCTGTTGCTGGCAAACACATATGCATAAGTATAGTTGAAATCGAGAAAAGGATAGCAATAGTAGGTACTCATCGGTTCGGTTTAAATCTCAAATGCCCTATAAAAACTATTTCTAATTTTTTTTCAAAAATTTCACTTGTTTTCTAATTTTGAAGGATGTTAGCGTTTAATAGAATGCCACTATGATATACTATTTGTGATTGAAAATATACTTCCAAATCGAAAATTCCATCTAAAAGTCGTGAGTCTTAAGAACAACATTTTTTTCTTTTTTATCAACAAATCATTAAAAATAACTCCTTCCGCGAAAATTTTACTGAAGGTTTTGCTAAAATACAACTATTTTTGCATTGATTTGATTTTTTAGGGCTTTCATAACAAAAGCTGCTAAACTAGACTATTACCGTATTTAATGTCAAAATAGAGGAAAATCAAAATTTGAAAGGTGATATTTGACAATCGAGTTTCCGTTCAATCGGCACTTCCTGAAAATCTAATAGTTAGTAAGCAACACTACTTGAAAGGTCGCGTTTGATAAGTAACATAACTCAATTAACATACATGGAATTTTTATAAATATTAATTGAATTTTAATATACAGTATCTCAATTGATAGCATAATTTATATAATAAGTTCATGACAGAGAAATGATACCCTAAACAAACTATAAGAAATGTGAAATCCACCTGAAGCAATATCCTTAAACTATCACCATCACTCTGCCATTTATCATATTTTTTTCAGCAGGAAATTGACCTCTATATCATTTCTTTTTCAAACGGCATTCTGTCTTTTATATCACATCTCACTTATTATATACCACCAAACCATCTTAGCCACCCACTATAACCTCATACATTTCAAATAAATTATTCTGCCATCGAAAAAAGGGAGGAAATTGACCTCATTTCGAAAACATCACCAGTAGCCTGTATGACACATAACTTGAGCAAGCTAGTTATATCATGCTAGTCATCTAAGAACACCATCATCCTTTCTCTTCACTACATTGCCGTCCATTTGGCATGGTGTGCTATGTCATCCTTTTTTCATTTGGTATGTTTCTGCCAATATAATAGATACAGGTTGTCACTAAAAATGCTGTGGATTATTTTATTACTGATTTTGGCGCCTGTGTCAGTCAGCATTACAAGTGGCGGAACCAAATGTAATAGCCGCCATCGACCATCGAAAGTGACTCGAAAATCTCATTGAAATTTGTACATGTTACACCCAAAGACTAAATTCGAACAAGGCCTGAAATTCTGACCTACAATGCGACGTGGACATAATCAAAATACCCATGTTGCGCTCTTATTTGTAATATTTGGAAATATTTTAGAGAGTATTAAAAATGGCTGCTATCACTTCACCTTCATACTGTTTTTTTAATTGTTCTTTTAGAACTCCAAACATCTCTTCCAAGCTTCTAGAATGTTCTTCTAATGGTTCTCCAAATCTCCTTTCTAATTTCTCCTCTTGTTTTTCTAATTTCTGGTCTAAGCCTACTTGTACTTTCTTCAGGCTTACTTTTTGTTGTACCAATTTCTGCTGTAAGCTTAATTGTACTTGCTTGAAGCTTAGTTCTTGTTGTTCTTTTTGAACGTTACTTCTTGTTGTTATAGTTTGTGTTCTATAATAACTTGCCCTTGTTTTACATTCTTTAATTTCTGTGCCATTTTTTTCGAAGTCCAACAGTTCAAATTGAAAAGTTTCTGGGTCTTCACGTTCATCAACAAGTCTGTTGATCTGTTGATGTGGATCTTGTAGGTCTTGTTTCCTTCCAATAGTCTTATCGCCAAGCTCCACCAATTCTCTTTTACGGTCCGGGTTCCTCAGTTCCATTAATTTCGGCATTTTCTCGAAATGTCTTTAATTTATTTTAATATCCAACAATTTCTATCCCTCCCACATCTGACACCAATTGTAATGTTCTTCGTTCTTATGTCGATAAAAAATCACGTACACACCGAGCAAGAACTTTTAGACAATGTGATGTTATGGCTTGCTGGGGTGAATCGATCACTCTCCCATTTTAGAGACACCCTGTTGGTATAAAACATGTTTGTCGATTTTTGAACTGCGACTGCGACGTTATAGTTTACGTGACATTATTAAAAGGTAGGATGATGCTAGCGTTGCCGTCCTTTGCTGCCATTTTTCTTCGTCTTGTTCTTCTTGTGGTGCCAGCTCAGACGTCCCCTTACAACCAACCCCTCCCAAACCCCGCCATCCTTCCTTCTCCAATCTAATGCTCCAACAATAACGATGTTCATTCCTTCTTCGGGCTGTAAATCATCTCCGTGTGGACCTGGACACAAACACCGTATACACAGCCGGTAACAATGTAATTTACGTTGTATATAATACGTATGTAGTTTGTGTATGGTGTGGTTGTACAGTTTTGTCGCTAGGTATATATATATAAAGCTGGCTTATATATTATGTGGTGTTTTCTCTTTCTTTCTCAATTTTCGTTTTTCAATCTATATGTATGGAGTCTCTATAGAGTGTGTTCACTGAGATAGTGTAGGTGACAAAGTTCCTTGAAAAGTTGAAATATCACATTTTGGAGTAATTTCTTTTCATTTTGCATGGTTTGTCTGCTAGAAGAATCAAAGTAGGTATATCGAGTGATTTAAATAAAAACATTCGAAATAGGCTATTGAAATTCTGTGTTTTAATAATCACATTGCTGTCTTAGTTTAGTGGATATAAGCAAATATCTAAAATTCCATTTCAGTCTCGATATGTTTCCATCAAGAGATAACTCTATAAAGTTCCTTCAATCGATAGATCCAAAAGAACTGTTTCTCAGTGGAATGAGAAAAACTATGTCTTTGATTTCATCAAATTAATCTATTATTCTTTCAGACAAAAATGTTACTTGCAATGTAGAAATATTCTTTCTCATACTTTCAGAAGCATTAGTATGAGTTCTGATAATTTCAAAATTAAAAAAATTATTTTCAATTCTCATTTTCATTGAACTTCAATCCTGTGAACTGTGGGTTATTATGTCAATGGTACTGATCAGTACATGGTGACGTCAACAACCAATTTTATAACCTTCTCTATTTGTTATGTTATTTTGATAGCTTCTTAGACTTTCTAACTTTGTCAGTGATTGGTGAACTTAAAATCAATGAAAAATTTTTGAATCAAATAGATAATTATTCAAAGGCATGAGAAAAAGTTGATAGTAAAAACATGGAATTTGGTATAGTTCTTTTCACTATAAATGGTATTGTCTTCATGATTTCAATAAAACTACCTACTACTTTATATATTTAATTCGGTATATAATATAGGTAGGTAATTTAATTAAAATTAAAATTATTGACGTATGTAGGACAAAAGTAATCTTACACATTTTATATTTATATAATATATTTATTTGATTCGCTATTCGCATATGAATTTTCAACAGTTGTAACATGACGAAATGAATTTTTCCTACTGTCGGGGGGAATTTCATGAATATAATTTATTAATAATTCTACCACACTACTATTAAAGGTCGTAGGAATATTTGGTGACCGAACCTTTGATTTTAATTGATGCCAAATTTGCTCTATGGGATTAAATATACAATAATAGGGAAGGAATATATGTTTTCTTGATAGAAAATTCATTTAAAACTTCTAAAAGTTAACTTTTTTATAGTTCTCTTCGAAATATATATCATTAGCCGCCATAGAGTCTTGGATCCCTAATTTTGTTTTATTTGAGTTTGGAATCTTTATTTATTATTAGCACACTATTTGGAGGAATGTTAGGTAAAAGACAATTCTGGAACCATTCTCTGCTGCCGCCATATCCTCATGGTAATCCACACAGGACTCTTTAATGTTTTTCGCAGAAAGCCAGAAGGCATTTGGTACCCAATCGTTTTTTGATCCCGCATGTAAGATAGTAATTGTTTTCCCTTTATTCGATGGAGCTTTTGTTGTACACTTACCGGAAGAATCTGACCATCCTCTGGAAGGTATTCCATATGTGTCAAACCACGTCTCGTCGAGGTATCAATTAATGGTGAAACAAGCCAATCGAAGAATTTTCATGGGTAGTAACCGAAGATTCTTCATTCTTCGTAAGAAGAGGGCTGAGAAATGATCCAATTAAAAAACATTCAAATCTTTTCTCCACCAAAATTTCATCCAATAAGTTTATAGGGGGCAAAATCAAAGATAATACCATTTTCGGAAAGGTTTAAAAATTGAAAATGTTTCAAAATGGGAAGCTTTCGAAAATATTTCAAATCATTGTAAATATCTTAATCTTATATTTAATTTATTTTCTGTTGTCATTAAAAAAACTTACGTTTACATATACTAGGCGTGAATCGAAACAAGCAGCAACAAATATTTTGAGAAAAAAAAAAAACAACGCGAGAAAGCTGGCTGTAACAGCCACTTGGCGGTACAATAATAAATCGTCAAGCCAAAGACAAGAAAGAGCTTAAATCTTTTTGGATTTGCGGATGATAATAATAGCCCCATAGAGTGCGAGACGTGCACACCACCAATTCCATAACTCTGTGAACAATATGGCGTAATGTCTACCAATAAAGCCAAAGTGGCAATCTGAAAACAAAGCTTCCTCAAGTCTAACTATAAATTAATTTAGTAGTTCTCTCTCTCTGTGTGTGTGTGTGTTGGTATCTTGGTATACATGGAAAGAAGTAGGATGAGAAGATATGGAGGAATGCATTTGTGTGAGTGCGATGGAAGACAGGGTTGGCTGCAAGGTTGTCGGATCAGAATTTCTAAATGTAATTAAGGAAAATTAGGAGATGAATTATTTTTGAAATAAACAAGAGGTCTCTATAATGTTACTATTTATTTATTACTAGCTGACCCATCAGTCATTATCCTGACAAAATCTATATATCCGTATTGTAACGGGTATGTAGAAGCGATTGGGAATTATTTATTTTCAAAGTTTATTTATTTACACACTTTATATATCTTTATATTTAGTTTATGCTACCCTACAAAGGATCCTCCGAACTGCACCGTACTTCCGGTCTCCACCGTATCGGGCTGACTACCCCGGGCTGACTACCCCGGTCTGACTCGACTGCACCGAGCGACTGCCCTGTACTGACTGACTAACTCCGCAGCAATCCTCTCAAATATATAGGCAAGCAAGGCACTCTTTCTCGAATCTTAAAGAGACATCTTCCAAAGCGACGCGTACATTCCACCACTAGCGCGAACTTACTAGATGCTTCGGGATGACCAATAGCAGCATGCTCCACACTCACATTACCCGGGCCCCACCACATTACCGTATATATGTATTAATAAGGGAAGAGAATTCTTTGAAACCCCATTTAAATTTACATTGATCAGCCGTTTATATTTATCGATGTATAGGATCATGAATATGCTTTGGTGGTGAAGAAGTAAAGTAAGTCCCTAAGACTTGAAAACGGAAATGTCTTGAAAAATTTGGACATCTGGCAACTCTGGTCAACAGAGCAGATCTGTTGGAGGATGCGGCGCGGCCAGACACACTTCTACTCCTATTCTTTTTAGCTCTTATTCTTCTACTTTTCCAGCTCGTCCCGAAGAATTACAATGAATGTAAGTGTTGGCTCTCCTAATTCATGCAATTAGTACAGCTTAGCTTTGTCTACTTCTACTTCTACTTCTTGTTATATAGGAACAATTTCTCTGTGAAAGTTTTAATGTGTGCCATATTAAGGGGCGAATTTACGTTCAGCATACCCCCAACCCCAATCTCTCTCTTACTAGTAGGACCATTTAAGTCGTCAAATAATGGGCCCCCTTAATGCTGGCCACTTTTTTCTTTTTTGTCTTTTTTCTTTACTCGCGCAAAAGGAATTAACTATATTCAAAGAGAGAGTAATATTTATAGTTAACATTGCGGTTCTATATAATGAAAATTAAGTTTTTAAAAAGAGGGCGAGAATGAGAGATACTTTGGTTATGCAAGTGTATAAATGTATATATATATATATATATATATATATATATATATATATATATATATATATATATATATTATAATCTTTATTATGTGTTTTTAAATGGCTCAGCAGGAATTTTATTCTTGCTAAATGGGCTTCGGGAGTAATTTGAGGATTTTATTGATGGTAAAATTTTAGTATTTCGGCAGTCTTTTCTACGAATTGTGTCTTGAAGCAGAAAATAAATATAAACATCACAAATGCTTTGTTCGATTATATAGTAAGACTTTAAACTCTTTAGGTAATATTCAACAAGCTCATATAGATTATGCAACCGAATAACATTTTCAAGCGGGAAAAATAGAAAGTTTTATATCAACAGATTATTGATCATAGTTAAAAAATAAAAATTTGAATAATTGGTAAATGACTTTGTGGAAGCAGATTTCTCAAAATTAGAGTTTGGTCTTGTGCGAGTGGGGCTCGCGAGAGTTAGGATACTTAGGATCTTTGGATAAGTTTCCCTGTAAACTTTGAGTTCATTTAAAAATTTTACGCACAGTGCTTTTGGTGATATAGTGGAACGGGTAATTTCCGTATATTTTCCATGAAATCTTTTATAAATCCTAATTAAAGACAACCAGAAAGTCAGTATTATTAAATGGTCTAGAAGAGAATGTCCTAGATCATTAATTGATATGAATAAATATTTTTTTAGCGTTATAGTGTATTTGTTTGAAAAAAACCTGAAAAATGTCGATTTCTGTTCTCAATTTGACAATTTATAGTATAAAAATATTACCCCCTTTTTGCACCTCCTATGAATTATGAGCACCCTCTCAAAAAATTAAATAAGAAGGGGGGTCCTGTGGCACCATTTTCAAAAGGGATTTTTGTTCTCTGTTCAGAAATACTGTTTTTCAAATTTAGAAATTTAGAAAATTTATTCAGAAAATTTTAAATTTTTCTACTTTAAGTAGAATGAAGGAAATAATGTCAGATAATGTTTAGGAAGAATTTTTCAATTTATTCTACAGTTGAATTAAATGTTTAAAATGACCACCATTCATCTCTTGACAATAAGCAAGGCGATCTTGAATTCTCGTGCAACATTTTGTAGGACCTCAGGGGATATGTTGTTAATTTCTTCCATTATAGAAACTTTTAAATCTGCAATATTGTCTGGTCTATTGAAATATAAGTTTGATTTTAAATAACCCCATAAGAAATAATCGAGAGGAATCAAATCGGGGGATCTAGGCGGCCATTCAATCGTTCCACGTCTTCCAATCCACCTATTGAGAAAATCTTCAAATAATCTCTAACAATACGTTTGTATTGCGGTGGAGCTCCGTCTTGTTGGTATCACATTGATCTTTATCTATTGCATTTGGATCATTAACATCAGGAAAAAGTATTTTTAATGTTGGCAGTATTTTCTTGATTCTGCTCAAAGTATAACATTTTTACATTTTCAAAATAAAATTATCACAGTTATGATAACAACTAATTTGAGAAACATAGTATCACTGAACAGAAAATTAAAATCAATTTTTTTTCAAGGGATGCTCATAATTTGGAGGGGGTGCGAGGGATGTGTTGAATTAAGAAAAAAATCGACTTTTTTCAGGTTTTTTCAAACAAATACATAATAATGTTAAAAAATAATTCATTCCATAACTATGGGCTGCACTTTTGAGTAATATTTGAACTTTCTAACTTTGTAGGTCAAATAAAATAACAACACCTAAGTTCAAATTGAAACTAGAAAATTGGACCAAAAACAACACGTCCGTCTCAGTGTCCCAAATTTTTTTTCTTTTCAATAAATGAAATCTTTTTTTTTCTATACTCAAATTGTCTGCTCAATTAATCTGTAATTGTGCGAAAACAGATGAGGATGATGATAATTGGCCAGGGCCCGCCTCTGGCCAACCGTCCATATAAATCAGCTCTCGACTAACTGGGTCGTATCGGTGCCTCAAAACTTTTCCACCAACCAAACTCTCTTTGCCCGGAGCGAGCTAACGCTCAATTTCTTACCTACCTATCTATCCATAACCCACCGACTTTTTGGACAACACTTACTTCGTCCTTTCTCATTAAATCTATATATTATACTGAGCGACTATGAACATGCAACACCCAATTTGGTAAACAAGAGAAATTTAAAAAAAAAATTATAAATAGTTTTTATTGGGCATTTAAAATTTAAACCGTACCGATGAGTACCTACTATTGCTATCGTTTTCTCGATTTTAACTATACTTATGTATATGTGTTTGCCAGCAACAGCAATTCCATAACAAATTACTGTTTATCTACCACAACACAAAATTAAACTTTAAATTAACAATAACGTCTGACGTCTGACAAGTGCGACATAACATAACATAGAGTACCTATATACCAGAGAACGAGACGTATATATACGCTCTATGCTCGTGCGTAATTCCAGTGACGGATCCCATTGTCGTTCTATGTCGACAAAATAATGATCTTGGTTGAATGAGATTGAATGAGATAATTATAATTACCAATATTGGATCACACTTGGAGCTTAACAGGCGGTGAGATGTCTGCGATCTAAGTACGAATTCGAAATTTCAAGTCTCTAGACCGTATGGGGCCTGAGAAATCGCTGCGGAGTCCATTGATACAAGAACCGAAAGTAATAAAAACTATTTAAAAAGAGGGTTTATCAAATGATCAAAGTTTCAAAAAATTCCCTTACTCTTTGACTGGATTTTTTTTACAATGAGCCTCTGCTCCTTTTTTTAACTTACAATATTCCTCAACTCCTCGAGGCATGCTTCAAATTAGGTGTTCAATCTCTTCTTGTTGCATCAAGGAAGAAGCAATTTAAACTCCTCCTGTGCGATGCAAATCCATTATTAAGGTATTGTCCAAGCTTCTACCTACATGTCCCATACATGTTTAATTGGGCAAAGATCAGGTGACTTATCTGGCCAGGGAAGAACTGTATCTTGGGAGTCATGAAGGAAGATCTTCTATATGAAATTTCATCTAATACCATAAATCCTCTGGTAAACAATCTAGGCAGAAATGATTCTCTCCAATAAATGACCAATTGGTTTTAAAAGTTTAAAGATATTTTGTCTTCGGAATTGTTCAACACTGAGATCACTAGGCATTGGTACAAAAATCAAAGTCAAATTAGTTTCTCAGAAATAAGAAGAACTTTTTGAAATCTGGATATTTGGTAAATTAATTATGTTCCTTCCGGTCATACAACTCATAAATTACTTTCCTTAAACAATGTCGAGTATTCATTCTAATTCGAGTATTGCTCCCTGGGAAACGCTTCCAGACAAATTTCTTCAAAATTTTAAATTAGTTCCTCTGTTTGGATCTTCAACTGATTTCAACTAAATTTACTTTTGGTGGAACACATTATTTGCCAAAAAATTCGTAAGAATCCTCATGTTCTACTGGATGTTACAATTTCAACGTCACTAAGTATAATATAAAGATTCCAATGCACACTCGATCTCACTCTCTTTTTCTATGTCCTTTTTCTATTATTTCCCATCTATCTATACCACCTATTTCACTCGATTCGGGAAATTCTAAATTGTCTCCTCTTCCTACCCGCACCCCCTCCCCTAGCTACGGCACACGGTCATCTGTTTTACTTACCGATTTTCGACATTGTTTTCCGTAAAGTCGTCGAGGGGAATGGGGTATCGCTTTTCTATGGCGGCATAATCGAACTTTTGATTTAGCTATGTGAACGGTGTCGGCCGTCCCCGAGACTGGCGGTGGTGGAGACGGTAGAGTGTGTATGTGTGTGTGCAATTTTCAGGGGTGGAAAAATAACATTAGTCAGCACATGAGACGCCATGATGTTTGCACCTACAAGTCATATATAATATTGGCTGAAATTTTCGATTCGGTTGCATATCGATGATTTGGGAACTCAAATTTACATTTTCCATTAAATTGTTGTCGTTGTGGTTTAAATACAAATAAATATAATCGCATTTATTTAAATGTACTAGTATATTGTTAGTTGCATCTAAGCCACGATCGAAAAGCGACGGTGCAGACATGCATATCTCTGTCATTAGTTGCTAGTACAGTCGGCAGATGTCGTTAATACTTAGTTTATAAGGAGTATGTCTGCCACTGCAGTGGTACATTCGTTAGGCTCTGCCCATGGACATGCCGTGTGTTTTGTCTTAATCACTATCTGAACTATAAATCTGAAATTTGGTAGGTAGGTAAATTATATGTAGGGGGTGTCAGCTTAGAACGAATTTTTAGACAATATTGGATCATCGGGCGCTGAGCATAGGCTATAATATGATTTACTTTATCAATTTGCTGATTTAATCTAGCTTATATAAATGTATAAATACATTTCGCGTATGGAATATAATTGACCATGTCGAGGATCCAAAATGAATCGCTGGATTTTTCGTGCAACTTTTTAGCCTTTTTACCTTTTATGTTGTCCATTCAGAGAGACACCGGAAAACTGGCGAAACGTCTTCTGAGCTTCAGTGGCTACAGCAGAAGTGTCACTGTAGTCGCCAGAAACTTTGCTCCAATATAGGTATATATATATGTATATAGGGTGTAAAAAAAGCCGCCGCGTGGTGGGACAAACAACAATCCAACGAGACGACGTATTGACGATAAATAAAGGATCACGCAGGGGGTTGGCAGCTGGCAGAGAAATGAGGTGGGTGGAGGTTAGAGTTTAGTAGAAACAGCTCCCCACCCGTGCTAACACCCCCTACCCATCGATGCCGCCCGTCGACGTCGCTACTAGCTACACGCTTATTGTCCTAGATTTATTGGGTGTGGATGGGAAATTAATTGTTCTGCTACTGGATAAACACGATGTAGGGATGAGTGGGGTGAGGTTGAGGGGGCGAGTGGTGGGGAGAAGAGGGAGGGGAATGGGGCACATTCCGCCAAAGTAATGCGACGACCCACTTTGTAATGTAAAATCATCTGTCACACGAAATTAAATCTATAACGGCTTATCCCAGATTCAATTAAATACCTACTACCTAGGATAATGCCTTTTATGCAGTTAATGACTTTTTTCACTAAGGCACGTTTCTGCTCAGCTCACGCACTGGTTTATTGTTTGTACAAAATTTGTTATTGTTTTGTGATTTAGTTAGTGTTTACCTTCTGACTGAATTTACAGCTGTATGTTAACTTACTTTCTAACCGAATATACAGCTGTAGGTTTCATTCTGATATATATTTTTGTTTTATATTATATAAATTTGATTAATTTTTATTTAATTTTTAGTTTTGACTTTGTTTTGTTTTTGTATTGTTTGATTTTGATATTTTTATTTTGCTTTGTCTACAAAATTTATATTTTTTCGACAATAAAGCATTTCTCTCTCTCTCTCTTTGCAGTAATCTCAGCCCCAGTCCCCAATTCGTCGACCTGAAACGGGATTTGGTAATCTTTTCTATTGTTGTATATTTTATAAATAGGTAGAACAATCCTACCATATATTCCTGAGGTCAGAATTAACAGAAAGAAATTTAGTTTTATTTCGTGCTCTAATAATTGTTGAAATGCTGCTATAAAAAGTACAACACACTATATATAACTCAATACCTTCTCGATAGAAGCTACATTGGCGTGATGAGTTTAGGTTACAAACTACTAATTTATTCAATGTTCTTGAAGAGTCGATGGTCTTACTATTTTTTATTCATGAATATTTATTATAACATGATTTTCTTTCTATGGGGCTCCCAGTGTTTATTCTTCGACGAAGTCAGAGCTATTCAGTTGGTTAAACTAATAAAATCATTTCCTGTAATGAGGATAACTGTTGTTCAAATATTAACCTTTTTGCTTACCCATACATTTGTCAATAATAACGCGAGAAGTGTAACTGCTGTCCAGTAGACTTGATGCACTTTACGAAAAGACAACATTGTGATTTGCACACAAGAATAATCATAATCAATGAATGCTCGCTTGGTACCAAACTCACTGTGCCTGTGATTTTTCCTGTAAGTGAGAAAACTAGAAAAAAAAAAACATATGCACACAAAAGTCGTCGTCTGTTTGTCGATCGGCAGGTATATGAATAGGAGAGGATGTGAACAGTGAAATTTAATTGGATGTTGTACGCTAACGAATCGCCATCAGGCTCAATCTAACTGTCTGTCTGTCTGTTTGAGCTGTGCTGCTGCCGCTTCAGCCCTTTTTTATTTTATACGACATCTATTTAATTATTCGACACAGTTGCTGCCCGCTCCTCCCAGTTTAGTGGGTGATTGTTGTTGGAAAAATGTCTGTGTCTCTATGGGCAACCGACCAGAGGACTCGGTCTTTATTTAATAGTCTGAGAGCTGAACTATCGAGTAACAGGAGGATCATTGTTCAAGAACAATACTCATAAAGTAGAAACCTGAAATTGCATCGTACTTCTTCTATATTGTAATATGGTTGACTGGTATAGATAACTTCTAATTTAATTGATTAATTGTAAACCTCTGCCGATTGTTCATATCCACCATTATAATTGCTTAATTTATCTTTCAAACTAGTCTCCACAGTCAGTTATATGCTGAAAATTGATACAAGTAGGATGAGAGGCAACAACCTCGAAATTATGATATATTTCTTTGAGACTGATGCTGTATCTGGTAATCAATCTGATTGAGCATTATAGTGGAAAAAACCTATATTCTTATTTACTTTCGGGAGAAAATTGACGTGTCGAGAAGAAATAGCTCTAGCCTATATGATTTATTATCGATATAGTGAATGTCAATTGTCTTTAATTAGCAACCTGCTCAAATTATTGTTTGTTTTGTAATAAATGTATGGATTATAATCGTAGGTATACAATATATCTACATAGTATAAATTAAATTTTGAAATTAAATTAAATATAAAAAATAGTGTTCCATTTAAGAAAATATGATATTTTCTATTATGATAGATAAATTGTAGCTGTAAGGAAATGTGCAAACTTGAATTCGCGATTTCTTCCGGATCTCCTGTAATCTTGCCGGTCCGGAAGATTTGCCAACACTGTATATAACGGTTCATGGCGTACAGCCCAATGACAGACGGACAGCGATGGCTTAGTACCTACTAGGGTCGCGTTGGCACCCTTATTGGGTACAGAATCCCAAGAATTCAATTTCCTACGTCACACATACATCTGGGTTTTACTACCTGCATTATAAAATGATGACAAATGACAATCATTTACGTACAGAATAATTTCCAAAAGAGCGAATAATTTTCTGCATGGAAATGTCATATACGAATAGAGTATCAGCTACTCCCTCTTGCCCTCTCTTCCTTCCAGCAAGCCTGAAAATCCGGACGCGTCAAAGATTTGTAAACAAGCGTCGTTTTTATATGTCAAGTCAATTTTGCAGCTGACAAAATAGGAGAAGAGGCGATCGCGCATGAGAAGGAAACAGCCCAGTCATTCTATACCTTCCACAGTTTTCATTCATATTGGTGGCATTCAACTTGTTCCAAGCCGATACTAAAAGAAACTGTATTTATATATATATATATATCAGTGGTCTTAAATTCTGTTCAGTATGTTGGTCAGCATTGGGTGACGTCATGAGCATATACCATGATACTCTTCTGTTTCTAAATGAAACTATTTAATTGCACCAAAGGTTATTAGTCAAACCCTGGTTTATGGAATATTTGTATTTACCGTGACAATAGACTCATTATATACTTCTAATAGGGTGAAACATGACTGATTTTTTTAAATATTTGAATTTATTACATATTTCGTGACTTCTGTAATATAATGTCATACATCATTAAGTAACAATGAGCCAAAATCTGGTAAATTATAAATATAATTTGTCAAAATATGTCATTATTTATGTTAGATTCTCCTTTTTGTCTACATTGGAAAAATTTTCCGCAAATTTGGGATATTCTTATGATATGCAATAGAGAATTCTCTGAATCGCCTTAGTCACTAACTATATGTATAATATCACAGGTCAATTGTTTGCGCCGAGGTTCGTTGTAATGTACGCTCGTTTTGTATTGATGTGGTGCAAAAGGTCGAGATGCGCCGATCTTCTAGAATAAACGGCAATATTCTACGACATCTAGATCAGCCTTGATTGGCTGACAGAAAGTACATCGGCGTGCGTATGGGATTGCTCCGGGCTCGCCATCATATCGACATTACCGCGAATAATACAACAATCAACACTAATGCTCTGGAAATTGGAAATAATGAAATAAGAAAACATCGTTCGAGTCCTCCATGCTTGCAAGAAAAAAAACTGAATTTACTTTCGAAAGTCTTGCATGTAAAAGAACGCTAGAAAAAAAACATCTTGCAAGTAGTGATACGTAGATTAGGCTTACTTAGGGATACCACATCAAACTGATAAGATACTTAAGTCTGTACTTTGACGATTATCTTTTTCTCTACCAAAAATCAGTTCCCTACGAAATAGTGGTCATTCATTTATAACTTAGAGCTAAAAATAAACGAGATAATGAAATTATTTTATCAAATTTCTCTCAAGTTTAGTCATTAAAATCTATGTATCTTCCATATATTTAATACACTTTACTTTCTGAGTTCTTACTGAGTACTGAACCGATCTTCAAGATTTATGTGTCAAATTAAAGGGAATAACGCGTTGGTTTCCAAATTTCCTAAGAATTTGAGTTCTTCCTAAGGGCTACGCCCCACAGACCTTCAAAGTTTGAGTCAATACAATTTTTACGGAATAATAATAATAATAATTGAAATTCTGAGTTCTCAGTTAGAATAAGAAAGCCTGACAAGTTTCCTTGATACAGCAAGATTATTTGGACATATTGACTGGCCTAAGCTGCTGGGCCTGCCATTTGGAACACGTATATCGCCGCCCGTCGCTAAAATAACACCCGCGCCACCCCCCCATCGGGTGGAAAAACAAACATCAGACGGCTGGCGGACCGGCTTTTATTAAATATTGAAATATTATCAGGAATTGAGTGAGTGAGTCGTCTCTGTTTGGCATATCCATATTATATATATATGGAAAACCAGCAGCAGCTGAAAGAGGGATGACACAAAAACTTGCTTGTTGGTTCGACTAAATTTGAGTAATAAAATTTGCGAGTTTTGATTGTGATTAGCTTTGAAGAAAAATAAAAAACTTTGTGTTCTCAGGAATGGTCGTCGTCAGAAGTGAAAGCTTCTTCTTTATGGAAATTTTGTAATTTCATTCTGTAGTTACAATTACATAAAGTCTACGTAAGAAAAAATGTTTTATCGAATTATTTAAGTACCACCTCCGTTCAATGAAGTTGCCCAAAAATGTTGAGAATTTGGAGTAAATTCGGAATACGTCATTCTAAGGTAAATTTCTTATATAAAAACCTTTCTGCTGGCTACAAGTCGTCGGATTTTTTTTGTTTGAAACGTGAATGGGCTCCTCAGCTTATAACCTACGACATTAAAAGATTAGTCAAAGTAGGGCCCCTTTTCTGATGCATGACCACGATACAAGGACAAAATGTGGAAGTGCTGCGATCCTTCATTATAATTAACGATTCAACTGTGACCTCTTGCATCCGTCAACGTCGTCAATATAAACAGGAGAGGGCTGCCCCAAAAAAAAATATGTTTGCCATAAAAACACTAATTTGATATACGGATTTCCGCTGTGACTGAAAAATTATTCAATGGGGCTCATGAGTCCAATAAAAATTGATTTACTTTTATAAATATTCATAACGTGGAATAAATATAAATGAATAAAAAATAGCGAAGCAACCAAAACTGTGATACATATTTGAGCAAAACTATTTTGTGTTACAGGAGGATTGGACTATGTACTTTTCTTGCAGAAATATTTCTGGTTAATCTATAACCCACCTATTAAACTTACTATTGAATCGAAATATAATTATTTAGATATTTAGATTTTTCCCTTTATCAAAGTAATGAAAACCATAAACATAAAATAGGCAAGTTTCATTATTACTATATCTGGATTTGGTTTCAAACTAACAATCTTTACAGTTGTTATGGTGTCATGAGATCAATGTGTATCAACAATATAAACCTAATAATAATAATAATAATAATAATCTTTATTAATTGCACATTGGCTAGTAATAGACAAAAGTAACTTAACTATCGATATTTCTTAATAATTTCCCTAAAAAAAAAACTCAAAATAAAATAAATCCTATACTAAATATCAATATTGTTTCTAATATATGTTTTACATTTTTTTTTAAATTGTAACAGATGATCTGCATTCCATATATTCTCTGGTAAATCATTATATTGTTTTAACCCGTTGTAAAATAGACTACTTTGAATAAAATTGGTGGAAACCCTATCTAAATAGAAATTATTGTGGGTACGAGTGTCATTTTCGTATATATCTTTGACAAATTTACAATTCTCGATCAGATGTTCAGGTAGTAACCTATTCAACATTTTATAAATAGATATCAACAACAACAACAAAAATAAAAATGTGGAGCAATAATCGTTTTATAAATTATCAACTTAGATCAAGTCTCGTGACATTCGCCCAAATACATTACTTTTTTTAGCAATTTTATTTATTATATAATTACAATGCTGAGAAAAAGACAAGTTTTCATTTAAAATACAATCCAAATATTTAAATTCATTTACTCTTTTAATAGTTTCATGATTAATTTTAACTTCAGTATTTACAGTATGAAATAATTTAATATTTTTGTTTTTTAAAATCATCATTTTTGGTTTATTTATGTTTAGCGAGTTGTTATTTAACCAATCTAATATATTGTTCAGTTCATTATTTAATGTCTGTACTATTTGATCTATCCTATCCCCTATAAAATATATAACTGAATCACCAGCGAATAATTATATCTTACATTTTTTTAAAGTCTTAAGACAGTTCCTTGGTGTACACCGTAGGTAGTTTTTATAGTAGTTGAGATGTTACCATATTTTGTCACCTAGGTCCGGCCGGATAAAGTACTGTTTAAACCACCTTAGAATTGTAGGTCCAAAACCATATTTTTCCATTTGGCACAATAGTAACTGTCTGTTTCTTGTTTCAAAGGCACGTTTGAAATCCAAGAACACTACGCCCAAAAATGATTTTCCTCTAGAGCCCGTTTCCAGTTAAACAATACACTTTGTAAAGTAGTTTCATATGAATTCTTATGCCTACAAACCTGCCTGATAGTCACTTAAAATCTTGATGTTTTCAATATATTCAACTATATGGTTATTGACGCATATTTCCAGGAGTTTTTTATAAAGTGTTACCATGTTATTAGGTCAAAATTCTTTACATTCTATAGTACCCCTAATTTTTTCAATAGGAATAACCATACTGTGCCTATCCTAGCATAACCTAGCCTAACCTAACCTAACCTAAATTAACCTAGCCTAGCCAAACTTAACTAAGCCTAACCTTTTTTTTTTTTTTTTTTTTTTTCAAGGGGAGAAACCCTGCATAGGGCACCGACCGCTTGAACTCTATCACGAGTCGGTAGTGTCAGACTCCTACTGACTAAAAAACCCCCGTGTCCGACCACCTCTCTGGAAAAGCTTTTCGCATATCGTCAGATTAGGTGGACTCAGAAATTTTATTCCTTATCGTTGACTGGCTGCTTGCCTTTCGTCTGCTTCTTTCCTGTGTATAACCCCTTTAATAAAAGTGTGTATAATATCCCAGTTTTCTGGCCGACTTGTCATGCTTTCTATCAGGTTATTGGAGTTCAGATCAGTCCCAATGGCTAGTTGGGTTTGCCTTCTTACCTCATCCCATCTTCCGCATTCGAAAATTGTATGTGTCACCGTATCTACTGCTCCGCAGTACACGCATTTTTCGTTGTCTGTTTTACCCATTTTTTTTAAGTAAACTTTAAAAGATCCGTGTCCTGTAAGAATTTGCGAAAGACAGTAGTCTCCCTGCCTATGTTTGCACTCTATCCATTTTTCCAGACGTGGTATCAGTGTCTTTGTCCATTGTGCCTCGTTTTCGGTGTTTTCCCACAGTTCTTGCCATTTTTCTAGTGTTCTTGATCTCTCTTCTGCCTTGGCTTGAGACGTACTCCCATCTTCTCTCCTATATAGTCTCCCTCTCTCCTCCGCCATCAGCTCGATTGGTATGATGCCGGCGACCACTTGTGCCGCCTTCGCGGAAACAGTGCGGCATGCACTGATCACTCTCAGTAACATTTTCCGTTGAACTCTCGTTAGTAGGAGTTTATATCTTTTGATGTTGAGTTGTTCATGCCAGATGGGCGCTCCGTATAAGAGGATAGACTGCACTACATTATACAGTAACACCCTCTTTTTTATTCCTGGACCTCTCACATTTGGTGTTATCCTGCTCAAAGCAGCAACTCTTTTCTCAGCTTTTTGCGCAGCTGCTTTCAGATGCTGAACAAAGCTGCAGTTTTCGCCTATGGTGATTCCCAGATACACGAGGCTTTTTTTCCTGGGTATTTCCCCTCCTCCGCATTCGAATCGGATCGCTTCCTTCCCTTTTTTTCCTTTGAGGATAACTGCTTCAGATTTTTGGGGTGCCAAGTTCAGTTCGTTTCTCTTCATCCAGGCATGAATTTGATGCACAGCTTCGTCACCCTTCCATTTCAGTTGCTCCTTGGTCTTGGCAGTAACGACGATTGCAAGGTCGTCAGCGTACGCGAGCAATTTAACACCCTCAGGAACCACTTCGTCCAGCACGTCGTCGTATAGTACATTCCAGAGGGTGGGTCCTAAGACCGAGCCCTGTGGAACCCCAGCAGTGATATCCATACATGTGTCTTTACCAATCTGTAGAGTTCTATCGTCCAGGTAGCTATCTATGATCTCTAGTAGATAGCTCGCTATGCCTCTAGATTCCAGTTTCTGTAGGATTTTATCCCACGATGCCGTGTTAAAGGCGTTTTTCACATCGAGCGTAATAAGTGCCGCCCATTTATCTTTTGTTTTGCTCTTCACCGTATTCACGACCATTTCGACGGCATGTATTGTAGATCTTCCTTTGCGGAAACCTAATTGGCGCTCCGAGAGACCTCCACTTTTTTCTAGTTCCTCGTTTAGCCTCTCTCTCAATAGTCCTTCGTACACTTTACTTATAGCGTTCAGAAGGCAAATTGGTCTGAATTTCATATCTTGCGGATTTCCTTTCGGTATAAGGATCAGTTTTGCTCTTTTCCATTCCTTCGGAAAGTGCTTGTTTCTTAGGGTGTTATTTAGAGGCGTTAGAATAACCGCAGGAGAAATCTGTTCCAGAATTTGAATTGTTTCCGTTGGGATACCATCTACCCCTGGTGCTTTTCCAGATTTCATTTTCTTCAGAATACTTTTTAGCTCTCTTTCCGTGAAAAGTTCGATCTTTTCCTGGGTTCGAAGCTTCCGCCAGGTTTTATTTTTCCTTGGGAATAATTCTTTCGCGATCTTCTCTTTTTTTTCTAACGTGATATCGAAAGGAGCGTATCCTGCGAGCTTTTTGGCGGCTATCTTGTATCCCATGCCCCATATGTCTTCTTCCAGTTCGCTACATAGGTCATCCCAGTGCTTTCTTTTGGACGCATTTATCAGGTGCTGCACCTGCTTCTTACACTTCTTGAGGTCCGCATGTTTTTGGTTTATTCCCTCTGCATTTGCCTGTATTTGCTTTCTGGCGCGTGTGATTTCTCTTCTAAGTTTCAGACATTTCTTTCGTTCTTCTTGGATTTCCTCATTCCACCAGAAAGGTATCCTTGCTTTTTCTGTAGATGTTGAGCTTCCTTTGTATGCTTCTTTCATAACCTTTTCCAAATCTTCTATGGTCTCAACTCCCGCTGTTATTCTCCATGTCGCAAGCTCCCTGAACAGGACCCAGTCGCATATCGGTAAACTTTTACCAATGCCCTGTTTTTTACTCTTCGTCGAGATCGAGAAGAAAATATACTGGTGTTCAGTGAGCTTCTCTTCTTCTAGTATCTGCCAATCGCTTATAGCACTCTGAATTTTATTGGTCGAGCATGTTATGTCAATATATGACTCTGTCTGTCTTCTTACGAATGTGGGTTTCAAGCCGTCGTTTAATATATTCAAATTTAACGCTGACATCCACTCATCCCAGTACTCCCCCCTTTTATCTCTCGTTGGTGAGCCCCATGTAGGAGATTTGGCATTTATATCTCCCAAAATTATTTTTTCACCTCTACTTCTCCTGACGTCACCCATAAAGTTGTCCACCCATTTCTTATATTCTTCAAAAGAAATATTTGGGGAGATATGGCAGCAGTACAGCTGGCAGTTTTTCAGACACACCCTTATATACCCTTCTTCCGAGTACGCACCTTCTACTCCTAGCCTTCTGTTAGTGAATAGGATGCCCACATCCCTTCTTCTATCCTTAATCCACTGAGGACTCTCCATTTGTTTTTTATTAGGCTCTGCCACAATTAAGATATCTATATTTCTTTTGAGTGCTGTTGCGTAGGCCAGGTCATGGGCGGCATGTGCCCTTCCCAGATTGGTCTGCAGGATTCTAATTGTCATTTTCGAGAGTACCGCCAGCAAGAGGGAACATCCTGGCTCTATCCCTGATATACTTCCTGAACTGTGGACATTTTGTTTGATCTACCCTATGCCCCTCTACTTTGCATACGATGCAAGATGGTGGGTTTGGGCAGTCTTTTGCCTTGTGGCCAGTCTTAGTGCACTTAAGGCAGTGCTCAGAATTATCTTCATTTGTGCAGTCCTCTTTCCTATGTCCGAAGAGATGGCACCTGAAGCACCTTTGCAAGTTAACCCTTTTTCTGGCTCTGCATTGAATCCATCCTATCTTTATTCTACCCCTATTTATCACCCTGGCAGCTAATTCTCTTTTCATGGCAACAACAGCTGTTTGATTTCCACTCTGTGTTGGTTTCATCGAAATAATCCTGAAGTGATTATCTGGGATGGCTTCTGCTTTTGATATCTCCTTCCTCAGTTCTCGTTCATCTATGCTGGCATCAATATCCGTTATATGTACAATTGTATCGTTTGTAGTTATGATCACTTCGGTGTTATTTTTTGCATTCTGAATGGTTTGTTTAAGAGTCATTGCTTCTCCTCTTCCTCCTATGACTTCCAGCATGAGATCCCCCTTTTTCGTTTTTTTTATGGATGATATTTTTATCCCTTTCTCCTCTATGTTCACTGAGTCTTTAACGGATTTAAGCAGATCTGCGTAGCTCTCTCCTTTCGGTGCCTTGATGATTATTTTATCCTTGTCGAAATGTCTACCCCTTTTATTTCCAAGTATCTCCTTTTTGTTCCTTTGTGTTCTATTTTCTCCTTTGACACATAGTATAGCCCTGGTATCCGTACCCCGCAAGGTATATTCCATACATTTTCGAATGTAGTCAAGATTGGTTTTTCCTATTGTGCCTATCCTAAGGCTTTTCCTGTCATTTTTCTCTATTTCCTCCTTTAGCTGGGTACTTAGTTTATAGATCATTTCTGCATCGTCCACCCCGCTGTTATCTATTGTCATTGGCATAATGAATATCGCCTGCGTGAAATTCGCTTGTTCCTGTCTCTTTTTGCTGTTACTTACGCCGATTTGTAGCTTCACGAAGTCCATGATCCCTTCCGTGAGCCCCTCCCCCACTAGCGCGGCTATACTGGGATATTGGGCTACGAGCTCCTCGTAGTCCTCATCGTGTTTTGTAGGGTCCATAAATAACACCAGGTCTTCCTGCCAGCCTGCTCCAAGCAGTTTCTTCTGTTGCGGATGTACCACCTTATAGAAATCTTCTGGCCACTGGTCATCCAGGATTTTTGCTAGACTTGCGAATTCCTTTTCTTCGTCGAGAGTTCTCTGTATCTCCTGTATTTTTTGAAAGCTCCTTTTTTCCCATTCCTGTTGGATGTCCTCCTCAGTCACTTGAGTTTCTATAGTGTTTGATTCCTTTGTTACTCTTTCCAGCCATTTCCTTTGCCCTTTTCCCTGCATTTGATTGGCGTAGTAGGTGAGCTTGGAGCTTATTTCTGTGAGCTCCTTCTTCGGTTTTTAACTAACCTAACCTAACCTAACCTAACCTAACCTAACCTAACCTAACCTAACCTAACCTAACCTAACCTAACCTAACCTAACCTAACCTAACCTAACCTAACCTAACCTAACCTAACCTAACCTAACCTAACCTAACCTAACCTAACCTAACCTAACCTAACCTAACCTAACCTAACCTAACCTAACCTAACCTAACCTAACCTAACCTAACCTAACCTAACCTAACCTAACCTAACCTAACCTAACCTAACCTAACCTAACCTAACCTAACCTAACCTAACCTAACCTAACCTAACCTAACCTAACCTAACCTAACCTAACCTAACCTAACCTAACCTAACCTAACCTAACCTAACCTAACCTAACCTAACCTAACCTAACCTAACCTAACCTAACCTAACCTAACCTAACCTAACCTAACCTAACCTAACCTAACCTAACCTAACCTAACCTAACCTAACCTAACCTAACCTAACCTAATCTAACCTAACCTAACCTAACCTAACCTAACCTAACCTAACCTAACCTAACCTAACCTAACCTAGCATAAGCTAGCCTATCCCAGCCTAGCCTAACCTAATCTAACCTTACCTAGCCTAGCCTTACCTATACTAACCTAGCCTAACCTAACATAGCCTATAACCTCACCAAATCGAACCTAACCTAGATTAGTCTAACCTAACCTAACATAACATAACCTAGCCTAGCCTAGCCTAACCTAACCTAACATAGCCTAGCCTAGCTTCACCTAACATAGCCTAGCATAGCCTAACCTAGCCTAACTAAACCTAACCTTACCTAATATAACATAACATATTATTACATAACAAACATAGCATAGCGTAGCATAGAATAGCCTAGCATAGCATAATACAGCCTAGCCTAGCTAACCTAACCTAACATAGCCTAGCCCAGCCTAGCCCAGCCTAGCCTAACCTAAAATAGCCTAGCCTAACCTAACCTAGCTATGACTAGCGCACTAAATGGTCACCGTGTATATAGAGACTACTGTTTGGAGGTGGATAAACTCTGGAATAAATTAAAGTTTGATTATAGTATCAACAAAACTTGAGAATAATACTTTTTTTGCTCTTTTCTTTTATATACCATGAACCACATTGGAATTTTTTGTTAATAATGATATATCAACTACAAATAAATTTATAATCCATTCTATATTTATGAGATTTTGGTCATATATTTTTTTGTAGAGTTACAGAGTTATTTTACAGCAATTTACAATATATCTCACCTATTTGCCAGCAGGAAAACAAATTTATATTATGATTATGAGACAGCACCTTTTTCGTTCAGGTAATATCATTGTCGTTTTGGGCTTATACGTAGGTAACTGTGTACGTGGGGGTATAAAATATTCAATTTTACAAGAATGTTGCTCATATTCTCCTCCATTCCACTATCTCTATCTCATTTTTGCTCATGACATGGTAAATAGGCCAGGAGCCAAGCAACGTTGTTTCTCTAAGGGCCGATTTCACAATCTCCTATTAATTTTAATCCTACATTAAAAACTTCATAATTTCTTTGATTGAACATATAATTGAAGGTTACTTTGAAAGAACGGAAAGTTATTATAAAATACAAGTTTTTTATTTTATCAACAAGATATGAGTTACACAAATTGAAGAATTAACTAATCTGCCATTAGGGATTCATTATGAAATCGGCCCTAAAAGTCATAAATACTTGGATTGTTAAATTTGTAAACGCACTTTTTAGTACCTAATACTAGATTCTGGCTGTTGCCTGAGGGACAGCTAGATCGAATGACCAAGAACGTGAGTTGTAGGATCCAATTTATTCAAAGTAGGAGTATGTACAGTTTGTTTCACGAATCATGGCTATTGTGTGTAATCATTCACGAGCTACGTACATATCGTTATACGTCTCATCGCATCTCATTTTCATGAAATTCTCTACTACATTTGTCGATCTAAGCTACAACATCAGTATGTCAAGCTTATGTCCTTTTATACAGTGATAGGGCGCGGCACGTATGTCCGAAGGCAACGCAATCTTTATTTCATAGGCTTCACAAAGTCATTGTGACATTTCAGATAATTCAGGTGCATAAATTTATGTTTCATAAGCAATAAATTTGTATTTTGTGTGTCTGCATTATTGTTGATAATAAATCTTTAATATTATGTTTGCTTATTTAATCAATCGATATTTTTTCTAATTATATGAACTTCCTTAAGTGCCATATCTTAGCTCGAAATCGTTACGCCCCTGATTTACTCCCGTCAGTTGGAGTTTTTATAAACGAACGTAGCTGTTGCGCTCCCTAACGGTAGAGTTAGGAACTTGAAAATAATTTCTATCAATTTCCTATGGTCGATTTCCTTGAGGGGATTTTTTCCCAACCGTCTACGACTATTACATTCTGAGATATGCTACCAGTCCATCCATAATGAAAAACCCTGTATATATGTATAGATAATCTTGTCTAAGCAATTTTTTTCTAAAAGTTAACAGAACCTTGTGAAAATTTATTAAACCTACCTTAATAAAAGTATAAAAATTAGATTTTTAGGACATTTAAAATTAGAAATTAAAATTCATTGCTAGCTTCTGGTCTAAAAGTCTCACAACAACATTGTAGGGGATGTACACATATATATTATCAGAAACGCATAGTAGGCTATGTCTGCGTAATGTATATATATATATATATATATATATATATATATATATATATATATATATATATATAAATATATAGCCTCCTATTATAAATCCTTCTGTCTGATTATACGTCGTCTCAGCCTCTTAGGACATGGTATATAGAGAATAAGAAGAGAAGTAGAAGGGATAGGTGGATATATAGGAGGCGACACGTTGTTTGCCACATTAAGCAAGACAAAGATGGAGATACGGCGAGAGGAAAGAATCAAAGAATCACCCACCACCCTAAGGGCTTGTTATAAGTGCCAAGGGACAAGCATACTTCAAATATTTTTAACAATCCGCAAATACACCTTGTGCTCAAGAATGGAAGGGCGGTGAGGCGAAGCACAGGCACAGTTTGCTCCAACATTTATCAAAAACAGTTTACAAGATTCATCGCAATGTCCTACAGTTTAACAATAATTTTATGTTACACCTAAGATTAGTGAAAATTTACATACCTACTATAAGATCGGCTATACGGATTTTCTTCTGACTTTTTGTCAGGCACTTGCAGGGTCAGAGGGAACCTTGCTGACCCTTATGAATTTATTCCTTACAAGGAATTTATTTGAATCTAACCCAATAATAAATTTGAACATTTGCATCTCTTTGTATATTTAAGAAGCGGATAGAAGCATTTTTATATTCAATTTTAAATAGCTTGAAAGATTTTATTGATATAAATTCACTTGTTTGACTGTGTTTGTTGTCATTTAGTAATACTTACATAGTTTAATTGTCGTATAAATTATGGTACTTCGAGGATAGAAAATTATTGTATTATCAGCTTAATTTCAAGTTACTAATAATCAAGTTCGGTACTGATCCAATTATTATTATTATTATTGGATTTAACTGTCATTGGAAAATGGAACCATAGAGATTCATATACATTTATGCAAGAAACAGTTATGAGTTCGGTTACTGAAACAGCTATCCCCCAAAACCACTTAGCTCTAATCGACACTATTAAAGCAAATCTGTTTATCCGGTATGTTAACTAAAATGACAAACGTCAGAATGTTCTTATTATGCATATTTGATAAATCTCTGGTTCTTTGTCTGTGTTCAATGAACAGTCAAATATAAGTAATCCAGTAAGCGTCAATAAGCAGTCGTAGTATATGGCAGCTTTGTGTTCAAAAACTTAAATGCCTAATAAAAACTATTTGTGTTCAAAAGTTTAATTTAAGATTTTTTATTGTAACACTGTATCAGCCAAATGGCATCAGAAAAATATATTAGTTTAAAAAAATATTTTAAGGAAAAAAAAACGTGGAGTATACCTACTTATAGAAATTATTCTCTGGAAAATATCAGAGTTGGTAGAAATAAATTAGAATAATAAAATACTTCCGTGACATAAAGTTCCTGATAAACTGAACAAAAACTTTTAATAAATATATCGATAATATCTCTTAAGTACCTTTTCGACTTCGACAACATAAATCTCCAATTTGCCCAAGGAGACCTTGTATGTAAAACACAATCAATCTGGAAAATATGGTTATATAACATGTCAAATTACAATAATATCTGCTCCAGAAATACCCTTGAACCACAATGCTACCCTTCCTCTTCATTTTCTTTAATTCCCTTATCGGGATAGCTGTCTCATGAGTAATTGCAATACATATATATATATATATATATATATTCCTATATACTACAGAAATTGAGTATGACATTAACAATTTAAAGCGGGGTTAGTTAGTCGTGGTATATATATCAGAGTTAATTCAGCAAATTCATTACTCGCCGCTACGTCAGCAGTTGAAGGACATAGGCGGAGTATAGATAGGTATTATACTGAATTTGGCTCTGAAAAAGGGAAACAGAAGCATTGTGTACTCATTTTGTACATAGGTATGTACATACGATAAATGATAGATACATGGTAAGTACGATTAGAACCTATATAATAATAATAATAATAACGTTTACTAACAATCTAAAAATAACATAAATAATATTTTAACAAAAAATAACGAATAGCCTACGAGACTTTTAATTCTTTATGTAGGTGGTAATACATATATTGCATTATTAATCATTTTATAGTTAATTATTATAAATTTAAGTATCGGAGATTATGGAAAAAATAAAAAAATACACACCTCTACTGGGTGGTCCGAATTATGATGGAGAAACTTTATTAGCGTATTCAGCGGATAAAAATAATTAAAAAAGTTCATATAAACTTATCTCCAAAAAGGCTTCGTTATGGAGATACGGGGTGTTGAAATATTGTGAAAAAAATCGTTCTTTCTTATTTTTAAAAAAGGCTTTTCTAGATTTTGCTTTCAAACTTAGTAGGTATATTTGCCACTGAAAAACAAATCTACAACATGATAAAATTGTTTTTGTTTTACCAGTGGCGTTCGTTAGACCGATTTAATTATCTTAAATATTATTAAAAAAATATACGCCAATGGTTAATTGCAATTTTGGTAATAAATTTAGATATCCTGATCAATTTTCAACAAAAATAGTCTCTATAGTCTTCTTGCTGAAACGAACCTTTTTCGAGAAAAAATAATTTTTGTTTGCATTTGCAAATAATATCAGGGGTTTGCACATTAAATTAAAATAATTTGCTCTATTTCAATTCGTTATTAAGAAAACAATCTTTCAAGAAAAAAATAATGTTTCATAGTTTTGAGTCAGTTAAATTCCATAGAATATATAAAAATGGTATGCGTAGATAGTTTTAATATGAAAATATTTCGAATATAACTTTCTAGTTCGAAAATTTTACTTTCAGATTAAAAATACATTTTCTGTTTTTATGAATAGCTTTTCTACCTTAAAAGTTATAAAATATATAAAATATAAAAAGCTTCTTACAAACGATATGGCGAGAAACACTTCCTATTAACTTTAATTTGTTAATAATAAATTCCACTGGGATTATTACACTTAATCCATAAAATTAGGTTCTAATACATTCATAAAATGCACACTCTATCCGGTAAAGAAATTTCACAAATTATTCTTTTTGATGAAAAAATCATTTGGTGATGGCCTTATATAGTTCCATTGAAGTTTGTTTGCGAAATTATAAAGTGCCAAACCATTTCTATGGAGAATGTACGAACAATAATTAGTGACTGATAATACAATAATGTCCGCCTATGTTAACGACGATATATATATATATATATATATATATATATATATATATATATATATATATATATATATTATGTACCTACCAGAACAGCCAGCGTCTAATCCTATGCGCTGAGGGACTTCAGAGGAGGATCTTATCCTGCTGTCGTGATCGATCCCATCGTGGTTTTAAGAACCCTGCTTATCCTGTGTCCCACTTCTGGTTTACTACTTTGCTCTTCGCTATGTTCACCACAAACTGTAGTGGTACGACAAAGACAGACATATGTATATACAATGAATCTCATCTCATTTTCTTCTATTTACAGGATGTTTCTCAAAGTTCGATACATATTTTAGGCTTTCTTTCCGTGGTCTTTCGCACATTTACGTATCTTTGATGTAAATGACAATGTTTTGACAATAATTGAAGTTATTTTCATATATAATCATCATACTTTGGAGTTGTAACAAAATCTTGGCGTTTGTTGTAAAATGAACTTTACTAAATGTCGGAGAAAGGGTTTTCATTTATTTAGAATTTTAGCCTGAGTACTAGCCCATTTTTCCTCTATCCTTGATAAGACTCTATATTCCCTTTAGCTTAAATCATATCATTTCGAGCTCAGGGTAGCATTTTGCAAATATGTACTTTTAGATACACCCTGTATATATAAATATATATATATATATATATATATATATATATATATATATATATATAAATGGGTGGCGCAGCTGGCGGTATTTGGTGGATCGTGGCTGATCTATTAGAGATAGAGCAAAATTGTCCCAATAAAAATTGTAAGTCGAATACATTTTAAAATTATTTTTAAAGATGGCCGACTTCCGGTTATACCAGAAACTGGCCATCACTTCGTTATTTTAAATGGAACACCCTGTATTTTTTTACATTTTTAAATTCCTTGTTGAAAATAAAGGTCAGTTTGTTCAGCATTTGTTGCGCATTAGTCTGAAGATTTCGAAGATATTTTCAGTTTTCTGAAAAAAATGACAGTTGCAGCATCCTAGAAAAATGGCAATAACATGAAAAGTATGAGAGATTTTAAAGTGCAGTTTTTTGCAATTAATTAAGTTGAAATCGCTCCCTTATCAGAGATAACTTGATGTTTTCAAATAGCATAGTACTAAACAAATTACATTGATAGATGCAGATTTTAATTCTCTTTCGTTTTTGTTGATACGTATTGGCACTTATTTTTGATAGTTTTGGAGATATTTCAATTTTTCAATGGCGAGGTAGTTTGTTGTTGAAACAAGTGAAAAACAAATGAATCAGTGGTAGACTTGGTTTTAATTTTCGGTGAATACTAAGTTTTCTAAAATAAAAAATTCACTTCAGAGCAACCCTATGTCCTAGAACTTTCAAATCAACCTTGAATAAGGGAACGATTCCAACCTAATTAATTACAAAAAACTGCACTTCAAAATCTTTCATACTTCTCTTTCATGTTATTGCCACTTTTCTGGGATGCTGCAACTGTTATTTTTTGAGAGAATTCAGACTTATGTCAAAAAAATGCTTAACAAACTGACCTTTATTTTTCACAAGAAATTCAAAAATGTAAGAAAATACAGGGTGTTCCATTTAAAATAACGAAGTGAGGGTGAGTTTTCGGTATAACTAAAAGTCGGCCATCTTTGAAAATACTTTTAAATCGTAGTCGTCTTAACCACGTACTACTTTAATAAAAAACAATTTTGCTCTATCTCTAATAGATCGGCCACGATTCACCAAATACCGCCAGCTGCCCCACCTTGTATATATCTATATACCTACATCGTATTACCACGTACATCCTACCCTTAAATGCCACCGCGTGCTCCAACACCATTGTCATGTTAAATTTAAATGTAAAAAAGTTGATGGTATGAAAAGTTATATCGTGTTATTTGACAATTTAAAATTGCCAATTGCTGAGGAGCCCAAAAAATGGAATGGAAAATGGCATGGCAAGTATATCAGTCTAGTCAAGGCAGCTTTTGTATTACGTCATTATAAATCAAGGGTTACATATGGATAAAAGTGTACAGACTATATGGAAGATACTGTCGACTTTACAGGCAGTTATGATTGTTAATGGTCTTAGATATTTTTGGACAATGACAATGAAAGTACATCATTATGGTAAAATGCAAATGGAAGCTCTTCTCTAAATGCCTTTTCGTTCTGAATATCCATCAAGACGATTTTATTATAAAGCAAAAAAATCTGGTGTGTCCACTCATGAAAATTTTTACACTATTACAATATTTTCCTTACATAGCGACGATAATAGCGGTAGTAAAGTAATAGTAGTATAGTCAAATCGTGCAACCACTCATTTTTTTTCATCATGTCAAGACAAACAACAATGGTCATGTAACATTTTTTCGCAAGATGAAACGTTTAGCCAGAATTTGAAGAAACATGTGGAAAATACGGAATTTTATTCAAGCATAACTTTTTTTGTGCTTTTTGTCAGAGATGGCGCTGTATGTGGGTGGTAAAGTGATCTCGGAACAATACTTTAGGCAAGATTAATCAAAATCCTTAGAGCCGTTTCCGCGCTACAGTCTTGAGCAAATTACCTTTTTTGGCTATAGCTCAACACCCGGTGTGAACAGGATTCTCATTCAGTGCCACCGGCGAGTGATATTGGTACCAAACAAAATAAAAAAGGAAGCAACAAAATACACCAATCCGTTCCCGAGATAATGCTGTCAAAGACGGGCGGACAGACAGACAGATCAATTCCTGGAAATATGTTTATTATACTTAGAAAACTCTGAAACGTTAACATTTGTAAAAATCTCGATACCGAAAATTTCACACGATCCCAATACTTTCGTTATACAGCTACTATAGTAGCGTAGGAAAGTAAAAAAGATGAGTTATACATATCCATAGTATAATTAATTTGGTCGAAAATCCCATTGAAAAATTTTCAACATTGTTCTTTTACTGAAAACCATACTCAAACTTTCATGAACAATAAAATTAAAGATAGATAATTCAATGCTTTCAGAAAATTTTAATATTTGGCGGATGCGGAGCGGTAAGTCTGATGATTTTTTTTAAAAACCTAATCTATGCATTTTATTAGTAAATGGACTACAGAATAAAGATACATTTGTACAACCATTTAAGAAAGATATATCATTATTCGAAATTGATAAAAATAAATAAATTTCAGATTTGACTAAAATCTACAAATTGGCCAAATGAAAAATTCAATTATCTCCGAAAAAAAAACTCTCCTAGTACTACTTTTGATAACCTCAGACCTTATTTTATTGCACTTTTTTTGCAAAGTAAATTAAACTCAAATAGGTATATACCAACTTTGTTCGAAGGAGGCAACACGTGCTTCTGTCGTGGTATCAGTATTCCTTCAGGCTAGTCTTACGATAAAAACCATTATATGGGTCAGCAGTAAAAAACATTCAATTACCTCTCCTTTGCCACGTCCAAGAAAGTGGGAGAAGTCTAAGCCTATCTTTGTTCAGTTCTTAGAAAAAGAAAAAAAACGGGGAATTGAAACATCTACTAAATACAAGTGTGGAAAATACCTCGATACAAGCTAATAATCAATGCAAGCGGCGACAAAATCCACGTACCTTTATCTTTAATTCCTTTTCCCCAATCTCCACAACTCCACAGCTATCTACAGGGTGGATCAAATTGCTTTTCAGGATGTGCATCTTAGTTAAATTCATTAAATTTAATAATTTTTCCCTATTGTCTTTATTTTCACGGCATTTTTAGATTTTTCTGCTTATCCAAATGAGTCCTAGGTATATCTCCGTTGTTATTGCAGGTAATTCTAAACTTCCGAGACAATCTAAATACAACTTTTCCTCGTGAGTTCAGTGATGTAAACAACATTTTTGTTTAGATTACGGGGTTATATTTTCTAAATGCAAGTCAAATACCTAAGATCGTTGCTCTCTTCTTAGGATATACATTTTCATAATACAACTATATTTGGTTTGATAAGGTTAAGCCGAATTAATTATTACTATTTATACTATAAGCAGAAGTTTTACAATGTGTTCCGTAGGTCCGTCATGGTATTTCAAGATTTCTTTTGTAAGGCCTATAAGAAGGAATTATAATTATCTAAAATGGCTATTGAAAGATAAGAAGTTCAATATGATCGATGTTGCAATCCGAATTATATCCTTATAAAATTAAAGTGTGCCACCAACTTAACGAAGACGATTTCAACAGTGGCATAGAGTTTTGAGACACGATTCAAAGAATGTAATGAAACTAATGGCTTTGAATACTTGTAATGTGTTCGTTGAAGCAAGTGTTTGTTTAAATGGTTCAGTAAACAAACAAAATTGTAGATACTGTAACGTGAAGACTTACCCGAATAATGAACTACACACACAATGCACATTCCGGAAAACACGGGGGACATCAGAGGCACACTGGAATTATCTAGAGCTTTTTAGGTTAGATATATAATGCTGATGGCAATGACAGGATAGCTAGTTAGTGATAGTCAGTCGGTCATAGATCATAGACAGTAGAAAGTCGAATATAGTCCGAGAAATAAGTGTGAAGATAAATGTGTATATAGTCGTGTAGTTATTGGTATAAATAAATAACTGAAAATAAATCGAACCCAGTTTTAATATAAATTCCCGTTACAATATTGGAAAAATAAAAACCTTAACTGGATGATGGAAGTCTATACCCAGTATCCACATAAAGTAAATGTTTGCTGGGATTATAAAAAGTAATATAGTAGGACCATATTTTTTAGAGGGAAATGTCACTGCTACGAACTATCTAAAAATGTTGCGAACATATTAAATTCCATTTTTGGCAGTACCATTTTCAAGTTTTCATGTGCTTGGTGACATAGACCCCAATATTTAGTTACGAGCAAGTCCTCATTAGGCTCTGTTGGTCAGAGATGTCCTCAATGAGGTTTTTCCCAATCGTTGGATCTCTACATCTCCAGACCTAATCCCTCTTGACTTTTTTCTTTGGGGTTACTTGAGAAGTAAAGTTTACGTGAGCCGATCCACTATAGAATATTAAAATCAACAATCGACCTATCAAAACTTTTGCTCTATATGTGAATATTTTAGATGATTTTGAAGCATTTTCATAATTTATGAACGTGCTGTATAATAAGCTAACATATGGTAGCTACCTGAGAATATCTGAACTTAGTACTTGAATTTTTTAGCGGGATGAAGTGACATCACAACCCAGTAAGCTTTTTCGAGTAGTTTTGACAACAATATAATCTTTCCCAGATAATCAGACCTAACGATTCCCAATTTCTTTTTATGAGGCTATATCCGAGACAAGCTTCTTCTTCAAGGATTAGCTGTGTCCATTTATTAAATGCAAGTGAGTGTAAGAAGAAGATGCGCAATTTGATTGAAAAATAGTAATAAATTATTATTCAAAATAATCATAACAAACGAAATTATAGGTGCAATTAAAAAGTTGTTCGATTAATATTTTCTGAGATACAGTTGGCTTATTGTTCCATCCGGTACCTACATATACAGGGGGATTTGGAGATTTGGCAGTGCATAGAATGGGATGGGCAGAATCCTCCACCTATTCCTCATCCTCCTCGTGATCTTTCTACCCTTACCACCGCAACACCACCACCACCTTCCAAAGTCTTAATTAAATCTCGTCTAGGAAGAGGAAAAGGAAAGCTGTATCTCTGTCTTTGTCAAGTTCAACCTAATTGATTGGCGTGGTCCTCTCGATTGGGTCGGTTCGTTCCTCCTTCCTTCGGCTGAAACTCGGCGATGGCAGCACATATCTACAGGACACATAGATAAAAAGAAAGGTGATTCTTTACCACAGAACAGGAACGGACTTTAAGAATGGACAATAGAACAGCAGCTTTTCTGTTAATGTAAGAATCTTCTGAGATAAAAATCGAATGGTGTTCGTTGATTCATTCTTGTAATACAAAATTACACTTGGCCAAATCAAGTTTTCAAGGGAAGAAACATTTGATAAATTATGCCAAAAGGTTCGGAAAAACGTCTTTCCTTTGGAATTAATATCTTTGAATAGAAAACCTTCACCAGAATAAGAATCAGACCGACTGATTCTGTTTCTAAATTTAACACATCTCTTTTGGCTCCATTAATGCAATGGAAAAAAAACAAATCAATGTTGGTTGGTCTGCTCATCTGTCTTTTGATTGTCACAGCCTATTTTCTTTTGATCTAGTGGACAGAAACAACATGCTAGACCGAATAAGGATTGTTCTGTCATATGTTTTTAGAGCATCGACTCAAGTTGATTGAAATAGACCAATTTAGAATAAACAATTCTCTCAAAATTTATTCAAAGTGTCCCAATGCAATGTTCCTTTTGTTAAACGTAGTAACATGTGATGTTTCAATATTCTGTTGTTTGAAATGGATTTACGAACGATCTGTTTCGACCATCTACGCCCTCAGCTAGACAAATATATTGAAACTGTCATTCACACATATTGCAGATTATATGAAAATATGTATTATATACAGGGTTATTCCCAGTGATTGGCCTGTTAGAAGTATTGAGACAACTATTGATATTTTTGTTCCGAATATTTGGGAGCTTTATGAGAAAGCTATATCGAAGTAAAATAATGTCGGTATTAGATTCAGTTCCGGCTATATTATCTTGTATCTGTATTATCTTGCTTATTTTGAATGGGACATTATATGTTTTATTTAAAATTCTGATTCTGCATCTTAAAAATCTATAGGTACTCTTTGAGATGATTTTATTTTAGTAAAAAGTTGTGCATAAATGGACCTATAAATAAATCAATTTCACTGTGATGATAATAAGCTTTCTTATACGTATTAAAAAATATAAGTCTTTTGTTTAAGCTGGATAGAAGCTGGGTCAAATGTGCAGCAGAGTGTTCAAAAAAATTGGCTCAAACTAGAGCATTTTCAATATAAAAAAAAAGATTATTTCAAATGCAACAGACTGTATCTTATGTTCGTATTGTAATAAGTATTTTTCATATAGCATTCCTTATTACCTAAATTAAAAGTTTATTAAGTTATATGAGAATTTTATACAGAAAAAGAATTATAGTGTGCCATGAGAACTGAAACCAAAATAGACGGTTCGGTGATGAGTTGAGTACTATGTGGCACCAGTGAATAGGTTTAGATAAAGAAATATTGGATATCCCACTCAATTTTTATAATTGTTCTGGTTGTTGATTCCAACTAAAAAAAATATTAATGTGAACTGATTCTGAGATTTTTTACTTTTGGACATTAAGGTAGTACCTCCACAGAAGTGTTGAACTAAGAAATGGTTGAAACTCCACATATATGTTATGCAATACATTATCCATACATCTGTACAATTTGATTAAGTTTGACCATCCCATACCTGAGATATTTAAACTTGAAGTTGGCTTGATTTACACGTAACATATACGTTATTATGGCCAAACAATACATTATTTAATTCAACCGTCAAAACTAAAACTAACAAGTTGTTAAAAAACTAGTATAAGTTAGAATAGGATATCACAACTATAGAAAAAAAATTAGAATGAGTGACCATCTAGTTTCCAAGATAAATCCATTACAAGCCCTCATAATTATGACCATATAGCATATATCTTGCAAGGCCAGAAATTCGGCAACAGTGCGCTCTGGCCAGGCGCTTAATTTTATTCATCTTAGTACTCTATGCTCCATGTTCTATGATTAGGTTTGGGACGTTCGTGTGCGCCCGATCAGCTGTCAGCGCGACGTTCCACGGCCACGCACACGGAGCATAGAAGAATGCGTTATCAGTAGATACAATATATTTCGTGTACTGAGGCCAAATCTGTACAGTCACAACGAAAATTCCATTGACAATGGTGGATCAAAAACACAATATAGAATATATTTTACGGCAATAGATGATATCCATCGCATTACCTATTAGTACCAAGTTAATATTGCGTAGTATTTAATATTAATTACTACTTATTAAACTAATTGTCAATCAACCGAATATGAACACGGTATGTAAACGTTTGTTTAAGGTTGTCGCGAAGGAACTACCTTAAGAAGTGTGTAAATGAAAATTAGGTTATGATCTTGACATTTCGTAAGTACGTTTGTATAAGTATTTATATATAAGGTTTATATTCTGTTTTACGTCAAATAAGTGGTCACATTGACGTTTATTTGAATGAACCTTCATGGGTGACGTTTTACCACTTAACGTAACCTCCAAAACGTATATTGATTTATGATTAAATAGTTTTTATTACTTTCGGTTCTTGTATCAATGGACTCCGCAGCGATTTCTCAGGCCCCATACGGTCTAGAGACTTGAAATTTCGAATTCGTACTTAGATCGCAGACATCTCGCCGCCTGTTAAGCTCCAAGTGTGATCCAATATTGGTAATTATAATTATCTCATTCAATCTCATTCAAACAAGATCATTATTTTGTCGACATGGAACGACAATGGGATCCGTCACTGGAATTACGCACGAGCATGGAGCGTATATATACGTCCCGTTCTCTGGTATATAGGTACTTTCTGGAAGATCGTCTATGGTTATGTCGCAATTGTCAGACGTCAGACGTTATTGTTAATTTAAAGTTTAATTTTGTGTTGTGGTAGACAAACAGTAATTTGTTATGGAATTGCTGTTGCTGGCAAGCACATATACATAAGTATAGTTAAAATGGAGAAAAGGATAGCAATAGTAGGTACTCATCGGTACAATTTAAATCTTAAATGCCCAATAAAAACTATTTTTAATTTTTTTTCAAAAATTTCACTTCACAAAAGAGTAAACTGCTTTCGTTAAACGATCATATATATATATATATATATATATATATATATATATATATATAGACATCACTTTAATAAAATTAGTATTTTGGCTGTAAACTGTGAATAAGTAGAATCATATTGTGAAATGTAATCTCCCACGGGCCTTGATCAAATATCAGATGTATTTGTATTGCGAATAGTTCAAAAACCTAAAGATTCAGACGTAAAATATTGTGGGTTCTTTATAGAATAGTAGCTCTCTTATGTTGAAAATCTATTATTTCAAGTCCATCACAGTAAAATTTATTTATTTTATAAGGTAAGCCTATTTTTGTTCAATTTTGTACTAAAATCAAATTATCTCAGAAAGTATAGATTTTTGAGATAGCGAATTTTGTTAAAACTTACCTTGTAAAAAATGTATAAGATCACAAATTTCAATAAAAAATATAGAATTCCATGAAGATGAAGAAGTTTGTACCTATTTACATCCGGTATAACTGGAAATGATTATAACCTGCCAATTATTTTAGTTACAGTCAGTCATGCAAATTTTCAGACCTAAAATATGAGTAGTTTTCTCAATACTTTCAATAGACCGTGAATAACCCTGTATAAGGGATGTGTCAATATAACAAAATGGTCAAGTGTGATATAATAGATAAGTATATATATATATATATATTTTCTTCTGGCCAGCTAGTTTGGGAACGTTTCAAACATTTAAAATTGTATCTCTTGAGTTCGGTCCTGTCATTGATGTGTCCTCCCGTGTATAAAGGTACCTACTAGCAACAGAGAACAGTGTGACAGCCTTTAGATTAAAATCCGCTTCTTCTTCTTCTTCTTCTGCTCCCTCCTCTACCCGCGCTGCCATTTTTCTATAACTGGACATCGAACAGAGAAGATATCTTCGGAACGGACGTTAATATGTGTGCGGACCGGCAGCCGTGTATGTATGTCATATGTCATTACGAGGATTTTTGTCTTTCTTATTCTCTCCATTTGGAGACAGTTTCGACACACAATTGTATTTCTATTGTCTGGAAAGCTTGACTAGTACATTTATTATTTTATAGAACTATCCGGGAACGAATTGCATCGATAATTTGTATAGAAAACTATAAATGAACTGTGACACTTTCAGATTAAGTAGTAGTAGATGCCTACTTTGTTATTTCAAATAACATTGTAACATTTTTAGAGTTCTCGTTCAATTATAATAATTAAAAATAGTATATACCTAATTCTAACAGTTTTTTACATATGTAATTCAAATTTTATGTAAAAAATTTTTTTTTTCCTTATTATTTAATTTGGGTATATCTTCTACTAGAAGAAGATTGACTTCAGTAATTTTTGTTTTTGTGTCATAATTATTAGTACCTACATGTTTTTTTTCTCCAGAAACCTCATATTTTTATGATTAAATCATGTAAAGTTTGTATAGGAATGTACCAATATTCCGAACATTTGGTATTTTCGAAATAATTGAGAATTTAACATTGTCTCTGTGAGAGGTTTATATAAATTTTACGTGGTGTCAGAAGTGGGCCATGATTCTATAAGAAAATCACAATTGCCAAACAATGTGAAAATTTTCAATAAATAATCATGTCGCGACGATTCAGTTGTACAGATCCCTACATAGATGATTCAAATTTATTTATTATCTTTGTGAATGTAATCAAGTTAATTAAAAAAAACTACATTCATTAAGACCTAAGACATCAGATGAAAGGATTTGATGGAGACATGAATAAATAAATTTAAAACATATATGTTTTTTTTAAATTTATCGTCGTGATATGATATTTATTAGAAATTTATAAATAACCAGACTTTTTTAGCGCATGACGTTAAATCTATGATACATAAATTAAGAATTATATCCATCCGGGATAGTCGGAAGCACCAGAAATCTAAAAATATTTTAGTTGAAGAGAACATAATCGATAGTATACAGGGTGTTTTATAATATATGCACAGGACGTGAGGATGTGATAGCTCATCCAAAAATATGAAAAAAAGTTTATATTAACTTACCCTCTAAAATGCACCATTTTCGAGATACAGGGTGTTGAAACTGAAAAAAAAAATCTTTTTTTTGTGAATATCTCTGGAACCGTTTATCGTACAGAAAACGGCTTTTATAAACATTTTCCACTAAGTTTAGAGTCAGAAAAGTCATAATTGGTGAAGATTTTGAAGGAGTAGTGGTTGTTTTTCTCCCCAATTTCTACGCTAATGGAAAAAGTACGGTTATTAGGTGCCCATTTGAACCGCCAATGTTTTCTATACAAAAAAGGTAGGTCGTGAGCTCTAAAGTCGACCGTTTTCGGGCAAAATCAACTTTTATGTTGAAAAAACACCTTTTTTGTGTAGAAAATATTGGCAAAATAAATCTCTCTCAAAATCGTACTTTTTCCGTTGGCGTAGAAATTGGGGAGAGAAACAATCACTACTTCTTCAAAATCTTCACCAATTATGACAACAAATTTCGTTTTTCTTACTCAAAACTTATTATTAACTTATTATGAGTGGAAAATGCTTACATAAGCCGTTTTCTGTACGTTAAATGGTTCCGGAGAAGAAACGAATACTTTTTTCAATTTCAACACCCTGTATCTCGAAACGGGTGCATTTTGGAGGGTAAGTTAATATAAACTTTTTTTCATATTTTTGGACGAGCTTCACATCCTCAAGTCCTGCGCATATATTATGAAACATAGTATATGTATAAGTCTCAATTTTCTAAGTTTTATTTTGACCAGAACACAATCAACTTTTAATGAACCTTCTCGCTAAGATACCCTGTATAACATATCCATCTAAACTTGACTGTGAACAATATAATTATTGTAGAAAATCCTCCAGGTAGGAGGTTGGCATTATATTATCGTCTCATACACGTGGAGAAATTGATTTTATCTGTGGCATTCACAGACCCCAATAAGAGAGAGATGATGCAAAAAAGTAGCACACGAAAGCATTTTGGGGGCTTCCCCTTTTGCCGCGAATTGATGCATTTGTTTTCCCTTCGCTGCTGCTGTCTCGACCGTGAAAGCAGCCAGCACGAACACGCTACTTGCTCACTGAAAGTTAAAATAGATATATGCCACTATGGGGACTTGGGAGAAGAATCGTCACAAACACAGTACGGATAATGGGGGTGCAAATTTGCTGTTGGAAAACAACGGAACAGGCACATCAATTGAGTGGTGTCATCCTTATATAAAGGTGCCGCTAGATTTGAAACAAACAGTAATATAAGTTTTATTGTTTGGTCTGATAATGCTCATTGATTTTCAATTTTAGAGGGTTATTTTGTATTAAAAAATTCAAGTTCTATGCATACAATGTTTATGTTCACTTTTCAGCAAGCTGACACTTTTTTAACTAAGTTCCAAGAAAATATGTCTTTGTGTTGAAATAAGTAACTTAAGAAAAACTTGGGTCAACTTTGATAATGTATTGAAAATTATAAAATAACATAATGTGAGAGTCGTGAAGATTTTGAAGTTGCTGCCAAGATTCATCTCCAACAAAAACAACAAAATCCTTGTGACTTTCACATTGTGTATTGCTATTTTATATTATACTAGCGAACCCGGCAGACGTTGTCCTGCCTTTAGCAGATGGCTATGAAATCTTTCCTGTTTTTGGCTAATTTATTTTAAATTCACGATTTTTGCCCTGAAGAAGAGAATAAACATTCTCGAAAGCTCGGCTTCAATCAAAGAATTGTATTGAATATATGACTGCATCCCCAAGAACATCTTTTATTTTTATTTTATGGGGCTTAAAAAAAGAATACTCTTCTTGCTAACCAAGCTTTCGAAAAATATATTTTCATCTTCAGGGTTTTGCAAACGAGGTTACAAAATAAAAATGAGCAAATACAAAGTTAGGACTTCCTTCGCCCATATGGACGGAAAACAATTAGCACTTAAGACATTTGACAAAATTAAAATTTCTTAAAATTAAATGATCCTCCTCTATTTTATAGTTCTATTTACAAAATTACTGAAACATTTCAGTAATTTTATAATATATATATATATATATATATATATATATATATATATATATATAAATAATGGATGTTGGTATGTCTGTCAGATTGTGTGCCCACTTAACTCGCTATAAAAGTTGAACTGCAGCAGTGCCATCTGTTGGCGAGTTGTAATAAACTTAATAGCAAAAAAATATTCTATTTGTTCATATATCTAGGTATACGAATTTCAATTGCGATGGGTTGAACGGTAAAAAGCTGATTCGCAGCAACGCCATCTGGTTGCGAGTAGTAACAAAGTTAATAACACAAAAAAGATTCTATGTGCTCAAATGACTAAGTATACAAATTTTCATCGCTATCGTTTGAATGGTATGAAAGTTGATGTACAGCAGCGCCATCTGGTGGCGAGTTACAAAAAAGTGGATAGCCTAAAAACTTAGATAGATAGTTTTTGGTATTAATTAAATTTCACATGTAACAATTACAGTTTTTGATTATTTTCTTTAAAATGATAAGCAAAAATACATAAGACTTTTTTTGTTTAAAATTAAATGGTTATCAATAATATTTAAAGAAAGTTGAGGAAAAAAAAACAGTAGGGTACTACTTTTTTGGTTAATATTGTACCAAGTCATACCCATATCTACGCCATTGGATAAATAAAAAAAATATATTTTCCGTTAAAGCAATACGTATTTATATCAAAATATTTTATCCGGGAATTTTTCTAATATCGTAAACGATTTTGAATTATTTCAAAAAAAACTAATTAAAAATAAAAATTTACGACCCTGTATATCGGAAACGAAGCTTCTCTCATTAAAATAGGCACATGAAATTAATTGACGTTTTTTCACAAAGAATAAGACAACATTTATTTTATATTCTTTATAGCATGATATTTGTCTCAATACAGCATGTATAATCTTTTAGATTAGAAAATCTAACATTCAGTTGACGTCTCAAAATACATAATGATATAAAAATAGTACTTGATTCACTTATTAGAATCTTCGAAAAAGCCTATGGCAGTGAGATGTTGCCACGTTTGAAAATTGCGTGTGCATTCATTTATTTTTTTGGGACAATAGCAGAAAAATCCACCCATCGCACTCACTTATCATTTTCCGTGTGCCGCCAGCAAGCAGTTCGCATCTCGCCCGCCCCCTCTTCTAATTTTCTCTGCGTGTCGAGGAGAGGCACACTTTTCCGGCTCGGCTAGGCAAAATGCCTAATTAAATTACATTTGCCCGACAAGTGGAAATTACAATGACTTCCAGTGCAGAAAATCGAATTATTTCGTAATTACAACTTCGGATTTAAGTTCTGCGAATTTATGCATCACAACGAAGCCAGCCAGCTAGCTAGAGACCCCACTCACCCTTTTCTTGTCCCCACCTGCTCCAGGCTACGAAGCCCATTGCTATTCTTTACCCCCACCTCCCTCCTCCTCCTCCAACTCTGCCATCTCTTATCGCGATCGCTATCATAGCGCACACGAATTGTGTTATTGTTAGTGTATTTCAAATTTCTATTAGTTTGCAGATAGAATTCTGTGAGAGTAAAGTTTCTGTTTGGAAGCGAGTAGTTCATTCATTATTATCTATCTGTCTGTTTTTCACTCTCTTTGGGCACCACAGAACAAAATAAAATATTTATGTTGGGAGCGCAGATTCCCGGAAACCCATCTTCACTGGTATAATCAAGAAGTCTGTGGGCAACTACTGTGGAATATGGTGATTGGGGATAATGAGAAAAATTTACATTGCTTACATATTAATTTGACGATATTGAATTAAGCTGGAAGATCGGATACAGAATCATATGAAAATATAATCTGGAGCGAAAAACCGCCTCCAAGTAACTGCTTTATTCTATATAAGACAAAAATGTGGAATGCAAAGGTTGTATGATTTCATTTGATCTATTCAATAATTTAGCTTAAATTTTTGGTGTCTCAAAAATGCGCAGTGACTTAAATATAAAAATAAATTGTTAAAGAGATCAAATGAAACCCGACAACTTTAGTAATAATTATTCAAGTAAAATAGAAGTTACGATGGATGCTACCGGCTTTTAGTCCACAATGTATATAACATTAGCCTGAAAGAGAAGATCTGAGCATTGAGAATATTTTAATGTTTGGCATTTTTTGTACCTTGCCGCTAGATGGCTCTGCAGGGTATTAACTTCTACACCGTTTCTCCGGTCACTGTTAAAATCTTTACAAATAGACCAGATACCAAATAGCAAAGAAGAATTAGAAAAAAATATTCTTTGGATTTTTTTCTGGTACAGATCGTTTGTGAGTCTTTTGTGAACGTTTGTGACACGGTTTGTTTTTTTTGTGACTCATTATTTAATGAGTTATTAGATTGTTAAATAATTGATACCGATTATCCAACAAGTCTTGAAAATATACCTTAGATTCTCTATTTTTTATTCAGTTTATTGGAAAGCGTTTGTGAAACACATATATAATAATGAAATCGTTTGTGACTTTTTTGTTTAAAAAAATCTATCTAATTGATTTCAAAATTTGTAGGTTCAGGCAACTAACTATACGTCACTGTTTAATCGTCAATAAATATAATTTGTGTATGGAAAGTCAAAATACAAAATAATATTAATTCTATTGGTGCTGATACTTGAAGTTGGTGCCAAAAGTCTTATATCAAACTACAATTGCATAACTTCAAAAGTACCAGCACCAACAGAATCAGAATCAATATTCTTTTATTTATACACAAATTATATTTATTTATGAATCAACAAAATTTTGAAAGAATTTAGATTTTTCTAAAACAATAGAAAGTGAGTAAAAAATAGAGAATGTACGGTCTATTTCCAAGACGTGTCGGCTAAATACTGTTAATTATTTAACAATCTTATAACTCATTAAATATTGAGTTACAAAAAAACAAACGCGTCAGAAACCTTCACAAACGATCTGTATCAACAGAGATTTAAAAGTAAAAATGTTTCAAATTCGTGTTGGCTAATCGGTTCATGGTTACAAATAGAGGTGTTTGAGCATAAGGTATATATTCCACTTTGTTGTAATTCGCTCCTAGATGGCGCTACAGTGCTTCATCTCTTATACTGTTAAAACCGATCGCCACGAAAATTGATTTACATAATATCCGCATTAGTTCACTTTTTTTCAAAGTATATTTTTTCCATAAAAAATTGATTGAATATTTTAATGAAAATACAACACATTGCTGAATTTCACTACACTATGATTACTTTGATCAAAATCAATGTAGAATTTTTCATATAGTATCCGAAAATCGAAAAACCCTGAACATAGGTACATAGTTTTGTAAATTCCCTTTTAGGTTTTCTGATATTTCTTCACATTTTATTTTACCGTCTTGCAAGTTTCGTCTATACTTTAGCAAACTTTTTGACGCATCATTTGTTTTTAACACCTCATATGATGCTGCGATCATAAATCATTATATATGTGCTTATATTTATATCCTCAATATGCTCGTTTAAACAATCAAACAAAAAAAGAAATTATTCAACATACGCATTCAAATTTCTCTCTAAAGCAATCTAATCGAAAATTGGTCAATCCATTTATTTTCCCGGATGGAACAATTTTTTTTTATTTGCTTGGCTATTTTCATATTTATATTGCACGCAAACACAATCATATCGTATACAGTGTGAAACACGCAAAAAGAATTGCTTATGTATTTTCTAATAGGTGATGACAATTATTTCGACACCTTTTTAAGCATATTACGTTCACGGAGGAATTTGTGATTTGCCACTGTTAAAATTCATTTGGAAAAGGAGTGTAGAAAGCTGATATTAATATACAGGGTGGCCAATTAGTGTGACAAAGTAGAATAACTTATTTTAAAATATTTTAGATATAGAAGTTGTAAGAAAACACCAGCCCTACATTTTAAAATTCGTGGGGACTATACAGGCTGTCCCGAAAAACCGGATCAGCACAAAGTTACGTTTTTTTTCTAACTAAAACACCATTTATATTTTTATATTTTTGTATATATTTTTCTACATAAAATAACAAGTGCAATGGCTTGTCAACTTTCAATTGTTTGTTTAGAAGTTATAAGCAATCAAAAATCGACATGTCAGCCCCTTTGACAGATATTTGTGCCAAAACGATAAAAGATAGCGAAAAATAGGTTTCACATTACTATCTTAGGTTTTTAGGACCTATTGAATAGGGTCCTTAAAAATGGTACCCGAATATGTAACCATTTGGCCCCATTTATGAAACCACTGTTAAATAGGTCTTAAAAAAACGAAATAGGGAAACTGAAATTTATTATTCTCTACCTTTTAGCTGTCAAAGAGGCTAAAATGTCGATTTTTAATTGTTTATTGCTCCTAAACAAACAATTGAAAGTTGTCAAGTGATACACCATTGTAGTCTTTATTTTATGTGGAATCAAAAAATGGGAAATTATATAGGATGGTTCATTTAAAAAACGCAACTCTGTGCTGTTCTGATTTTTCGGGACACCCAGTTTAGGCCCAACTAATTTTAAAATGTGGTGCTTGTGTTTCCCTACAACTTTTATATTACATCATCTTAAAATAATTAAAAATAGAGAAGTTATTCTACCTTGTCGCAATAATTCTACTCCTCTTCCTAATAACATTACAGCTGAGCCAGCTTCGATTCTGGGCCCTTGAATTTTAATTATTGCGCTTATTTATTGAAAATCCCGGGACTGTCTGAATTTTAGATTCTGAAATAACAAACTTGAAGACAGTTATAGTCACCAAATTTTTAAATAGAAAATAGCTCTTGAAAGGTCTTTCCATAATCTATCCATTTTGTTCTTAATTTACTGCAAAAATTCACTAAAAATCATTTGACCAAAGATATTTTCTAACCACTAAACAATAACAAGTATTACTATTTTATTTCTGATAATGAGAAAGTTATTTCGGTTTGTTTTTAGATGAATTAATGTTTGACAGTAAATCTGGACTTGAAGTCTTCATACTGGTGAATAGGGAAGATAGGATCGATTGAATAGTCCGCAGGATTACTTGATTTTATGCTATTATGCTTGTTCTCAGTAAGATATCAGATATATGAAACTAAATGCTATGCAAAGCTATTGAGTTCTGACGTCATAGTCATCTTGTACCTGCAAGCTCTTTTTTGTTACTGTCCGGTGTGTGAAACCATGTTTTACAAAAGTTTCTTGAAATATGCAAAGAGATTATTTTCATTTTGACTGTCCAAACTGCTTGAACTTCTTCCTCACGAATTCAACTGCTCCATCTATCCCGTTTGGTCCGATATCGATTCACAAATGGCCTATCCTGTTAGGATGGTTCTAAAAATCAATAGTCTGCTAAGCTATTCTAGCCTTAGAAAAACATGGAATTTAAATAGAGCTTGCAGAAGTTATCAATTTGCTAAAACAGAAAACTCTTTTTTTTCACAAAAACTATCAATTAAATCGGTTTGATATGAAGGAATCACATACAAGTGACGTAATACACAGAAACAACTACCGATGACGTCATTCGAAATTGACATTTCTAGAGACAATACTTCTTACTTCTATCTTAACTAAAAATAATGAATTTATTCTATTCAGCTATTTAGCTGTTCCACACTGTTTAGTATGTATGTGGATCGATATTATATATATATAAATTTTATTCGTTCCTATATATATATATATATATACATATATGTGTATGGGGGTCCTATAGCAGCACACCATCATGATTTCTCCCAAGGGCGGCTTTGCTGCGCTCACAAAAAACATCATTCATAAAACATCGAAAATGCTCCCAGTAGTTACATAAACTTTCGGATATGGATACAGAAATCTTCCTTATCGAGCTGTGGGCCCGCCTCGCTCACACTGTCTCTCCTCTAATCTCTCTCTCTCTCTCTCTCTCTCTCTCTCTCTGTGTATATGTATATAATTTGATAGCCCCGCAAAATCGCTAATACCCACCACCACCACCACTAGCTTTGACCAGATAAATGTATCATAAATATCATATAAGATGGCATAATATACTGATTTATTTGAATTTTCTGTACAACTGCACTATTTTGGATTGTTTACCACATCTGTCTCGGTGAGAGTAAGTTGGGTTTACTGGTTGCTATGTTGGTTGCAAGGCAAACTCCTCGTCGGTAATTAATTCTTTTTTTTCTTTAGAAAATAAAGACATTATTATTATTATTATTATTATTATTATTATTATTATTATTATTATTATTATTATTATTATTATTATTATTATTATTATTATTATTATTATTATTATTATTATTATTATTATTATTATTATTATTATTATTATTATTATTATTATTATTATTATTATTATTATTATTATTATTATTATTATTATTATTATTATTATTATTATTATTATTATTATTATTATTATTATTATTATTATTATTATTATTATTATTATTATTATTATTATTATTATTATTATTATTATTATTATTATTATTATTATTATTATTATTATTATTATTATTATTATTATTATTATTATTATTATTATTATTATTATTATTATTATTATTATTATTATTATTATTATTATTATTATTATTATTATTATTATTATTATTATTATATAGATAATTGAAATTATTTTTTAATTTGTCATTAAGTTGTCACAGAAAATCTATTTGTTCCAATGATAAATTATTCAAGAAGATATATTTGTAGGAATTATTTTATAGGTACATTCACACAGGGTGGACTAATGAAAACCTTACAGCCCGATGTATTGACTTTAAAATCAAAGTAGGTAAAAATGCTCGGACCCGTCGATTTTTTTTTCAAGAAGGAGCACTTTTTTTTAGTGTTTTCAGTCTTGTAACTCCTACCCCCTAACGGGGGTAAGCCGGGATAAGAGGTATTGCTATATCTTATTTCAAAAATATCATCGAGTACTATCTGACTCAAAACTTCCATCCATAACGAAACGACAAGGTAAAATATTTGTAATTGACCTTGAGGAAAATTACTGTTATCAGACTGGCATTTCAGAATTAATTTATTTGCTTTGTTGTTTCTAAACAGATTGAGAACATACAATTTACTCCTTTATTTACCTGAGTTCATCGTGCATTTTTACGAATGTTATCACCGTTTGAACTAGCTTGTAGTTTTCACTAGAATAAAATGGTGTATTCAACAACAATAATCAATATTACATGTTCGATATCTGTTTTTCGGATGAGTATTCATTTTACTTTAACGGAACCTGAAATAGGCATTGGTATTGGTCAGACGAAAATCCTAGACTATTTCATGGAGTGCATACTCAACATGTACAAAAATTAAATGTTTGGGCGAGTATCTATGGAAATAAGATAAGCGGCCCTTTTTATAGAAGGTAACATCAGTGGCGAAATTTATCAGGATTTATTAGAAAAAAACTATTTATCCAGCCCTCGTGCAAGTATTGGAGAATGAAGAAGAGCATCATACGATCATTTTTCAGCAAGATGGCACACCACCTTATTTTGTACAACATATACGTAAATTTTTGGTCGAAACTTTTCCTCAAAATTGGATTGGAAGAAGGGGACATATTGAATGGCCACCCAGGTCTCCTGACCTGTCTCCTATGGACTTTTTTCTGAAATCTAGGATTCATGCTAACCTGCCCGATTCACTGGAAGATTTGCAAGATCAGATAATAAATGAATGCCGTGAAAAAAAAAAGAACTTATTTTATTGCATGGAAGTGAATGGTAGTCATTTCCAGCATTTAATAAACTTATAGAAAAAGAAGTATTTTGTTTTTGGTTCTTAAGTACAATTTGTGTTCTCATTGCCTCTTTCCCTATTTCAGGTGTCACTTTGTTATTAAAATGAAAATTTTCAAGCCAAACTTCAGGATTGGATAGTACTTGATGAGATCTTTGAAATAAGGTATAGCAATCCCTATTTAAAATCAGGGAGTTGTCCCTAACCCCCGTTAGTAGGTAGAAGTTAAGCGACTGAATAAGTAACAAAGTTTTCCACCTCGAATCAAAAAACGACGGGCCCAAGCATTTTCCCATTTCTTGATTAACATTCGTTAAATCGATATATAAAATTTTCGTTGGCTCACCCTGTATATACCTATTATTCCTCATTAACAAAGAATCTAATTAAATAAAAGTATTGATATATGCTCAATTTGTATCTATAAACATCTTCTTTTGATCAATTTCTTAAAATACAAAAACAAAAACAAATACAAGTCATTACTTCACCTGGAAGAGAGTCTTGTAGATATGATTTGCGTCATCTAGCCCTGTATGAGATCTACCAAATTTCAACTTATTTGATTTGGTTGACCAAGAAAAAATAGCATTGTTATTATAAGGATTAACCGTTTGCAAGATCGAGTTCACAAAACCAGTTTCAGATATAAGTGATTAATAGGAATTTAAAATTTTGGCGGATGCGCACAAAAAAGGTATACTTTTTAACTACATCTTATTTACAATAACTATAGTCAGATTTCAAGCACAAATACGCAATTAGGTTTATTCTTGTGGAATATAGCTTCATATTTTTTATATGGCCTTGAAAATTCGCCAGCTGTTTGGCGAGGCCTAGTTGTTTTATTTGTTCACTATAGCGGTAATAGAAATACATATTCTATGAAAATTTCAACCATCTAACTATTACTCATTATTACAGAAGATACAGCCCGACAGACATCGAAGACATAGTATAATTGTCCCGTTTTCATCAATTCGTTACGGATTCCTAGAAACTGACGGGAAATATTCACCAAAAATTCGCCAACTGCAGTTAAGTTGTACTCAAATCCCTTGTCTACTTCAAGATTTTTTTCTTTTGTGCTTGTAATTTACACTTTCATCTACAATCACATTATTTTTATCACTTAAAGATCCAAAGTTCTGCTAAAGTGGCATAGTATAATAAATGGAATCCCTATATCTACCTTAAGATATACTTTTACACCCAGAATTTCATTTATGTTTGTAAACCTTCCATTTGTAATTATGAATCTATTATTTCCGTGAAAGATACGGCAACGATATTCCAAAATAATAATAATTACAATAAGACTCAAGCAACCCTTGATTCCATAAGCATGATCTGATAATGAACTGTCACAATTTAAATAGGAACATCAAAAAATAAACAAAAATTAAAATTATTATCATTCGTGAGCTAGCAGAGATTGCTGTGCTGCCATTTCTCGATGATATTATGATGTCGACATCAGAGCGAGAGCAAGTGAATGGAGGTGGAGATTTTGGCACCAAGATAAAAAGTTTGATTTTGAAATGTAATTTAAAATTTATATTATATCATCGCAAGTTGAAATGTACCATTCTCGAACAGACACCAGACAGCCAGTTTAGGGCTTTGAATTTCTTTCTCGATGAAAAGTTGAAAATGTATTTCGTGATAAAATAAATGAATCGATAAGGTATTATTATTATTATTCTATATCTTACGACATTTTGGACATCGAAATGAAATGTGAAAAGACGAAGAATTATATTTTCATTGATTGATAGATAATGTCTTGCATTGCCAGTCACATTGTTTGATTTTCTAATTTTTAATGTAATACTTGAAATGATCAAAGCATACCAGAATGTATTGAAAAAAATTAAGTGATTTCCATTAAACTGATCAAAAATAATTGTCGAAATTCACAATCAAGCCAGAAAAAAAAGCATAGGATATGATTGAAAGTTTGTTTTCGATAGAGTTATTGTTAATTTAGAATCTTGAGCTAATTTCTTAATAAATCTAATCCTTTAGAAGCTTTATTTTTATAATATCAAGCTAGGAATATTGATTTTTGCGAATGCATATATTGAGGGAAGGATTGGGCCCAGGTCAGTGCCTTGTGGAACATGTATTCCGATCTCCAGTCTAATATTAAGATTGAATAGACCTGCCATGCGTAACAGTGTCAATGGTTCTCTCTCTCGATTTTATAGTGAATCTCTAAAAGGAAATTAGTTAATTCTTTAATTTGTGTAACTCATATCTTTATGACTGAATAAAAATACTACCTTTTATGATAAGTTTCATAACGTCAGTTCTTCCGTTCTTTTAAAGTAACTTTGAATTACATGTTCTCTATCAAAAACATTATGATCTTTTTAATGGCGGATTAAAAGTAATACGAGATTAAATTTGATTATGAAATCGGCACTTAATTACTTATCCTCATTTTAACTGTAAACAAATGTCAACAGACCTTTTTATATATTACTAGCTGACCCGACAGACGTTGTCCTGTTTTAACAAAAGCAAAAACAATATCTTGGTTTTCTAAATTTTACCCATGACAACAATAGCAACTTCATCAATTGTTGCCATATTATAGCGTCTTGCGTGTGGTCCTGCAGGCGTCTTATCGGCTTTGCTGACAATTTTGTGGTAATCAGATGGCATGCGGTTTAATGCAGTCTTGAATAATACAACCAATTCGTTGTCTGATGGAAAAACATTTGAAGTTGCACCACACTTTACACCGATTTATTGTGTGCATAACGCTGAACGACTTGTTTTGTTGAATCGCCCATGAAATAAATTTGCAAAAATTGTAGCACCATGTGACTTTCAAGATACTTTGTCAGCACTGCCATTTCCCCAACAACTTTTGACTGGCTGATTTTGGTTATTCACCTTGCTACAAACCTACTGTACGCTACATTAATTGATATATGATTTCAATTCAAAATTACCAACTTATTCAGACACGTGGTTGAAAGTTAGCATAGAGTTGTCTTGAATAACCTTTGTTGCTCCAAATGACTTCATTTGAAAACAATCATTGTATTCCTGTATATGAGTTAAAAATGTATAGAATCTGTCCCATTTCTGTAAACCAATGAATGCAGAGGCTCTGGTGGCAGTACCAATGGCGTCAATTTGACTTTACCGCTCCCGCAACACAATCCAGGAGCTTCATTCTTTCAATATTAGATGTGATTGATTTTAACTTACCGAGATCAATAAACACTTCTCAAAAACTCACTGTATAATAAATTGAAATAAAACTATTATTTATCAGCCGATCCATCTATTTGTTAAACGATATTTGCAGCGTGCGTTCTGTCAATTGCTGACAGTTATTTCAAACAACTGACAGCTGTCAAACAACTGTATGTACTGTATGTAAAATAAATATTGTTTTCAAGTTTTCATAAATGTTCTTAAATTTTCTAATGTTCCGCTCAAGTTTCTTAATTTTTTCGTTGATAAGAACCTTCTTCTGATAATAATGAATTCAACAAAAAAAGAATTAGTGAAATCGGTTCAGCTGCTCTCGAGATTTGCGCTTAGCAACACATTCAGCGATTCATTTTTATATTATAGATTAGTTTTAATTAATTTATTAAAGTAGTCGGCTAATAGAGTATAAGAAACTTACAACGGTTAGAGAATAATTCTAGAATACGCACCAAATTTGAACCATAAATTTATACACCTGAATTTCTGACAAATTCCCAATGATGTCGTTCGTAATTTAGCCGTTTACCATGCATTCGGATACATTTTACCAATATCTCAGATTAATTAGGTAAGAAATACATCAACATGCCTTGCTTGATATGTGGCTTTCCATTACAATTATCACAAATACACGTTCAGTTCAGTCTCCAATTTGATAATAGTTACCTACCTAAGCACAAATATCTATTATATAAACGAACGAAATAATTGAAATACCTTTTCCCTCCCAATGTCAATTCTCTGACATGTGATTCTCAGTCTCATTTCTATTATAGGTTTGGAACCTATACCTGCTGCCTTGATTGTTTTGAAGCGCTATCAGCTAATTGCATTTTCTTTGTAGATACACTGTTAGGACTGTTAGGGAGCGTGGAAGAAGAAAGGGTTCCAGGGGGACCTAGAAGGTGTTCGAATACCGTATAAGCTATATATATATATATATATATATATATATATATATATATATATATATATATATATATATATATATATATATATATATATATGTAGGTACATATATATATATATATATATATACTATTATTGTATATGGTGCTATCTGCCTAAATAATCAAATTGGTTTCTCTCGAATCTAACGTACAACATGATTTAGCGTAATTCTCGTAGTGTTAAGCTCTTTGGAGATCTGTGAGATTTGAAAGTCTTTTGAACAATCTTGCGGTTAATTGGATATACTAATTATTATTGACGTTTGCTTTTCTTGTTCTTGGCTCTAGTGGCCTTCCGTTTGATCGAACTGTAGTTACGATATCGCATAAAGCTAGTATGGAATTCAATATGTACCTACGGATTTATAGGTTAAGTAAAAATACTCGATTTTTCTCACTATTTTTAAGAAAGTTAGTTAAAGGATGTTTTAAGGATTTTCACTTATTCACTCCTAATGAACACAGCATTGCTGAGAAATATAATCATCCATAAAGCTAGTGCTGAGTAACCTTGTCATATAACCTGATCGATCAATTTCTATATTTGATAGAAGTTGTTTGAGACATTTAAAAACTCGTGTTTTTTCTTTGTAGAAAGACTTCATTAGAACCTGCACTGAACAGTAAAGAACACTGTTTTTTATACTTATACCAGGATTACAAACCTAGGAATATCACATGAATCAAACGGAATGTATTTTACATAAAACTCACTCGAAATTTTTATTGTAAATATTTTTAGAAATTGATATTGCTTTTGGGTGTGAAGTAGACCTTATAGTAATAAAATTTTAAGTATGATTATCAATGTTTTCCTGTATAAACACCAAAAAATGGTATAAAATTCAGAAATATGTTTTTTTCTAATCAGTTCCAGCAAAACAATTATGAGAATAAATTATTGCTCAAGCCATCATATTGTATTGGTCATATAAAAGTGACTAGGATAAATTTATTTTCAAAGTTTATTTATTTCTACACTAAGTATTTATATCACAGACTAAATATCCATAACTATAAACAATTTATATTCACTATTTATCTAACTTAACACTATTTATATTTACACTGCACTATTTACAACTATGTACAATTTATATTCAACTATTTACAGTTTATATTCACTGCCCCAGGCGATTGGCCCTGACTGACTCACTGACTCCGCAGCACTCCAATATATAGTCAAGCAGATTGGCTCTCGTATTTTCTACACCCATCTTCCGATGCCAAGCGAGCTCTCCCGAACTTGCGCGAAGTTAAAAGAAGCTTCCGGAATATGTCTTGACCCAGGCATGCATGGCTGACCAATACCAATAGCGGTATGCAACACACCACCCGGGTCCCACCAACGTCCGCACTCGCTAAGGTGCTCCGCCTTCCGACTAATCGCACACGCTCACCATTAAGGCACCGATCACCGAAGGCAAGTTCGTTACAATATCATATATGAATATCTGGTTTGTGATATAGTACGACTAATATCCTTGTCTTCAAAATCTAATTAATACTTTTTGCTCCCGCTTTCAATTATGGTATCAGAAGTTCAATTTAATATATATTTCTTCTCCACTCAATTGTTTTTCTTAATGTCAATCAAACACATCATCCAAGTATCTTATTCATTTTTAATAGGAAATCAGTCAGTGGAAACATATTTTTGAGCTTACATTCAGCTTTCCATTTCACTCTATCTATCCACTGTGCCTCCCCTTTTTGCATTGGCTCTTTCGGTGTGGAAAATATGGTTTAACATCCATTAAATTACCATCCAAACTGAGAATATCGGTATACAGGGTAATTCCCATTTGAGATTGCAAAAAATATGAAATGAGTGAATATCCAACAGATTTGGAGATGGGATCATATGAATGTTTGAGCTAAAAATCTTAGATTTTGAGATATAGTTTGTTGACAATGTAAAGAATATGGATTATATCTCAAGAAATGATACAGGTACCTACTTATCACCAGTTTAGCATAACAAGGTTGTTAACCATGCTCTAAAAAAATCTGGAAAAAAATATGCAGTCAGTATCCATGGTGATGCTATTTTACAAAACTGATTTAAGTATCCTTCAAGCCCCCCAATCAAAATTTCTGTTACGCCAATGAGTTTTATGACTCTTTCTCTTGAATAGTTATTCATGTTTGTAAATTTTCAATTTAAGCTAACTTTTTGTCATGATTAAAGGAGTTATTTTATCGAGTACATACTTTTGTTCCGTAAATAATAAAAGCACAATAGCTCCAGCAAATCGTATCATTAAGTTTCAAGTATGAATCAGATGTTAGATAAACATATCTGGAAACTCATAAAATCTATTTAAGGGGGTTGGAGTAAATTAACTCTATAAAATAGTAATACCCATTACAGTAAATTCAAAGTTTGAAAACCAGATTATTGTAGATTACATTAAAAATGCAACATGGTCAAGAAAATACATGTTCCGCCATTAACATTTTAAATTAAAAATTATTTATATAAAATGTTTGATTTAGTGACGTCAGTTTTATGATTTTGAGTTTGTGCAGTTGTAGTTAGATTGAATACTTTAGACACTAACTTCAACAGTACTAGGGCCAGTAGAATTAATATTATTTTGTATTTTTTAGTGCACTAACAAATAAAGTATGACCATTTTTTTCTTAAAAATATTTATTTCACACATTTGAGTGTAACATTTACCATCGAAATCATTCTACGTTCACCAAAGAAGATAATACGATACTTATTCAGATATTTGAAAATATCGCGGAAATACACATATTTCAAACTTTACCAATGCTGTAACACGAAAAACATACATTTTCCAAAAAGTGTTTAGTATAAATGTTACTACAAATAATCTCTACTTTAATTTAGCTGTCTCATAATTTCCATTTTCGAAAAAAATTACCCCCACCACATAGGCGAAGATCCATATATTTCAGAATTTAACGTTTACGATACAGTGAGGACTATAAAAAAGGATCGGAAATCAGATCTGTTTAGATGAAGAATTTTCTTGGAATCAGGAGGTATAAGAAATGCTGCATGAAACCTGCAAAGAATTTCGCATAGATGCAAAAAATCTAATAATATACAGGGAGTTTTAAAAATAGACTAATCAGTCACTGCGCATTTTTAAGATACCCTGTATAAATCAAAATTAGATCATTAGAACGGTCAAATGAAACTTTTGTGTTCAACTTTTTCTTGTATTTTGTGAAATAAAGCAGTTACTTGCGGCCCAAACTTTCATAAAAGAAAACATGCAGACTGACAGTCGTACGAAAAGTAAAGTTCTTTGAAACATGTAAATTTTCAACACTGTCAACGTCAATTTAAGTTTGTTAACCATAGGCAATAAGAGGTAACCAAATAAGCTACCAAATGAATGACAAGTAATTTAAGAAATACATCATCATGAAGATACAAAGCTTTTTGGGAAACTCTATGTAAGACAAAATAATTTCTCGAAATTGGCCTTAGGTTGAAGATGCAGTTTGTGATATATCAAATTCATAACTTAACAGAACATGATCGAACATGTACCTAGTTGATCAGCACGAAATCAGGTTCTACTAATCAGTTGAAAAACATAGTATCTTGTGGTGTTTCTAATGTTTCTTTCTTCGAAAGTGCCTATTTTCGAATAAGTCCAATTTCACCTTCCATAGTTGAGGAGGATTACGATATTTATTATCACAATTTTGCATGTTTCACTATTTAGGTTTGTTATCGTAATTATTATATTACATTAAACATAAATACGCAATATATTTCGAATGTTTAACACAATAGCAGCCCCACATTCAATTATTATTTAATATACCTTGGAAATAGAAGAGCTTATGGTTTACCTGGAATATTAGAAGTAGGTACCTAATAAAGAGATTATGGAACATTTTCATTAACAATCAACATTCAGTGAGCTATTTACAGTTACTCAATCAAACTAATGTTGGTAACAAAGTTGATTAACATAGCCATACATAGATACTCCAAATAATTTCCAGAACCCTAGGCTTTTCACCCACGTGTCTCAAAAGTGATCTTGGTCTTCTTAAAAAATTAATCAACTTTGATTTGCTCTCTTGAACCTGCCACAATACACGATTTGACATTTACTTGGACTCGATCAAGTTAACAGGGACATGTCTCACCGTGTATGGAACTAAATAATACGGGAGCTGAACAGCAGGGCCCTGTATAATACCTTCTCGACGTCTCTAGGGCATCCATCAATTCTTCTGCTACGCGCAAAAGAAAAGGAGAAGCAAATCCCAAAGAGAGATGGGGACAGTGGGGGGCTTTACACAGTTCTCCAGCATCCGAGTCCAAGTGAGACAGTGTGGGGAATTTAAAATTTTCCACAGTGCCAGCCTGATTAGAAGCAGTAGGCCGTGCCTAATCTTCGTCTCGTTTTTTTTCGAGAGGCCTTCACATCTCCTCTCGTCGTCTCTAAAAAAGAACCGCACTTGTGTGTTTCAGATGTCTATAGCAAAAAGGGAGCATGAACAGAACAGAAGAAAAGAGGAGACTTGAAAAAAAAAAATTAAAAAATGCTGACGCTGCAAAATTTATGCAACGTTGTCGGATTTCGGCGGCACGGTATAATTCACTATGAGAACGCTCATGCAATATTTATTTTAATTAAAATGTGCCAATCAGTTTTTGACCGATTTTCCATAAAGAGAAGGTATCTAGACAATTTGATTCTATGATTCTAAAGAACATGAACATGAGTTGTTCAATAAAATCAGTATTAAGGAATATTGGACATGTTGTTTTATAGAATGGATAGATTTATAGATACTAATGGTCGCCCATTGGTCGAAATTCGACCGTAATTCATTATTTTTTAAATTCATACCTTATTAAGGATTTTTATTGTCAAAGATATATTAATTGAATATGATTTTTGGGAATTTTGTTCTATCACGTCAGTTGCAATCTTGTACAAAACGGCATTAGCGTGTGTTGTTTGCATTATTTTTTACAATACATATGAAATTTAATGTTAGTAACATTTCAAAAAACACAATGTTACAGCTACCTTATGATAAAATGAAGATAATGCAGTCATTACACAAAAGTGACTTCAGATGAAAAGTATTAAAATTTCTTGAAACGACATTAAGTGCGCATTTAAATGTATCCCTCATAAATAATTACATCACTTTATATACACTATTCCTATTACAATATTTAAATTTGCATTTGACCAAGGTTGTCATTCGCGAATAAGACAATCTGTCAGAGTACTGACTTCGTTACACCGGGCTGACTGGACCGGACTCACTCCCGCACCAAATTCTCTACACCATATAGGCATGCCCCTCCTTCTCGAATATTTAACACGCTACGAACATTCCGCCACTAGCGCAAACTCTCTAGATGCTTCGAGATATAATATTGACCCTGGCATGTATCGATGACCAACAGCAGTGTGCCTTACACGCATACCACCCGCGCCCCACTAATGTCCTTACTCACCAAGATGCTCAACCCTCCGACGAATCGCACACGCCTACGATAATGGCGTCGAAGCCAAGTTCCTTAGATTATATTACGTGATAAGTGTTGTAAGTACGCACGAAGCCGCGTATTACGCCTATTTCTTATGAAAAAATAGTCATAAGGAAACAAACAGATGAAACTGTATAAAAACAAAGTTTGAATAGAAGAGAAGACGGTCAAAGTCTAAATCTTCGATTTGGAATTATCTTTTCAATACCAAATAAAATATAATCATCCTTGCATTCTATTTAAAGTTATGATCTTTCAAAACTAGCAAAAATACGCGCGAAAATAGTAAACATAAATTCGCGAGAAAGTTAGGTTAAACGGTTGACTTGTGCAGTGTCTTCGAAGTTTAAGAAGTGTTAATTTCAATGTTGCCATAACTTGCAATATGACGTTTGTGATATTGAACATATTCTTTAATATTCGATAAGAAAAGTATAGTATAGTATAAGTGTTGAGATCTTGGGTGTCTAAGGGCAATGTTTCAAAAATAGTTTTTACAAATACTTCCTTTAGAGCAAAAGCAGAACATATTTCTGACAGCGTTGTGCCATTCTCAGATCATGTCATAGTATTACCACAATTCTCACAATATTTGGAATTCACTGAAACACCATGATTATTTAAAAAACTCAGTAGTTCGTCTTCATTTTCACTAAAAGGATTGAATTTAATATATGAAAAGTTGTATCCAGAACACCCAACACTTGCCATTTAAAAGAAAAGTTAAACTATAAATTTGTATAATATATTAAGTCTAGGTGTTATAGTCGTTATTTTTTTCTAAAGCAAATATTCGTAGAAATGGAATTCATAAAATAATCATAAGCTGCGAAAGTTATACTGGCAGCGTTGGCAACATTGATATTAACAACACTTGAATGTTGAAAATGCTTCACAATTCAATCATCAATTCGCTCAACCTCACTTTTTCGTGAACTTATGTTTAGTATTTTCAAGCATTATTTTGCTACTTTTGGAGGATTTTGCCATTTAATAGAATGCAAGGATGATTATATACTATATAGGATTGAAAAGATACGTCCAAATCAATAATTTCATTTAAAAGACGTAGATAAGTCCTAAGATTAACAGTTTTCCTTTTTATTAAAATTTATGCCAAAATACAACTATGTTTGCAAACATTTTTTAGAGCTTTTATAACAAATGCCGCTAAATTAGACTATTACTTACCGAGAATACATTTTTGAAAGTTTAGAAAGGAACTTTGAGTAAGTTAAAAAATCATGGACCTAAAAGATATTTCCGTCATATTGATGGATGTTTTCAGTAATAGGAACTTGGCTAACAGGGATAACTTTATATTAAAGTTATCCCTGTTAGCCAAGTTCCTATTACTGAAAACATAGCGGGATTATTTTGATTTTAATCAGCACTGACTTGCGTAAAATGAATTTTGTTTTTTTTTTTGGTTGATGCCAAAACAGCCTACATAATATGAATAAGCATCCATAAAATACTAAAAAGCATCACTGACGAAATTCGACACGATTGCTTTGTTTTTCATATTTATTTTTTATTCTTTATAGTTTTTTGTAAATCCATCGCTCACAATCTGTCGAATAAACGTAATGGCCAGTCAGTCAAATCACGGCGCGGCTGTTTTGCGTCTGATTGACAGAACGCCCGTTTTTTTTTCAATTTACTTTGTTTTCTTTGTTTTGTTTTGCAAACGATAAAGTACTTCCCAGCCTGACATTGAATGGGGATGGGCCAGTGAGAGCAGTTGGACCCTTTTGAAGCGTTGGTACGGAAAATTTGTTGTGAGCAAAGAAATTGTGGTAGTAGCGGACGATGGAGAGATTTTCTGATGGCTCGTGATGGACGTGAAAAAATCCAGGAAGAAAAAAAAGGTAATCCTGTCAGTGTTGTACTACGATGTTGTTTCAAGTCGGTTGAGTTTCTGGCATTTACAGGTACATACAGGAGAGAAAGAGAGCGGAAAAAAGCGCCTGCCAAGTTCCGGTTGGAATTTTGGCGGGAGAAGCTGACAGGACGATACTTATTACATGGTATTCTGAAATGGATGTTGCAAATTTAGTTCAGAGAGAGTGCAGTTTGTCTTTAAATTCGGGGATAGAATTAAGCTACTAGATACTTCATGGAAGAAAAAAATGCCCAAGCACTGTGTTGAGAAATATTCATGATTTGCCAATTTCCGACTGTATACAGTGTCTACCACGTAGAGATTAATATAGTCGTTTCTCAATTAACACTTGAGTTAGTATTTTGGAGATATACTTACTGAAGTTTATGACAATTTTCAATAGGTCATGAATATTGACGTTGTGTCAAGACTACCAGTTCTACCAGAAGCCGCCATTACGAGTTAATGAAACATTCTAATTTTTGTAACATTTTAAAAGTTTACTTTGAATAAATTTTTGGAAGATTCAGACATGTATCTTTCATTCTAGTCATTTCCTTTGTATACCAGTTTTGGAAGACATACTGGTTTCCCATATCAGTAATCGCATATATAACATTAGAAAAATATGTCCATGTAATATCCGATGATGTTTATTACACTGGAGTCGAGACCAAGTGAAACTATTTTTATCAAACATGTCATTCAAAGAGTGTATTGCCTTATATCTATCAAAAATGATTTTCCTGAACTAAGACGACTATAAAAAGGCGTTTGACACTCTAGAGATGTGGGCCATCATAGAGGCATTAAGCTCAGCTAGGAACGACTTGAGATACTCCGCTCTGCTGAGAAATATCTACCATAGTGTGACAATGGTAATGGAAGACATTTTCCAGAACCTAGACTGGGAGGGAAAAGGTATTAACATTGACGCAATGTACTTAAACCTCCTTCGATTAGCAGACGACGTAGTTATGATCAATGACAACGAAGATGATCTAAAAGCTATATTAAAAGAGCTAAAGAAAACATCAGAGCATTTTGTTCTCGAGATGAACTTCGCGAAAACGTGTTGAACCAAGGCACCAGCAAATCACTATTAGAAAATGTAGAAGAGCACATATATTTAGGCCATCTCATAATACTCGAAAAAACGTCTGATTGAATTTTCAAGGCGAATCTGACAGAGTTGGGCTGCATTCCGAAAACTGGGACATATTTTGAAGAACTCTGAAATACTCAAATCACTAAAATCTATCCAAGTATACAACTCATGCGTGTTACCAGTTACAACTTATGAAATAGAAACAGTGGCACTAACATCAGCAAAAACTGAAAGGCTTAGACTCACACAACGAGCAATGGAATGGAATATACTCGACATAAGTCTAAGGAAAAAATTGAATAACGAGGATATATGCAGACGGAGCAATATTACCGATGTTATCCAACGCATAGCTAGTTTCAAGTGGAGCTGGGCAGGACATGTCGCAAGACAAGAAACATCGTGATGGATCAGAAGAATGACCCAATGGCACTCAAGAACCTAGAAAAGAAGCGTGGAAAGACGTCAGATGAGATGGTCGGACGACATCAAGACAATTGCTGAAAAGTAGTGGCACCAAATAGAGTAAGATAAGAAGATGTGGCAACAAAAGAGGGAATTCTATGTCCAGCAGTGGACAATGACAGGCTGAGAAGAAGAAGAAGAAGGAGAAGAAGAAGGAGAAGAAGGAGAAGAAGAAGAAGAAGAAGGAGAAGAAGAAGAAGGAGAAGAATAAGAAGGAGAAGAAGAAGATTAAATTTTTCAAGACAAGTATACCAAACTCATTTATTCTAATTTATTCTGTTTTCGTTTTGACATCAACTTTTCATTCAGTCCAATGTTGCCAACATAAACTTTCATTCGACAAATCAACACACACGCTGAATGAGTTTCAATCGTATAAGTATTTCCACCATAAACGATGATATCTACCCCTTGAACCCACTAATTACCCACCCACATCCTTCATCATCAGCCACCGCGCATCCTAGTCCATCTCCTTGATTCCTTCGCTTTCTATCTATCTATCTATCTATCTATCGAGCAAGGATCTCGGGAGCTGCGGATTCAATTAAGCGTTAAAAGCGACACCGCACCATATCCCTTGTAAATATAAAGTGTGTCCCAAATATTAGAGAGCTGGATATCGATTTGTCCAATACGAATAAAGATAACTGAAGCGATATGGCAGATGGTTGTAACGAGCCTTCCCTAGAGAAAAACTTCTCGACGGCTCTTATCCAGCGGATAAGTAAATTTATATTTCTAATTTTAATTATTTTCACTTTTAGCATAATGTATTTTGAACAAAAATTTTAGGTACAAAACATAACTATTTCACAAACATATGTTTAATGACATTTTGTCACTAGATTCATAAATATTCATTTTTATCAACTAAATCTAGATGAGAAATCTTTCCTGTTTCTAGCTAATTTATTAAAAATTCACGATTATAACTATTTTTATAATACTATTGTGTTATTGTTGAAATAATTTTGTAACGATTTGTAATTTGCACTGAAGAAGATATTAAACATTCTCGAAAGCTCAGCTTAACTCAATGAATTTTATTTATCACATGACTGCATCCATCTTTTTATTGAATATAAAACTAGTCAAGAATACAGTGTCAATATATAAGCGCGATAATTGAGATTTTTGTTGGGGATGCAGTCATTTATTTTTGCTAATATTCAACGTGTTCTCCTCGAAAATTCTATGATCCAAATCATCGCCATTATTAGTTTGCTCTGCTTATTGAAGAATATTACTCTTCTCTGAAAGAAAATGGTCATATGCCATTGAACTTGATTCGAAGGACATCTGGTTCCAGCAACAATGTGCCACATATCATACTAATAATGCCACTACTATTTATCAATTGTAAAAAAAGTTGGTTCGAAAGATAACTCCAAAGAAAGCATTGTAATCGAACACAACATATGAATGCAGCCCGGGCTGTACGATTTTTAGAACCAGGCAAACATTGCTCTTTCTATCCAGTATTGGGTTAGGTGAAATTGTTCTATGATAATAAGAACACTTGAATAAATTTTCACCTAACCTAACCCGACCTAACCTAACCTTGCCTAAAATAATTGGAAATTAACCTTTCCTTATACATATCACATTAATATTTCAGTAATAGATTCCAATATATGTATGTTTGCCATGCTATGCAATTAGTTAACTCAAACATTTACCATCAAGCATCATATATGGATATGGGACACACTATATGCACATATATATATATACACATACCCTATATTACTTCACCTTTTGGGACGCATTACGCCGCTCTACGACGAGGACGACGAGATATCGAAGCCTCAACGAATGACACCCTCACATACATACCCACACCAGTCAAGCGTGACGAAGATAAATTGTTTTAAGCGCCTTCGGGCAGATAAGATGTGTGTGTGTCTGTGTCTGTGTGTTAGTGTCGCTAGTGTCGACGACAACAACGAGAGACGATAGGAAGAAGAAGAGGAGACCACTACGCACCCAATATAATGCGGCACTCATCCCCCCCTAAGTGCGCCAGTTGCCCCTACTAGTCTTATGGCCGGTACACACTCCAAGATGTATTCAGTTTTGCTTCAAATTTTAGTTATATTGTCATTGGATGTTTTTTTTGCCATTCTTACAAGTTTGAGGATATCGCAATGCTCACTTATTTTTAGAGAGAAATATGAAATTCTTTATCGAAATAGAGTTAAGTGGGCGCAAAAAGGACGTATGGTGTAATAAACTTGTTGTTAGTTTTTCTAGGCATCAACTCCAAAAGTACCAGAACCGATATTTCACTTTTCGGTGTAACATTTGTCGTCAAAATCATTCATCGTTCACCAAAAAAGTTAATACATTGCTTATATTTATTATTATGACTCTTAAGAAAATCGCGGGAAATAGTTATTAACCTATTACCCATGTATATTCTTTGCTTGTGACATGTTATTAACCAGAAATTATCACGATGAAAACACATTTCAGATTTTACCACAGCTGTAACTCGGAAACCATAACCATATTTGAAAAATGTTCAATTTAAATGATGTTTTCAATTTTCAGAAAAATTGCCCACACCACCCACTTTGAGGAAAGCTTTTGAGGTGAAGGGCATATCTTGTATTGATTTTTTTAGGATGAGACCATTTCCCAATGCTCCTCTTTCAAATGAAAAAAGAAATCATCAAAATCAGACCACATTTACTATGAAAAAGGCGCCAACATCCAGAAAAAATACAAACAAACAGTCGAATATTATACCTCCTCCGGTTGGGTCGTTGGTCAAAAAAAATATATTTTATTTCTTTATTGTAAAATAAAAAAACAAGATATACAAAAATTCTCAGTTCCTACTTTTACTTTAAAACTACTGATCGTAACTTTTTGAAAAAAATACAGAGTACTAGTAAAACCTGGCAAACCTTGACCTGGCTCAAATATCTACGTATTTAAATACTTACATAAATTTTTATGGTGATCAGATTAACAGAGTAAAAGATAAAGCACTGTAGCCCCATCTAGCTGCGAGTTATAACAAAATAGATGGAGGTTAAAATATTCCCAATGCGCAAACGCTAAGATATTTTCAATTTATGCTCTGCAGCCCCATCTCTTGGCGAGCTGTGACAAAGTAGATAGCATAGGAATGTTTTCCTTGAAGAATTAGATACAAGCGCCGATTTTGTCAATCGGTCTTATGGTGTCGGAGAACACTGAGTACAGTTTTGAACCTTAATCACACGATCATCAATAAGCGAGCATTTCTGGATCAAGGATATGAGATCAAAATCACGTGTTGTGTCTGTGGGCTTCTATCTGATAAAAAACCGAAAACAGAGGAAGTCAAAAGGACTGCCGACAGAAGTAAAAACTTAAAACAAAGGAATAAGTAAGTTATCGAATTCTTTTAATTTTTTTATTGAACTTATTAACATAAGTCTAGTTTTCATATCTATTGGCACTCCGAGCAATAATTAATTACTTTTTTTCACAGTTTATTAATCAATCAAACATATATGATGGACTGCACAAGCTCAATACAAAATATCAATATTGTATTAATATTTATATAGTTTTTAATGAACTTTATTTTTATTATTAGCTCTATTGTCATTGTTAAGTTCAACAATACTTAGTCCATTTGTACTTTTAATTATTTTATTTTATTAAAAAAAGATATAATAGGCTTAGCGTAACTGGAATAAGAAACAAATATGTTAGACTGGGATTTATCTATGTTTTGTGTAAAAACTGCATCGATCGTTATTTTATATTTTTTAGTACTTAATTTTCAATCATTTGACATAATCAAACCTAATGCTTCATTTTATTAGTGCAAAGTTGATATTGAACTCCCTACATAATATCCTCGAAATATCGTCAAATTCTTCACCAAATCTTTTTTCGAGTATGTCAGAACCTTCCTTGGTATAAATCATCAAATTTTTGATATTAAATATGAGAAAATCTTATTAAATACAAAAAAAATCCAATTATTTTAATACAAATATCAATAACAATGTTGAAAATATCCAACAATAAATACTTTGGTTTTGCCATTTATTTTTTTCATAAATATATCAAGTTCCCCCTATTGTACCTAATGCATAGTAATTCTACAAATAATCAATTTAAATTATATTAGCAGAGAAAAGATACGTGGTACCTATTAGTGTATATATGTGTATAATACACTGGCCGCTATACTATGCGCAATACGTCACAAGCATGTCTCGAAGTCATCGGTGTCGCGAGCTGGGAAAAATTTTACCCATCCGGAAAACGGCTAACGTGCCTATAGAAGTTTTCACTTCAAAAAAAAATTGAGCGCCCTGTATACGTACCACTTATTCTCTCTCTCTCTCTATTTCATCACTGCTACCCCCCCTAATCCTTGAACGACAAAACCAAGAGGGCTGTGCAACTCTAATGACCCGGCGACGACGAATATTTATTAAACTTTGCCTGAATAATTCATCTAATTTTAGATGCGGTAGCAAAGCACGGACCAAAAATTAAAAAAAAGTACAAGAGAAAAAAAATCTAATTGGGAAAGGTCGACCTCTAAATTGGTGAAGCTCAATTTATCTATTATATATATTTTTTAATATATTTAAATTGATCTGGACGCCTCGACACATAATTGTATATTTAATATATTTTATTTATCTTTTCATGTTATTTATTATTTTAATTAGTAATATTCGCAAGAGATAAATAATTCTCAACCTTTTAAATATTGTAGTTATCTCTGAATTTGATAGCATTATAATAAGAAAATGGGACTTTTTTTTTTTATAATAAATGCGTTTCACATTATTATTTTTCTACCCGTACCCTAGGTAGCTATTTTGACTAACCCATTTATTCGTCTTGATTTTAATATATTGAGTTGACCCATAAAGAGTTTTAAGTGAATTTGTCAATTTATTGTAATGAAGTAAAGCTATATATTCAAAATGTCTATGACAGATGTAGTTTTTATACTTAGGTTATTCAATTGAATTAGCCCTTGTCTTCACTTTACTTAGTATAAATTTACTTTTACAGTCATCATTTTTATAAATCAAGGAATTGAGGATGATAATTTGGTTTAATGACATCAGAATTTTATCACTTGGCAGTACTTGATAGCATTTGTTTTTATATCAGTATCTTACGTAATTCATAGAAAAAATATAATAAGTACTTCGCTCATTAGTTTTTTTATCTGTTGCTCCAAACTAATATGCTATTTGTTTTTATTGAATCTTAGTTGGTTTTTGTTATTTATTTCAAAGTGTATGGCTAATGGTTATTAATCTGCTTAGTTACCGAAAGTCATGAAGCTTGATTTCTCGATGTTCAATACTAATTTATTTATATACAGCCATGATAAAACATACTTTACCAACACGTTTTGAGTTACTGCAACCTCTTCACATGAACAAAAGCATGACTTGTGACAGCCGAACCATTCGCGTATTCAATAATTTCTGTATGAAATAGCAGCTAATCATTGATATAAATCACGAACAGCAGTGGACCGAGGATTGAGCCCTGCGGGATACCAACAATCAAAAAGCATGTATTACGTTTTTCATTATTTACCCTCATGGATTGAGATCTATTATGGAGGTATGACTCTAAGAGACATATGCCTTCGCCTCTTATACCCATATTGTGAAGTTTTGAAAGCAATATCTTATGCTCAATGGTATCAAAAGCGATGGAATAGTCTAGAAAAGTCAGCACATTCGGTATCCTATCAGCCAAATTTTCATTACTGTCAAATATAACAACGAGAATATAGAATGTCTTATTTATTTTGGAATGTAGGTAATCATTTTCTCAACATTTTCTGTGAATCTCAAGCAGCTTCTGTAAGAATAGAATCCTTATACCTAAATATCACGTGAGAAAAGAGCGCACTCTAATGTCCATTATTATTATTATATTATAGCGTCTTGCATGTTGTCCTCAGGCGTTTGAAAACAATTACTATATTCCCGTATTTGAGTTGAAAATGTATAGAATCTGTCCCATTTCCGTAAACCAATGAATACAGAGGCTCTGGTGGCACTACCAATGGCGTCAATTTGACTTTACCGCTCCCGCAACACAATCCAGGGGCTTCATTCTTTCATTATTAGGTGTGATTGATTTTAACTTACCGTGATGAATAAACACTTCTCAAAAACTCACTGTATGATAAATTGAAATTAAACTATTATCAACCTCGTTCTGTCAATTAATGACAGTTTTTTAAACAACTGACATTTATGTTAAACAACTGTATGTACTGTATTTAAAATTAATATTGTCGTTAAGTTTTCTTAAATGTTCTTAAATTTCCTAATGTTTCGCTCAACTTTCTTATTTTTTTTCTCACCGTTAGAACCATCCTCGTACTTCAAGGAATATTATAAAAAAAAAATAGCAAAATCGGTTCAGCTGCTCTCGAGATTTGCGCTTAGCAACATATTTAGCGATTATTTTTTATATTATAGATATTTGAACATAGACTAAAATAATATTATCTATTTAGTTTTATTTGACTTTTATAAGATTATATAAAAATTTTATAACCAACAAAAAAACATCTCCAAGAAAATATTATTTGATGCATAACATTTTATCTACCTACCCTGCGAGAAAGTTTTGACAAGGTCTTGTAGTTACAAATGTGAAACCGTATAAAGTAAATAACAATCACACTGCCGCCAAACGTGTTCGTTCGTATGTACGTACCTCTATATGTTTGTATGTAGTGTATGTTGATTTTGACGATCGAATCGGAATCGTGCTCACGTTTATACAAGCAGTTGTCACTGCTTCTTTGGAAAACTTCTGCTCAGCCAGTTTGAAATGCATAGATGTAGACATAAATACACGGGGTGATTCTCAAATTCTGAGGTAGGAAAATGAGACAAGTGATTGTCCAGAAGATTTACTGATGAACAGTTCATATGGATGTTAAAGGAAAGTTTCTGTTCCAAAAAAATATGTTTTAGTCTTCACTATCAGAAAACCTGGTTTCAAAAGCAGTTTCCGTGTTGTCCAAATAACATGGAGCTGCTCTTCAATTTATAATAATATGAAGCTAAATTTCACTAGAATAAACCTGATTTCGTATTTGTGCTTGAAATCTGACGATAGTTACTGTAAATAATGTGTATTTAAAAATTATACCTACTTTTTTTTGTGTCGCATCCGCCAAAATTTAAATTTTCCACTGATCACGTATATTTGAAACTAGTTTTGTGAACTCTATCTTGCAAACGGCGTTTAAAGTCCTTATTTATAATATCAGTGCTATTTTATCTTGATCAACTAAATCAAATAAGTTGAAATTTGGTAGATCCCAAACAGCTCTAGATGACGCAATCATAAGTGGATAAAGTAAAGTAAGTAAATGAATTTGAATATTCTCAGAATATGTATGCAAAAATCATAACTACCAGACTCTCTTCCAGGTGATGTAATGACTCATATTTGACCTCTGTTTTTTAAGAAGTTGATCAAGAGGGGATGTTTATAGATAAAATTCATGCACAGATAATTACTTTTATTTTATTGGATTATTTTAAGTGCAGCAACTAATAAATTCGGTACAATTTTTTGTGAAAATCGTTGAACGTTCACTAATACCAGAGAAGTTAGTACTTATTATATTACCCATGTATATTCTTAGTTTGTCTTGTTGTTATTGAGAGATCTCAAAACATCGCGTTGGAAAGTCTCATATTCCGGACTTACCGCCACTGTAACGCGAAAACGATAACACCGTTGAAAAAATGTTCAATTTAAAAATTTCCGGATATAGTCACGTATTTAATCTTGCGTTGTCAGATATTCGTTTTTTGCGAAAAATTGCTCCTTTTAGCCCATTGGTTTTTGGAGGGAAGGAGATTTCGTTTGTGATTTTTTCTAAGAATAGGACCATTTCTCAATTATTCTCTTTCAAATGAATCAAAAATCATTAAAATCGGAGCACATACATGATAAAAAAGCAAACAAACAGCCAAATTGTATACCTCATCCTTTTGAAATCGGTCAAAAACTGCATGTTATCTTGTTTGAGTTTGGTTTGAACTGCTGCTCAAACACCTTTTATGTCGACTTACTTCACTGATTTAATTTTATATCTCTAGAAATCAAGCCTCTGTACTTTTTCTACATAAACTTCAGCTTGGTAGGTAAAGTTGACTGTTTTCTGCTTTTGGTACAAATAGATTTCACCCTGTTCCAAGATTGACAACTAGATTTATTAACACGTTTAGTTGTAAAAGGGCTCAAAATAATTTGATGATAAAGTCCCCACTGAATTTAATGTGTAGAAATGCTAATAATTTAAGAGATGTTTGTGATATTTTTTGCTGCAGTAGGTACCAGTGAATTTAAAAGCTAGTCTCGAGCAGATCTTTAGTTGCGTTATGAAAAATATACGGTCCTTTCTTGTCTTTTTCTTTCTTGTCCTTGCTTTAGGAAGTAGGTATTTCTAATGATAATAATTTTATATTATATTCGTTTATCTTTGTTAGAACACTTATATTTGTGTATTAATTTTTTTTTATTATAATAAATTTGCTGTGTAAATGGTTGTTTGTAGTGCTGAGCAATAAACGCTATTATTATTATTATTATTAATTTTAATATAATCGGTTCTGTTATTTTCGCATATTGCTCTGCAGTGGTCAGAAGTTGTTTCATAATCAGTTCCAATCTAAGTCTAATAATTTTTAAATTGATTTCATGAATATTTCAAACATTTGATTGACAATAAGATTATAAAGTTATTTCCACCTCTAAATCTAAGATACTAATCTCCAAAGCCCATATGAACTTTAAGTCACCAAATCTTCTGCAAAATTACGCAATTCATTTGCAAACTCATTTTCTGAATCATCCTGTATCTGAGCAAGATGTCTTCTAGATGCGTTTCCCAATGACTTATTCCTTGAAATCATCTCTGACATTCACTTAAACATTGTCGCATGGAGGACGAAAGTATCTAAAAATATATAAAGTTTATCTAATAGGTGCATTGTTTTCCATTTTAAGATTACTGAATCCATTTCAGTTATCGTCTCGGTTGTATCTGACATATTTAACTTTCTAGCATCTATTTTCAACCACAGATCTAAACAGAGGCGTTATATCAATTTGAGGTGTTTACCTGTGAAGATGTCTGTGGTTATGGTGGTAGCTCCAAAACGGATAAAACCATTTTGTTTTTTTTTTGTTTGTTTAATCTAAAGATGACTTGATTGACAGTTTAACTTGTGTTGGTATCTGTTTGAGGTAACCTATATTCCAACTAGATGAACAAATTTTGCTCTAGATTCTCAGGTTTGACACGTATCTGTCTATCTGTGGCATTGTAGCTCACAAACAGATAAACCGATTTTAATTAAGTTTTTGCAATTACCGCAAATGGATCTAATTAAAAGCTTCGATTTTGGATTAGTACAAGTTGATAATTCTTATTTTCTTCAAAAAAATATATAGGGGGCCTTGTCTTGGATGAAAATTACATGAGAATGGTTATTCCTTATTTGATTGGCGTCTTTTTCTCTAAATACTGCTGTCAATACTCGAAACTGTCGTATATGGTTTACAGAATCATTATTGAAAGTCCTTATAAAACAAGATTGATTTACTGTTTTACCCTGTTACTTGAACAGATCAATTATGGAAAATTAAATCGTCAGTTAAAAACGAATCGATTAGAAATAACATCATCATTCTGTATCCAAAAGAATGATTTATATTTCATTCTAACTGTTTTGAATTTTTTATTCAATTCTCCCCGTTAATCAGACACTTGACAGAAACGTGACTTTGCTACAGTAAAAAGGAATAAATGTCCAATTAAAAGAGCGCGAAATGTAAATTAGATCCTTAAAATATATATATATATATATATATATATATATATATATCTATAGACTCTTCTCATTTTGTCTCTGTTTTTAATTTTAAATTGAATGAAAATGGAAATCTTCGAACGCGCCTACACTACGTCTATACATACATACAGTAAGTTCCAGAAGCAATGTCTAAATTAATTTTAACTTCATCCATGTTTTTTTTTGTAAAAACTTTCGGACCACTCGATTTCTATTTTTTATACGTATTTTTGTATTGAATTCGTACATACTTACCCTGTATACCAAAAATAAGTAACTAATAATAACTTTTTTTTTCAAATTAAAACACCTATTTCTTATGGAAATTTTGAATCTTGCTTCAAATTCTATGTATTTTTGACCGAGAATCAAACGGAAGAGGTAGACAATTCTCGAATGTTTTGCAGCATATAATAATCGTATCAATAAATATTTTCGCGTATTTATTTTTGTATACCTTCCTATCAACTCCGGTGTTCCCCAGGGTACTGTTATTGGTCCACTGCTTTACCTACTGTACACGGTCGTCTTACCGCAAACTAACCACACAATAATTGCCTCCTTTGCTGATGATGTAGCAGTATTAGCCATAAACGAGGACCCTACGTTAGCATCCGACAAACTACAAGGCAAAATCAATTTACTCAGTGACTGGTATGCCCGATGGCGTTAAGTTATTCCACAATTGATTATTTGAAAGGTGTACTTAATGTCTCTGAGAAAGTTATACTTGGAGTTTTCGTTACACGACAGCAGGCGTTTCAGCAGGAGCAAGAATTTATCATCTAGAAAAACCGCATTACGAAATAATACTCGATGACGATTTGAGCGTCAAACAGCTCCATTTTAAATGAATTTGAATTTATACTTTACATCTGGGACTCTCACTGTATATATTTATCTAGTTTATCCTTGTTTTTTTTCATGGCTTGAGCTATAGCTCTCATGCTATATTTAAATTTATACAATTAAAAGGGAACATAATGTCAAGTTGAGAAGGAAGAGAGGAATATCAGTAGCGGGAAATAGTGTCTCAGCAATAAATTCGTGGAGGAGGTCGCTTTTATATATACATATATATTATTTCTCTTAAAGTGGAAATGTCAGATAACTCTCCCTCGTTCAATATAAATTATGCAAGTTTAATTTTCAATGAATCAAGTTGCGGAAGTGCGTTCTTCGTCTCGACAAATTTATCTTTGTGATAAAGTTTCACTTCAAAAATACACTCGCAAAAAAATAACTAGACGTTGCCTTTTTATGTGATATCTATTTTCGTTGACATAGTGTAATCCCTTTAAATAGTGATTAAAACAATAAGTCTTTTTATACTTTAATAACTGGAGCAAAAAAAATTCTCAGTTTTCACCGAAGTAAAGCAGCGCAGAGTGCGGCAACAGTTTGGACGAGTGACCAGTGATAAACTGAGTGCGCAGTTTGAATTTCTTGAATGTCACTGAAAAATATTTTTTTATATTATAAATGTCATTTTTTGTTAGCTTATCACAATGACAAAAAGATAAATCTCTAAACTACCACCAATAACAAAAATATCATGGTTAATTTTGCCCTACATTGTATAATAATGTAATAACAAACATTTCAGTGGCTTGCTTGCCTTATGACTCGAGCCATTTACTGCCTTTTATGTGTAATCTGCAGCAACAACAAAAAAAAAACGATATTTGTGTCTGGCCTTCGAAACTTTGCATCATCTTAGTCGTTGTCGTAGAAAAATCACCCGAGGCTATCATTTCCAGCATTTGAACTGATTGATGATGTCTTTTCTTCTTCGTATTCTTCTTGTTGACGACGAGAGGCGATTTCACTGCCGCAGTTACTTCATGCCATCACTGCTGTCCTCGGTCTGTTTGTTGTTGTTGTTGTATTGTCGGTTTACAGATTGGGGGGAGTTGGGTAAGTTGGGTGGTTAAGTATAAATCGAGGTATGTCTAAATTGCCCCATTTTTCGGCAGGTATACAGGGACAAATGGAACAGGAGGTCCATTTCTAGCATTACATTATGAACGAACGTAAGCTGGATGCTGGATGTGTCTATTTTTGACCTTCGTAAAATAATGTCTATATTGTGAAATAGAACTCTTGAGTTTGGTGTGTGGAGTTAGAAGAAATAAGCTTAATATGAACCTGGTTACTTCGGAATTGGTTCTTTCTTGGATTTTGAGGCGGAGGATGATTTCCCTGGCACAAGTAGCATGTCAAATTAATATCTTCTTCTTGAATAGCAACAGAATATAGATAGATAGAACTAGCTCAGGTGGATCAACGATGCTATGAAACTTCCTTCAGAGGCGGTGACGAGCTTTTTCTCAAGGACTAACATCCACAACAAAGTTATAAATATTTCGTGTCATGTTTAAGAGACTGGTTGGCTATTTTTATAAACCTGAAGATTTGGTTGTCATGTTTTGTTTGCACAATTTGTGACTTTGATTGTGGTAGTTCAAAATTATGCCCAAAAAATGCCATTCCTTCATCTTTTCAGAAATTCCAAGAAAGAAAAAAAGAAGCTTTATCTTTCTTCTTCACTTCTGGGAGCGTGTAATATTCCAGGGAAAGATCTAAGAGCTTTCATTTCCATGAAAGACCGCTTTTAATTTCCGACAAATATAAAACTTTCGCACTTATTTGGAAACACCCTGTATATGTATAAAATTATTATGGCATTGATATATATATATATATATATATATATATATATATATATATATATATATATATATATTCATATTTATATATATATATATATATATCTATATATATATATATATATATATATATATATATATATATATATATATATATATATATATATATATATATATATATATATATATATATATATACATCCACTGCCTGACTCAACCCCCAGGTCTCACTCACTCTAAATGTCATTCGTACTAGTGAGTGTGATGGTGGCGTAGACATATAAATGTAGAAACAGAATACAGCCATTACCCGAGGGGATATAGTACATATATATAAGTAGAATGAAGGAAAATGCCACCATACTACGACAGCTCTCTCCATTTTCCGGACAAAATTTTTGGGAGCGTTGATTTAACCGATCGATTTTTAGCTTTTGTTGTTTTATCCCACTTTATTCTACTACTAGGTGGTTGATATATTATTTGTTGTCACAACAAAACATTGCATGTGTACTCTACTCCATTTTTTTCTATTCCTTTTTGAGGTGTGCGACATGTTTTGTAGGAAATGGATTTAAATAATTTAATACTATGCAAAATGAATGACTTTTTGATCCATGCTCAGCTATGGGAATAAGAGTTGGAGTCATCTGAACACTTAGACCACGCATAGCCTCTTTCAGAGCGATCCAACATCTCAATATCGTTGTTCTTCTGGTCCATAATAGTTCGTCTCCGACTGATACGATTAACATATTTGTCAAACTTCTTATGTTTCATGGCAACTTCTGATTTTTAGAGTAATAATCAAGACATTCAGACGTAATTAAAAGGTCGTCGTTGAAATAGTTATTACTGATTATTTAGAAACACCTGCAGATTAAATTATTAAATTTTTCATTTGTGAAATAAGAGGATCATCAATCGATATCGATCGATTGAGTTAAGTGCGGCAACACAGGAAAATATAATTTAGACGTCCGGATGAATTCGTCAGCTTTCGGCGCTAGTCGGAATGTTGTTGTTGTTGTTCCATTCATAATTTGAGTGCTGCTACTACGCTTTACGCATTTATACGCTTCTACAGAGGTAAACTGTTGCCAAAATTTCCTATAGGAAAATTTTGTCTCTCTCTTACACATGGAAAATACCAAAACAATTCTTTAACAATAACAGATCGCCTTTGGATACATGTTGTAAATGAAATGCTTGGTTCAGGTGTTCAGATGTCTATGGTTGCAGTGCAGTTTTCGATTGTTCATATCCACCATCAGATACATGCTAAAGATGATTGATACAAGTATGTGTTATAGATAAGCTTGATTATCAAATATGTCTACGTACCCTGTGACATACTGATGAGAGGCAACCGACCCGAAATCTTGATATATATCTGGGACGCTGATGTTGATATGTTTGGTAATCAATCTGATTGAGCTGTATAGTTGAAAAAACGCATAAAACGGAATTTGTCGACGACAAACAATCGCTTTTTTCGATCTTACCTCCCTTATTAATTTTGATTTGGATACAACATTTTCTGTTTAATCACCTTATTGGAGCATCCCTACAAACTGCGTTTTTATTGGTAGCAATTGACCTATGATCTTCTAATTGTATTGAAAACTGAAATGAATGAACGATTGCATCATTCAGATCTGGAACATTGATACGTACATAACTAATTAGCAGAATATGCAAAATGGAAGATGAAAAAAAATATTCAAGCCTAGCATGCTTAATTATAATCGCGAGAGATACACAACAACAAAAAAAGATGAGGCCATGAAGAGAGCCACTTCTAGATGGCGTTGCGTGTGCCATCTTGAGAAATTAATCCACCTTCATACTCTAAAGTGATGAGATACATATTCCTTCACTCAGCTTTTTTCCAGGTATCTGTCTTTGTCATACTCGCGTAGTAGAGAACAAGGAACAGAACAAGACGTTGTTGTTTGCTTCGTTGTAAAAGTGTGTGTGAGAGAGAGAGAGAGAGCGAGATATAGAGAGAATAGCTGCTGAGTTTTAGACTATGTAAGAGTAGAGTGGCATACTGGGGTGCTCTTGAAGTGTCCTCGACCAGCCGGAGCAAGAGCTGCGCCACCCGGATTTCATATTCTTTTGTTTGCTAGCACACGATTCTTCATTGTATCCCTGGGACTTGTACTATGGTGTATGTACTTCAGCGAAACCACTCGAACACGCACATACTACCCATGAGAGGTACGGGTGAAAGAAAGAGAACGAACGACGGGGAAAATAGGATCAGACAGACAGATGTGCGGTCACGGGCACGCTGGATCTTTCGATTTTATGCTGCTATTCTATTAAGTTATGTCTAGTTGACAAGTTTATTGTTGTGTTATATTAATTTTTGCAAATGCAAAATAAAACAAACGTGTGAGAGCAAATTGGAGTCTTATTCTGTTTCAAAAAGTGAGGGAGAGAGTCATAAATTATGTTCTTATTCAATATTTTCAATCCATCTATAAAAATCAAAAATTCAACAAAAACTTTAATTTGGAAATTAAGATTATTTCATATTTTTAGCTGTTTTCAGTATTTTATATCTAAATAAGGTATACCTAATATGTTCAATCCATACATAAAAATTAAACAAGTTTTTGAAAAAAATTAAAAATAGTTTTTATTGGGCATTTAAGATTTAAACCGTACCGATGAGTACCTACTATTGCTATCCTTTTCTCGATTTTAACTATACTTATGTATATTTGTTTGCCAGCAACAGCAATTCCATAACAAATTACTGTTTGTCTACCACAACACAAAATTAAACTTTAAATTAACAATAACGTCTGACGTCTGACAATTGCGACATAACCATAGACGATCTTCCAGAGAGTACCTATATACCAGAGAACGAGACGTATATATACACTCCATGCTCGTGTGTAATTAAAGTGACGGATCCCATTGTCCGACATTGTCGTTCCATATCGAAGAAATACTTTTATCTTGCTTGAATGAGATAATTATAATTAATCAATATTGGATCACGCTTGGAGCTTAACAGGCGGCGAGATGTCTGCGATCTAAGTACGAATTCGAAATTTCAAGTCTCTAGACCGTATGGGGCCTGAGAAATCGCTGCGGAGTCCATTGATACAAGAACCGAAAGTAATAAAAACTATTTAAAAAAAAAAACAACAAAAACTATAAATTGGAAAATAAGATTTATTTTCCATATCAAAGTTTCTTCTAATTCGTTGCTCCTATGTCCTTCATAAATGTCTGTTCTGAACATTTTTTGCCTAAATAAGGTATAATTTATTCAATCCACACATAAAAAAGGAAAATACAACAAAAACTTTAAATTTGAAAATAAGATTATTTCTTATTATTTGCTTCCTAATACTTGTTAAATAGCTGTTTTCATATGTTAGGTCTGAATAAGATATAAAATGTTCAATCCTCACATAAAAGTAAAAAAAATATACAATAAATTTAACTTGATAAATCAACTTTATTCTTCATATTAAAGTTTCTTCTAATTTTTTGCTCCTATATCTTTCGTAAATGTCTGTTCTCAGCATTTTATGCCTGAATAAGGTATATGTTCAATATACACATAAAAGAGCAAAAAATAAAAAAACTACTACAAATTGGAAAATAAGATTATTGCTTTTTCTTTTCTCCCAAATACATCTTAAATAGCTTGAACCTTGAATTGGAAGATAAAATAAATTTTTCAGTGACGGGAAAAAAGTTTAACATTTTATCTCTGTTTACAGGTGATAAAGTATCCCTTTTTCCCGGGTAGATATATACAGGGTGTTTTATAATAAATGCGTAGGACTTGAGGTTGTGATAGCTCGCCCAAAAAAATGAAAAAAGTTTAGATTAACTAAATGCACCATTTTCGAAATACAGGGTGGTGAAATTGAAAAAAAAATGTTTTTTGTGTTTTTATCGTACAGAAAATGGCTTTTGAAAGCATTTTATACTCATAATTGAGTCAAAGAATTTTTTTAAAGTCATAATTGGTGAAGATTTTGAAGGAGTAGTGGTTGTTTTTCTCCCCAATTTCTACGCCAATGGAAAAAGTACGGTTTTGAAGCACCCGTTCAAACCGCCAATGTTTTCTACACAAAAAAGGTACTGTTGGTCGTGAGCTCTAAAGTCGACCGTTTTCGAGAAAAATCAAATTTTATGTTGAAAAAAACACGGTCAATCTTAGCTCATGTTACTTCTTTTAACGTTTACATAAATTTTGGTGAATTAGTAATTAGAAATTTGTATTTAAGAAAATTTACCGGGTTTTTTCAACATAAAAGTTGATTTTTCTCGAAAACCGTCGCCTTTAGAGCTCACGACCAACCTTGTTTGGTTGAGCGCCTCAAAACCTACTTTTTCCATTGGCGTAGAAATTGGGGAGAAGTTGTTTTTCTCCTTCAAAATCTTCACCAATTATGACTTAACAAAAAAATAATTCTGACTCTAAACTTAGCTTATTATAAGTGGAAAATGTTTACAAAAGCCGTTTTCTGTACGATAAACGGTTCCGGAGATATTTACCAAAAAACGAATATTTTTTTCTCACTTTCAACACCCTGTATCTCGAAAATGGTGCATTTTAGAGGGTAAGTGAGCTTTTTTAAGTCCTGCGCATATATTATGAAACACCCTGTATATAGACCTAAATATCCATCAAAACATAGAATTAAACTGACAGATATTTGATTACTTTAAAGGATTCCTTAGCAACGCATGTCTTATTATCGCCCTACCACTTTAAAACTTCCAATTTTACTTCGATAATCTTCTGACTTTAATATAATGTAATATTTTTTCAATATCAAATCATCGTTTTTCCCGTCACAGAAAAAAATTGTGTATTAAACACAGGAAAATATTAGATTTTAGTTCTCGAGCTATAATCTAGTACTTTTTTCCCTTGTATAATAAATAACTATATTTTTATTAAGTGCCTAAAATTATTTTGAGTGTGCCATGACAACATGAATTTTATATACTAAATACTAACAAAATTTTTTTGTACAACTGTCAAAAAAAACTTGACATTTCTGCATCTCTATTGATGGAGAAAACCTCACGGTGGTTGCAAATATGTTTTCGTAGCAGATATATAGAAGATAGTTTGATTAACAAATTTGAGATTTCTAACAAAATAAATTGTCCATCTTCGTCCAGACAAATTAAAATATCTGATAAAATTGTGGAATCAACTCTTCAAGAAATATCTAACGTTTCTGATCAGCAGCAATATGGATCAGCAGCATTTTTTGCCTAAATAAGGTATAATATGTTCAATCCACACATAAAAGTCCAAGAAATCATCAAATTGGAAAATAATAGATATTATTTCTCATTTTTTGTTCCCGAATACTTCTTAAATAGCTGTTTTGAGAATTTTATTTTTTTTATTTTATCTAATGAAAAAATCAACCTGCACTGCATGAATAAAATGACAAATGTCTCCCAAACGGCTTTTTCAGCTAAATGTCTGAAAAGTCATTCAAGCTATTTGCTTACAGGGTCCCTGCAGAAATTTGGGATCCATAACCTACATGACTAGTCCATCCCCTTGATACTAGGAAATCCCTGTCTTCATAACAATACTGTACCTAGATTTGTTTATAATTATATAAAAGTAAAAGTGCACATACATTCTAAGAATAATAACAAACAAAAACGTCCCATTAGTTCCGGGACACCCTGTTCAACGAAAAAAGTTCCATCCATTCATTGCAATGCCTTGCTTTAAAGTTTATCAAGATGCAAGAGAGAGAGAAATGCTCACAATAAATAACATCTAATCATGATTAGTGGCAGAAGTGTGTATAATATAAATTACAGAAGAGAAGGGGACTGGGGGAATAAAACGAGATAGAAAGATAAATATGAACACATTCTATACGATTTCATAATTATTATGTGCAGCAAGTTGTTGTTGTTGTCGTTGTTATTGTTGGTGTTCATAACATAATTTACATGTAAATAGACCTACTTTAAACTTTCCATATAATAGCTATGTGCAATGAGCAAAAGGATGTGGGGCTGCTTTATTTGTTCCATTTGGTTCCCATTCAAAATCTTGCAATAACTTTTGTCGCAAGAGATTGTGCAATGGTGTGGTACATTAATCAAATTTATTATGTTTATATTTTTTGTTCTATTATGCTTTGCAGGGGGAAGTTTTTAATGTTTAATTTATTCGAGAAAAAAAGAAGTTTGTGGTTCACATTCAACTAGGTTTTGGAGTATTGTTTGAATTGCTTTCATAATTAGTATTATTAAAACTTTTTTTTGAAGATTGTTTATATAGTTTTTTTTAAGTAAATCTACAAATGGCTTTCCATTTTGAGCAATAATAAAATAGAAAATATGTGTATAACGCAAATTTAAATATTGTGAATCATGTATCCAGAGTGATGTAACTATTTTAAGGGATATATTTAAATGTGCGCTTAATTCAAGACATTTTAAGGCTTTTGATAGTGTATTAGTGTATTTACAACGCAGGTTTTGCGATGCAAAACATTTCGAATCTGAAGTCATTTTTGTGAAAGGGCTACATTCTTTTCATTTTATCCTTCAATGTGTTCAAGGCAACGTACGTTTTTGAAACATGTGACCTAATTATTATAACATATGTTTTGCGCATGATGCAATAAATGTTTGTTTCTTTATTAATTTCGGATTCATTGATTATTTTTCTTACCTTCAGATGGAAGTTATTCTAAGAAAAGTGGTCAGGTCGAGTCAGATCCCTTTCATTTGCTATGTCACGTAAGGGATTTGATGTTTTTTTTATAATTTTTCCATTCTCTTATTTGTTTAACAGAACTCTTTCGTTTCTAAAAAATGATATCCGTATTTTCGTCACTACTGAATCAGTACCAAACTTAAAGTTTATCCCGTTATGTTGATTTGAAAACAATGTGTTGTAATATACGGACATACAGACAGACGGATCAACCGATATACAGACATACACCTTGATAATTTATCTGTGTTTTCATCAGAAGAACGGAACCCTAAAAAATCAACTTTTAGAACTGTATCTTTCATTCCCTGTTGCACTTTTATGACTGCTTTTTGCACTAGAATCAATTAAGCTAATACCTAGAAATATGGAATATTTTAGTTTTGTATTTTGAAATTTTCAAATGGGACACTGTCATGAAACATAAATATATCAAGTATATCACTGCTTGTGCCTAATGTTGAATAAAACATCTAAATTAGAAACATAATTTTATTTCTAGCTGAGAGGCGCATCCGCCATTTTTATTAGTCTTACATTTAAGTTTATTTTATAATTTAACCATACTATTTGGGCTTTATAAACTAGTTTTGTGTAATAACTTCGTAGCCATGGACTTTTTTTTCCTTGTCCCAGAATTTTAGAAAGCTTATTAATTAGTGCACTCATATATTTATATACAGGGCGTTCCATTTGAAATAAATGAGTTCATTATTCTGTTCAAGCAGCCTATATCTGGTTGAACCCCATGACTAGTTATTTTCTCGTATCGTAGTAATCTCTTAGACACCCTGTATATATGTAATGGACAGTATGAATAAGATATTGTGATAGTTGTAATGAACTTATGACATTTTTAGAACGACACTACATGGCAAGCAAGGTCTACACGAATGTTCTTTATGAAGATTTATTCTTCTTTCTGCCTTGAAGGTTCTAAAATGACTCAAGAAAACTATTAACAATAATATAGTATATCCACCAAAATAGCTGAGAGATTCAAAAATCGAACGCATCAATAATCTCTTGTGGAATTATTTGCGTTATTGTTCTCTGCAACTCTAAACATTATGGATTAACCATTCTATTGATATTCTTTTTAATTATTCTTGACAAACTAACTACCATTACATTTAAATAATTCTCAGTTTTCACATTCAAAGATTTCAAATTTGATTGCACACCATTTTTTGCAGTTCTATAAAATATATTATTATACTCTGTTTGTTGGTGTTGAGAGGATTGTACCTTACTTTTACATTTCCATGGTTTTCCAAAGGCAAATAGAGAGCAGGCAGGCTACAGCAGATATGCAAATAGAATGAAGGAAATAAAAAGTAGCAAGAGTGCTAGAAATAGATAGCTCAGTGGGGTATACAGGGTTGCTGATAGGTGATATAGAAACAGCTAAATATCATATGAAACAACTGAGACAGGAATGGAATAATAAAATGATTCTCTTTATGGAACGTATTTTTATTTCAATAATTCAGTAATTAATTTTTTGCAAGAAGTTAGCATTATTTATGTTTTACATCTGGACAGATTAATACATATATCACAAAATCTACTCAAACGTGGAATACTGTTAGATATAAATCGATATCACATGAAATGTCTCTTCCAACTCTTAGATGGCGCTAAAAGTTTCACACTGCTTGTGTATGTATCTCCTTAGTCCAGCAATATTTCTGACTGTTCGGGCATGTCCCAGATTACCTACCATATGTTCGGCTGATGAGATCTAAGGAGATCAAAAATGCAGCAATCCATTTCTTGGTTCCATTATAATGTATTCCGTAGCTTTTGTAAACATAGAGGTGTTAGAAATTACGGCAATATTTGTGTCGAGAAAGAATTAGTACTGCCTACCAGCGATGCTATAGTTCAATGCGGGTTGAGGTATTAGCTTACCGAGTAGTTGTTTTTATCGCTAGTAGTATGTGTGGTTACTTTGTAATCCTTTTATCTACCGAATGACTGATGTATGCTATATTTAATATATACTTTCCAGCAGAAAAATCCTTCCATTTTCTCACATTAACAAAATTTATTTTTTAGCCGATTATAAATTAACAATGAATGCCTACTTCTTGGTTTACTTTTATAGTGCTATTTCAATAAAGAAATAACCTACATGAAATGAAGTAAGCTCCTTGGAACATATATTATGAGAAAAAAATCTGCTTTTAGTTCATGGCCTATTATGGCTCAAATTAAAAAAAAGTTTGTCTGGACCATAATGATATTAAAATTTGAAAAGGCATTTGAAATATATTCTTTTTAAACAAAATTCTATAGGTTAACCTATTCAAATTGATAAAAATTGGTCTATGGTAATAACATTACCATTTGACAATGTTTAATCATTTTGAAAACAACATAGAATTTCAAAATTGCTTTCAACAAATAAGTCGTTTCAGGAATCTTTCTTGACTAAGAATAATTATACGTAAATATGAAATCGATTGTGCCATAGATGACAGAATTATAACTTCCTGATCGCTGATCCTGTAACCCCTGCTTTTTAACTGATTTCATCCATCACAACAATAAACAGTAATGGACTCAGTGCGTACCCTTGTTGAACACCAGTATTTACAGGAATTAGTATCTTTCCCAGCTGTTCGTTGTTCCTGTACGCTCGGTTTCCCGAAATTTTCGATGGCTCTAAGATACATTTGTCGGTATTCCGCTGTTATATAACAAATTTATGACATTCTTTAATCGAATTTTAAGAATACTCTATCAAGTTATCGAATACCTATGGGAATTAAAAGGGTCACCCTGTATCTACGTAATATACGTGGAACCGGCCGGGCCGCGGGCGGGCCGTATGTCCATGTTTGTGTCTGTGGTTTTTAAACTCCCCCCCTCTGGCGACGAACGTGTTAAATACCCGCTTCAGGGCAATATAACGCGTTCTCTCTTGTGATGTTTTCATAACCGATTATTTCAGCATAATCGCTGGTGGTTTATAGATATAGATATATATATATATATACCTATCTGTATGGCGAATGAGTCGAGCGTTTTAATATTGTAAAAGACGCGCCAGTTACTAGCACTGAGTAGCTCTATTATTTTTATCTCGCGCAAACGGCGTTGGCGAATGAGAATATGAAAGACCTCCAATAGGAAAAAAAAAGAACTGTGACCACGACTGGAAATTGGAGCTGTTTTAATTTTTGGTTAAATGCTACAGCTGCTATATATACTGTGTTACACTGAAAATGAAACACACATTGAGAATCAAAATATTTTAATATATTTCTGGTAAATAAAAGAGCTTATGTAACACGTCAAATGATCAAAGCATTAAAACAATTGTCATACTCATTGCCTGGAAATTTTAGTAATGAGTCAGAGAGTTTCTAGATTTCTTTAATCTTCGAATAAGACTCATTCAACTTGAACTTCATCTCTGTAATGTAAATCCATTATTAAGCCAGGAAGTTGTTCTTTTACCTACCATGTCCCATACAAGTTCAAAGGGTGAGACATCAGGAGATCTAGCTGGCCAGAGAGTCAAGAAGTGAAGAGCATTGGGATTTTAGATTGCTTAAGATATGGTATAGGAACTAGTTCTGAAACAATGAGAATTTAGTCCAAAGCTATCATAGAATAGTAATGGAGACCTGCTTCCATATGAAATTGTACCCCATACTAGAACTCGCGAACGATAAGCGCTGCCTTGCACTCTTGAATTTCCATCAAGTCTACTATTGTCAAGGCACCATACCGAAATTGAGACTTGTCATTGAACTCGAAATTCCATTTCCCATCGGAATCAAATTTTAAAGAAATCTACTTTCCAGTTCAACACATTATTTACCAAAATTTGGTTAGCAGTTCTTCGTACTACATTTTCACTGTCATACAGTATATATTTATTTGGTAGATACTGTTAGTGCGGCGGGTTGTTAAATTTACTCTTAAAGAGGATTTGGCTCGCGATGCGAGTGAAGCGAGCGTGGATAAAATGACACTGTTTAAATTTAACACACTCCATGAATATTATTATGTTGTTGTTATATGGGGGCTATTATAGGGATGAGAAAAAATGGATAAATATTATTTAGAGATTCTGGTATTAAATAGCTCTTTATTTTATCATTATTAGGGATTTTATCAGAACTTTTTGCAGTGATAATTTGAGAGATTTGTTATGACATTTTTAAATTTTGGGTGGGGGAGTCGCTTAGAAAGAAACTTTGTAAAATTGGTTGAGCTTCTCGTGGTGCACCCTGGGTAAAGCTAAATGAACAAAGCAAAGCAATTTGTGGTTGGTAAATAAATCTAAGCTTTGTGGATAAATATTTTACCTTTATTCTAACCCTGGTCTTGTACTCTAAGGAGCTGAGCTCTTGAGTTTCGGGCTCAGTGTTTTTAAATAATTCTTTAGATTTCTGTGTTTTTTGAAATTGTTAATAAGAAGATATAATTTAATTTATTGAGTACAAAACTTAAAATTATTCTAAAATTGGGGTACATTAAAAGGAACATTATTCTGCATAATTTGCAATAATTTTATGCTAACTAATTTTTCTATCTTTCTGGCATATTTTTTTACAGAAAAAAAAAAATCGACTGCTTTTAAATGACTTTTTGGTGAATTTTCAACGAAAACCTTGCAGATAACAAAAACGATTCTATATTATTTTCTGAGCTATGTGATTCTGTTTTATTTGAGTTCATACTAAGAACATAATGGTTATTTTTATTTGCATAAATTCTGGTGAATTTAAATTACAACCTCAATTTTTTCGGATCTTTTAGATCGAGAGAAGATCGAGCTTAAAATAGCGTGTCTATAAGGGTTCCATTTGTTATCATTTCATGGAACCCTAATAATGACAAATGTCACTCCTTTATTTAGGTTGATTTCGGGTACCCAAACTTGAGTTTGAAACAACATTTGATACGCAGTCCAATCTCATGCTTAAGATCTGACCATAGGTTTGGGCATATTAAGTTTTTCTTGGATATCTGAATTAAATTTGTATCTTCATTAACTGGTCTTAGTCAAAATAAAACAGAGTAAAGATCATTGATTATGCTTATTTGCTCTCATCTGTACAAAATCTAAGTTATGTACAAAAATTGTGACCAATTATATGATATCAAATTAATGTGGAAAATTTGGGATGACTGTCACCTGGTTGCCATTTTACAAATCTTTGAAATTCTTAGCTTTTCTCTAATATAATATGCATGTATTGTCCAAATAAACCTTCCTCATGAATCACTTTGTTTAATGATGAAAACCGTATTTAAATCCGTTACGTAGTTTAAAAGATCTAAGGGTGCATACGGCGGGAAGCGACTTTGTTCTATACTATGTAGAGATATTGTTAATAAAATTACTATGAAAATCCATCTGTACCAAGGGCACCTTAGATATTAAATACTTAGGTTTCAAAAACAGATATTTGAGAGTATTGATTCTATTTGTGAAATATGAATCCAAGCAAGCGTAAAATCATTTATTTTCTGTACGAGTGCGATAAAGTAACTCATAGCTCGGAAAAACTACCTGCCCTACTTGTTAGAGTGATAAAATAGAAAATTATTGTCAATGCTTTCGAGATATTGATCACTTTCAAGGTGTTGTTGTTGCAAAAACTACTTATCCGTAATCTCTAAAGTTTGCAATTTCCTGTTGACTTACCTAGTGAAAACAGGTGGCCAAAATCTTCTCACTTTTAAACGGTGCAAACCATTGGAATATGTTACTATATTTTAACCTAAAAATATGTATATCCATTCCCAAAAGAAATGTGTGCGCAACCCCTGCTACATAACCATCTGTATATTTTATCATCTCTATACAGGGATGGGGGCGGGAAGCGGGAACAGGAAAGGGTTTGACTGTCGTGTAGAGGAAAAAAATGAATCCCTCTTTTTTTGTTTTTTTTTTTGTTCGGGGTATATCGGTGCGCGGCGGCTTTTTCAGCTGTGTTCCGGCAGTTCCGGTTTAGCGGGTGAAGTGGACCGGAAGTGGAGATTACAATGCCAACGAGGATAGATCGCTTTGACCGTAAATGTATATACTAATGTACTACAGCGCCATCCATGCATTGGCGTACATTCAAATACCGTTTGTTTTTTTTTGGTGTGCGATTTTTTCTTTCAGATGTTCCGGAACATAACATTGACATTTTAATAATCACACACAAACACACAGGATATCCATTATTCAACCTTACATGGCGAAAAAAGTGTGTAGTTACAATCTTTTTATGATTTTCCGATAGGATGTGGTAGGTATGGGGAAATGCGTCCGAATGGGTAATTTCGATAAATAGGATAATGCCAAGTTGGATGTTGATCCACAATGGTTTGTATATCTCTGTTTTGTTTTTCCTGAGTAGCCATTCTGACAGTTTCGTTGAAATCAGACGGTTGCTATATGATTCCATGGAAGACAAACAAACAATTTTTCTCCTAGATGTCTCAATCTTTATTATTCAGGAAATTAAGGGGACAGATTCCAGATTCAGAATAATATCTCAAGTGCCCTTAAAATAAAAAAATGGTAAAAGCCTTTACCTATGACTTCCCTCGACAAACCACCCCGCTTCGAGATGGAAACAACCTAGTCGCTTCTACCGTTCTTATATTGACACTTAATATTTTGGACACCCTGTATATATGATTAACGAAAACCCTTACATTGCGTCGCCAGTAGTCCTTCAATATGCAAACTTTGTTGTCCTTGGTCAAGCCGTTATTGAGCTACAACGCCAACAGACTACAGACAGACCGACGGACTTGAGATACCATAATTTTCGTGATCTAGGAACCCCAAAACGTAAATATCAGCAAAAATCTCGAGTTCGATTTTTTACATGAATACAATACTTCCCTTATTGAGGGAAGTAAAAATAGAACAAAAATGCGGTTTTTAACTTACTTGACCTTGACCTCATCTGTTTTTTTCAACATCCCAGTTGGGATGAAAGGAATCTTCCAAAATTGTCATATAAAGACTTATATTATTATTTCGAGAAAGAAAAATGGTAGCGACTTGATAATACCTCTAATCGATATATATCCACATACCAGTGAGCTTTTTAGTTCTCGGCTAAAATTTATAGAGCAATTTTTTTGGTATATCAAGTTTTAGTTTTAACCATCAAGTTCACATTTGCTGTGAAAATTAATTGCTCAAATATCTCGGTCGAGTTCGTTAACGGGCATGATCGAACAAGTCTTAAAATGGCGCCCGACCAAACTTAAAACAACATTTCAAAAAGTAGGTAATCACTAACTAAATATCAGCAAAAATATTTTTATGTTATAGATATGATCTGTACCTTCTGTTCGAAGATTTTTTCTCTCAAATTAATAAGAAAATAGTGAAAACTAAAAATTTTGAAATTTACCTAGATCCGCCATATTTTTTTGTAATTTTTAATTTTTAAATTTTCTTTTTTTTAACAAAGTTGTTGTAAAAAATACGGAAGGGACTAACTAATAAAAATGTGGATAACGAGTATGATAGAGATTGTAGTTTAAAAATGGCGGCATTTGAAATTTTAAAAAAATCCAAAAAATGTTTCAAGAGTTAAATGATAGAGAAATTATTGTTCCATAGTATTTTAGATATATATTTTTGTGGAAGATTTAGAAAAAAATACAAATAAATGAGGGGTTAATGGGGGGGGGGTAATTATGCAAGCATAAATAAAAATCCATTTATAGATTTGAACAATGTCCATATTATTATATATTTATTATCCCACATACATACACGGCACCTTGTGAACCTTGTCTTATCATTGTAATAATAGATAATATTAATATTATTATTATTATTATAATTATTATTTTATTATTAATATTAATATATAATATGTACATATATTGTAGAACGCGTATATTCCATTCAAGATATACACACACATACTTTTCTTATGAAGGCTCGGACAATAAATAATTTATTATTATTATTATTATTATAATTTTTTAAAATTAAATAATAAAATAGCCAGATGTTAGGTCGAAGCTGTAGCCACCTCAACTGACCGTGCCCCCTCAATGAAAAATTCTTGTGAGAGATGGCGGTGCTAAGGGGGGCCAAGCTCGATAACGGTTACACAACAACAATTATTATGTTCTTATATTTTACAAACTTCTATCTGTACAAGTCATTCTAGATTTTTCATGTGTTTTTTGTGTGTGACATTTTTATTGTTGTTGTTATTATTTGGTTTCCATGCCACTCGCCTTCATCGGAATTATCATCATATTTTTTTTTATTATCATTAGTGTAAAATCTTTGTTCATAAATTACGTACTTATACAATAAAATTGTATTAATATATATATATTTATAATTCTTAATATGTATATATATTGTAAAATTTAAAAGCGTCCACAGAATAAAAGGAGTTACTGTTATTGCTTTTTGTATTGCAAGAAGCCCCAAAAATGGCTGATACAAGTGAATTTAATTATATTATTATCATTATTTTTAATTATATAATATATGTATAATATGTAACATTTTTTTTCCAGCAAAATTCCAAGCCAATTAAACTATATATTTGTATATTACAATAAGATATTTTTTTTATTTATTATCCATTTGTTTTTTTCTTCTTCTTCCTTTCTAATATCATTAAAAGAGAAATTCAATATAAAAATAGAACTTTAAAATTGTGTCTCAAAATGACGACGGGTTTCCACAATTTAATAAAATACATTTCACACCATCAAATCTTATTTTATTAATATTATTATTATTATTTTATTTAAGCTACAGCTATATGATAAATTTCAGCTAAGAAAAACTAGGAAAAATAACATAATAATACAAAAAAAGTCATACAATTGATCTATCTAGTGATTCTTTTCTTACTTTGTGTGTCTTAATTGATAAATTATCTCCCTTATTTCTTTTTTTTTGTATTGGTAACATTTAAAGATTTTAAATGGGATGACACAATTTAATTATTTTGAAGTGTATTATCACTTTTATATATTTTCACATATTTTGACTACTTTTCTATCTAAATCAGCAATACTTTTGCTTGGTATTAAGCAAAGTTTTCGAAACTTATTATTTTATAGTAATTGTCTTGGAATTCTGCCTTCAACTGGACTGAGATATAATTATATATATTTTTTTTTGGTTTCGCAACTTAAGACGACAAGTAGCTATGTAATATCAGTTTGGTGCCCAAAATACAATAATATCATAAATATAAAAAAATGGCACCTGTGACCATTTAATTTAATTTGTATTTTTTATATTCATAATTCTTGCTACTGATGAAATTAGAGTAAAATGTATATGTATATATATATTTTTATGTTTGTATATCCATAATATCAATATATACAGTTTGTATACATAGAAAACATGTTTGAAAGTACATATAAAAAAACAATAAGACATTACCTTTCAGAACAAATTGACGGAAACATGCTTAATATTTTTGTTTCAGAACGGTATCTCTCTTTAAATCTACGATATACAGGGTGTTTCAGAACATTTTTATGTTATTTTATATATATTCGAGACATTTTTAATTTTGAATATTGCAATAATTCATACTAATTTCTATATATTTATGTATCTGAGAATATTAAGCTTGCAATTAAATTTGCCATTGGAGAAATTATTTTACATATAAGGGTCATTTATGGTGAGTTTGAGTAAACAAGTCATTAACTAAAATTTAAGTAGTTTTTCAAAATGGTCTAATAAGCCACTCACCCTGAATCACCCTGTATATATAAGTGTATTTATCTCATAATGAATTGAAACACTCGGTATATACAAAAAGACATTTGCCGCCTGTGATCCAAACTGAACAAATATAGCTGATAATAATAATAATTATGAAAATAATTTTAATTGAGATTTTATCTTTGGACAGAACTTCTTCAATTTATCTATTTTTTTTTATTTTCATCAGAGTATAGTAAGGCCCACGAAATATACAGTATATTTTTATTTTTTTCTCATTAAACATTTATAAATTGAAAATTTCACATTTAGCTTGTGAATATCATAATATTGTCAGATGATTTTTTTTTCATATAGAGTTCCATTCATACATATTTTTAAATAAATACATTTCGCTATTATACGTCTAACGTCTCCTAAATGTATATATATAGTCTCTAGCAGCCTATATATAATTTTTTATACACGTAAAAAAATGTGGACAGAGCTCAAAATTCACACGACCAACAAGACACAAATGTTGGGGTTTTATTTGTTATAAAAACCCTGTCCACTATAGAAACTGAAAACACACCAAAAGCCGAAATGAAATTACAGTATTACCAACTAACGGTTAAGTACAGATAGTTTTATTTTTTACTCAAACAATAATCTTTTTTTCGTTTCCGAATAGGATTATAAAATCTTTCAAATTTCACGAAGAAACAGAATGGTTTTCTATTATCACGACGCCATATTGATATTTTTATTTAATTAAATATCGTCTTTGACTTTGTATGAAGCTTTTGGCGTGTTTTTATTTTGTTTTATTTCGGGTTGTTCATATTCTCAAAATAATCTTTAAATGGCCTTGATATGTTGACTAATAATTTATAATTTTGGAAAAAATGGCGCTCCATTTTTTCCTGGACGACCGATCAAAAGTAAACCTTATTATCTTTCATGAACCTGCTAGAGTTTCTTCTACTAAATGTACCATTTTTTTTGTATGTTTTTCGATGATTTGTGCATAACGCGTTTCCCGCTCATTTTAAATCTTCTAACGTATTTTTAGGCCATAAAATTAATTTTTTTGATATAATAGATTGTATTTTTGGCCTTCTAGCGAATGAAAAAAGCAATTTCACTTGATAAGACTTGTTTGTAGTTCTCTATGTATATTTTAAAATATATATATATGGACATAATGAGAAAAAAAAATAAAATTTTTAAAACGGAATATATTTTTTTAAATATTATAGGATTAGTTGTCAGACTTGGCAAATTTTTCATTTCATCTACACATTAACTAATTAATATATTTATCATAAGTACTGGATGTTTGTGAATGTAGGCTCCTTTTTTTTGTATTTAAATAATGTCTAATAAATAACAAAAAAATGATATAAAATTAACTAGAGTGCGGCGTTTTTATGATAAAGTACAATTTACAAATATATTTCTTTTGTTTAAATAATTTTTCACGCGAGTATCGACGTAATAATATAATAATATACTTTTTTGAATCCACTCTTTTTCCACTATCTACCGACTGTTAAATTTTTGGATTTTTCGATCGACCCAGGTGGATATATATATTATCTTTGTTTTTGTTTTGTTTTGCTAACTTATTCCTAGCTAATTCAATACAATATAACACAGTTTGAGGATATCAAAATATATCAAAAAACATTAAAACTCATTTATACTTTTGTTTTTTCAATCGAACTTCTACCTATATTTTTACACAGTATTGCTCTGAATTGGCAATTTTTTTGGTTTTTATTAAATAATTTTAACGGCCAAAAAAAAAAAAATACAAAATACGAAGATATCTATATATTGCATTGACATTAGTATTGACATATAATTTTGCTTTTCTTTCATATATAGAGGATGAATCGGAAATATATGCGAATATTTGGGACAAGTTAATTTTGGTATATAAATGCAAATAGTAATACTAAGGTTTGTGATCGTATTATTTTACCGGAAATGCAAAGGAAATACCAATAGAGTTATGATTTAGTGATAATTTAAAAAATGGCTTTATGAACATGTATATTTTAAATTTATTGAATTGAATAAAGTTTGTATTATTCGCACAAATTTGAAATTCACCCTGTATTGACGCTTTCTGTTTTGGTCATATTCATTTTCCACTAGATTTATTCCAGATTTCAAAGACTATGAATATATACAGGGTGATTCATTTAAGACATGACAAAATCAACTACGGGGGAAAGTAAAAATTTAATATGGTGGTTAATTCAAAAGGTAGTTGAATATCACCCAAATATTTCTTTTATGAATGGTTCACGTATTGAATTTTGAATATATTTCTTTAGCAAGATCATGGCCTTGAGAAAGCGCAATTTTTTATAGTGATTCAAGTTAGCTTGTTTATTCATTATATATACACCTGAATCACCCTGTATATATAGATATAAATGTAGGGAATTAGGTAGACCAGAAGTATCATTGTTTTTCTTTTAGATTACTATTTTAATTGACATTTTTTATGATGGAAAATTCATTTTATTAGCCATGTTTTAATAGTATGAAATTAGTTTGATCTAATATTATATCCCGATTTCATAAGAATTTTTTCAACGATATCTCTATTCTGGTAAAAGTTGTTAACTTGATAGAATTAACAAAGTTCTATTAAGATTGAAAATTATGATGATCAGATTTGAGAAAATTTGAGAATAATTTTATATAAAGAAGGTAATTGATAATTGACTCATTTTATAAATAAAGTAGCACAGTATGGCACAGAACAAGGAAATGTTAAAACAAAATTACATTTGACCAAAGATAATGACCATAGTTAGAAATGGTAATAAAATACATCTCAGAGGATGGTGAATTTTAGATAGCAATGAAAAAGAAATAAGTTTATAGAGAATGCTGATTTTTCTAATCCATCGGGAAAATTAGGATCGTTAGGATGTTGTGCAAAATATAACCTGTTTTCTGTTCTACTATAACTATTTCCATCTAATGCTTGTACAATGTTTCACGGAAACGGAAAAATAATTGTCGAACAATGCTACAAATTCATTCTTAGATAAGAAAAAAACCGGACCAGTACACTCATCCTTAAATATTACTACACTACACTGTGTTCATTTAGTTTTTAATCTGGCTTCTCTTTCTACAAATCACAATAAATCTTTGGTAATTATATATTCATTATAATACTTTTCTTTCACTTTGGTAGTGCTGAACATAAGGCAAACTAAATGAGAAGAGAAAATAACAAGTCGGCTCTCTCGAAATTTACAGATCTTTTTTCAGAGACTCTAAAAGTACGAAGACATGCCATTAAGTCATCAGAATAATAATTCTAATATTTGGCTCCACAGATTGTGCTGGAGTTGACGACTGTGTTTTGATATCGAACGACAGAATTGCTAGTGCAGTCGCCGCCTAAGCCGTTGGCTTAATTTCGCTTTGTAAATAAGTACATAAGAGATTTTTGATGTATTTCGTATCGAAAGCTTGAAAGCGGACTTTGTGTTCTTTGATTGAGTTCATTCTCATTTTTCCTGTTCTATTTTTGCTACTGCTATGATCTAAATAATATTTTTGTCTCAACTGGACTCATCTATACGGTTTACTTTTTTTTTGGTTCTCTAAATTATACACATAAGTTTATAAATATTATACATATATAAAAAAGTTTAGGAACGTAATTGAGTTAGTAAAAATGTAGCTTCTTTCATTCCGTTCTACTTACCCATTATTAGATTTTTAGGATGAGTGCCTGGATATTTATCTAAAGCATTTCCCCCATTACTGAATTTCCATCGTATCTATCTCACTGGCTAATCATATGTTAATTACACAGTTCCATTTTTATTATTAATTAATATTGATTATTAATATCGTGGTGTTTCATTTTCATTCTTTTAATTTTTGTACTGAGGAAATATTATTATTAATTTTTCTTTGTTTTGTGTGTTTTTTTTGTTAATATTACCAGCAATAATCTTTATCACTTTTAGATTTATATTTACAGTGTGTCGGCACCGTTTGAAAAACTTTTTTATTATTCATTTTATGAAAAAAGAAAATGTTTTGATAAAAATACTGTCAGATATCCAACATCATACATCTACCATGAAAAAACAGTTTTTGTTATTTTTATTAACTCGAAAGATCGACGTTTAATCTAGAATGCTTTGAGAAATGCTGTTTATATTTACTAGAGGATGCACTGAATTTATTTTTCAGTGCAGACTAGGTTATATGCAGAAAAGAGTTAGTAAAAGAAACAAAATCAACTTTCTCATAGTACAAAACTTCTCCATAAAGATTTTCGATATTGTTTAATATAAAGATTCTTTATCCTGGAGCAAAGTTTACATTTTTCAAAAAACCTCGTATATAAATACAAGGAAAATAATATTGGATTATTTAATTTTGGGTCATTTAGAGGTTTTTATCAACGGTCACTGTTCTACATAAAGCAAATTATAATTGAAAAAAAGTTTCATTCAGTGAATAATTTTTTGGACACACTGTATACGTGCGATAATATTATTCCGCGCAAAAGTTCAGTCATCCACAACAATTGATTAATTATGATTAGGATAATATTAATATATAATATGTATAATAATATTTTATAACAAGCCATTTGGAGAACAACGGCACCAAAAAAAAACATAACCTTAAAATCAATAATAATAATAGTAATAATAAGTTTTTCAAAATTAAAATATAAACAACACACCTTAAACCAGTTTGTATATATGATTAAGAGTGACATTTTGTTTGAGACGGAAGAAAATGACCAACCGAAAAAAAAACTGTCTTTTTTTTTGAATTTATTCTTGTCATTGTCATATTGCCATATAAATTAAATAGTTTTATATACTTATATATTATGTTTTTTTTTTCGTTTGATTATTTTCTTTATCGCCCCCCATAGAATTCATATTCACAATATAACAAGTAAACATTTATCGTATTTATATAATAATATAATATATATTTATATACTTTGAAATTGATCTTGCCTAATAATTATCTAACAATTAGACAGATCTAAAAGGAGCAAAAAGGGATAGGTTCATAGGAAAGGGAAAGTTTTGTAATACGAATATTACATTAAGGATTTTTTTGTTATTTTATATAATTTATACCCAGTGAGTTTGCATGACGAAACATAAATAAAAATAAATTGATTTTTTCCTGCTCTGAATAACCAAGAAAAATTCTAAAAATATCATTACTAACGGGAATATGAATTTTCAATTAGTTATTATTTTTTTATAATTGCATTAAATCTAAGTTAAATAATTACTTGAAATTTATTTTATATTAAATTTTGGACGCAAGTTTTTATTTCTAAATAATAAATGAGAATTAAAAAAATATTATTGTATTCAAATTATAATGAAACTTTTATTTTCGTTGTTAAATTTTCAAATCTTGTTGACTATTCCGTCATGCAAACAAAAATTATAATTAAAATAGGGGAGACAAATCATAATGGTATATATACAATTTGTATGGATTTACAATGATCGCGCTGTTATGAAGAATTTATGGAAAAAATTAAGCCCGTACTTACTAAATTTGTATTTTATTATCATATCGAATGAAAACAATATTTTAAAGTTCACTTTAACTAATAATAAAATTTATATTTATATAAAATAACTATACATATTTTGAATATTTACTTTACACCAAAATAAAAACTAAATGAAACAATTAATAAAAATCAACTTACCACGGGGGAACGCTTCAAAACGTAAACACATCATTTTTTGTATATTATTTTTGGTGTGTTCTATGTTCGACAACGTTGCCAAGTTGGTCCTTATAATTAATAACATTTTGGAAATCTGTGTTCTGAAGGGCGTTAGGTATAAAGGGAATGAAAAGATGAGATATTCAAATAAAAATCGAAATGGGCAACATTTTTGATGTTCAAAGGGAACTACAAGATATATTATGAATGTTGGCTCAGTTTTATTATTGGAATGATTTTTATTGGCTACGCTGTTACCAAATCTGCCCTTCAATTCATATCAATTCCACATCATTGAAATATTTGATGTAAAATGAAAACTTCCCTCTATAGTTTAATATATCATATAGGTACAAGTAGATGTGGCAACATTTCCCATTATTTAGTTGATTTCCCTATAAAACCATGCCCCCTTCGAGTTCCTGTAGGTACATTATAAATATTTGATTTATAGGCCGTAGCTTGATATTATTTGGATAGTGATACATAATATCTGAGTTTTTTTTTAATAAGCAATACTTCAAAACAAGGTTCACATTGTGCTCCTCTTTTATATTTGACACATTTACTGCTTCATCAATAATAATTGGCCACTGCGTCATAGTTATAACGTGCTGTTGATGCGCAGAGCAAGTGCACGAGTTTCATTGCGCAGTCACTGTTCAGTGGCGGCTCTTAAATCGGGGTGTAATATTCACAAAAAATTGTATGAAAGAGGAATTGAAATTAATTTTACAACATCCTTCAGAACACAGCTTCCAATCTTTTTTGTTTTCATTTTAAAAAACGTTTTTGAAGGATAATGTATCCCACTGATTAAAGATACCCTGTAATATATCATATGTAAATTTGTAAACGCAAAGACGTTAACCAATAGTAGTAGTAGTAGTAGTTTGTTGTGCCTGTGCTCGGTGATTATAATAATTATATATAGTGGGTTGGTGATAGTTTATTTTTGTTTAGATTGTGATTTTGCATATTTAAGAGAGAAGTATTATTGCATGAACATTTTTATCGGTAGCCGTCAATCAAAAATTGGAAACATATTGAATTAAATCCCAAACGTTTATTGGTATACTAATTATAGCAGACAGTGCTTTCAAAAAAATGATTGTAGCATAGAATTTTATGTTGAAGATTCAACTCAGCGTAGGCTTTCATTTATTTCCTTGTATAGATTCCTGCGTATTGTCAACAAAATTGGAATATTATCTTGATTTTATAACTGCAATACAGCAATATTCAAATCTTTGTCAGTAGATATTCACATCAAGGGGGTTAAGATCATTTCAGACAGCAGTCTATGCTTATTTATTTTTAGAATCAAATTGTGCAAGCACGTAAAATTCATTTAAATTTAAAAACGATTTTGCAAATGAGGCCGTGAACGCAGCAATGCATTTTTCAAATGAAAATGGATAAGAAATATTAGGGACTATTTTTTTAGATAACTATGAAAAGGTCAAGGATTTGTTCAAGTTTAAGGCTCGTCTAGCTTTTGAGTGTAACCAGGTATTAATCTCAAGTGTATGATGAAGGTGCCAACTTTGCTGACCCAACACGGGTTAGCTAAGGATATACAGTGTATTTCTTTCCCTTCATTTGAATACACTTGTCTATGTTAACCTTGACTTTTATCAGAGATCCCAAAGTCTTAAATACTGATCATTCAATAACCTGTTGGATGATCTTAGACCGGATTTAATAGATATAAATTGAACAGAATGTCTTTTCACAAATGTTAGCATTTTGAATTTATTAAATTATGCTTTATCGTAGAATAAAGATACGGCAATAAATCATTTACCGCCCTGTATAGAAAACTGAGTCGGCAAATGGTTGAGTATCGATTTACCTCGGTTTAAAATCTCTGGAGTTTTAAATTATTGAGTCAAATCTTTTAACAAACTATATAATTAAAAATATATTAAGCTTACTTGAATTTCTTGTCAATATCCTTCCGGCTGCGCATGGGCTGTGTCAAAACACATTGCGCATACCTACAGACGCCATTTCTGTCTGCGTGTCCAGCTGTGTATGCGCAGAAACACACTGTTTTGGTTTGCACAGGGCTGTAGAATAGAAGCATAGCACATAATTTCTTTAATTTTTTTTTTCGATGAAGACGGCTACCGATGTAGGAGCATGGCAAATATGTATAATAGTTTAGGCTGTTATAAATATATAATAGTACTGAAGCGGGACACGCGCACGCGCATTATACACCAAACATTACAACAACAACAACAAGTGGGCGTCGCCTTGGCGCGGAGAATAGGGTTGGTAAAGGGGGTGCTACATTATCATATTATTATTATAATTATTATTAATATTATTAATTAATTAATTATTATTATTATTATTATACATAAAAGTGAATGTACAGGTGCGCACACTGTTGTGATGACATAATCAATCAATAATATATATAACAGACGTGAGAGACACAGATAATATATTATTTTTTGACATCACAGTAGCTGCCTTTTCGGATCAAACAACACTAAATACAGTCCATCATCATCATATTCATAATAATTATAATATTGATTTCAATGGTAGCCATTGGTAAAGGCTGCCGGAATCAAAGGACCCTGTAACAATAGAAAAGAAAAAGTATTAATTCAAGTTTTTTATAAGTAAAGGTATTTTAGATGTGAAACTCTAACTCTAACAAGGGCTTCATACATTTATATCACGTTAAGGGTAAGCTTATTAAAAGGATAATCATTAGATACCAAAATATATTCCACAAGTGTTATAATGTAGATCTGATGCAGAATTACTTATGGTAGTTTGCCATTGCTTTCCACTGTGGTCATTGCAAAGCCTTGTGATAAATCTTTACGGAGATATTCACAAAAATGGTTTTTTTTCAATTCCAACACCCTGTATCTTGAAAATGGTGCATTTTACAGGATAAGTTAATATAAACTTCTTTTCATGTTTTTGGACGAGCTATCACATCCTCAAGTCCTGCGCATATATAATGAAACACCCTGTATGTATATATCAGCAACTGACAAACAATAGCGTAGGTATTGCTAGCAACATTTCCATATTTAGGAATAAAAACCAATGCAACTTGGACTCTACATATTATATACGTGGTAATATATACACATGGAAAAAGAACAAAAAAAATGGACACATTTTTAAATGGCTTGGGATTCACAGCCGGAAAACAATAGAACAGTCCCAAAAATGAAAAAAAAATTGCCATACAAACACTTTATTGTTTATGGTAAACATGATTTATAGGACGATAAATTATCATAGAACTAGACTAGGGATAGTAGGTTACGATCCGGTTGTGTTATGTATTAAATTGAATTTCACTCCCAAAAAATTCAATTGAATACAACATGATACAGTTTTAAAACGTTTGTTTTTTTTCTACGAGAATGTGCTGTGCTATTTATAATCAATAATGCTGGAGCTAGCACGTTTCTACATTTTGATGTTCGTTGGTATACAGGTTCATATGGAATAACAACTGTCCTGTAAGTGTATTTTACACATTTCCATATTCAGAATCTGTATTGTAATTGCAATGGAAAGGGAAATTTAGAACGTCAAATTAAGAAGTGTACAGCTGAACAAGGTCAAGGCGTATTCTGAAATTTTGAGCAAGCAAGAAGCCTTGCTATCGGTGTGGTGAATAAGAATTTTTGTTTTTTTACTTGTCCTGCTTTTAAATTATCGATATCGTTTTTGAAAATTGTTTGAGGAGAAATTGATCCAGAGAGGGGCTACGACACATCCTTGTCGAATACCTATTACTATTCATAATTCCTTAAAATATATTGATTTCATTCTCTGTTAACAATTTATGTAAATTCCTCATCATTTCAACTGATATCCTGAATAGTACAGCATTCTGAGATAATCATGTACATACCTACCTAATATATAAAAGCTTACCGCTATTTATATAATATTATGGAAAAAGCAACTCAGACAAAGCTTTGCCAATCTCTACAAGTTTTTCATGACATGCCATGAAATTTACTTCAAAGCAAGGTAAGTACCTATAAACTTCCCTTTATGACCTATCGTATAGCATATGGCATAGTCGTAAGAACATCTAATTACCTAAACGTCATATACTTTGTTATGTATATATAGAATAATTACAAGAAGTGATGCTAGACGTTTTGTTAGCGGAGATGATAGCCTCACTTTCATACAATGACGAATATTTATTTTTTTTGTTTTGTTTGATATTTAGTACTTATAAATATGATAATTTATGTTATTGAGCCGATTAGGACTATGAAATTTTATTTTGTTAACATGTCATTCACTTTACAGATTGTTGATTCGGTAGAAGTCCACTTAAAAGTATTTTTGAACTGTTTTCCGTTCAGTGGGCTAACCAATCTATTAGCAACCTTTTTTCTAGCTTTAAGGATGTTCGATGACGCTACAGCATAAGAGACCATGCTTCATCAGAAAGGATTTTTGTAAATATCGTAAGGTGGAAAATTCTAAAAAATTCCGAGATCTGGATACACCAGTTTATCAAATTGACTGTTTTTACGGATTTTTATACATAGACTTGTATTCATCGAACATCCTTACTAATGTTTTTAAACAGAAGTTTGTGACTTGTTCAAAATATTAAGGAAAAAAGTTGATCGTGCCGTTTCAAAGTCTTCCACAACTAAGATCGTCTTGCTTTTTGTCATATTTTATTATGTACATTAAGTTAAAAATATTGTACAATGTGGACAAATTTTTATGCATTTCTAGGATATTAAGTCATAATTTAAGATGTAAGAAGTAAAAATCCAGCTTCGCTAGTGTATTCTGTTTAAAAAAATGAAGGTTCTCGAACTGTATTCTCTATTATACAAATAAACCTCTATAAACGAGATCAAGACTGGGTTATTTATTTATTTATTTTTATTTCTAAGAAATCTCTCACTATAAAGCAACGACATTTGCAACGCCTGTAAAGATTCACCAGTGGCGTAGAAAAATAATTAGCAGTGTTCGAAATACAAAAAAACTATTGAGGTGACAAAGTCGTAGGGTATTAAAATTTTGACTAAAATAAAGTTTAGAGGTTATGTTTCGACACTTACCGGACTGTAATTGAGGGGCGCCCTGCTGACAGCGATGGCGGGAAAGCTGCTCGGCTGTGGACTGGCCGCCTGCACATAGCCGACGCTATCGGCCCCACCTGTCGATCCATTGTACATATCAATGGTGGGGCCTGGAGAGCCTGCCGCCGGGAAGCCGCCCCTGGAATTGGCTGCAGCAGCAGCGGCGGCGGCAGCATGTGGACTGGCCGGGGGTGGGCCGAAGCCTTGGGCTGCTGCGGCGGCCGCCTGATAGTTGTTCATCACTGCAAAGGAAACGGATAAGTGTTGAGGGGGGGGCGGTTGAGGTGTGGATGCGGCCGATGCCACTCCCGGCTGATGTTGGTGATGGGGATGGTGGTGGTGGTGGTGGTGATGATGGTCGGCCCCCCCCGGTGGAGTCCAGCCGCCCGTAGTGACTGGGGAAGTGCCTGCGGGACACATACAAGAACGTGTGTTTGTTTGTTTGTTTGTTTGTTTACCACCAGGAGGCCGACCATTATTACCACAAAAACACGATATCCCGAGCTACTTTATATCACGCGATCCACCCAAATAAGATCATATATCGAATATCGGCCATCGATATTATTTTCGATTACCTCGGGATTCTGATAAAAATCTATCTTACATCTAACTGAAAACTAGCAAGCAAGACTCAAGTTCATTTGTGTCTGGTCAATTTGAGTCTGAGATCGCCATGACGTGTGAAGTTCCGATTATTTGGTATGTGAGTCAAGCTTGAGTTCAGACTATTTATACCAGCATTTAAGACATCTTTTATGATCTATGATCCTATTCCGATGGTTCGCTGTGTATAAAATGTACTTGTAAAAGGTAGTTGTGCTTGAGAATGAACCAATGACACTGTTTCTTACCGTGTTGTTGATTGAATTTGAACCAAAATCAAGGAAACCAACTTTACATAATCACATTAAACATGAAATTGATTTTTTCGATGAAAAAAGCTCTGAATAGTTGGAATATTCTTTTTTATTGCTTCATATAACTCAAATTAAATTTTAATTATTATCATTTCTCTTCATTGTTTTCCGTTATTGTTATTTATTTTATGGGAAAATTATTAATAAAGTTTATTTGAATAAGCAACGGGTATGTTATCAGCCAAGAATTTGTCAGTGACCTTTGACAAGTTGTAAATAATACATATAAAGTTTGGACAATTTTCCAGAATTGCCTTATCAATTGATAATTGAAATCTATGAGGTTAGGTTATGTTTTGATTTTGACGTTAGGTGTTTTTACCATTGATATGGCGACAGACTGCGGATACCGAATATTATCTGAGCACGCGACAGATAAGGACAAAAAGAATGAAAAGTAGTCATTAGATAAAGACTAGAAATGTTATTGCTGGACTAACATTGTACGTTTATATGCCAAGCAATATAATAATTGTTAATATGTTTATGGTTTTTGCTAATCCAGTTTTTTTTAATATGGAATATTTTCAAGGTTGAATATGATAGAAAATATTGTCAATAAATGTGATTCAGCTGATTCTAAACAATTCTGATAGGACGATTTGAAAATGTTTCAAATTTCCATCATACCAAACTACCTGTAATGTTATGAAAATGGTTATGTAAATAGAAAATAAGTAAAACTTAAAACTGAGATGAATTCATAACTACATCGATGTTTCTTTCAAGGCAAACATAAATATATGGAATAATATCCCTGAAAAATCATTCTGATTCTTTATTATATTTTATATGCATAAATAATAGTTATTTCTTTACTTATTTTATTCATTTTCTTTGAAAAGTGTCAATGCTTCACTGTGCTGATATCTAATCCAAGCTACGAATAAAATCTACATAAATCTACAAGTGTTCACTAGAAGATACTCTAAAAGTTCACAACACAAACTAAGAGCAAGAAAAAAGAATCAATGACAAATACTGTTGGTAAAGTAAATCATAATTATTTCTTTTTTATTCTTTTCTAAAAATATTAGAAAATATTTTTCAATATTGATTTTATGGCCACAACATAGAAAATATCAGGCAATTTATGTTTTATCTAACAGATTATTTTAGCATGTAATCCATAATATATTTGTGTTTTGTTTTTTGCTAGCTATCTAGCCAGTCCGTTTTGAATCTAATAACTATAAAAAATCATAGCGATTCCCGATCTGACATAACCGACAATTGGAGTAACTTTAAGTCTTAATGCTACAAAAACACGTGGAACTTTTGTCTCCTAGATTAGATCTATATGGCTGACATCAGGCGTAGTCTAGCTAGACTGTGCAAAGTTGCTTAAGTTTAATCTCCGCATATTAACCAAGAGCGGAGTTTCGACTACTAAATAGACTCCAACAATTGGTATACAGTCTAGATGCCATGTCTTGACATTGATCTAGACAACAGGCTCTGTTTAAACAGATATCACGTTAAAATGTTGCGGCAAAAATGCCCCGCTAAATATTGTCATGTTGCAAAAACGTCGCGAATCAAAATGTCCCAGTACAATAACGTCGATAGTAATAATGTCTGATGATTATTACCTTTACCTGTTTAATCCTATATCTTTTTAGTTAGTTTAGGGGAATATAATTAATATAATAATTACCCCTTTAAATATATTTGGAAGAAATGTAATAAAATATAATATAATCACATTACAGGTAGGTTGAAGGAATATGTGTTTCGGGAACTGTTTAATCCTATACCGTTTCAGATAGGTTAGGTTAGGTTAGGTTAGGTTGGACGATATGACAGGCGAAGAAAAGAAAGACGCCTTCCAACATATGTAGTTGACTGTCATGGCGAAATTTTTGTATGGGGTCCTTTTTGTACCGCGACGTTATTGACGAAGACTTTTTGTTGTGACGACATATTAACCCTCGACGCTTTGACGCCGCGACGTGTTTATGGAAACATTTTGATCGCGAAATTGTTGCGGCAAAGTTTTGTCGTGGAACCGCCTTAACACTGCTCAGATCTAGAGTAGATTATTTTGTTTTTTTTTATGAACTATTTTCTCGTCAATAGCTGAGTTGGATTCTCTGGACTTGGACTCAAACTCGAAGAAAATGTTTTCGAATGCTAGCTAGCTTTTGTAGCAACTCTAAACATCATTAATTTAATTATTGTGCTGCATTTGACAATAATGAACTATGACACAAATTTTCTGGGCATTACTAACAAGAAGCTATTTAATAATCCAATTAATACCTAAAATTGAGCTCTAAATTCTAATTAATAACACCTTCTAAGTAGTACCTAGGATAGGAAAACACAAACCCATAAAAAAGTTACTTACAATTTTTCCCATGCAACGTCTGCACAACTGTGTATACAAAATTGTAAGATATTTTTTATGTCATTGACCTGGAAATTCTGAAATCTACCACAGAAAAGAAAAAAAATAAATACATTTATATCATTTTAAAAACTACTAACTTCACTTGATAACCAAGTTAAATGAAATGAAATCTGGTAAAGCTAAGTAATTTTTGGAAGAAGAAATTACAGGAAATTAAGCATTATTTATTGATTTTCATTCGGCAGTAAAGTATGTTAGGATGTGTCAATGCAAAAGAAAATTCCTACAGGAAAATTGGGAAAAATACTGCATGAAAGCTGTATCTTGAAAGTGTCAAAATTGGTGAATTTTTTGACTGAGATTAGAATGCAAATAAAATAAAGCCCTGTATATTTAAAATAAAAACTCTCAAACACGTCAGTTTTTAAATTTGATTCAGCTTCTTGTGAAATCATAGTTTTCAATTATAACATCACATCAGTGACCTTGTCACAACATTTTGTTAAATTGGAATATCCAGTTGTTTCGTTATATCTAAGTGGAAGAAAACCTTCCTGGAAATGGCTATGACACCATAAAGTTTAACAGTTTACGGGACAAAAATATCAACAGCTGTTTTCATAAACAACTCTATGTTCAATACTACACCTTTTCCAACTGTAATTCAGAAAGCATCAATTTAACTTCAGAAGATACCAAATGTAATTCAGAATAATCAATTAAATTTTAGAAAGCGTCAAATGTATTTCATATTGGTCACTTGTAATTCAGAATTCGTCAAATGTTTTTCATATTAGTGCATTGTAATTCAGAACTCGTCAAATTTAATTCAGAAATTATCAAATGTAAAATGGAAAATATCAAATGTATTTCAGAATATACGAGTTTTAAATATAAATCGGAAAGCATCAGATGGGTAATTTGGAACATATGTGTCAAATCACGGGTAAACGTGGTGATTAGTTTTGTCAATCATATTTGTGAATTGTTTTTGATTGTAAAAAGTAGCTATACACTTACCAATTTGCCAAAATGAACTACAAAGACAATTGTGGAGTTTGCAGACCTACAATGATGAGAAATACATTTGATGCTTTCTGTTTTACATTTGATATGCTCTGAAGTAAATTTGACGAGTTCTGAATAACAACTTCCAATATGAAATACATTTGACGAATTCTGATTTTCAATTGACCCATCTGAAATTCATCTGTATAGTTCTGGATTTCAACTGACTAATCCGAAAAACATTTAATTCTTTCTAAAATACAATTAACTATTCTGAATTACAGTTGACGACTTCTGAAATACAATTGAAAAAGGTGTAGTTTAGTTTTTTTGTCTGTTAATATGGTAATCAAAATATCATACGTGACGTTTAAGATTTAAAGATACAAGAAAGATTTAGATCTTGATTCGCAGAGGCTATAACAATCTGTGGAAAGTTGAAGGAAACTAATGAAAATGACTATCTTTTGCCCATGTTTGCCCATCCTGCATTTCCGAAAAAAAAAGAATTTTTCTTATAATGGAAAATTGAAAACTGCAGTCATAATGCAAACCGTTTGACCATGTTTGACCACCCTTTAGATTTTTTTTAAATTAGGAAATTGTCTTTTCGTCAAAAAAAAGTGACAAAATGAGCAGGGTGAAATTTGATATTTTTAAAATGAACAGAAACAAATAATAATCACAGAATCGTTTGACCATTTTTGACCCATGTTTGCCCACTAATTAGTTTCGTTTATCCATTTCCAAGAAAAAAAAAACAAAAAAACAAAATCGAAAATTATATTTTTCTATAATTGGAAATTGCTGTTATCATCAGAATTTAGGGTGGTCAAACGATTTGCTTTATGACCGCAATCTTCAAATTTCCAGTTATAGAAAAATGTTATTTTCGAAATTATTTTTTTGTTTTTATTTTTCGGCAATGGAGGTTGGGCACACGAGACTAATTGGTGGGTCAACATGGGCCAGAAATGGGCAAACGATTCTGTGATTTTCATTCGTTTCTTTTCATTTTAAGTTAAGTATCAAACTTCAAAGAGCTCCTTTTGTCAAATATCTTGTGAGTCTAAAACAAGTTTCTAATTATTTAAAAGGAACCTCTTTAGATTGGTGGTCGAACGTGATCAAATGATATGCTTTATGACTGCAAATTTCAATTTTCAATCATAGAAAAAAAAAACGTTTTTTTTTCGGAAATGGAGGAATCGAAGCAATCTGATTTTCATTCGTTTTCTTCAACTTTGCGATGTCAACTTGACACAGCTGCTGTAACAACATTTTCAGTACCTTATTTGATTCGTTATTGAGTTTTTTGTCATTTTATTACTAAAAACATTAGTTTCAGGCTACTTTCTCATTTTTTCAAATCTTGACGCCTTTTATCTCGAGAACAATCAACTCTATATGGCAATAGTTTTGCATTCTTTCATTTCATTAATTTCTAATTTCTTCTAGACTATTATTGTCGTCTTATTATATTTTCTTTATATTATAAAATAAGGCAGTTTCTCCCACAAATCAAAGTATCCAATTAAATCATGCAATAATATTGAAAAATCACATGCAAAATAATTAGTAGGTAAAGTTATTAGATCAGGGAGGAGTGTATTAATTACCTGAAAGTGCCTGGGTCAATAGAGGTGTATTGTTATTAGGTGTTAGCTGTCCATTGGTTAGATCCACTGAAAATACAGACGAAACACAGTATTAGACAACTCGGCAACATTCAACAAGCTTCAAAAATTTGGGTATTACTTTTTTTCTCAGTGTAAATTTGTGTTGAAAAGTGTTAGAGAAGGTTTTTGAAAAAATGGTAAAGGTAATGGCAGAAGCAAAGATTCAAAGATACTCTTCAACAACGTGTTACTATAAATCACTTTATTGATAGACTATTTCTTCTGGCATGAGTTCTGTAGAGCACGCGAACATTTTTTTCGTACCTACCCTGTATATTATATGGTGGATTTTCCATTTTATACATCAGAAATGTATCCCTCACATCTTTCAGCTACATTAAATCAATAATCTATTTGGGCTTCAAAAAATATCACAGGAAAAAAAATTAGATCATTCCCCCCGATAGGACAGAAGATATATACGCGCCCCGCCCGCTTTGATCTTTATTACATTTTTCGATTGGTAAAAGCAAAAGTAGAGAATGGAATAATAAATAAAATAAAAAATTGAACATCATACAGCTAGTTACTTCCGACCCCCCGACCAGAAAGACTTTCCAAACTCAATTTAAAGAATTGCTTCAAGTTATTAAATTAGTTTTTTATTACATCCACAAGCTTTTCTACTCGTGGAAAAAGAAAAGTACCTTAACCTATATCTATATAATTTAATAATATGTAAGTTTTCCACTTGAAAATTATTACATGAAATTATTACTGTAGCAGGAAGAGTTTCTTTCAGTAATAAAATCGAGATGAAAAAGCTATATTAAGAAGCTATCAAATCTAATGAAAATACATTTATACGCAAATATAATTTGAAATCGTTTAAGAAAAATAATGTGTTTGGAATCGGATAATATCGAGTTAAAATAACGAAAAGGTTTACGAAAGATGTGCATTTCGGTTTGAGAACATTAGGGAGCAAGGGTTTTTCGCACTTTTTTCTACTCTATGTGTCATGAACTGATTAGGTTAGGCCTTCTGTTATATGAAAATGGATCGATTATTTTTGGCTGTAACTGATTAATATGGACTCAAACAATATTTTATCTCAACAGGACGCTGCTACAAGTCAAAGATCTTACGATACCATTGGATGGTTCAAGAAGAGTTCCCATGTTTGTGTTTTCAAGGAAATATTGGGAAAAATGGTCGCTACCGAAGTAAAATTTCTTCTCCTCTGACATTTAAAGACTATCAAGTCTACGTGGTTAGGCCATAAAAGATTCGTGACCTTGAGTTGAACACCAAGGATACCATTTGATCTTATGCGGTTGGAACCCTACAAAAGGCCTTTTCTTGCTGGCTAAAATTGGAAGCAGAACAAATTATTGCCAGTGTTCGGAAGGTTGACTGATGATGGACTGGGATTGTATTCCAATCCCTAACGTTTGCAATGATTTCTACGCCTCCCGCAAGGCAACGGTAGATGCTTAGAGATTCTGAGGATGGAAAAAGACAAAAATCAAAAAGGAATCGCATCGAAGTAGATGACTAAACGCCATGGAAATTCTAGCGGTAGTTGTTGACTATTCAGAGAGGCCATATTATTCTTCTTACTATGAAATGGCGAATACCCAAGAAAGCAAAAAGTATAGGTATATAAGTATATATAATTGACAACTCCCAAAGAAAATATGAATCATAATCCCAGGAGTATGTCAACCAAACTTTCGACTCAATAACTTCGACAGCTCCACTTTATGTTGGAAAAATATTTGCCACAGTTCTACACACCTGCTTTTAACAGTTGGTAATCTCTCCGGGGAATATAACAGCCCCAATAAATCTCTTTTTTTTTGCCTGGCCCCATTACCCACTCTTCCGTCACGTGTCAAATCTGTGGATATCGGTGGCTATCGTATTCCCTATAATTTATATATTGTATACACTACAGGTATCTGGATGTAAGCAAAAAAGTTACTGGATGTGGAAATTAAACTTGTCCAAAACGAAATTTGCGAATCCATGGAAACAAATTCAGTATATATATATACATAGGGAAATTGTTATTGTATAGAAGAAAAGTTTTATGATGGATGGGGAAAATATCGAAATACCTTTTCCATCTCCCACGTTGTTGTGGGGCCCTTGTATATTTATTTTTTATACAAAGGGATTTTATGAAAACTGACAGTCACATCATTGTTACAGAATGTGCGTAGGCGACTGTGAGGTGTATTTTGTTAGAGAAAGTTTTATAGGACTTCAAAAACAGTTGTTAGAGTATTTATCATCTGAAATGAATTATGTAAATTTAAATACATGCCACCTGGTTTTGAGGACGATGGAAAAAGATGGGACAGACTGTCAGTGTGATGGAGATATCCAGATGATTTAAACGGGAAATTAGATTCTTTGTTATTGTATTTTTTTGATTTAGCTTCATTTTTAGATAGGTCTTCATGTATACCTCGATGAGTTAGTTACTCCAAGAAGTCGATTAGACTAAGAGCCATGTTTTGTTGGAGTTGGAGAATATTATGGAGTCTCAGAAGAACAAAAGGATCGCAACTAACACAGAAAATAACACGAAATACGAAGTGATGGACTGGGAAAGCTAATAATCCAGGTCAAAGTGAAACGATCAAAAGGTAACCTACCAGATATATTGATCTTATTTTAAAGTTCAAGTTCAAATATAATCAGGTAGGCCTAGGTATCAATAAGCTTCTCCAAGATTTCCAACAATTATTTGAATCCCAGAAACAAGCTTAGTCAAATGGGGGATGGACTGAATTCGATCTTGTCTAAAAATTAGAGAGGAATATCATTGATTGATCTAGTCTTGAGGTAACTCTAGTTATTGGAAGGGTTTCTCTTGATTTTAAATAAATATTTAAGTTACCAAAACAAGCTCGGGGAAGCTATGAGAAAACTGAGTGTGGGATTGAAGCTGAAAGACTATATAGATATTTCACTTCTTAAGTCAGTTCTCAATCAGAATTGAAGCAAGGCAACCCATTTCATTCAAATAATATGTGAGGAGGGAAGGTTACAAATGCAGACGATTTGAACAAATATTTAAAGGGATTGGTATCGAGAATGGAATAAAAGAATAGAAATAAAGTATAATGTTAAAGTAATAGATACGGAAGATAATGAAGATATAAATGCTGAAATAGAGGTCTGACTGGCATGAAGAAGATTTCTCATTGAATATTTCTACAGATCATTCTGTAAAATTTAAAACTCTATGAGCCGTATAAAAGACTATTGTTGACTTTTAAAAACAAATACTTCACATCACCATCGACCATTGTGTTACGTCACTCGAAAAAAATATTTTCTCTTACAATAAACAATAAAAACGATGTCATCTATTATAACAGTGTGACATAATTGAACGGAGCATGTCATGTCAACGACAACAACAAAATGAAAAAAACCCTCCTATATACATAACGAAAATAAAAGTAATAATAATTTCTATGGTGATCCAGTGTCAAAAATTCTTGTGGAGGCAAGCGTTAGCGCTTTGCTAGAATGGATGTTCCACATATAGGCGGTAGGTGGTACACATAGAAATTTATAATGAAAAACTCTCCTGACTAGCTGATGGCTAAACAAGCTTTTGGCGTTCCACAAACTCGCCTCTGAATGCCAGAATGCTATGAACAACATCCATCTATCATCAGTGGACACAAAATTTAATATATGAAATACACGAGGACACAGAGCAAGCATACATACATTTTGTTGCAAGCTACGAGGAGTCTCTTCTCCATTTTCACAGTCGATATTTTAGTTCTGGATGTCATACTTTGAAGAGTTTCTTTCTGTTATGTTTTAGCTATGCTGCATGCAGATATGAATTATAGCATTATCATCGTCATGCCCACGATTTCATTTGATAAATATGATCATGTCAATTCAAGGTATATAATTCGATAGATCTTCTAGACTGGACAACCTTTCGGCATAAAGAAAAGTGACGTCAAACTTTTTCAAGCGGGCAAAATTGGATTGGAAATTCCCTTTCAGTTCTACGATAATATTATCTACTTTCACAAAGTTGAGCAAGTGATTTGGAGAGCAGGATTTTCGGTAAGCGCGAAGTAAGAACCATTTTTTTTGTTTCATATGCACTTTGATTTGATTTATTTGCTATTCAAGATAGAAAAGCATCGACTATGAACGAAAATTTCGTAAGGAGATAGCTGCTTACACATTTGAATTTTCTGATCAACCGGCTTCTAGTCCGTCCTTCTCTAAAGGCGACGGGATAACAGTGGGAATGTAAAGTATATAGTTTCTCTGGAGATGATAGGTCTTTGAGGTATATCGATGGTTGGGAAATATGTGCGGGGGCCTGACTTGGACAATTATTTGTATGTTTTTTGCGAGGCTGAAGCCATCACCGCAATGTTGAAAGTAGAAACATCGGGTAAGTAAGTAATTTCATTGATTGATTACTTCTCAAAAGAGTTGCGTGTCCAATATCGCGTTGTTCGTGTCGATATGACCTAGAACACTCCTTAAAAAAATGTAAGGATATTTTCTGGACCAGAGGAAAGATTTTAATATTAATAGTTTCACAAAAAAAATGGAATTTGTTAATTAAATTACTCTTGAAATTCTTTCAAAAATGGGGTTAAACAACCTTTTTTGTTCATTCTAAAATGATACGATTTAACCAAAGAATGTATATAAAATAAGATATTATTAATTATTTCCTAAAGAAAATTTAGAAAATTTTACTAAAGATAAAATGAATCTTCAATTTCGAATAAGAAAATTCGTATCTTTGTAAACTAAAAAACACGTAGCTTGTTATCAGCTAAATTGTTACATGGTTGTTGATTAGAGTATCTTTGAATCTTACCTTTTCTCACATTTGTACTGCCTCCATTTTTTCATTATATATTTAGCTATTTCTATGTATTGTGTAGTGTTTTGGTGTATTTGTGTAAAGAAGAATTATAATAAATATATGAAAATAACTATACGGCACTATTAGCACGGACTTAAGGCGAAAATACTGCAATATTTTCAACGGGGATATTGTATATTTGAAAATGGGAATGGAAAATGTTCATACACCCCAGATATATCTAATCTAATAAATAATTAGGATATAAGAAAACTTTCCATTTTGGTAAAAACAGTTTCTTTTTTAAATTGCAGTATTTTTCTCTAATCTACACACAGAAACTATTCTAAGGTAATCCACACTTTTCTGCAACATAATAATTATATCTTTGTTAATATCTCAGACTATAACATAAAGCCGCGATGTTAATTTTAATAATTAAATATTTTTTTCTACTACTAATACTACCACACTAATACCTTTTTCTATTTTTTTCTAATATAATTTTCCGTTACATATTAGTTTTTTTAAATCAAATTTAACAAATGTATCATTCTAAAATAATACACTTGTCAATAGACAATATAAATATAATGTATAAAAGCTACAAACATCTAAGATAAATAAACAACAACAAAAAAACTGTTTTAATTCTCTTCAACTACGCATTAATTAGTGATACTGCCTCACTACTTCTCTCACTATTATAATATATAAGTTAAAAGACACAGTTCAAAAAATAGTTCTATTATTTTTAATAATAATTTAACACATGACTGCTAGATGTCACTGCTTCTAAATTTTTATTTAGTAGATTTACTCGCCCCTTCATTATAAGCTATGTTGCTTTGGTGAAAATTCCAAATATGGCTGCCGTCATGACGCTTCGTCTTTTGTCACGTGTCACATTGTCACACTCTTTCTACACACTAGGATTTCTTTTATCCGACTTTTGTTTGTTTTTTTGGGTGGGGGGAAAAGGAAGGTCGGATTTTTTCTCAACCTGTTAGTGCAAATATCACAGCTGGATGTAAATTGGATGTGAAAGGAATCTCTTTATCTTGGTATCGTCGAATAGTGTCCTTAGACGATTGTATAGAACAAATTCTTTTACGGAATATGTAGTTAATGTTTCGAATCAATTGTAATTTTCAAATTTGATAATTTATTTAAAAAGATGTTGATGTTTCCCTGCATACTTTCTGATCAGTAAAAAAAAATATCATCGTAACTAGATAATTTGTAAATTCATGACCTCCAAGATCGCCAGATCTCAACCCAGCAGATTACTGACTACAAACAAACGTATTCGAAGAACTTGACGTATACGGAAAAATACACAATTATGCAGCAAATTGCTCCAGTTCAGAAATACTGAACTATTTTCGGACTCTATCGTTTCAACATTAATTTAAATTTAATTCCAGTTAGTGTCAAGTAATCAAAAATTTCAAAAAAGAGACACAGCAGCAAAACTTGATACTCGAATATTTTCTTGGATTAAAGGCTCGCAATGTTAATAATGAGAATAATTAACAACAGCCCTCTCTGTTGTTTTATTCAATTTTAATTAAATATTTATCATTTAATCTCGACAGTTAATAAACGAAGCAGCTATTCCGCGCGCCACCCTCAAGTACCTAAAATGTATATTATCTACTCATTGCAAATCTGTCTGTTCTGAAACAATTCCCATTATATTGTGTCCTGTGGACAGGATAAATTTCGACGACAACGAGCTGCTGCAGACAATCTGCTATTCCACATTATACTACTGCAGAAGGTCAATTGTTTAGCTGTATAATATATATAAATATACAAAGGCAACACAATAACCCAGACAATGTCCTTGTTAGTGACACATTCATTTAATTTCTCTGCATAAATAGATGAGAAAGACGAGAGACTCCATATTATATATAGAGTAGAGTAGACTGCGGAAGTGAGTAGGTAAACGAGCCTCAGTTTCTCCTAATTGTTATCGTTATTGTTATTTTTAATTAAATTGAGAGCTTTCTCCGTTTCCCGCACTCACTCGGTTATGTGTTTTTGGTTTTAAATTCAAGAAGATTCTTGCCATAATTTGCCACAAGAGGTTGCAACATTTTCTTTCTCTTTAACGTGTTCAGTTTCGAGTCTATTTTTAGCTGATTCGAACTTGGGCTCTTAGAACTAGTAAAGTAATTTGGTTAAATTATTTATTTTAAACTAAATGGAAAGTATAAACTTTGTCGAATCGGAATTGATTGTAAAAAGCTGATTACCTGTTATGCTAGGTTATGTTGACTTCTGTTACATTGTTCCTTCGAAATATTTGACATTTTTCATTTGTAATGACAGGTAACATCAAAATTTAATACTTAACATGAACTATAAACATGACAAGAGGCATATACTAATATTTTATTGACTAGACTAACTTTTGTATACATTACTTATACATTTTAAATGTGAAATGTTCTCGTAAGGTCAATAAAAAGGTATCTTAACAGTTCCGAACTGATGATTTAAGCACGTTGCTCATATAAAGGGAACTTAACGAATATAATACCATGGATTCTCAAGTGCTTTACTCAAAAACTGTAATTTCTCCCTTACTTCTGTTGCACCTCGAGCGAAAGAACAACATTAACATTGCGATGGTAAACTTTAAATTGATATAGTTTCCTAAAACTCCTAATATTTAAATATATATAATAGGATACAATGTTTAAAATGTTTTGTTTAGTACAATTCGAAATAAAAAAGAGATATTTGCTGAGTAGATGAGCAAAATCTATCGGGTAGAAAATAGATAAATGCTAGTTGATATATAATGTGAATTAATCTTGCAAGTTTTGTTCCAAATCCTACCAAAAATTGTCAAAAATATTCAGATATATTAAAAACTACGAAATTTACGTCTTTTTTAATTTAAATTTCCTACGTTGCCGCTAAAAGGCATTTTTAAATAGAAGGGGCAAATCACAAAAAAATAGATCTATTAATATTAGTTTTACTTCACAATGAAGTAGAAAAATGAAAAAGGTGTTTCGAAATCTTACACCTAATCGACGAACGAAAATTTCATGAGTAAATTATCCAAAAAATTTTAAAAAGAGTGCTACATTTTGAGATTTATTCAAAATGTGCAACAATATTCGACATACATTTTATTTATATATCGCTAGATTTCAATCGTTTCTCTAAAAATCCATTGCCACACCCAGTAGATTCAACGTTTGATACGCCACTGGTATATACACACACACACCCACACATACTCATACACACAATATGGCGTCCAAAGTATTGGGAATTAATCAAAATTTCCAAGTGTGGTTAGTGTTGGCAGAGTGCGACGAGGGTAATTATTCAGAAAATCGGGAATTAGAGAGAAGACGCTGTATCTACATCGAAACCTTCTTTCTCCTTCCATCACATTGCTGTGTGCGCTGCGCGGTCTTGCTCCTCTCCTGCTCTCGATAAATTAGTACGGGGGGTAATTAAAATAGCTAAATGACGCTAACTGATCGTCTCAATTAGAGCAAAGACACCCAAACCCAAGATCGCAGGCCCTTCTACTGCGCTCTGAGCGCTGTGGCAAATGACAAATGGGTGGTGATGTGGGTGCAGGGTGTTTAGGGAGGAGGAGGGCAAAACCCACCCCATTTCCCCCATCAAATAAATCCCGATTAATTGGTGTGTTATTTTGACGGCAGAGTGTGCTAGACGAATAAGCAGGACCCAAGACACCAAAGACCTTCACCGCTATACTCAGAAGGTTAATGCAGCAAATAAAATTGAAATATTTTGATCAGGATTAAAGTTAACAATATTTGAAATCTGAAAATTAAAGAAACACTTCCATATGGCCCATTCAAGGTACCTCATTGCTTAGACTCAAAGGACCTTTGTTCTGATAAAGGGGAATGCAGCAAATAAGATGGAATTCTTTAACGATATCTGCTGACGCGATGGTGATATCAAAGTGTTAAGGTTGGATTTTCTTCCGGAAATAAGGGCTACTATAGTTGTGCTTGTTTCACCAACCGACATTGGATACCAGTATTTTGTTGCCTCTAGGTATCTTTTTGCGGAAAAACTGACAAATTCCAAAGGTGCTACCCTCAAGGTGTGTGATAATACTATTCATTCAAACAAAAATCATCCATATACTTTATGCATAGAATTCTCAAACCGCGCGAACACCCAGCATATACCTATGTAAGAGGTTCAAAACAGTTTTATCCATTTGTATCAATTATGCATGGTCGACTTGAATAAGCCATAACCTCATTTGGACATGTGCGCTGTGGTTATTTTCGAGGCAATGTTTGTATCTGGGGAGGTGGTGAACATACATATATTCAATTTTAAATTATTAAACAAAACGTATTCCAGGTCACAGAGCGAAAGAACGGGAATAGGAAGACACTGAGAAATCGATACGACCAAATACCAGCTGGTATTAGTGATAGAAAAATAAGGCAGTGGACAAGATATGTTAATATGAAATCAATCTTTGATTAAGCAAAAAATATTTTAAGAAAGAGCAGTTTTAATAATTTTCAATGCTGACGGATTTTGAAGAAATTATTTCAACCACAAGGCATCAATTTATAGAGAAATAAATTAGGGACAGACAAGAAATCTTGTGGAGTCATCTGAGGTTTCTCTGCAACACTTCTGAATGAAAGGGGTGCAAGTAATGACGCAGACAAAAGGTGAGATTTAATTTTAATTTAATTAATTTCAGTGCACACAGGTGTTCGAATCAAAGAATTAGTTTTTTTCCAAAAAAGCACCCGAAAAAAAATTTTTAATGGACTATTTAAGGATGGAGAAACAATTATATATTAGATATTCAATGAATAACCATTTCGAAAAGAAAGACTATTTTCAGTTGAATATAGAAAAGGAAATGTTGTTAATATTAATAATCAATAATTTTGCTTCAGTTTCAAACCAATATTAAAAAATACTACCTAAAGCTGAACAAAATCAAACATAATTTATTCAGAGACTTATGAATGAAAAATTAGCAATTTTCTCTTGCTCTCCCGTTCTCTCTAAACAAATAAACCCCTAGAGTTCCTGTGATTTGAATCTGAATTGATCTTACACAAAACAAGGAGAACCGATAAAAGCTTCATTTTAAAATATAGGTATTCAAACTTCTGCCCCTGTTTACGGGTTAATACGTTCTTTCTCCTCTGCAGTTCAGGTTAGTATTTATCAACATATTTTCATCCATAGATTTTATTTATTTAGACACAAAGAAGGTATGTACTAGGAATCAAAAATATATTTCAACAATTTTCTTTTCAATGAAAAATTATTAAAATATCGTTACAAGCGCGTCCGGTTTTTAATTTTATTATATTTAATTAATAATAAAAAATCATGAATTTCAAAATTACAAAAGAATCTGACATGTGACATGGGAAATTAATGAACAGATGCACTTCATACCATTTTCCCATTTAAAATAAATGGCCTATACCCACCACACAGCATTCTCATTGTGAAACGCAATAAGATAATCTTCACTCTTCCAGATAGCGTTGCGCAGAAGCACCAGTTTGAATTATATTGAACTTGCTTGTTCATATTCATTAGAATAAAGTTTTAATTTTAATCAGTTTTCTAGTATATAATTTGTTGTATTGGGAAGTTTTTGAGCATACAAAACTGATTCAGAAAACAACAAAAAATCAAATGGATAGCGAAATACTCACACTGTAAGATGCTGAAAAGAAACAAAACTGTGAGTATCCTATCATAGCATACTGGATAACCATATGAAGGTCTATTACACAAGCCACATCTTCCGTGTGCTGCGAATTAAGTTCTCATACCTACGCGTTGAGTTCTAACGAAGTTGTGAAAAAGTTATCAGATAGATAGTAAACAACTTCGGGGTGCCATTTCGATATACCTACACTGAAACCAAGGAACATCCAGGTGTGATATTTGCGTTATGTGTGATGTTGTTTTTGTGGCTTGTTTCTTTTTTTTTTCTTCTTCTACTCAAGAAACCCATTCAATTTGGCTTCCGTTATATTACATATATAAATATATAGGTGTGATATTGAGTGAACGGAAGGTTTTCGAAATGTATCTTTTGGGGAATAAGAAGAAGGTATGGTGAAAGTTCAATTTACTTTTGGCAATGTAGAAAACGTAATACAATTAAATATTCGATGCTCAAAGTCATGTAGACAAATCCAATTTGATTTCAGATATTTCCATTCTATGATTTTTAAATCAGATATACTGAGAATTGTATTTTTTGAAATATAAGTGAGAGGAATGGAAAACGTTTCTGTCAAAAAATCGTTATTATATTTAAAAAATGACCTGGAGGACTGTCAACCCATTGTACTTCTAATTGGGTAGGTACTGATCACAGAGGATTCGATTTCGTGATATCATTTACAAATAATTGGTCTAGAAATTATAGAAGAAAAGTTGTGATTTGAACCAAATAGTAAAAAGCAAATCTGAAGTCCTGAGTTTCAAAGTGTTTTTAAATGTTTTAATATATTTTAAGTAACATTAGACGCATCTTTATTCAATTTATGCTAATTACTATATTATTTTGACAATGATAATTTGATGAAAGTTTTCTACCAGGTTCAAAAATCATTTTTTTCACATTCCAGGTCTACTATCTATGAATTGTACCGTAATCATTTTCTGAAATTGTTTTATCAAGGTCCTTTTTTTTAACTATGGCTTGACTATATACTACAGGTTGAGTCACCGGTGAAGCCACCACGGTCAATTTTGTCTGAACGGTTTACTTTTACCAATTTTTGCCAGAACAGGACATCTTAGATTAGTAGCGAATATATTTTAATAATATTTTTGGATATTATACAGGTGGAATCATAAGGGTCGTGATATATATCTCAAAGTTATATATTTTCAATGGGACATTCATTTCATATTTGTATGAAAAAAAAACTTAATTTCACTTGGTTGAATATTTTCTATATCTTAATGTGTGAGTTTTTCTTTCATTTTATTTAAGAGGAATAATAGGGGTAGTCTGTTCTCATTAAAAAAAGTGAAAAAATATGCAAAAATTATGTTTTTATAATAGTAATACTTCTATAAAATTTTATTGTTTCAGCTTTTTTCGTTTGTAAAATAACAAATAAAAACAATATTTTCCCGCCATATTTGTAGCACGACATCTCCCTTGACCCCACGTTTATATAAAAAACTTTATTCCAAACAGGGATCACCTCGTTAAGTTTTTCGCTTTTTTAAATATATGGGATATTACGAAATTTGTATACACGATAGAGGCCGCTGTTTTAAGGATGTCAAATTTTCTACAAAAATTAGTCGTACAAATATCGCGGTTGAGTTCGCAAATGGGTATGATCAGACTAGTAGTTTCGAAATGGCGGCTTACTAAACATTAAAAAAATAAAAAAATAGCTGTTTAATTAAAGTTTGCCTGAAACATTTATCTCTAAAAGTGATAGAGAAAATATTTAAAATAAATACCGTGGAACTCACCTATACGAGCCATCGGGATTTTTTTCTTTTACAATGGTACTTGGTCGCATTTTTTCTTATGAACGCAATGTCCATTGCAAACAATAACTTTAACATATCACACTTTATTGGATCACTACGTATATCCAAAAATATCTTTAAAATGTAATATTGCTATTTCAAAATTTATATTAATAATTCAATTTTCAAAGTGAATCAGCATATAATATATACGTTATTTGCATACACCTTCTACAAAGTCTTTAAGTAGGTACTTTTAAAAAAAATTCGAAACCCTTCCGTCCCTTTGTATACCCTACTAGCTACTTTTAATAAACCTGACAACTTGAAGCATACCAGAAAAGTACATTGTATGTGTATATTATATATTATTTTCATTCATTCATTCAACAGTTTTTGGCCTGATACCTATATCGAGGTACATTTTGTATATACAGTTCCATCCACCTGATAATAATTTCATTTCAAATTTCGGAGGTGGAAGAAAATTAAATTGAAAGAACGAGAAAAAAAAATTATATCAATCTGCTCGAAGAGCGTACGAATAATAACTTAAGCCTGTGAGAGAAAAAAAAGTTGGGGAAAAATATTCGAACATATATACATACGCGAGCGCGCCTAGGATGTAAATTTATTTCCTAGCACTTTGCACATTGAATTAGATAAGGTAGTAGTCGGGAAATAATAGTGGAAATTGTGAAAATGCTTGGGAATATATGTTGATAATGTATTTACAATCCAACAAACTGTACCAAGCGAGTGCCAGAAAAAATGTTTTCTTGTGAGTGCATATTAGTATTAATTTTCGTTGTTTGAAATCAGGACGTCATATTAGGTTAGGTTAAGAAACATTCGGGATATTCATAAGAATATTTTTAAATATTACTGTTATTATTTTTACTCTGCTTGAATACTGTTGTTTTTAAAAGCTTTTTATTCGCGTAAATCTATTACAACATAGAAGAGAAATAACTATGGAAGGTTAGGTTAGGTTCATGGCAAAGTTGGTGAGAGATTTTAGGTTATATTTTAGGATATGTTTTAGTCCATCATTCGAAATAATTGGTAAAATATTTATCCATATTTCATTAATTAACAATGTTACAAACATATTAAAACTTGTTTCGTTTAAAAATCTTTTTTATTTGACACGTTAATTGAATGAATAAAAAGTTTTGACATTTATGACATATTGTCAGACAAATAGGTACATTGTTGAAAACCTAGAAGGAATTTCTTTTTTCAATCCATTGAAATTTCATATAAGTTCAAGATGTTATGACCGATTCAAAGAAATATCAAATATAAAAGAATAATAAGACTTGTTTTTCCAAATATTCGAGAAACAAATACATAGTTAATCCCTTTGACTTGGGAATTCCATGAAATATAAGGTTTAAATTTAGTTCTACTGCAAAAATGCCCTTAGATTAACTTCTGTGTGGAAATTACCGCGCCACGATTTCGAGGTTTGGCTTCATCTTCGAAATCCGATCACAGCGAAGATTAACAACAGTGCCATGAACCGTGTGTGTTAGATTCAGTAACAGAACTGCCCCCACCAAAAAAAGTCCCTAAACTTAAGACCGTGGTTAAAATCTTCAAGCAAATGGTTCTAGAAAATCAATAAATCCATCTAAAGCTTTCCCTATCGAAACATTTTTCTATCAATTATAGTAGATATCTGATATCCCTATATATCCAACTCAAATTTCAGACATACTGTTTATATTATTATACTATGAATGCACAGGTGCTATCTTCTTATTTTTTATATATACACTTTCCGGGGATTCAGTGCATCGAATAATTCAAATTTGTAAGAATGCAGCAAGCGCGCACTAGACCGAAGTGTCTACAATATCTCTTGCCTGCATTTTTTATTGGTTCCTATATTAAATGAAAGGAGTGCGAGTACAGCCTGAATTAACTTTATGGAGAAGATGGGATTTAACTGTGGAAAGAAATATATGGGCTGCTTGTAACTTGAAATAGATAGCCTGGCAGCGCAAAATGTAAGCCCAATCACAAGGGAATAGTTCGTAAGTATCGAGGAATCAACAAACAAGCAACAACTTTTGGTTTGCAGCATCTTTTTTCCTCCTAAAATCAACATTTAAATTTGGTATGCAAAGGCTGAGATATTTTTCGGTTTTATGCAGTTTAAAAAGTTGCAAAAAACCAACGATATTGAATTGGCAGAGTCATCGTAGAAGAAAAAGGATACCAAATAGTTCCTCTTTGGAAACCTTACAAATCGTTCAAATCCAAGAGGAAGTCTGACTACAAAACCAACTTGCAAGTAATGATACGCTCATATTAAATTGAATTGAAAAATGCTAATCTTAGAAAAAAATTGGAGACTATAGTCAAATTTCTAAAAAAAAAATATCCTTACGATTTGTCGTAAAAATTTTGAATAGATGAGTTATTAAAGAGAAAATATTTTAACAAAATTGATAATGGTGGACATAAGAGAAAGCAGGATTTTCTCACCATTATGGATTGAACCAAGCAAACATTTTTAACAAAATTGTTATTGGTGGACATAAAAAAGTAGGATTTTATCACCATTATGGATTGAACCCAGTAGTGAGCTCCCCAAAGAATAGAAAATGATGAAAGACGAGATTTTTGTGATTTGTAGAAGATTACTTGAACATACTGGGCGAATATTTCCCAATTGATTATACAGAATGGAGAAAGAAAACATGGAAATGAAGAAGGTATTTCTCTCGAAATTCTTATGAAAATACCAAAAAATTGCGAAATAACACAATAAATATTTCAACTAAAATTAAAATAAAACTGAGTTGGAACTGTTAATTTAAATATAAAATACCTAGTAAACAAATGTAATTTTCTGTATGCTTTCTTTTTAAATCAGCGCAATTTGAAAAAAATAATGCAAAATTCCTCTTCTCAGAGTAAGTACATTTGATTTTATTTGCACATTTTGCACGAAAACAAAAAAAAATAATAATAAAAAATGTGTTCCTTAAGCAACAGTCTCATAATAATATTATTAACATCGAATATATTTATAATATATTAATTATAGACTTAATTTAATCTTAAAATTTACTATTTACAATTGATACATATTATAATATCCATAATACATAATATTCAAATGTATTTAATTTAATTTAAATTCTCGTTCGTATTTTTTTTTGTAAATGGCATAAAACTTTTTTCTTCCCATAATCGATTCATTAAATCAACACCTCGACATCAACAATAACGATCGAATTGAAAGTTAGAGAGTACCATGCTGCAAGTGGGTATTCAATTACTTCAAGAAAAATTTGTTCAATTAGCTAATATTGTCGCCACACTTGAAGATAAGGTACTTTATTCTTTTTCGTCATCATGTGCATCTTCAGCTTAAGGATGTCGTCGCACAAAAGAACGGCTACAAAGGGAGGGGGGCGAGGTAAAATCTCTCAATTTACCACCCTCCAAACTCAGCAAATGCCATAAAACAAAACCCTTAAAGTGACAGAGATTTGCATCAAATAATGAGTTTTTCCTCTCAGTGTTATATATATATATATATATATATATAATATATCCATTCCTCCATTTTAAATCTCTCGGCACACTTTACTTTTATAGGAAACAATCTAATATATAGTACGAGACGAAAAAAAAAGTACACCAAACAATTTTATAAAATAACCGAGATTCAATTGCATTCGCTAGAATGAAGACTTCTATATAAGATGGTAATTTAGTCGGCTTTGAAAAGTAGCTCTAGAGTTTGCCTTTTTCTTTAGCTCATTTCGATAAAAGTGTATTTGGATTCTCAAGACGCAGCCGTCTTTTGTGAACGTCAACCTTATGGGATCACTTTTAATGTCGGGTATATATATATTTGTATACTTATATTTATATAATATATTGCACAAAATACAGCTCAAGCTTTTCATTAATTTATTTTTGGAAGAAAAAACCAATACGGACGTATATTATATATCATATTTTATATAAATCGCCTAATTCAATAATTAATTGTCGTTCAGTCGAAGCTTTGAAAGACATAAAGTAAAAGCTGGTAAAATCATGTCGAATGCTTAGAAAATGAATAATATATAAAATGTAATGTGATCGAAAATGTAACTGTTTTGATGCCGTTAAAGTTCAAGCTGTAAGTTCAGTGAAGTTAAAATAGAAAAAGATTGAAGCAAAAGGTTGTGGAAGGTACCTATGTGTGCATATTCTGGAGATTATTGGTAAATGGAATGGAATTTTGTGATAGATTGAGCCCTTGCACGAATTTATGCCATTTATTTACATAAAAAAATAAAAGTAATGGCAAAGGATGGCAGAGAATCGATCATCGATTTGATTTAATGATAGTAAGTATTTGGTTATTGCTGTTCTATGTAAAGTATATTAAGGCAAAAACATATATTGCTTGATATATTTATGGTACTTCAGATGGAATCTAGCATTCTTGTACAATTTTCATAGTCTTTGTTTCGGTTAGGTAAACAGATTTATATTTTTGTCAAGGGAATAATACATTTGAAAAAGCTAACCTTGCGTGCTTCCATAATACAGAGTTTTATTTCGGTTTCTATGAATTCTTACAGTATTCCTGGTATTGATGGAACCATTTAGTCAATCGAAAACTACACCACACTGTGAAAATCATTAAAATATGCTAATTGAACCGATACTTTTGTAAATAAAAACATCCACTTGAATTGCTTTTATTTTCATCTACAATCGTTTCACCACTTTAAAATTATATTTTTTACACAAATCCGGACTGGTTATACTCTTACAATTTTCCATCAATTCTTGTATTTTAGTATCCAGCAACTTTTTAAATTCTCGATTGATTTTCTTAGCTTCGTCTTGTAAAAGGGCTTCACACAATCGACACGGTTTAAAATCGATATTTTTCATAAATAAATTATCCGTTTCCGATTTAATTTCCAACCAATGTTTGGCAACAATTCGTCGAAATCTACGTCGGTTTTCTTGCATATTTTCCAAAAATAATGGTTCACACACCGAACAGACTTGTTTGAAGAGGAATGTTTTGTCGGGATTGTTGGGATCATCGGAGGAGCAAACAGTGTAGTGCGGTTTCTTTGGTGGAGGGGATGACTTGTTAGCACTTCCAGGTCTTTTCATGATTATGAGTAGTTAATTAACTGATAATTTTGGTTTATTCTATTTTCTCATAACACTGTTTGAAGGATTATGGTGGTGAACTGTCATATGTCAAGATGACACTTGCTGACATATCACATCAATAACAATAATTTAAATCAATAAATAGGTACCAATGTCAAAGAAATAAAATTAAAGTTTCTATTTGAGTTTTAGTTATTATTTATTTGCCTGTATGTTTTTCAAGGTCAATGTTCTAGAAAGTTAAGAGGGTTATTCAGATACTACCTATGAACATTTTTATAACGGAAAAATCAGAATCAGAAAAACTATTCTTTTAACAGAATCACGTAAAATGTATATAGAAAACTATGTTACCAGCACTAGAACCTCAAAATTTGACATATGTTCCGCCAAACAAGCTGACATCCTCAGCAGTAGTGACTCTATACCAACGATTCTGGTTTGAAACATGAAATTAGGAACTGGAGACCTTTGAGTTGTGGATCTTTCTAAGTATGTTTAAGTTTAGTTGGAAAAATATAATCACTAGAATCGTTTTTCGAGTATTTTCACACTTCACTAGAAATTATTAAGTATTGCTTGGTATATTACTGGCTCAAGAATATCAAGTGAATATGAACAAACCCAAAATTATTGATTTACTTAAAACTACAACGGACTTTATAAACTGATGAAAATTGTACATATATGCATAGTAGGCGATTTAATTGCATAAAAGAATCAAATTAATCACATATAACCATATGTAATATATAATATACATCAGCAACAAGATATTTATTTGATTTAACATACATATTAGGATTGACCAGATTAAATTTATTTAAAACACCAAATATTTGTCGGTATGGATATAAATATATTTATATGTTGTAATTATTGATGTTATAAATCAAATTTGTTAGCTCTATTGGTTGGAAAATTAAAAATAGTAATTAAAACCTAATAAATATATCGAAATATTCATCAGTAGGTGGGAATTTATTTTATTTCATTGGCAGATACTTTTACGCTTGAACTTTGTTAGGGCATAGAACAGTTACTATTTTCGATGGTTTTGATAATCGATACGCGTTTGGACACGCCTAGTTCGGACGTTTATCGATATAAGAAGTTTTTCATTATTTCATTTTCAATTATTTGAAAAATAAAAAATAAAATCACCTACCACAAAACAAACTACACATACCATGCTCTTGTGAACGCGTAGCATAGTAGAAAAACTATTTTCAAATTTCAAAAACATTTATTTATAATTCTGACGCAATAAAAATTTTATAATTCAATTTAGGCAGCAAGTGATTCAAATTTACTATTTCCATGGAAGTTTAATTAAAAATATCTGCGACAACGGATACAGGAGCGCTAAAATTAACGTCCGTCAGACATTCCATAGGAATAATCATATCTTTGGTTTCTTCACAATTTAAATTGCTTGCAACAGATATTACATATTATTACATATTTTCTTATAAGGGCCAGCTTACACTGTAACGCACGTTATAAATAACGTTCGACGCTGACGCAATTTAGATAAAATTCTGAAATGTATGTTGAAATAAAGTCAGCTTTTTATCAAACCAGTTAAAACTGTACAAAACAAAAACGTCGGAAAACGTCCGTTTATTACAATATCTTTAATGCCACAAGATACGTCTTTTTTGGTGAAAATAGGAGCAGATTATCAGACATTGTGAAAGAAATGTTGGACAAAAGCGATGTTTTTCAGTTAGCTTTTGCGTTAAAATCAATGTCAGTCTTATCTAACGTGCGTCATTTTAAGCGCTCGTGTAAATCGGTCCAAGATATAGATATCATATTATAGAAGAATTTGGTGAAATTGATTTAAAAAAAGATTGATTTGATAAATTTAGGCCAATTACTGGGTGCCCAGTTGCGATTTGCAGCTTTAGTTGTTTTTGTTTTTTGTTTTTGGAGGGGTTGTGGGACGGTAACGCTATTTATTAGCGTTATTTTCATTTGCTTTCAATGCTGAATGTTAAACTTTTCCCTGCTGACTTTTTCCTTTTCCATATTTCAGTCAGAATTTTTATTAGATATGATTTAAATTATTCCATATGCTTAATGTAATTTAATAATTGAACAAGCGTACAAAATTTCAACAACATATTGTTTATATTATCAATAATATTATGAATATTTGATTTTTTGTATCGGGATACAAAAATAACTGATTACAGAGTGAATAACAATAACATTTTTTTTGTTTAGTTTATTTTTCTAGCATGATAATGCCTGGATAATAAAGCACTTAACATGTTTGTCAGATAAATATAGAAAGAAATTGGATATATTGACATGTTGTGAATTTAAATTGCAAAAATAATATATAATTCAAAGTTCTGTTACATAATATACAGCTATACAATAACAAAACAAGTTATATTTTATTCGTGAGTTGATAAATTCGTATTTATTAAAATTATCTCATTTTAGATCAAAGTTTGTTTTTAGCAACTTTTAAACAGTTTATTTGAAAAAAAATCCCCGTTTTGAATTTATGTGTGAAACTTGTCAATAAATCATCACAATTTCTTTCACAAGTGCACTGCGCAACTTATTTAACGCAAACGAAAAATTTGTCTCAGCTTTGATGTTATGTATTTTCGAAACCAGTTGTTCGTTTTTATTAATATTTGTTTTATTGTAGGATTTTTTTGTTAATATTATTATTGTCCTTATTGATTTCGTTAAAAAAATAACTTACACCGGCCGTTATTTAAATGGTGTGATTTTTTCCGAAAATCGAAAACCCCTGTGGGGTACACTACACTTGGGCACTGTAAGATATTTCACTCAAATGAAAGGCCCATGTTTCCTTTACATTTTCTTTTTCGATTAATTTTTTTATCATTGTTACTTCATGAAATACACTGTATTGAAACATCAGTAAAGAAGCAGGCTATGAAAATCAAAGAAACGTCATAAAATCAAATCTAGCATATAAGAATCATTTTTTGTTTAGTAATAATTTGTGCATATATATATATATATATATATATATATATATATATATATAATAACATAGAACAGCCACCTCGAAGGCCTGACCTAAATCCCATTGAAAATATTTGGCATTTTATTGGTAGGCGGTAATAAATTCAAGTACAAGAAACTCAAAACTTGGAAAAATTGGGCGAACGGCTCGAATCGAATTATGGAATGGCTTAGTTGATAACGAAATAAGACCATTCATTTTAAGTATGAATGTTCGGAAGTAATTCGGGCCAGGGGTGGAAACTCCAATTACCGATTGGTTATTTACTTTAAATTTTGCTTTTTTATGTTATTTCTGTTGTTATTGCTTTAATTAAAACAATTTGTTCACTTTACGGTGTTGATATTTCTCTACTAGAGAATGTAGGTGCATTTAATGAAAAACACGTTCAAATTAAAACAGTGTATTTCATGAAGTAACAATGATAAACAAATGAATCAAAAATGAAAATGTGAAGGAAATATGGGACTTCCATTTAAATGAAATTCAATATCTTACAGTGCCTAGTATACTCCACAGGGTGTTTTGAATATTAGTATGTAGCCCGGTATAATATCAAAGTTATTTTTCTAACGATATCAATAAAGAAAATAATATTTTTAAAAAAAATTCTACAATAAAAAAAAACATTAATAAAAACGAACAAGTGGTTTCAAAAATACATAACATCAAATTTGAGACCCATTTTCCGTTGTGCGTTAAATAAGTTGCGCAGTGTATATGGAATGTAAAATCACCAACTAACGGAAAGAGTTGGCGTATAAATTTGTTTTTTTCTTCTTCTTCGATATATACTTTTTCTCTGATTTCTGCATACTAAACTGACTAAAATTACATGTCAAACTGATTAAGGGGCAAGGGGGGTTTGAAGCGGGGTATGTAATTACGATAGGAAACCACATTATTAATTATTTAGCCACTAATTGAATGTTTACACCAATATTTACCAAGTTTCCTAAACCTAATTAGTAATAATTATGTAGAATAACTATTACTTTCTTCATGTTATTACTTTTTGGCCTATGTAAGATTACTAGATATATTTAGTACTAATTATATTCTATACGAGTATCTTAAATCTTGTTTCAAGCTAGTTGTTACGGATAGGAAAGAACTGTAAATAGTATGTACCTATGTAGTATTTAATAAGAAATAGTACCTATGTACTTTCTGTTTTTGGATAGCCCAAATTATTGTACAGAAGCAAACCTCTAATATCTATGAAATTGTTAATAACATTGTTATAATATATAGCCTACTATATTTTTATTATTATACTTGATAGATTGAACTACTGTTTTGTATAAAAACGGTTTCCCAAACTATTTTAGCCAATATCTAGTTTTTAAACTTCATGAAAGTGTCTTAAAATAATATCATTTGAGTGTTAATAAATACTCCGAGAATAAAACACTTAAATGGAAATAAATAAGAATAATAGTTTATACCAGAAGTGATCAAAGTCGCAAAATAAATCACTACTTTACGCACTAGTGTGATAAAATGAAAAATCAGGGCTGCGGATATCGATCATTTTTGCGAAATGACTTAGTGCTCGACATTTGAACTTTCAAGATAGGTAACCTTTTATAACAAAATAATCCGTGAATAAAAAATAGATTTCTCACTTGTAAATATATAAAACAGTTTAAAAACCAGAAGGTGGCTTGTCAGTCTGGTACTCCATGTATATGTAAATACTCTACGTTTGAATATGAATTGTTTTCATATGTTTTTCTTAACGCGTTGAAGGATTTTTTTCCAAAATGTTTTTTTCTCTTCACTAACTATTGAATTGGAACGAATTGGAGCAACACAGAACATTAAAATATCCTGTGGCCCTTCTTAACAATGGTCATAAAGTGAAAAAATTGACTGAGAAATAGACTGAGCTGGGTGAAAATTTCATAATATAGTTAATTTAACTATGAATCTTCTAGAATTTATAGTATTATTCTTTAAAGAATTGTTCAAAAGTATGAAATGCATTCTTCATTTGATATCAATTAGAATTAGAATAATATAATGTTCTGAGCTGATCCAATAAAGGTCCATGATATTTTGCTTTATTCAAATTTGATTTGAGATAATTATTTGAATTGAAGTTAATTATATTCTTAATAACAAAATAGCACTAAAAACTGGTATCTGTATCATTTTTGAAGGAATTTAGTGGATAATTTCAAAGAATATAGATATACATGGAACTCTTATTTATATAGGAAATTTTGAAACAAATTTCATGTTTAGGAATGACAATACAACCGTCAAATTTTATTTAATTTTATTGATAGACGTCACAACTCAGTAACATTGCAAATATATGACGTCATAGTTATTTATTACCGCGAAGGTTATCTCTTGGGAATTGTTTTAGAAAAAAAAAAAATGATAACATTGTCAGAAAAATCTTTCGGAGCACAGATGCTGTCGAAATTCCTAAAGTCAAAAGTTGTCCTTTTCAATGTAATGACGCGATTTACGGAGTATCAAAAGATGAGTTTTCGTTGAATGATAATTATAGGTCTGTAGGACTTTTTTCAATAGCATAAAATAAAACTTGTTGATTACTACCTTTTAAGGGAAATCGTTCAATTTTCCGTCTGCAACTAGTCTTCTATATGTATCTATATTCTTTGATAATGTAAGCATTACAAACTGGAATATTATTATCTTGAGTTCTTTTTTTTTTGATAAAGAAAATCAGTTTAATAAAATGAATGGCACCGCCTCGCGTCGTCGACGATCATTGAAATTGACAACTGATTGATTGATTAACAAAATATTATTTGGCAACGTCGTTCACAGGGGCATGGCATGCAGTCCAGCAGCTGCAGCTGCGGCTCCATACAGGCCACCACCTCCAGCTCCAGACGCACCACCTCCACCACCTAAATGATGGTGATGGTGGTCAATGAGCGGATGGTGGTGATGATATGGCAACAGCTGCAGCGGATGGTGGTGATGGTGATGGTGTAAGCTGGTGGTAGGAGCAGTTAAAGCATTACCTGTTGGATATGGTAGTCCGAAACTAGGGTAGCCCGAATAACCTCGACCGGCCGCATATGCAGCGTACGCTGCTGCGGGGAAACCTGAAAGCAAAACAAAAAACGTAATTAATTCATCATTAAGAAACAACACATACAAATCTTATGTTTAAATCCCCAATCATCAACCAATAAATTGCAGACTTTTAAGTATAATTGGCAACCTTGCGATGTTTAATTTACGAAGTGTCTTTCCTGTAGTGTAGATTCAAAAGTTTTTGATCTAATCCACCAGACGTCCTAGAATATTTTATATTAAATAAAAAAATAATTACTTCCCACTTCTGATTCAGTTGTAACCAACTGCCAGCTGTCATTATGCTAGGATGCTTGGTGGTAAAAAAAATAATAGTTTTCTGAAAACGAATAATACTCATTGAACGTGGAGCACCCTAGTTATGTATGTATAGAAAAATAGTGACAATAGAAAAAAAATCAAATAAGAACAAAAATAATTATTTGCTAAAACAGTAAAATTAATTTTATCTTATTATCAATAAGTTGCGGACTTTTATGTATAATTGGCAACCTTGCGAATTTCCTATACGTCTTAGAGTATTTTGATGTAAATAATAATAATTTTGTCCCACTTCTGATTCAGGGTTAGGATTTAGGATGCTTGGTAGTAAAAAAATAGTTTTCTGAAAACGAATAATACTCATTGAACCTGGAGCAGCCTGGTTACGTATGTATTGAAAAATAGTGCCAAAAGAAAATATGAAAAAGAAGAAAAAGTACTATTAGCTAAAACAGTAAAGTTAATTTTATCTCTAATATCATTATCAATAAGTTGCGGACTTTTAAGTATGATTGGCAACCTTGCGATGTTAAAATTACTGTCTCTCTTGTAGTATAGATTCAAGAGTTTTTGACCTAATTTCCTGAACGTTTTCGAATATTTTGATTACAATAAAAATAATTACGTCCCACTTCTGATTCAGTTGCAACTGCTAGCCGTCATTATTCTAGGATGTTTTGTAGTAAAAAATTAATAGTTTTCTGAGAACGAATAGTACTAAGTGAACGTGGAGCACATTAGTTATGTTTGTAGAGAAAAATAGTGACAATAGAAAATATATTTAAATAAGACCAATAAGGACTATTAGCTAAAACAGTAAAAAAATTAAACTTACCGTCTGGAAGAGCTCCCAGTGACCACATAAAATCTAAAAAAACGAAACAGGGTATTAGTACAGCAAATCGTGGCGGAAAATACGCGTGTAACATTTATTAAATATAGGACAACAATCAAATCAAAACCAAAAAATAAAGAAATAAATTCTAAATCATTTTTTATCTAAATGAATTAATAATTAAATAAAGATGTTAGCATTCATGAAATTTCAACTACGTGTCTAAAGATAAGTAAGCTACAACTGTTCTGGTAATAGATATAATAAAAACAAATAAAAGAATCTAGCGCCTTCAATATGAAAAGCGACTAGAGATGAAAAGCACTCAAAATGGTGGACTATTTCAAAAATGTTTTCGATTTAATTAGATTCGTCTGGCTCCAAACATTCGACTAATCTCTACCAAATAAAGTCTAAAAAAGCTACTCGACTTTTTTTCATCTTTTCGACAATTGATTATGTACACACAAATTAAAAGCATTAGGACAGAGTAGCGCTTTCAGCTGAAAGAACATGGAGCTGAAAGTTATTTCATTCAATAGATACAACAAAAGAATATGCCAACCCTAACGCTATTAATATGTGGTATTATGGGTATTTCCATATACAAAGAGTGAGTCGTAAAGAATAGTCAGTAAAATCTAATGATTTGTTTAAGATCTAAGACTAATCAAATTTCATTAGATAATCTGATTTGAATTTTATCTACTATCGATATAGAGAGTATATATATCTTATTTATCGTTGTGTAGCGACATTTCATATTTGATGCAATTTGATTTAGTCTTAAACCTTTTTTAGAGTATCTACCATTTCATATAACTCATTCCATGTATATAAAAGGCTAAATATATACCGATTTGGTATATATATAATGTTGTTTTCTTTTAGAAACTAGCTATCTGCAAGAAGTATGCATCTAATACTAACTATCCCATCAAATATAATAATTTAAATATACGATCCTGAAGTTTTCAACCTAGACTGTGGAGTTTTGGCCAAAATTTATAGTCCTCTATATATGTGTCACATTAAAATTGTTGAAGAATAATATATAATATATAAAAGCTATAGACAATCTCGTATATATATAGCTACTACAAATATTGACATATATTATCTTCAAAAACTTTTTTCTTACGAATCTACTCCATTTGGTATATTCTTGCTAAAGATAATTTTAATAATTATTTATATTATAGATATATATATTCTGTTTATGCTACAGGCTAAAAATACAAACTTTAATAATAAAAATACCTAATCTAAACGGAAAAAGACCAATTGCATAACAGAAATATATACAGGGTGACTCATGTGAAACTCTAGAGCAGTGTTTCATTCATGTATCGAAAAACGTTTTGCCATATTCTCTGATAGCATTCAACAAAGATGTTACAAATCTAAAGCTGGATGAACACGGAGCCATGCTGACCTTCTCCGATCCACGCCAACAGTTATGGTAATTTCAGTGAAGCAGTATTGAACCATCTGTCCTCAAAGTGATTGTAAACAAGAAAAGATCGAGATACTAGATGTTGCAGAGTGGTATGGATCTTTGCAAATATGTTTTGGCAACTTGAAAGAAATTGTTAGGTAGTGTTGGAGCGCACTGAGTTTATTTTATGGTTTGTGGTACAGCCCCAGTCTGGACATACTGAGATTCACCCAGATGCTTGGGCTAATGATTATGCTAAATATGATTCTTGGTGCGTTTATTATTTCCAGACTGAAGCTGGACCACAAACCATAAAATAAACTTTGTGTGCTCCACATACTCCGATCCGCTCCGTTTCTATCCTCTATTGAATTAAAAATTTAATCTTATATAATTCCTACAGATATTGAGGAAGATTTGTTGAAATTCAATAATTCATTGGAAATAAATATACTAATAATATACCAACAAAACAAAAATTGTCAAAGGAATGACTTTAGGGAAAAATATAGCTGTGCCTAAATATCCCAAGAAATACAACATTTTTCCTCAGAGACTGGTAGGTATTCAGAAGGTTCAAATTATTCCAGAACATTGATTTAGTCTTTTATCGATGAAGTTAGGAATCTATTGATATTTTTTGAGACACGCGTACTTTAGAATCACCCTATATACTAGTTAATATTAGATTTTATATGCAATAGATCTTTAGCCATATTTTTAGCAATTTCTATGACCTTAACGAATGGTAGTAGTTGGTTTTTGGATACTTCAAAGACAACATAGCTTGAAAAACTGAACAGCTTGCCTAAACTAGAAAAAAAAAACCGTCCTATACTACGATTAATAAACAGACGGAGTTGGGAAAACACGTGATCAACCTGTCATTTTCATTTACGTAATAGAGGCGGTCACAATTCGTCTGTTTATTTTTGCGAGTTTGCAAAATTGTGAACAAATCACATATTTCAATTTTGTTTATGATAATAGATGAAAATAATAAGCTCAAAGCTTATCTAGCCATATTTCGCTCGTAAAACGTAACACATTTTGTCCTGCACGTACTCCATCTATTGAGTAATCGGTGTATATGTATATAGAGTGGCTTAATGCTTTTTTGTAGTTTCAGTTTCAATCAACTCCTTTCTACTCAACTACCAATCGCTAAAGCTAAGGAGAAAATACGTTCTAATTAGATAATAACTTTAAAATCTGTTTCTAATTTTTTTTTTCGTTTCTCTATACAAAAGTTTAGATCGCACCTTCATAAGGCTAAGGTACAGCATAAACCAAACCGGGTGGCCGACATCTCAGAAATGACCAACACGGGAGGTACCTTAGCTGGGGGGGACCTGAAAAGGATTCATCCTACTCTGCCCCGACATTTTTCATATTTTTGTTTTGTTTCACTTCATAATTATTTATTGAAACCAATTTCAACTCATCTTTACCGACTTAGCCTTAAGTATGTGTACGTAGGTACAGTGAAATTCTTATATAAAACATCAAAAAGCAACAAGATCTAAGTTTTTCAGTCTGATTTTTTACATACATCTTGACACTTGAGATGAAATTTCATGAGCTACATAAACATCTAATAATGTTGATAGTACATTGACATGAATGTTCAATGAAATAATTAAAGAGAGGCAAGTTCAGAAGCTATGGATGTTCCAACAACTATAGAAGGTTTCGAAAGAAAATTTACAAGATTTTTTTCGTTCTGTGTAAAATAGTCGATCTATTCCGATAATATTTTGAATGCAGATCCAATAAATAATTCTTCGAATTTCTATAGTTCTAGGAACATCTGCAAAATACATTATCATTTAATTTCATTTTTTTCCAGAAAATAAAGCAAAAATGATTAAAATTTGTAATTATCAAAACAACTCTTGACCTTCTATATTATATTAAATCGGTTAGGTTTTACTACTATACAGGGCAGTGACTTAATATTAACGGGCTGGATAAAGAGTACTGACGACATTACTACGACACTATCATTTCTCTACTTTTGGTAAAAAAATAGAAAAACTCCAACAACACTACGGATATGTTTAGAAAAAATATCATCTGATCTTTTTTTGTTTTGTTTTTAGCTGCTACTGATATGCTACCACTACTACTGACTCAGGTATGTAAGTTTTGCGTTGCTATATATTCGTTTCGAAAATTTTGATATGTTTACAATCGATTTTTGTTTATAAAACATAATTCTAGCACTACAATTAATATTTATTAGAATATATAGACATGTGAAATACTCCTGTGAATTCTATTTTGAAAGCATCAAGAAGAGGTATTTAGAAATGCTCAAGGAAGCTTCACACAGTCCAACTGGTCCATGAACCAGGTTGTTCAACCTGGTTGATCAACACGACATGAAGATTCGTATTTAAGTAGCTAATTTGGCTGATCAACGCTGTTTTGTTCTTTGTATGCACCTTATTATCAGGCCGAAGTTTCCATAACTATGGTACGGACATCACTACGATTGTAACGCTTAAATATTTTTTGAAGTCGGCCTCAGTATTCTCTTTTTCTAAACGATTCCCATAATTACTGTATCTTTTGAATCGCAGTAGATAGACAATTCTAATACAATGGTACGGAACCCTTCATGTGCGAGTCCGACTCGCGCATGGTTGCTTTTTTAAATGCTTAAGACATTTTGAAGTTGTTCGTAGGTACTTGCCAGTGATTGCTTTGTTTTATTACAGAAGTGCCATATTTCAAAAATTTCAACATGTTTTGCAGTTTCTCTTTTATTTCTGATAGTTTCTTTACCGAAAACAAAACAAATTCAGTCTGAGATAGAACCGAGTAGTTATGTTGCAGCAATGTTAAATGCAACTAGAATTTGTATCGTCCTAAGACCGATTTTCAGCTATATTCATATCTAATCTGCCATATGCAACTGTTTAAACATTTAGTTCCCGCTCTTCCAGCTATGCGCTTAGATATGATATGGAATTCGTATCCCTCTTGACAAGAACACAGCCACAACACGTATCCAGTAGACATTTTACTTGGCAGGTGAAAACAATACCAACCGACGTACCCTCAGTATTATAATAGTACTATTTTGAATTGTTAATCACGTTTTAAATGAAAGCTTTCTCGGAGAAGGTAAAACAAAAGGGCTACAGAATAGGTAAGCTATATATGCATATATATATATATATATATATATATATATATATATATATATATATATGTATATATAAAGTTTCGTTATTTCTACGTCAATTACTCAGCGAAAATTTCCACTAGCAGTCTCTTGAATTTTGTACTGCACAAATTAGGCCATTTTGTAGAATATTCAATATGGCGAATACTACATGGATATAATGTGTGTTGGGTAATAAAGGTGGATTTACCTGTGTACGGTTTGCTGTAATTCAACTAGCCCAAAACCGTTGGGGAATAATTGAAAAGGGTTTTCTGCTACCCGTCTGCCTAAATATTAAGGGCTGATATAGGGAGATAAATTATCGCATGTATACCTTTACACTTAGGTATAATACACATATACTGGGTGATTTTATATATATATATATATATATATATATATATATATATATATATATATATATATATATATATATATATATGAAAGATTTGAAGATTTGTACTGGGAGAAATGTTAAAATGTAAATAACTTTGATCAATACTAGATAGCTACCCTGCCTCCCAACGATGAAAATAATTAGTCGTTGAGCAAACACTCCACCCCGTATTGCATTACAATATCGCTGGTAGGTGCAACATGATTGATTGAAAACTTATTTAATACAAAAATAGCAAAAGCTTCGGATGACAGGTAAATCAAGAGTACAATAACCGATTTCATTCTTATTAGAACAGAAGAATCAGATACACTTATCACTCGTGGGTCTCAGATTTCATGATATTTACTTAAATACTTAAATAACAACTTATGGGAAATGTCAAGGAAATAAAATTTCTACCTAAGATCGTTTTTATAAGTCTTGGCAAACGATAGGGAAATACTTTCAAAACAACATCGTTTCATGTCTAAGATACGACCTGGGACTTTTGGGCATCTGGGGCAGTAATGGTTTGATTTCTTTTGCAAAATGTGGGATAATTTAGGTAGATATTATTGAATTCAACAGCCAGATCAAATATTTTACTGGCGATGGCAGCAGAAATTTCATATGGTGTTAGAATTATTTTGAAAAATATATTACAAACACAGTGATACTATTAAGATTCAATAAAAAATACCAAAGAGTTGTATAAAAAATCATAATATATTGATAGGGAATCTTAATTATTTTGAGAACGATCTCGTGTATAAAGACTCGTAAGAGTTTGTTTAATATGGGTGCGATCTTAGAAGATAATACTGATGATTTTTTATTCCTACTGTAAAATACCCGTATCTAATAAACTAATAAAAAAAAACGTTGAATACTACTACGATATGCCTGTAATCACATTAATTTAATTGACTTAACCTAACTCATCTTGGCACGTGAGAAGTATGCCGATTTTGCAATTACGTCAGTATTCAACTTTTTTCAACTGTTTTTCTGAACTCGTTGAACCAGAACTAATTATAATGTCATTAAATGTTGAAGAAATAAATGACAGTCAAGTACCAGATATAGAAGCATCATTAGAGATTCGCTGAATCATGCCATTATCTTCAAGATGTGGAGGTACCTGGTTTGAATTGCATGTAACTTTTGGAAAATATGGACTTTGTTTGTCAAAACATAGGTATTCATCTTGGTCGTTGCTAATAATACTGGTACATTTGTATGATATGCAAGTTTAGCTCGTAAGAATCATCTAAGCAATTCTTCTTCCTTATAAGCTGCCGTAAGGAGTTACGAGATGGAAAATTCGAGAAATCTAATAATCTTTTTAATTACATTGTGAAGTAGAAGAACCTCAGTGAATAATTCTTAAAATAATCTTATACTTGCATAATATTGCGTCATGTTCAGTAAGTTTTTAACAGACATACGACTCAAAGCCATTTAGCATGTCCCCTTTTCCCTTATTAACTGAAGAGCCAATGAAGCTAGCTTGTTTTGAAATAAAAAAAATAAACAACTAAAGTTTAAACGTGATACAGTTATAGCCCTAAACCGGCGGCATGCAACTGATTGGCATAGATAGCAGTGGGCAGATCGAGCCCTTGTATTTGCAACAGATCGCTCATGGAATAGGTAAGGGCGCCGGCGGGTGGACCACGGGAAGCAGCGGCAAGCGGCCTAAGCGCAGTCGCAGTCGCCACTGGACTTGTCGCCAGCACTCTTTTACAGCCCGCCGTCACATCGTACACGTAGTGCAGGGGCGGATGGGCATGGTGATGGGCGGCATGAGCAGCGACCGCTATCGCCGTCAGGGGCAGTGTCGCTTGGGCGGCGTGAGCGGTCGCTGCAGCATGCGCCGCCTGGAGGGGATAGGGAGCGTAACGGAGCGCATGCGCGGCCGACGGATGGTGGTGATGGTGGGGGGCGGCGTGGTGATGATGGTGTGTCGCCCCGGCACCGGGGGCGGCCAGTACAGGTCCCGGCTGAAGCATTAGCAACTCACCGTAGGCTCCGCGACCGGCGGCGCGCGTCTTTGCCAAATTGGCGGGCAGCATCACCTCCTTGGGCTGGGCTTTCTTGCATTCCACCTGAAACAAAAATAAGATAATATTATTACTAAGAATAAACAGGACATTTGTACAAGTTTAGAAAAATGTCGATTCCTAATATACTTTGAGGTTCGAATCACGTGTTGCCTTTTCAGGCGGTTGTAAAACCAGCATTACACGATAATCTATGACTTGTAATATAGAAGATTAAAATATCCATTGCAATACCATATCTCACACATGGAAATTTATATTTAAAATATAGAGAGCAAGAAATAATTTAAAAAAAAATTTTGTTCCTATTATTTGATTTAATTCAAAAGTATAATTGTGGTGATCGGAGCATTGAGGTTCGAAAATATATGCTTTCGGGTTAGAAGAAAATAAAGTAGAATGTTTTCAACGTGGTCTAAAAATAAAGTTTATAAACAGTTCAGGAAAGAAATGTTCTGTGATAAATTAGATAGATCAAACTGGTTTTGAAATTAGCTACGTCTATTTTTTTCTCTTGTACTGAAGATGTTACTATCGATGATAGTTTATGGGTCCTTCTCCAACGTTTTTTGAGGTCCAGGACGTTAGTTTCTAAATTAGCGATAGTTATTGCCAATATTCTGAGGAGGTAGTATTGTTGCTGTTGTTAATTTCAAAGTGGATATTCTTTGATGTTATAGAATTAACTGTATTGTGTTCGACATTTTGATAAGGAAATTTAGCTCATAAAGTCACAAAATTAAAGTAAGAATGGACACAACATCACAATCGACAATAACCTATCTTTCACTGTAACAATCTGTCGATTTTTTATGCTATAAAGTCATTGAAATTTTGATTTAACCTATATTTTCAAGCGTCAAGTCGAAGCTTCCATATATTTGTACAAATAGAACAGAACTTTTCGAACACAGATACAGAATATCTAAAAAAAAGTAAACGAAGAGAACGTGGTACAATAATCAACTGCCACACTATATATAATATGGCCCATAAAGTTGGAGCTCGATTTAATTAAAGTTAGATATAGATATAACTGAATTAGAATCCGAAGATATTTTACATGACCATCGTGTGTTCCAATTAAAGTAGAGTTAGAGCTCGCGCCGGTGCGAAACTGTATTTCAACTTGATAATCCCAGCTGTACCCCTTAATCCACCTCGCACAAAAAGTGCTGACGCTCAGCATTGAACCCTCATTTCTCGCACACAACGCGCACGCTTTTCTAATTGAAGACTCATTTTTTGGTATGTCAGCATTAATTCCAAAGTTTCAATTTCAATATTTGCAACAAAACAAATTATCAGCAATGGGCCATATGGAATTCGAATGTCTGACTTACTTTCTTATATCATTGAAAAACAAAAAAAAAAACAACAGAAATATTTTACTAGGTAATTGGACAATATTCGAATAAATAAAAAAACCTGAAATAATGTAATGGACATATTACGAAAACTGGAAATCTTTTTGCATACTATAAAAACTTTTGGTTGTAATTGAAATGAACTAATAATTTTCCAACTATATTCTTTATTTCTAAATTTCAGTTGTGAATAAACTTGGATATTGAGAATACTATTCCTGACGTTATCCAGACGCCCTAATTTTTCTATTTATTTAAATGCATCCTAATGAGGACTCATCAGACTCAAAATAATAAACACAGAATTACCACATTAAACACCAACACTTTATAATTTGTTAATTCTGTGAATATTATTTTGATTCTATCTACGCCAACGGTTCTAAATTCCAAATAGTACTTATGGGACTACAGTAAATTAATATTTTTCGTCAAAATAAGTTAAAGTAAGAAGAATGGTCAGTGGAATGAAATTTGTATCAAACCTGTTACAAAGACAGAAATAAAGTGTTTTGTTAATTTTTTCCCTGCTATTATTCTATCTATCCAAAATATTAATTAGTCAAGTCCATCTGAATCAAGTCTGGAGCCTTTTCCTTAGTTATTTTGGTAATACAATAAAGTTGCTGTTCCATGTTTTGTTGGTGGCAAGAATGTGCTGCAACAAACATAGATCGCGTTCTCATTGTCCCAACTCTATGTGTTTTTGATTTAATGAAAACTCACGAGATATCCTATTACTTGAATTTAATATAAACTAGGATATAGGTACTTAGATATACGACAAGGAATGTCAACAAAACGAACTTGGCATCTAAGACACACGAATCATTTGCAGATTTATTTACATTTGCAGCTAAAGTAAGCTCAAGTTCTTTATTCTTACACCGAAGTCGGTTTTATTTAGAAATCTCAACATAGGAATATACTACTTAGGTCCTATTGTCCCATTAGTACTTCAAGTCGAAGAATATCACGTGAATGAAACAAAGTTGAAATAATATTTATCAACAGCTCTCCTATTTAGACTTTATTTGAAAATAAGAGGTTTGATTGAGGTATTTTACGGAGGACTAGCGGTATCTTTATCACCCTGAAGGACGATTTATCACTTATCGATTTTCTACAAAACTCCAAAACATAATTTTTAGGTTATACCTTAAACGTTTAAGAACTAACCTACCATTGTGACAGTTCCTTAAACTTGTGCGGCCAAAAACTCTGTGATTTGCCAAGAAAGTTATGTTTATTAACCACTATCATGAAATTGACGTTTAAAGTGACTGACCAGAAGCACTTTAATAACCACGTCCGTTATGCTTAATACACATAACAGCGTGACAGGTCACTACTGCGCCGACTCCGTATAACGATAACCACGATTTCGGTGACACATGTGCAGACCAAAAATACTATATTATTTTAAATATTTCTTGTATTTCTCAATGGGATTATATGAATTTATTTTCTCGATAGAAAGACATTATGTTCGTTTCCCAATAATAAAATTGTACCCATTGACTTTTCTTAAGACAAAAAATAGTGTAAACTTGCAGATTTTTCATTCTTATCTGAAATATATACTGGTCATACTCAAACATCTCTCAAAATAAATATATTTTCTTACTATTTATTTGATGGCAAGCAAGGCACCTTTCGAGTCAAGAACGTCCTTTCAGCGTCAAAAGGTACCTGCATCAAGCTCTCAAGAAATTTTCACTTAGAAAAGAAACTCATTTCAATGGCATTAGAATGAATACAAAAAAAAAACTCTCAAGTGCCATTCAAAATTATGTGAGTGTAATGGATTTTTGCGCTAAGAGCTTTCTCATTCATATCTACTCTCATTCTACCACCCCCAAATGCTTGCTTGACCATATTTTCCATATTCTCGGAATCATTTAGAGAAGTGGCCACCTTATACCTACTACTACTCTCACCCCCTGACCCAAATTTCCCTCCTGTAAGAAACTCCATTCGAATATGCTGAGAGTAGGGAAGAGAAGAGAAGAGGGGGGGCTCTTTGGAAGTAACGCCTAATAATATCCCTCGAAGAAAACTTTCAAGTGGCAAATATCCTTCTTTTCCTCCCCTTCCAACGTTGTCAGGGAGGAGAGTCTTTTCATAAAACGGTGAACGAGTGGCGGCAGCAAGGTCCTTATACTTATTACCCATTAATAACTGTCCTGTCACTTGGACTTTTCTTGTGTGTAGGCTTTTGGGTCGGTCGGGGGAGTGGGTTTCTTCGTTCGTTCAGTTTTCCCTCACCAACTGGCATGTAAATTCCTCTTTTGAACCAGCTATAAACCAACCCGCGTATCCGCTACTTTACACTTTGTGTCATTTTGTGAATTTATACACATCATAAGACGCATACACAGTTTAGTCATCTACTAATACCGGAGGAGTTACGACAGTTTGGATTACTTTCCTTTTCCCCATTAACAGAGACGTCGAATAAAACACATTCATGGAAAAGGTTTGTCTCAGTGGTGGGAGTCAGATGGCATGTTGAGCTGAGCCATGGCTACTGCTGCTTTTTTTGCATTTATTTGATTTTGGATTGGGTAGAATTCCACTTACGTCTTCACCAAGCAATTGGGAAGTCATTTTGTGTAGGAGATTTCATATTTTTAGTACGGTTTAGAATTTGTTTGTCTTTGATAAGAAACAGATGATGACTTATTCTAGTTGGGATTCAATTAATGAATACTTTGTTTTAAATTTAGTTTAGCAGTTTTTAGAATATAAAGTTTGTTTGATTATATTTTTAACCCCCCAACGCAAAAAGGGGATTTTAAACATATGAACCGATTGCTAGTTTTTCATTGATTAACTATGTATCTGTCTATCTGTTTGATTCAACGCAGCTTTCGAACGGATTAAATACATTTGATTTAGTTTGTTTAACGTAGACATAATATTCAAGAAACATTTCTAAGATATTTTTTGCAAGCTTCAAGGATATTCTTAAGTTTAAAGATTAATATATTTTAGATCTACTGAGTTTATAGTATTTTGGTTTCATCAGGAGATGAGCTGTCTTAATAAAAAAAAAGAAATAAGGCCAAATGCGAGTAGGCATCAGGTAGGTAAGATGACATAATTACTTTTGCAAAGGTTTCCCTATAATCTTGGAGTAAGGTCCCTGCAGTTTCGGTGAAAAAGGTAGGGGTCAATTTTTATATTCTTAGACCGTTTGTTTTGAAAGAAATACTTGATTTGATCATAAGGAGCCGGTCCATTTTGAAGACAAAGATCCTTTTAATATTCATATGTGCCCCACCAAAATCTAATGTCATTATTCGAATTTGTTTATTTTCGCTTCAAGGCCGTAATGCAATCCTCAAAATCTGCATAAGTAACAAATTTGATGTAAGGTTGCTCATTGGTTTCAGTGAAAATAATCTGTGACAGAGGTATTGGTCCATCCAAAGAGTGACCTTAAAATGTAGCTGTAGTTTTAGAGAAAATCACACCGTTCCCAGCAACTAGAACATTTTATCTGGAAAGCATTTTTTCATCATTCATCATTCAAGCATTAATATATTTAAAAGCCCTTTTGAATAGATGTAGGAAATTCTCATTATAGCCGAAAGCTACCCGATACGACTCTGTTCTAGATATCTTGTAAATGCAAAAGTTTCAATTGATTTTGTGCTGTTGAAAACATTATAATTATAGAATAATTTTCTCTTGCATGTCACAATTTGTTTTATTCTAACAGAAAAAAAATTATACAGCTTGACAAATCTAGATATGAATGTGACAGTGCCACGCCAATCAATCAACTTTGAGTCAATTAGGGATAAATCAGTATAATCTGTTTAACAAATATACTTGACTGCAATAGTTATTTTTTAATATCTGTCTGTAAAAATTGCTGTCTTTTTATCCAGAAACTAATTTTCGTGGGAATGTGTTTAGATATTCTGAGTTAGTTTTGCCGAGCTATAGGTATTTTGATTAAAAGACTAAGAATTTATAAGAAAGTATTGAAGTATTCGATTTGAAAAATTAACTCTATTATGTTAGAAAACTCTTTATCGCATCATTCTTCTTTATTGACTTAGTGAAATTAGGTCACATATCAAATTATTCAAACTACAGGAAAACTGTTAACACTAGATTGCCACATTTCCTTCTGCTTATGATCAAAATCAAAATAGAGACATCATCTCAAACGAGCAGCTATTGTTCAGCAAACACTGGATTCAAGATAATAACATAAACTAAATTAAATTACACAACTGTCAGATATAAAGTCAAGGATGTCTACTCCATTTTGGATTGAAGTAGGTATAATGCCATTCAATGTCTTTTGGCATGATGATCTCGAAACTAAAACTAGCAAATTTTTCACATATCAAATTGACTATATCGATTTTTAGATACCGCCGTGTTGTTCTTGGGACTAGATTCCCAATTATTTTATTGTATCTGTTTGTGTGCTGTTAGTGAGTGGCCCAGTTTTCGGGAGTGGAAAAGTAGAAAGTCATGTACGTTACTCGTGACAATTCAATTATTGAGGATAAATTTATCCCCATTTCTAACGAGATCGGTGAAACACTTCCTCTATATATATATATATATACGACAGCCAAATGGAAAAAAACCTCATGATTTATATATTAATACATGAAGATAGTAGTTTGGACAGTTGGCATAGGTAAAGTTTATAAGGAGAATTATTGGTGTAACTAAAATTAATATATATTATGTCCAAAAAATAAATTAAATTAAATAAATTAAATCGGTTTGCAAATGCTCTGTTGGTGTTTTGGTTAGCATGGTTAGAAAGCCTACACCTTGGTTCAGTTCTTAGTCATAGCATCTGTTTTATAAGATCAGGTACTCGTGCTGGCCGTTCTATCGGTCACCGGTACATTATTCACCGATTTAGAAAGATTAAGTCTATTTTGATGGAACCATTCCAAAGCAACATTAAAATAGTTTTACTGAACTGAACTGCATTACATTCTGCATTCAAATTATGTATCACATGCACCGTGTTCCTAATAAAAAAATGAGCTTATAATTGTCATTGGAAAGGGGTTAAACGTAGGAATAAATCTACTTTGTTGTGGAATGAGCATTTCATGATATTAAATCATAAAGTGTCAGGATTTGTTATAAATTTGCACAATAATTGAAACAATGATAGATTATTCCTGTTATATACCGTATAATAAAATAAAAATCAAATGTAATGATGGTATTTATAGACAATGTAGCAGAACTTACCATTTTATTATTAATCTCATGAAAGTGGATTTCGCAAACTTTGTCGACAACATCTTCGCTTTGAAATGTAACGAATCCAAAACCTGGAAAGAAAAATTAAAGTTAGTTGGATGATAATGCATTTGTTCAATTTGGCAGAGCTCAATATTTGCAGTTTTGAATATTATTTCACTAGTATGCAAATTATTGGATTATAGGGATGTTGTGCTAGTTCGCAAAGTAGATAGAAAAGTAGTAAAGTATATCTAAAATTGTATCCACGTCAGAAATGAGTTGGTAATAGTCAAACCTTTTAGAAATATAATAGTAAAGGCAATTCTTTGTAAAATATGCATTATAAGAATGTAGTCGAGCCGAAGACGGGCACTAGTGCGGTAAAGTAACTACTGTTATACAATGAGAAGCTCGCGTCAGGGCTGTGGATACTGTTCTGGATACTCGGAGCTGGATAATTGAGCTTTTATGATATTTATAGCAAAAATAAACTTCATCAACTATCAAGCTAAAAAATACCAACTCAATATCTCAAATTTTTAAAAAAATGTCATTCCTGCCTGGATATTTTCCTTCTGCATAATATATTTGTTTAGTAAAATAATCGGCGATGCTTATTATTTTGCCTACGCTACAATGACCACAGCAGCTTTCTGCTGCAGAGAGAAAGTTCCATTAAAATTTATCGAGAGAAATAAGTTAAAGTGGATGGAGGTTTGGAAGTTCCTATGCTTTTTTTTCACTGCCTGAAAGATTTTAATACTAAAAGCAGCTGTGGCCATTTTATCGACGAGAAGCTCGCGTTTTTTTTTAATTTCAGCGTTGTTCTCTTTCAGTTTACAGAAAACTCTATTAAGAACTTTACTGTTGGGGAAATATTGCACAGCCCATAGAAAGAGAAAGATTACGAATAATAATCAGAGAACGAAACGAGTAAAGTGAGGTCTGTGATGTTTTTGGATGTTTTTCCAATATATACATAGAGATCTCCATACTGCATTTCAGACTGCGAATGAAGTATGGCCCGGTATAGGGAATGCATTTTAAATGGGAAAACGGCAAACAGTGTTGCCGCTCTTTAAGTTTACCTCTAATATTTTATGTTGGAGTTTCGAGAATCGTTATCATTTATTCTTGTTAATTACTGAACATAAACAAGATGAGATAAAATGTAAGCACAAGCATCCAAATTAGCCTGAGACCGAACCTAATGGTTGATCTAGCTCGGTATAATGTCATGCTGGCAACGATGCGCTCCATAAGAATCCATACTGCAATCTCAGTTTGAAACGCACCATAAAAATAGTCAAAATAAATTTGATTCTTGATATGTGGATAGCGTCGATTAAAACCAATGACAACTATTAGTCATTTGAATTAAGTATTAAGTGAAGGAATTATATGAAATTTATAAATGATGTCATTTTTGCACATCATATTCCTTCCTATTACTAACTCAATAGTTTGAAGTTATTACCAATACAATTATTGTAATAAAAATCTTGGCGTTGAACACCAAGAACTACACATACCTACGTAGAGTTTAATTTAAGCAATAAAACAAAATGCGTGGTATCCGGAATCAGACAGGGATACTCTCTAAGCCCCATTTTATTGACTGCAATTGCAGGAATTTCAAAATTATCGATGACATCTCTACCCAAGAGCCCAGAGAGTAACTCATTAGGGATGTATAGGTTTTAGAAGTGGGTTTCGTTGCCAAAGTTGATTTTTTCAGCGCTCAATTAGTGAAACTCTGGCGTTAATGGAGTTATTTACTGGCAGTTATTATAGATTGAAGACTTGCTTCTCAGCACATCGAAAATGCCACGAAATTTAAAATGGAAATTCCTATTGAAAAAACCGTTACATGTAAGCAAAATTGACCAAACATACCCAACAACAACAGCCTACGAGATGCTAAGAAAGCCGGTCTTCATCATTTCAACAACTGTTCTCAGTTAACCATTGAAGGGAATACAGGAGCCATTAATAACGTAAGGAAAAAAAGAAGTTTCCTATCTTTCAACAAATGATTTCCATTTAGCGGAAATGGAAATACTCCAGGTCAATCCCACTGACATATAAAACCCATATAAGCATCCTTTGACGCTGATGCTGACCCATTGAAACATATCACATCCGATTAAATATGTATGCGTTTGGTCAACCATATAGCTAGTAGCTGGCCTCGAAAAAAATAAAAAAAAACGCGCAGAATTAGTACTCAAATCTCCCTTCCTTTTTCCGCATCCGAATGACTGGTTGAGAGAGAAACAAGAAAAAAAAAAGTTCACCAATTAATATTAAATAGCGTCCAACTTCTCCCTTTCATGCCCTATCTACACCTACCTATGTATATATACATACATTTCCATCCATATACCCCAATTTGAGCCCTTATCACCCTTATCGTCGTCACAGTCTAGATGGAGAATTCAAGCCAGTTTGTCGGTGGGGGTGGGGTTGTTGAAAAGGTTGGGGGAGACATATAAATGTCATCGCGGAATTGGCGAGATCCCATAGGGGCACTGGCAAATGTCAGCACTCAACATACACAGCAACAGGACATACATACCTACATACATTCACACAATATAATGTTCCATCCCATGGGATACCTACTATCACACTGGCGACGACATGCCCCAGCTAGCTCTAGCTTTAGGACACCGCACCATGTGGATGATGATGATGATGACGATGGCCTTGTTTGTTGTTTGTCTTTATGAAAGCAGCTTCAGGCACGATTCATATGCCAAATTTTATTTTCATTGATTCAACAACAAAATCTATTTGAAGTTTTTGGGGTCAGGGGTCATCTCAACAGGTATTGGTGGTTGCATTCAGACAACTGCGGGACAATGTTGGTAGCGTTCAGACGACTACAACGACTTCGATACGATTCATAGGTAATGGACGAAATTTTATGTTTCTTACGTTAATAGTTTTTAGGAAGAAATAATTGCATTATAGAAAAGCATTTACTTATTCAGATTTCTTCCTAATCTTTTTAATCTCTCCTGAAGATGTTTCTTATTATTAATAATATTACTTGATTTGATTGGAATTATTTGATAATAAACAACAACTCCAAAAAATTAAGTATTTGCACTTGTATTGTAGAATCTGGATCAGTTTATTTCTTTTTAAGGAAAAGGCTATCCAAATGAACCTGAATTAAAAATTGAAGAGCCCCCTCTGGACACTGAACATTTATTTCAATTATTAGCAGAAGTTTTGATGTAGGTACAAGAAGTGAAAATCAAAAATATTTGACTTTCTTGTTATTTTGTAGAATCATAATCTGGAAAACAAAACAAAATTGGTTATCTAGTCTTTTTATAAAGGTAAACAAATTTTATTCGGGCTAAGTAAGAGCCCAGTTTTTGTTATCCTCTCTAAAATACTTCTTTTCACAGAGCGAACAGGGACTTAAGTCAAGGTCTTCTAAAATCCTAGTCTCATCCTTAGCTATACTTTCCTAATTCAGAAACAGAGAGAATATCAATCGTTTTAGATCTCATCAGCATGTGGTAGGATGGTAATTTTGGTTTGATAATAAGTCCGTATTGGAATTAAAAATAGTATAAAAAAATAACGATGTCCACTTGTTATGTTCGATTGGCTAAATGAAATAAGATTTACAACTAACAGTAAGTACTGACATTTCTAAACAAAACAGAAGTTTTGATTGGTTGAAATATAACATTATATTCGGTATGGAGAGGTCAGCTCTTAACTAGTGTATAAAAGTATCACCCCTATCTTCTTCTTTATAGGTAGGCCTGATCTAATAAGGCCGAGTTTTCATTCCAAATCTTATCATTCACCGTTTAAATTTCAGTAAATCTTTCCCCAACATCTGCTGTTCCATTCGCTTTATATCGATCTGTCGATGATATTTTCTCCCTCTAGATAGATATTTCGAAACATCTGCCGAAATATACACCCAGGCACATTCTATAATATATGACAGGTTATTGAAAAATATATATCACTTTTCGGCAGAATGGTAGGCAGTAGGTGTTTCAAAAGTTGACGCATGAAAATCATTAGACAGCCTGGCTGTGCAGCTATCTAGTGTCGTCATTTTCACTGGATAATTGGATAACTCATTAGGGAATAACTTAACAGACGCTTCTGCTGATATGTGGTCCTTGTAATTATGTGACTTTTAGCTCTGATCAGCATTAATGAAGACTAGAATATGCCAGTGAATACGTCAATGCATATATAAATAAATCAATTAATTTTTAATAACCTGTGTTGAGTTGTTGGCCATAAAATCTAAATTGAACTTATTTATATATGGAATTGGTGCTGATTTACTAAAAAAAAATGAAATTGTCCACTTTTTTCCGAAGGCACAAAAAGTATTTTTTTTTTTTTTTTTATACCTTTTTAGTTAGGTTCGGGGAATTATAAATATAAATTATAATAATGATCTCTTTAAATATCTTTGAAAGAAATGTATCTAATAAAAAAATAATATAATCGCATGACAGGTAGGTTAAAGGAATAAATGTTTCGGGAATTGTTTAATCCTATATCGTTTCCTTTAGATTAGGTTAAGTTATATTAGATACAGAAACCAGATCTCTTTTAGACTATTTTGAGAACACCTGCCATTTTTGAGACATTTTTATGTGGGATATTTCGTTACGGCGACTTTTTTTGTCGCAACAATATTGATAGCGATTTTCAGTTATGACGACATTTTAACCTGTGACGTTTTGAGGTAGCGACGGTTTTTACCGGGACATTTTGTAGTGGAACCGAGAAGATTAAACATTATTAGGAAAATAAATACAACAAGAAGTATTGATATTCTAATAAACATACAATAACGTCGATAGCAATAACGTCTGCAACCCAAAAACGTTTCGGTCTGAAAATGTCGCTGCGACAAAATGTCGCCTCTGGAACCGTGAGAAAAATTATTAGCTAAAAAATAAATATGAAGATCTAAATTTTGCGTTGTTCACATAAAAAATTTGATTATGACTAAAAACCTATACCTTTTTAGTTAGGTTCGGGGAATTATAAATATAAATTATAATAATGATCTCTTTGAATGTCATTGGAAGAAATGTATCTAATAAAAAAATATATAATCGCATGACAGGTAGGTTAAAGGAATAAATGTTTCGGGAACTGTTTAATCCTATATCGTTTCATTTAGATTAGGTTAAGTTATATTAGATACAGAAACCAGATCTCTTTTAGACTATTTTGAGAACACCTGCCATTTTTGAGACATTTTTATGTGGGATATTTCGTTACGGCGACTTTTTTTGTCGCAACATTATTGATAGCGATGATAGTTATGACGACATTTTAACCTGTGACGTTTTGAAGTAGCGACGGTTTTTACCGGGACATTTTGTCGTGGAACCGAGAAGATTAAACATTATTAGGAAAATAAATACAACAAGAAGTATTCATATTCTAATAAACATAAGACGAGAGTCTGGAATATAAATCTTATGAAATAATAAATAAACAAGTGAGATTTTTGAAAAAAAATTAAAAATTAGTTTTATTAGGCATTTAAGATTTAAACCGTACCGATGAGTACCGACTATTGCTATCCTTTTCTCGATTTTAACTATACTTATGTATATACAAACAAATTACTGTTTTTCTACCACAACACAAAATTAAACTTTAAATTTACAACAACGTCTGACGTCTGACAATTGCGACATAACCATAGACGATCTTCCAGAGAGTACCTATATACCAGAGAACGAGACATATACCTATATACGCTTCATGCTCGTGCGTAATTCCAGTGGCGGATCCCATTTTCCGACATTGTCGTTCCATGTTGAAAAAATAATGATCTTGGTTGATTGAGATAATTATAATTACCAATATTGGATCACACTTGGAGCTTAACAGGCGGCGAGATGTCTGCGATCTAAGTACGAATTCGAAATTTCATATCTCTAGACCGTATGGGGCCTAAGAAATCGCTGCGGAGTCCATTGATACAAGAACCGAAAGTAATAAAAAATATTTAAAAAAATGTATGAAAATAATATGAAAAACTTTCTCCCATTCACTTCTCTTCGGTGTGTACTATACAGACTATAAATAACACACGGTCACTTTTTCTTCTTCCTGCTGTCATGTTTGCTGAATCAGCTCGTTCATCCCTTTTTGATCTTTTGCAGAACATAAAATAAAATAGGGCGACCACCGACGCGGTCTGTTCCCTCTACTAACTGTTTGTCTCTTTTGCTCCCTCTTCCCCTAGCTGCTGTCTATCTCGTTCCAGTGGCGCCTTCATGATGGTTATCTGCAACGCCCCGAATCTCTTCCTGGACATCACCTTACTCAGGGTTAGCAGGGCTTTCTCCAGTATCTGGTAGTAGTAGTAGTAGTAGTAGCAGCAATAGTAGTAGAAGTAGGATAGTAGTTCGCGGTGGTGGTTTGTTCATTCGAATTCCCCCGCCCCCTTTGGGCGACAAGCGGGCGCCTTCGACATTGATTCCGCGTTTCCGGATGTTTTTTCTCACTGTGCATTTCCGAAACACTGTTCCCTTTTTCACCCCTGTCATCTTTCACTATCACTGCTCTAGTAGCACCCTTGTTTTTTCTCTTAGGCCACGAGCCTCGAACATTCCAAATTGGATTCTACAACTTATGATTATCGCACAAAACGTGTAAGAGAGTAGCAAAGTACATAATTACGTACTTTTTTTGAGTTTAGGTTGAATGTTGAAATGTATCGTTAAGTCGATGACAGTTTGCCGAGCATCAATGATCTGCACCAGGATGAGAATAGCTTGTCTACCTCATTCAAGATGCATTGAATCCGACTATATTTTATATAACCGTCTCTTTAAAATGCATTGAGTTTGCAACTGGTCCTAACCTAACCTAACCTAACCTAACCGCAACAAAAAGGCTCAAATACATATGATAGGTACTATTTTGTTTTTTAATGTTTAGAAGCCAATGGTACTACATTGAAAGCATGTGCTTCAACTTCTTGCCTTGCAGCTCGGCTGGAACAACTCTTCTTTCAGCTCGGAAAGTATCCACTTTCGCAGCTAGGGTAAAAAATACTATTTCATTTACGTCCACAATAGAATATGAAAGATGATCTGGTTATTCTAATCCATTACAACGTTACAGCTTGAATTATTTGACGGTTCTATGTATACCAACCTACCTGTGAGATAGATCAGTTGGTTTTTAAATAAACTATGCCTCAAATTGTGTATGACGAGGCATGGTCCCAAACACGGATGTGGCCATGCTAATATTATAAATGCGAAAGTAAGTTTGTTTGTTACGCTTTCACGCCTGAGCTATTGAACTGATTTTAATAAAATTTGGTACAGAGATAGAATAGCCGTTGAGAAAGAGCACAGGCTACCTTTTATTGCCCGTGGGACTCTATGTGGTGGGTTCCGTACCTGAAAGTTGTATATTTCTGTGTAAGTGTAACTGGGCCTCCTAGGTGGAGGGTTCTATACCTGTAATAACCAAAGAAATATCTCTGAGCTCTATGACTGAAATATCATGGATTTTTCGCTATGTTTGTGAATAGTATGCCACTGCACTGTTTTGTGAGAGTCTGCCAGTGCGACTGAGACTTTTAGGTGGAGGATTCCATCCGGAAAATCCCTAAGACATATGTAGGATACATTATCATGCTGTTCTCTCTTGGTGGATGGATCTGGGTTGGTGTTCGGACTGGTTCTAAGTGCGGGTAGGACTTCGAGGTAGAAGGGTTCCATACCCAAGACTTTTTATGACTTCATGTTTTCGTACCACAAACTACTAAAGTGTATGCCTGGGAAGTTCCGAATAAAACAGCTAGTGGATTATATATCTGGCATATTGCTGATTAAGGTTAATAAACAAATTCGCCAGAAATGTTGTCGCGCTCCTGGTCCATTTCTATTGTTATTGTGTTTTGAGGACAAAAGAGAAAGCCACACAACGACAACGATGCGAAGGGAGAAAGGGAGGACCTACATTTTCCTTTTGAATAAAAAAAACCTATATAAACACACAAACAGTGAGACCAAAAGCTGGGGCAGTTCAACACGCGGCACTGGGGAAATTGGGGACGAAAGGGAAAGGGAGACCATAATAATGCTGCTACTACTATCTATAGTATACAGATGGAATCACCCGAATTGGATAGCACAGAAATGACTGAATAAGTGTTTTTCCAAGTTCCAACTCATGTGCAGCAAAAAAGAAGGGCTGGCGTGTTGGACGAATCCCATAACAATATCAATTGTGATTGTGATTAGTGACAACCTCGAAAGAGAAAAGACGCTCGGATTCACACATCACAGGTTCCGTACAATGATTTATGAACTGTTTACCAATTACGGTGCACAAAGCAACAAACACATACCTTTGTCTTTGGAAGCGTACTTCATTCTTAATTTTATTCTAATTTTATTATTTTTTGTTACATGAGATACAGTCTACTGTCAGGCGAATGGGCGGATGACACTGGCTTGGTATCCTTTAGGTACGGAACTCTAAGCAAATGAAATTACTGGATCACGCCCGATTAAAGTATCTGTAGCTGACTCTACCTATTCTATGTTTATGTTTCTCTACCTACCATCAGAAGTCGACCGTTTACAGACTACATGGATTCTATTCGAGTGATTTGTGGTGTATAGAGGACACGACTTGGAGTGGCGCCGCCATTCCTTGTTGTTGCTTTCTCTGGTTTCGTTGAATAAATCAGTTTTTCAATTAGAGAGCTATTCATTTCTGTAAATGTTAAATGAGGCTGGCGAATGGGGATTTTGTGCTTTCACATTTTTTTTTTCCTTTTTTCTACTTCCTGTTTGGTATAATATTTGATTGGAGGGTTATATATATATATGTAATACAGGGTGTTTTTCAAACTTGATAAAAAATGTAAGGTATATAAGTTTCTATTTCAAAAGTAGTAAACATGAAAAATATAAACGGCTTGAATATAGTTCTGTAGATATTCTCAGAGCCATAAGTACAAAATCACCACAGTAATTAGAAACTTTGCTGGTATAAATATATTAAGAAATCATATGGTCCACAAGATCTACTTAAATTAATCTAAATAAAATGTTTTCTATTCTGGCATTCAAAGGGCTTTTTTGAAGTGTTGAACTCTATGAAACCTACAAAATCTGAATTGTTTACCTTCTTCTGATAGAGAGTTTGTCAAAAATGCTATAACTCATGCTTAGGAGCATATTAACTAGACAGGGTGTTAAAATTACCCTCCTCGGATTTCTCGGAATGATTTAAATAATCACGAAAAAATAATGCCAAGAAATACAACTTTTTTTTATTCCTTCGTTCATTTTTACCAAATGACTGCACATAAAAATCTTAAATAATAAGAGGTATCAAGTACGAGCTTATTTAGAACCATATTCGATTGTTTTCTTTTGGCGCTTGATTTTAAAAATGAGGCTTTATAACTTTGAGAAAAAAGCAGTCTGTTCCAGTTTCTCAATAGGTGTGTTTGCAAAAATACACCTACCGCCGGAGATATCTATGTATGGCGCTACTAAAAGGATTGTTTGCTTTGCCATTTTTGACCAACCTCTCAAAGGGTGTGGTGGGGGCAATTTTTCTCAAAAATTGGAAATCTGAGACCGCAGAATTAAAGAATATTTCATTTCCAGAAACGTTTATACTGGACATCTCCAAAAATAATCACAGGTTTCCGCGTTACAGTACGAAGTATGTGTTTCTGCTATGTGGAAAGAGCAAAATTTTCCGAGAATCTAAAATTCGAAATTTTCAAATTAGAAAAGGGACCATATCCGGAAACGTTTGTATTGAAGATTTTTTTAAGAAAGTTACGGTTTTCGAGTTACAGCAATGGTAAAGTCTAAAATATGTGATAGGTGTATGTGGAAGGGTCAATTTTTTTTTAATTGAAAATATGAGAATGCCAAATTAAAGAGGAGATTATATGTAGGTATCAAGATTTAAAATGAACATTTTTTCAAAAGAGTTACGATTTTAGAGTTACAGCAGTAAAGTAAAGAAATATGTAGGAATATCTGCGCCGCGATGTTTTCAGATCTCTGAATAATATCAAGTACTAACTTCTTTAGTATTATTGAACATTCAACAATTTTCATGACTAATGTTACACTAAAAATTGCGAAAATAATATTTCTTACAAAAAATTCGTCCGACTTTATTTGTTGCTGCAGTGAAAAAATTACAAGAAATTGTTATTTCTATTGGTGCTGGTACTTTTGGAATTGGTGCCTACAACAACAAACTAAAAAGGCACAACTTCAAAAGTACCAGCAACAATAGAATTAATATTGTTTTGTATTTTTCAGTGCACCAACTAATAAAGTCGGCGCAATTTCTTGTAAAAAATATTTATCTTTATATAAGTAGGTATTCACCCCGGTAATAGTTGATTAATAGATCCTACCTATTATATAACTACAAATTATAGAATTTAAATAGATCAAAAAATATATCAATCTTCATTTAACCAGTTCAATTACAGAGAACTTTCCAAATCTAACCTCTAAACTGTGCTTCAAGTAAATATATATATTACTCACACAATTCAGTTCCATCGAAGCTTGATTTAATTTGTTTGGATTATGCTAATTTTCCATCAAACCATGTCGCGGTTTATATCTCCTCACAAACTCACTTCCAAACTCAATGCCAAACTTTACCTGCCATCAAAGACACTTCACATACGTTGGTGCGCACATACATAACATGAACATATTATAAACGTTTCTCAACGCTGCCATGCAGAGGGAAACACTAAATATCAACTGAATGAAGCCTTTCTAATAAATATATATATAGGTATAGCTCTACATCCCAAAATGCAAAGCAATTTTGTGTTACCACCGCGATATGTGATGGTGCATTTCAAGTCGTCGTCGTTTCTCAGTTCCACAACGAAATAAAACAGTCTACCAAAACAAACAATGAAGAAATTCTATTACTCAAATTTCACGCATAAAAACGTGTAAGAGATAGTCTTGCAATTGATTTTGTTAAAATCTATTTAAGTTCCCTTAGTTATCGTTTATTTTCTTATATTGGTGAAATTCAACTACATCAGCAGAGATCGTTTTATAATGCTACAATGCAACAACTATTATCCTGGCAAATACCCTCGCTAACCATTGTATTGACATTAAAAGCGTTAGGTATTAAAAATGTCTCTTTAAATCTCACGGTTTCGTAGTTTTTGTTGGCTTTGAAAAGGTAAAAAAATGTCAAACTTATTTTGAACTTTCGAACTTAAAAAATATTCTTTCTTGCTGAATTATTTTAAGAATAATAATCAGTTATTTGAGCAGTTAGTATTTTGAAGAAATATTCAAAAATTACTTCTTTATCAAATAAATAGTTTTTTTCTATTTTCCTTTATTTAGAAACAGTGGATTTTACACCTTAATATTTTGATCATTCAACATAAAATTTCTAGGAAACAATTATTGTGTCTGACATATTGAATGTATATTTATTCTAACTAAAGGAACTTAAATTATAAATTGTTTCAAACACACTTAAAATAGTTTTCTTAATAAAAGAAATATAACCTTCAATTTTCCCCGAAAGGTATACATATTAAATGAAGCAGCATCATATCTTCTGGAACAAATAAAATCCTTCACCGATATAATTCCATAATATGTACCTATGTTTATTTTGTCGACGTATGTAAGGAATTCCAATATAACTTGCGTTCTTGTTTGCTGGGGTATCTATGTATAATATGTTTATATGTTTGTCTTTAGAGAAGGAGAATTCCAACAGAAGATCAAGAAATGTAATAACAATTTTAGAATCCAAATCCCTCATGTTAACTCGGAGAAATGTTTCCAAGCTTGAAATAACACACATCCTGGTGGATTGCATCATCGAACTTATGCCTTGTTTACACGATTACATACACTCACGCGCAAGATTTGAATTGATATAAAAAAATGTATGATATTTCCTGATAGTTTTATTTGACTGGTATGAGCAGGAATGTGATGAGATCCTTAAATTCAATTGTAAACAACTTTTTTTTTATACTTCATTGTTAGAAAATTCGATTTTTGAGCATGTTTAGATATCGACAGTCCTTGGAAAAAAAGGTAATTAGACAAATATTATGCAAATTGGGAACTTTAAACCACAAAGATGCCATTCTGACCCGACTTTTCAGTTTATTTATGTATGTATGTAAACTTACATACATATATATATATATATATATATATATATATATATATATATATATATATATATATATATATATATATATATATATAAAGACACTGGAAACAACTTGTGAGTGAAGGTGATGGACCTAAGCTGTTGTTTACTTTGACTGTAAGCGGGGCATGGCGCTTTGAAGAGGGTCTCGTGACGTGAAAATAAAGATAAGATGGAAGGCGAAGGTCCCATCCTCCCATAAGTTTGATAAATCACCACGACCACGACTAGGGGAGGGTGCAACTACTGTGGGTTATGTACATGGAGAGCACATCCACTTACGTGTTGTGTGTTTGTGTTCTTTGTCTAATGAGTGGAAAGTTGAAGGTTTTGGGTTGAGCTGCTAAGCTGTGGTGAGATGTTTGAATAGATTCATACAATGTGACGTGACGCAAGAGAAATTATATTCAGTGGCTGCAAGTTAAGATTGGATGATTTTCAATATAAATAGAATTTGAAGGATCTTCCATAAGGTAATATACAAGCATAATCTTATCAATAATGGAAGAATATGGAGGTTTAAGGCCTTCTGTTTTCATAACATTTAGTTCAAACAGATCACAGCTGTCTAAACTTGACTGGGTCACTTCTGCCCGTCAAGAAGGCAGAACATGAACATTAACCTAGAAACGATAAGACGTTTTCAACGCCTACTTTATTTATAATGAAGCTATTACGACATCTATATATATAAAAATGAATCGCCAAATGCGTAACTAAGCGCGAAACTCGAGAACGGCTTGACCAAATCGGATAATTTTTGTTTTGATATTTTCGTTAAGGCATAAGGAAGGTTCTTATGGAGAGAAAAGTCGTAAAAATTGCGAGAAAAATAGTGAAAACACCACTTTTCCCATACGCTTTTTTTAGTGTGGTGTCAGATATGTCATACACGTCAAAAACCGTTATCCAAAGAACACATATATTATCTGGAACAATGAGCCTTTTTCTTGAGAACAGTGTGGCCTTTCGCTACGAGAGGGCAGCACTTCTGGTAGGGACAGGGACAAATATTAAACCTACTCCATCTAACACTGTGGAAATATAAGTGATAAAAGTAAATTATTTAAAATAATCATGCAAATAAAAAAATATCGTGTTTCATAAAGCATTACTGAAGTGTACAAAAGCAGGAAGTTATTTGTAAGTAACCGTCATTTAATAAATTAATAATTGAGGTTATTACTCTGATATTCTTTTTATTTATTCATTTTTTTCTATTAGACTGCACATGGCCAATAACCAACATAATTATTTTTATTTATGCGGGTACAGCTAGTTGAATATATAAACAAATTAATAAAGATTTGATATTTCGACCATTAAATGATTAATCAAAACTTTAAAATCCTAATAGAGAAGAAGGTGTAATTGTCCAAATTTTCAATCACTATAATAATTTATATTTTCCAATATGTGATGCATTTTAATTTTTGGATTTCAAAAAGTCTGGTTTGCGTTGAGAACGGTTATTGTCTTCGATTGTATTATCTGGACTAGAAATATGGTCCTATATGTTACTAGATGTCCCGGACTAACAGTCACATATATTAGAGCCGTCTCTATCTCAAATCCCAAAGACCGATAATGAGTTCTCGCAAATATTGAAATATTCCCCACATACATACATACACATTCAATACACACAGAGAAACAGCTGCAGACATTTGCAATCCAGCAAACAAACACAAATACCTACCTATATATATATATATATCTATGTCTCTGCAAAACACAAACTAGTAGTAGTAGTTGGTGACGACACGGAAGCTCCATGGATAGGTTCCCTCCCTTTAATCATCTGCACACCACCGTCCCGCCTATATCATCATCAATTTATCTCCTTCAGGACCAAAAGTTCACAGACACCTCCAGTCTCCAATATACCGATACACGATTAATATTATCAAAGGGGTTGGCAGAGTGACCAAAAAAAAATTGGTTGCTAAAAACCCAATTCCCCACACAACATTGAACACTGGACACCACCTTGGGGTATTTGTCACACCACCAGAAGTTTGTGTGTGTGGGTTTGATGTCAACCTTAATTAATACCGCAGAGCAACAAGAGGAGGCGAGCAGCAGCAGAGTGTCAAGAGAGCAGCTTTTGCAGCACAGAACAGTCAAAAGGGCAGATATGTCCGTGAACACAACAACAACAACACGGAAGGCATTGGAGAGTTATTTATTACTATTACATGACAGACACTACGATGTCGATACAAGAAACCAACACCATTCTGAAGGGAGGAGTATCGCGTATCTCTTTTGTTCTGCCAAAGGGCAGCAATGTGAAATGGACTGGATGAGCAGAGGCAGAGGGAGAAGAAGAAGAAGAAGAAGGGCTCCCTTGAGAATGATATTGCCCTTTCCACTAGCGTGGACACGCCGTTGTTATGGGTTGGGATAACAAATGATGATACAACATGGGCATCGGCTAGCTGGGCGATACAGGGATCATTTTCGTTGATATATAATTGGATTTTTTTTTCTATATTTCGAAACACATAAAGAAGAAGCTAATTTAATATCCAAGACATTCTCAATATCATTAGTTAACTTAGAGAAGCTGAAATTGTTTACATTTTGCAACAGATAACTACACAATACTATAAATCAGGTTATTCCATTCAAGATCCAGACTATAGTCTAGGATTTGAGAAGATAATTTGAATTGCATAATTTGGTTTAAACACATCTATGAATTTAACCGGGATACATTCTGTTTTCTTGAGGTTTTACTTTGATATGTAGCAAAATGCTCACTTAAACATTAAACAAAAGCAGACAGTTGGACTATATATTCCCTTAGCATCTGAAAAGTCATCAAAAGGCACATTTATCAATCAAGTTGTCCTTGTCACCCCCCTCTTAGGGGATATATGTTCCCATGGTGACTTTTACATCTTCTCTCCAATTAGAATTAGCCATATATGTTCGAGGCACTTGATAAAATGCTATCAAAGCTCCCCCTCCCTCTTTCAGTTTATTTATTATCGACTCGAAGCGTCACCAACAGACTCTTGTATCTGTCTATATGTACGTGAAAGAAGCCCCCCAAGCGGACAAATACACACAAACAGTGTAGTTCAAGCAGAGGGAATACTTATCATTATGTGCCAAACACAGAAACAACAACAACAACCAGCAGAGCAAGCAGCCAACAGATTAAGTTTCAACGAAATCACCCAAAAACAAGCTTAAATAACCTCAATTGGCAAAGCAGTTGTGTGGTGTGGTAGGATGTGCTTGAAGGCGAACGAAACATCATGTCCCCCTATTCTATTCTTGCCCTCTCCCCAGAGTGTCTCTACTTTTATCTTCCTTTTCTCTATTTTCTGTATTATGTAAACATACAACTCGAACAACAAGGGATAAAGATATTTGACAAAGAAATTAAATTCGCAGCAAGTCGTTTTGGTTGTTGTTGTTGTTGTCATCTCTGCTCAATCCACCTTGTTCACACATTTTGAGCGCGCTAAACTGGGTCGTCTTCTAGGTTTTCGGGGATAGATTTAGCGAGAGCACCAGAGGGGGGCACCGCAGATATGTTGAATGAAGAGAGATGATAATGTTATATACGAAATGAAGGATGTGGATATTCTCACGCATCTTAGGTTGTCAGTTGTAGTAGTTGAGTTTGTTTTTTGGATATTCTGCTTCTGATAGTAAATGACGGGGGAAATTGTAAGATGATATATCTACTATAAAGGGGAGAGGGAGTAGTAGTGGAATTGTGCTTATAAGCAACTTGATTTTGTTGAGAATTTTTAATATTTCTATTGAAAATTATTTAGAAGAAGTGTTTACCAGAAAGATGACGATTTCAAGAGGGAGACGTATGGGATAGAAATATAAGAGTCGAGCTGCGCGAAGTCTTGATTTGAAGAAAAAAATCCCTAATAAGAAAACTTATAGAGACAAGGAACATACTGTGATTATTGGAATGGACGATGGCTCAAAAAGATAATCAACTCAAAAAGAGAGACATTGGAATGCATCCCGGATATAGCTAGTACAAGAGATAAGAGGAGTTTTATTTTTATGAAATAGATTATCTACATAGTAAGATTATTTCTAGAAATTATCAACAGAAAGCAGAGACCGACTACAACCTGGGTAAATAATACCTATGTGTCATATAATATTCCAATGAAGGGTGGCTCGAAATGCAGCTACTGCTTCTGCTCCTAAATTTCAATGCAATGAAATTTTAAAGTGCGATATATACATCCCACATATAGTCTGTGACAGGAGGAGAGGAGGCGGTAACTGGCACACTGTTGTAGGTAGTCCTTTATACATTCACAGGACTCCAACATCCTGGTGGTGGGCACGCTCGTCCGTCGTAAATTTTCCATAGCCGGGGGGTGGAAAATTTCGTATTCCAACCATGGGGATTATGGTTATATGGCCTGGCAATAATTAGGTGTTGGTCGTACATATTTTAGTGAGACGGGACAGAAAGGGGGGTGGATGACGGCTGTAGGTATATGTGCGCGACAATTCACAAAGCTGTCTATATGTAGAAACAACAAACATTAAAAGAAGGATCAGGGGAAAATTTCAAGCCATGAAATAACACAACGAAATTATGACTTTTTTAATGTGATTATGAATAAATAGTTTATAGTTCAATTTTGAGAATTAAAGATGCAATTCAAGAGAAGTTGAATAATCTTTTTTGAAACATCGTTGATGTTTTAGTCAAACCTTCTCAGTTTAGGCGGGAATTATCTTCAACTATGGACATGTAGTATTTATACTATTAATGAACAAAAAACAATGATTCAGAAATTCATTCATCAATTCATCTATTACCTCGTAACAATAACATAATATAACATAACATAACATAACAATAAAAACTAATAATTCATTTGAAGATTTTAAATCTGAATCAAATCCAATGAAAGAAGAAAATTTTGAATTTGTCAGATATACAAAGTAAGCTGACCGGTATACCATAGGTACAGGAATTCAGATTCAAAAGATTAATTTAGGGGGCCCAGTTGGAACATTAAAAGAAGAAAATCTGCTAAATCCATTCACACCAATTTTATCGCAAATATCAGCTCAATTTTGTCGTGGATGGAACCGTTTAACCAGAATACGAATAAAATGTTGGCAATTCATTTTACTATAATTTAATTCCTACGTTATAGCCAGAAGCAATGGGCATTAAACTGAATATTTTAGTCTTGAGCGAAACAAGTTTTCAGCAAACTTTTCTGATGCCCTATAAAACAAATAAAATGCAATAAAATCGGTGCATTCATTCTAGAGATAATATTGGCAAATAAGCCAAATAAGATCCTGATCTATCCTTTGCTTTTCATGGGACATAGTCGTTGTCAATCATAGAAAAGTAACATTTGTGTTAATATTATTTTGCTTTTCCAGTGACACTTAGGTTAGGTTAGGTTTAAAAGATGTGAAAATACATAACAGCCAAATGCGATCTTGATTTAAATCTATTTATCCTTTGCTTTCCATATTCACTGTCACGGTCAATCATTGAACAATAACATTTGTGTTGCTTTTCAATTGACACCTAGGTGTTTATATTCTTAGTTTACATTTCAAATTTTCAACATATTAGGTATATCAAACACATAGTGTTAAAAATTGAACGCATATCCCATCCCAACATGACAGCCTCAAAATTCATTGACCTACATTGAGCTTCACCTCAATTTCACCACCAACGAAAATTCATCCCTTTTTCGGGTGGTGGCAAAATTAAATTTTCCACTCAGCCTTCTAGCTAGCCAACCTAACACACTCACACACACATATCCCCTCTTATATATGTATAGAGATTCTCGCGTGTTTGTTATCCCACTCACCCCCCCCCCATCAACCCCCCAACACTATCCCACTCACCCCAAGCACATAACTTATTTATCACTTCCGTTTGTTGTGTTCCTCCGCTCTATGTCTTGTTGTTTCGAAGAATCTCTCTATCGTAGTAAATAGCATAGAGTAAAATAGAAGAAGAAGAAGAAGAAGAAGAAGTGGTTGGTGTGTGATAGAATGAACAGATAACTATACTATAACCTATAAACTTTCCCACATATAAACTAGCACCCCTCTATTTCACAGTAAATTGTGTGGTTAGAGCATTAGGGGGGCCGTCTGCGGTTGAGGAAAAAATCTAAGCTGCCTCGCTTGCACATTTTGGTTGGTTTATCTCTTTTTTCCCATTTTTTTTTTTTGGTTATTTGTATCGTCTATTCACTCAATTTGCCGTTATTTTACTACACCCCATTGGGCACTATATCGAGCGATCAAGAAAAAGTCATTTGAAGTAAGCTTTTGCAAGTGAGAACGATTTCACTTCTTTGCCTTAAATGAGCAAACGTTAATAAATGAATCTGTTTGTCTCTTGATTTAGAAGATTGTTAAATTTTTGATTGATTGACATTTCTGATTGACCAATTATTAATATCTTTACTGTTTGTACGTAATTTCTCCTTAATTCACGTATTATGCCCTGACGAAGAAAATAAACATTCTCGAAATCTCGGCTTAACCCAAAACAAATTATTTATTCAATCATACAATACAATTATCCCAATCTCGCAAAAATCCATAAGAAACATTTCATTTCACCATACCTTTGCTATCCCACTCTCTTTTCGAGGTATATAATGCATTTTACATGGGCCGTATAGTAAATAGGTGGCTAGGTATTATATAAATCGGTTTGATGTCAGGGCACATTTATCCAACAAAGCGAAAACAATTTTTCCCTCAGCTCTATCACGACCTTTCGCTAATGAGACAGTGCGTTTCTTTCTTTCTCTAAATCCACCAAGACTCACAAGTGGTAGATAGGAAGAAGAAGAAGAAGAAGAAGAAGTGAAAAGGTGTAGTTGGCACAACACCTACATATATCAGGTAATGGCCAACACGTTCTGACATCTTAATAATAATGTATAATATATATATATATATTTCAGTGGTGTGTTTCCCGCGCTACTGCCCACACACTGTGTGAAGCTGCGTACACGCGCCGCCACTCCGACCCGCGTATGAAAATTTCAAATTCGACCCTCTATTCTCGAATCGATTGTTAACTGTAAAGGTAAAGGTTGGTAAAGCACACACATATGAGGTTATTTGATGGTTTGTGGTAAAGCATTATTTTGTTTTCCTCTTTCTTGAGCGTAATAAATCATAAAACAGGATTTTGAATGAAATTCTCTAAATTATCAATAAATCAATTGTATTTTTTGAATGACATGAAGATCAACATCGATTTTTTTAATCTTTCAAGTTGATAATAATTTGGTAATTACTTCAGCAGATATTTTTTTCTTTCTTTAATTTAATATATTGTATATCCTTACTAAGAAGGATTGAATAGTACCTTGAAAAATGTAATCTTTTTCAATTAAATTCATAGTTCAGCTCAGTTTTACAAATACAGATATTGATTAATATGAATCTTATTATCTCCGGACTGTTGTTGTACCACAAACCATAAAATAAACTTTGTGTGCTTTACCTACTATCTACCGATTTCTTTCAATTCACTGAATCAGTTTAAAAAGATGGACTCAAGTCCGGAACACCCAATCTCTCGATCCTGTATTGTTTACAATAGCTTCGAGAACAGATGGTTGAATTAATTGTGTACTGGAATTCCCATAGCTGCTGACGCGGGTCAGAGTGGTGCCATGTGCACGCAGCTTGAGTTAAACTCGTCGACGAGACCTCCTAAGTAGCCTCTCATCATCGTCAAACATTCTCTATTATTTTTCTGGATAAGACCCACAAATCTTAAGCTTCACCATTACATCAACTAAGCGATATCAGGAAAATTCAATTCAACTCATTGTTTTTGATGTATCCAGTGATCACAAATATAAATCATTCGAAGTAGGCTATTGAAACAGTGAGTGTGTTCCGATGAGTAGTTAAATAAGCAAATTATGTATATACTTTGTTTCATGAATGATGCGATGAGAAGTATATCGTGATTCATTAAACATTATTCCTCAAAATGAGTCTAAATAATTGCAAAAATTGTATGGAATCATGGAATCTGATAACTATTGTTCATTGTCAATGGCGATATATTAATCTAATAGTCAGCAATAACGTATGATATTACCTTTCCATGAATGCAAAGGAGATAACAATAGAGCCAGGTACTCATTACTCTGAATGATTCAAAAATTCAGCAAATGAATTATAGTTACGATTCGGCAATTTCTAAGCCATTTCATTGGTAGAAGAATTCAACAAAAATGAAAATAGAGCTTTTTCCTATGTGGTATCATCTGTTGCAAAAGTACAAAACATTCATGACTCTAAGTAATTTTATTTTATACTTTTCGGTGCATCATCTAAAAAAGTTGGTGCTAGTTTTTTTTAAAGTTATTTCCAATCTTTTATCTATTTCCATGAAGAAAGTTCAACGAAATTAAATATAAGTGATATTTCCATTTAGTTGGAGCAGGAAACAGAGTTGATGTTTGTGCAGTTTTATAAGTTGCAATGCCATGGAATTGTGAAGCTGATGTTGATAGAAGAAAATGAAAGCAAAAGCAGCAGCAGTAGCAGCCAGGATCCAGGATAGCTGGCGCCAAAATATAGACAGAGTTTCCAAACTACTTAATCTGCCCTCTCTATACCTATACCTTTTGGTACGTGAGATAGATGAACTCTCTCTTCTAGTGTCGTAAACAAGAGAGCTGCAGATAGAGATATTATGTACTTATACCACAAAATATATATATTAAGATGATTTGTTTTCTGGCAGAAACTGCCACGTAGTGTAAATAAATCATCGTATTCTATTCTCGCATTTGACTGGGATAATTCGTTTTCACTTGACAATTTATTATATGTGAGAGAAAAATGGAATCAATATCTCTCAGCATAACAGGAATTTATTTGTGGAATGTATAAATCAAAGTTGTATTTAAGGTAATAAATAGTCTAGTCTAGCGACTTTTGTTGTTAAGACCTTAAAAAAAATAATCGGTATATTTTAGCATAATTTTTCATAAAATTGAGGAGGAAGACGCTATTTTAGATGATTTGTTAATAAAAAATAGGGAAAAATGTTGTTCTTTTTTTTGCGATATGGAAGTGTCTTTTCAATCCCAAATATTATATTATAATCATCCTTGCATTCTATTAAATGCTAACATCCTAGCAAAAATATGCGTGAAAATAGTAAACATAAGTTCGCGAAAAAGTGAGATTCCATGAACTGATGATTGACTTGTGCAGTATATTCAACATTCAAGTGCTGTTAATATCAGTGTTGCCAACGCTGCCAGTATAACTTCCGCAGCATTAGAATATCTTATGAATTCTATTTCTAAGAGTAATTTGTTTTAGAAAAAAATTACGATATTTACATCTGAGTTTAACGTGTTATATGAATTTATAGTTCAACTTTTTTTCTAAATGGCAAGTGTTGGGTGTTCCTGATGCAACTTTTCATATGTTTAATTTTTTATTTCTAAGTGGTAATGAAGACAAACTATTGGATTTGTTTAAGTAATCATGGTGTTTTAGTGAATTCCAAAAATTGTGAGTATTACGGTAATAACATGACATTATCTGAGAATGGCACTACACGGCGCAGTCAGAAATCTGTTTTGCTTTAAAGCAAGTATTTGTGAAAAATATTTTAGATACCTTTAGACACTTGAAATCACATCACTTGGTTTATGCTTTCGTTATCGAATATTTAAAAATATGTTCAGAATCGCAAACGTTATATTAGGAGTTTCGGCAACATTACAATTGACACCGCACTATACAAGTCAATCATCGCTTCGTTTAACCTCACTTTTTTGCGAGCTTATGTTTACTATTTTTGCTAATTTTGAAGGATGATTATATACTATTTGGGATTGAAAAGATACTTCCAAATCGAAAATTCCCGCTAAAAGACGTAACTACTAAGAACAACATTTTTCCCAGTTTTATTAACAAATCATTAGAAATAGCGCCTCCTGCCTTAAAGTTTTAATAGTTATGCGAAAATACATAAAATACAATATTTTTCAAAACATTTTATTATTTAAGGCTGCTATAACAAAAGCCGCTAAACTTTTACCGTATTTAATTTAAATTTACCAGAAATTGATTATATACCGCCTTATTATTTTGGAATGATTCAATTATTGAAGCTTCTCCTTTTATTAATCTTCGCTGTCATAGAATGCGTCAATTGATCGATTCAAAAAACGTTTTCCAGCAAATCAAGCCCCTGATTTCCATCACTCATATACTGTTTGTGGCTTGTGTATCAATTCTATTTCATCCAATGAACTATATAAATACTCGACCACTCGACAATAAATAAATTGCAAAATTTTTATGAAAAACATTATTCTTGATATATTTATAATTATTTATTTATTAATCTTGAACCCATAAAACTGAAAATAGATGTATCTGCCATATTTGAACATAAATATTAGTGATTCGTGATAAATGATATAATCAGAATCAGATGAACAATATATTTTGCTCTGTAGCATTTGACAATTAAAAGAATATAATGAAATTATTTTAATCATGCTTATGAAATTGCAAATGACGTTGGCTCTCCTTTACATAGTATTCAAAAACAGTCTGTGGAATTCTTGTTAGCCTTCTTCTTTAAGTACCACATGAAGCTATATTATTTGTACGTACACACGTCTGATGACGATTCAGCGTCTTAAGACGAAGCATCCTGTAACACTTTTGGATGCTAGAAGGGCGTTGCTCTAAAACAACTATGGTCAATTTCACCATTGTTTTGGAATCTATGTCACAAAAAGCAGTTGAAATCTGTCGTCAGATCAGTGGAGGAACAAAATATAACTTCCAACGAAAACTGTATTGAGATTGGAAGCAATTAAATATAACCTCTATGTTCTATGAAATATAATTTTATAATTATTTACCAATCTAAGCGCATGAGACGGATCGGTAAGTATTACTGAGGAGGTATGTGAGATACGTAAGCAACAATTTATTGGGTTACGAATGGTGAGATTTATGAATCTAAGGAGAGGCCTTCTTAATTACAAACGATTTGTTTGGCGCTAAAGAAGGAGATAGTACTATGGCAGTGCTTCCTGTAAACTAAAAGATGAAATGAACCATATACATCTTTAGCGTCTCGAATTCAATCTCGTTTCAAGCTGTAGCCTCATACTAAAATGATCGCATCATCAGAGCATGCTGTGACAAATCCCTGCAAACTAGTTCCAAGCAAGTCACTCTCTCTCATCAACTAAAACTGTATTGCCAATCATTTTTCGCTCGTCTCTCAACCAGTCTCTATTTTTTTTTACCCTTCCCCATAGACTCAGTCCCAATTGTCAGGCCCAGGGGGAGAGCAAAAGCACACCACCTCATGCATACTAAAAAAAAAACATTCACAGGAGTTTGGAACGGGGAAAGGGAACAGGGGGCTGGTGGGGGTGGTCGGGAAACTAGAGATGGAAATGGGGGACACAACAGACACGGAGGCATCGATTTTCCGAACATTATGCCCCGTAATGGAAACCCACTTTGCGTGATCGTCATGTCAATTGGGAGAGAAGGCAGGAGACTAGAGAGAGAAATGGGGAAGAGTGAGACAAAGAACAGTCAAATCCCACCACCACAGTGTCACTATGAAAACGCTTGAATACGGGATTAGTATGTATATATATACACTCTTGATTTCCTTAATTGAAGTGGTGCTGAGATGGAAGATGGATTTTTTCTCCTACTCGATTTTTTTGTTTCTAATTGAGAAGACTTGCGTCATGCATACTAGTTGTCTCTTAATATACTTCTACAAAAATAATAACAGTGATTCCCACGTGGATTTCCTGGAAAAGATTCGTATGTACAAATTTCGATTTGTTGGACTATCTCAATACTTGTAGAGCTTGTTTTAAATGATTGTCAACATTCAAAAGGAATATTTCAACATTAAATTTAATTCTTTATCATGAAGTTATAGAAAACGTCAATCATTAATATAACATTTTAATGTAATATAAATCAAAATCCTTTTGAAAAGATATAATCGAACAGCCCAATTTGTTAACATTTTATCTTCAAATCGTATCAGCCGTACACCATCACGAAATAAATATAAACGTGTTCAAGTTTGAGGAGAAAATAAAGATTCTTAACAATCTTTTAGTCCATAAAAGGGATTGAGGTAGTTATATATATATATATATATATATATACGTATATGGCTTCCGTATAGTATATCCGAAACAATAGCTTCAGGAAGTTATTGATGACTTCTATATTGTTTTGCGAGCAAAGTTCACAGTACTTTGGATAATATATTATTGGTGATCTTTCAATTGTATATTACAATAGCGATTTGGAGAGAGAGACATAGAAAAGTTTTACGATTACTGTATAAAGGTGACAAAATTAATGGAAATGGGTAAAGTTGGTATATGTTTTGAGAAGTCTTACAAATGTGAATGTAATATTTCTCTTTGTTAATAGATCAGTAGTTTGAAAAGAGCCTGTATTGAAGATATGAAATTAAATGCAGGAAATGTGCAAAAAAGTTCAAGTAATGCGTAAAGACAATTATCATAGTGAGAGATCAAGAGAAAATTGGAGGTTGTTGAAATAATAAAGTAACGTATATATATATATATATATATGTTCCTATTTTCGTCTCTTACATACAAACAAATATAGTTCCATAAATATGTTTGCTGATATATAGAATCGATATCAAAACTTTTATAACATGCCAGGGCCATCATATATATATATATACCCAGCATGTTGTACAAATATACTACATACACATATAGAAAGATGATTAATAGCCAGCAACTCATTTGTATCTATTCCGGAACAAGAAGACCGCAAAAGCAGCGGCGAGCACATTGATTCGTTGCCGCCCGCAAAAGAATCCTTAATCACTCTGCTGGCGAGTAATATTTATACTTATAGGGAAATACAGGGTTATTCCAAGATGCGGGTAAGGAAAAATGAAACGGGTGATTATCTACAAGATCAGTAGATCACATAATATTAATTAATTAGGACTAAGGATATTCTGCAGCAGCAGAGCACCACTCTGGCCCGCGTCTGTAGCTGTGAAATCTTCACATTGCAAAAGCATTCGAACATTTGTTGTCATAATAATAGAAGATCGAGAGATTAAATCATCTCTACATAAATGCAGTCAAGGAGGACAAAGAAGAAGATAGAACGATAATAAACGAAGATAATGAAGGCATTGCCAATGAAGAAGGGACTCAAAGTCTAGTGGAAGTGGAGGAAGGTCGAAGAAGAAGAATATGTTAAAACAAAACAGGTTATATGTGATGACATTCATATGAACTTTTCATTGCCAAATCTTGGTAGAAATTCAACAATTTCTATTCATTTTACCACAATTTTGAATCACCCTGTGTCAGATAAACTACTTGGTACTTCATCAGTTCTTATTGCCAGAAAGTATGCTCGATGCCATTGTTGTGTATGTGCGCCAAGACAAATTATCTTGACATATCGCTTTGTTTTCCACTCCTTGAAAACTGCTATTAATCACTATTACCAACGCTTAACTTTATTATTTTTACGCTCACTCTCCACGCTGACGCTTCACTATTCGTTCCATCTCTCTTTTCTCTCTCTATCTTTGTCTGTGTGGGTCTGTCGGTTTGCCAACTTTTAATGAAGTCTCCTTTTACCCCACTCTCCCACCGCCATTCCAAACATCCCTTGTCATTAATGATGGGATTTTTTATCGTATAATTAGCTTACAGCCGCTGCCAACGCCAAGTTACACACTAAGGCTCGGCCCTCTTTTACGATTTATATATAAAAACCACAGAAAAGAAAAGTTAAGTTGCACTAGGTAATGATATAAATGGTGAGGATTAATTTGTGGTGATACTTTACTTTTTGACGTCCATCTTGGAAGATACGAATATCACCTTCCAAATTGTAATTTACTTCTCATAAAATCTAAAAATCTATCAATTCTAGAAATTCCAAAAGCTTTATTTCCAACACCTTGTACACGACCTTCTGTAATAGTACAACTGTCACTGCTTGTCACTTTGAGAATCTAACCTGTCACAGACTTCACTGTCTGAACTAATTAATGACATATACATGAAACAACTGTAGCAAATAAGGAAAGCGCGCAAATACATACTAAAACGAATAATAACCGTAAGTACATGATAAAACCATCCACGTTACAATATCAAAAGTTCAATTTTCCTTTTCCATATATGAATTTAGACTAAAGGATATTTTAACTTAATAATGGTCAATCTATCTACCGTTCAAGTAACGAAATTGATTCGTCTACCACCTTGTAAAAAGAGATACAAAGGAAATAATTGGTCAATAAAGTTATCCTACGAGAACGCTTGCCAGAGTTCCTTCCCTAAATGTACATATCTAACCCCAAAGCTGTCGCCGTAACATGAGATTTTTTTATCTTTTGTTAACAAGCATGTCAATATGATCTAAATGGTGTGTGTACATTTTCTAACATGTGCACCAACTTAGAGAGGGTTGAGAGAAAGATGAGAAACAAACAGAGAAAACTCCTTGTTCCAGGAACATTGTGTAAATACATAAATGGCATCTAAGGAGAGAACCGGAGATGAAAAAATAAAAGAAGAGTGGATCCAGGTTTGCTTGATAAATTCAGTTTTAATGAATCCAATCTTAAAGCTGGAATATGATGGTGATACACTAACGACTTTGAGACTGGGAGGAAAATTTCAAACATTACCCAAAACATGATAAACTGGTCAGGATAGTAGGAGCGTGAAACAACCGGGTTTTTGATAAAAATTGAGTTGAGGTAGGTTACTGTTGCTTCCAGAAGTGAATGATGTGGACATAGAAGGAATACATGATGGTTGTGAAGAATCAGAAGAAGCGTAACTGAAGCAACAAAAAAGTTGGCAGAGGTACAACCAGATCGTTTTTATTGAACATATCATATTGATTTTTTAAATAAGATGTTCAGTGTAACTCTAGTTCACAATAAATGAAATGCATTAACCTAATTTAGCAGTATATTGTAATTTGAGTATATATATATATATATACAGGGTGTTTCCAAAAGTGCAAAAATGTTTAGGGGCTGAATCCTTGTCGAAAATTAAAGGCGGTCTTTCATGTAAAGAAAAGCTCTTCGACCTTACTCGAAAAGTTACAAGCTTCCAAAAATGAGAAAGAAAAATCTTTTTTCTTTCTGGAAATTGCTGAGGAGATGAAGGATTTATTAGAACAAAACATGGTAGTGGCACTTGCCTACATTAAAAGTTAAAATAAACTGAATAATTTTGAAAAACTACCATTGAAGTTACAAACTGTGCAAACAAATAATGACAGCCAGCTACTAGATTTTTTCGATTCCATTTACAGAAGATTGTATTTTATTCTTTTATTAAGAAACTATTGCTTTTATGGACACAACAAAAGAGTTTTGTAATAAATTGTTCTTTTCGACACATATTTTTATATTGATACATTTTATTTCTCCAAAAACTTCTGATAGAAAATATAGTAGGGGTTGCATGTTTCACTCCCTTAATAGATCACAACAAACTTGAAAACATATTCACAGGCATCTTTGTTATTGGTAGAAAATGCCCACAAAATACCATTCCTTCTTCCCCTCAGCAATTTCCAGAAAGAAAAAATCATTTTCATTCTCATTTTTGGTAGCGTGTAACTTTTTCGGAAAAGGTCTAAGAGCGTTTGTTTACAGGAAAGACCCCTTTAATTTTTGACAAGGATTCACGCCCCTAAAAACGTTCACACGTATTTGGAAACACCCTGTATAGTACACAAATCATTAGTGTGGAAAAAATTATAATTAATTAAGCCAATAATGGAAATTGCAAAATCAATCACTACCCGTATGACATTTTATTATTATCTAATTAAACCAAATGATGTATAATAATAGTGTCTGTATAATAAAAATATTTGATTGAAATTATTTTAGTGTTATTAATTATTGTTTTTCTGCGGAGTATTTATACAGATCTGCATTGCGTTGTTTTTCACGATATCATAATTAACAATTTTGTAAACTTTTTTAAATGTTTTCCAGATGAATGATATTTCATTTTTCCAATTCCAATTAGTTATTAACTTTCTACAGAAAATGACGTTCAGAAAAATACAATCAAAATAACCTGATAAAGTGGGTGCTAGTTTTTGTAAAAAGTTGATTATTTTACAATCCTGAATCACTAAAAGATCGTACCTGACTTTCAAAAAATATCCACAGTCTTGACAAATGTTTTGAGAAGTCCTATTACAAGTGTTGTAACTCGAAACCTTTAGAGTTTTCAGGATATATTCATTTAAAAAGATTCCGGAAATGATCCTAATCTTCAATTTTAGTTCATATCAAATTTTCGAATGTTGCAAAAGAAATCTGGATTTCTGGAAATTACTGATCTTCAACAGATTTTATGGGACCATTTTTATTTTTCAAATACGACAAAAATTATCAAAATCTGAGAGTGTTCACCATGAAAACCTCGCGAACAAACATACCTACAAAAAAGTAAGCATAGAATTTAGGTACCTTGTCCTTTTTTGAAGTCTATCAAAAATCATAGATATTCTTAGTCCATGGCTGAGTTGTTATTGAAGTCATATATGCATTCTGGTACAATTTGGAGACAAGATGAAATTCATTTACTTGTACAGTACCTACATACAGAAATTTAGCATCTTCAAGGTGTGCAAATTGCAATATCTTATCGAGATCAAAACCACAAATACTCGAGCGTGTAACCTCACCAACACAATTTGGCAATCAGGCAGTCGTAAACTCTAATACATAATACACATACATGTATATATCTATGGGGTAATAACAGCATAACCTAGCTCTCGCCATCCTACATATTCATGATTGCTGTATGCTATTCCATACTGTGATGTCATACTAATCACAACTGTCTCGGTGATTTGCTCATTTGGCAACACTGCATACTCTTAGTGTACTAATACTGCAAGATCCCAAGGTATATTAATAACTATATTAAATACACTATGTTATATCTAATTCGATTGAATACCTCAAAATAGAAGTGTCAGCTTCATGACTGAAAAAAATTCTCATTGGTTGACTGTAGATACATGTGGTAAAAGTGTCACTATGTATTAAAGATTGAATTTAGATGTAAATTGACAGTGGATGTAGAATGCAAAACTGTTACGACATTCAGAGCATTTAAATTGCACCTCTGAATGGCACAGATTCAAGAGCAGATTACATTGTTTATTGACAGTTTTACCCAGAACTAACAAAGTGGTCAGTCAGTGAAACTTTTTACCGGTCTAGAGTCTAGATGGTCAAAATAATAGTAATTTTCTGAGTCCAATGTCAGGATCCAAATCTGTCGTTACTAGAATAATACAGGGAGACAAGCTTGCAAAGAGTTAATAAGCTTGTATGATATAGTACACCATCTGTCATAGAAATTCCCCGTGATTGCTACCACAAGTGAATAATCTCCTTTAGCGACCAACTATGTTTAAGGCCAGCTACTCATTCTGACTATTTCAAGATTCAAATAATAATATTACTTTCCATAGTATTTCATGTACCTCCAAATTTTGCGTGCGACTATCGCTACTGGACTGGAAAGACATAAATAAAATTCGAGGCCATTAATAGTGACGTTGACGTCATGTAAGTAGTATTCCGACATTCGTGCGTGCGTGCGTGCATTTAGTAGATGTGTGTGTGTGTGAGCTGATTTCCCATCCATCCGTAGATAAATCTAGTTAATTGCCCTAGCCGCGAGGCGTCGCATCCGGTTCCTGTGTGCAGCGGAGGTGGCATCGCTGCGAGGTTTGTGGAGAAACTACTCAAATGCGTGTGCGAGAGGCCACGAAGCAGCGGCAGCCGATCACCATCATCATTATACAACATCAGGATGGCCACCAACACCCACTTCCACTTCCACCTCTTTGCTGCCACCATCCCACTTCTGATGTGATCGCGATAAGCAGGTTCCAACAATACCCATGTGTGTATATACAGTGCGGAACAGCCGGTATACGAACTCAGCGAGGCTGCTTCGCGAGATGAAATTGCTGAGTCATAGAATCACATAAGTAAGCGAACAATGGAAATAGTTTGTTCTGACAAGGCAAGACCTCCTGACAACTTTGAGAAATATCCCGAAATACCCCCCCAATCAATACTCAGTTGGGTATACCTTGATAATGTAAAAACAAAACAACACAAACTTTATTACAAGAGATGATCGAAATGATCGCCTTGAATGTTCATATCCTGAATAAAAATGTCTTGTCTAACGTTATTCAATACGGAATCGACACTAATTATAAACGTATTATTCTTCATTAGTAATTTAATTCAAGTGAAAATCTATTAGCTTGAGATATGGTGATCATGCTGGTCATTTGTCGATTCTTGCCACCATATCCATCGATTTGGAAAATATTAAGTTGAGGTGATGATACGTGGCTTCATCTTGCTGGCACCGTATACAACAATGAAATAGTTTTACCTTACGGTAAACGGTTTTACTTGTTAAATTTTTAGAAGTCTGGATTTAATTTTCTTAAAGCTGATTTATGCGATAATTTAAAAATAGAATTTGAGTTTAGATAAACAAAAGGCCTTTCAAATGGTGTAATACAAGCTCCTACTTTGTACTAAAAAAAGAAGGTTACAACTGTAACTTAAAGGGGTTTCAATGTAGCGATGGAATTGTTTAATGATTAAACTAATAAATTTATTTCATTAGGCTGTTTTACACTGTATAAAAACGAGCGTGTGATGCCGCCAGGGGTATGTCCGTCTTTCTTTGCGCGTAGACACGTTCAACGTAAGGAGCTTCTTGACCTACTAGATATACCTACCTAAGTTTGTTCCTATCTACCGCGTTGACTAGAATTAATGGTTGTTTTATGCTCACTCAACCACTGGAAATTATTGTCTCACATGCGAAGCAAACAAAAATCAATACCATCAACACAAACCGAAAGAATCAATAATAATTTATGCCAACAAGTATATGGATAGAATGTAAGAATAGAGTTTTTAGTTGACGATATTTTTGGAATCTTAAATGAACAATAGCGGCTGTTCCTGTTAGTAGTTCACTTAGTTCATACTTTTATATAGTTGTTATCAAAGACAATGAAACAGAAACATGAATTGTGGACATTATTCTAACCGTTCACCAAATACTGTCCGAGAAGTGCCAGTTAGGAACACATACATTTCAGACCTCCAGACCAGAAGCTGGTAGTGACTGCTGAGTCATGTTATCTTTTCCTAGATTCAGATTGTGGCTGTTCTTAGGACCTTGCTTATTCTTCTCATCTATAGCAAAGGATTCAGAACTGGGTGGAGTCACTCTCAAACAAAACCTGAATTTTATAAAGAAGATCTACTATAAAATTGACGGTAAGTAGCTTTACCTTGCCGTACAAGGCAAAATCATATTTATTATATTTCACTTTTGGGACATTGAGAATCTTTACTATCTACATCACGGAAGTCCTGGATATTGAGGATCTTAAAACAAAAGAAAAAATGGATGTACCATAAGGAGTTCAGCTGCAGCCAGAACCTTTTGTAACTTTATTCCACGGTGGTGTCATTAGAGTGAATTCATTGACATTCTTTTAGGTCAAGTTCGAACTTTAATCGTCAACTACTTAATCATAAATTATCATTTCTTTTACATAGATGTTCCTTTTTCATGGATCCAAACCTAGCAAAAGAACACCTCAAGTAAGGATGCCTCATTGGGAAAGGAATCCTTCAGGTAAGGAGTGAATATGAATATCGTTCTAGAAAAAAGGCTGAGAAGGGATTTGGAAGTTTGCACCTTGAAAAAAGGGATCCCTTACCGGAAATGAGATAAATAAAGTTTCTCTTTTCAAAGGCTGGACATTTGGACAAACTAAAATGGCCACCTCCATAAAATTCCTTTAGAGGACTTTCCTCTTTTAGAAGCACTCAGGAACTGGAACATAGAGGCATGCATCGTATTCCACTCATGCAACCGGTTCCAGATTTTCTCTGTAAGGTAACTGGATCTTCAGGTTAAGCTATACCCAGGACCATTGATTGGTTATTAGCTGTACGATCTTCATTTGAGTCGGTAGAGTATAATATAATATAAATGTTGCAGAAAAAACTAAATATCATAAAGTATATAATGAAAATAAAGCTGATGTTTGGAATTAACTTTTTTATTTGTTTATTCCTCACAATTTCTCCTCTAAAATCGTTGAATTTACTATGCCTTAGTATCCATTTGTGCAAATGTCTTTTGTTTCATGTATAGTTCATTAATTAGTTCTAGAATTAGTATATTTATTCTCGGACCTTCCAGAAACCATATGTAAAATATGTTTTCTCATATTATTCTCAGTTCGACAAGCATATAGAACATCTCGATGGATGTCCAGTCAAGATTCAGCTTTATAAAGCCGCACCGGTCACATGTCACAGTCAGTCCGTAGCAGTCAGTCAGTTATGAAAGTCAGTCTGTGAAACCAGTAAATCAGAGTGAGATATGTTAATAGCAGTTAAGTCGGAACGGACGATGACAGATTAGATAGTCTAGTTGTAACAAGATGTACTTATACTACAGAAGGTAGTGTACAAGGTGTTGAAAATAAACCTTTGGAAGCAAACTGCGAATTTTGTGGTGAATTACGCAAGTATAAGAAGGAAATGTTTATTTTCTTAAGACAATATTTTTTTAATGCTGATTACTTATTACTTCTGAGATAAAGGCGATGATTGAAAGGTATTTTTTAAAAGGTCAACTTATTGATTATGTCACCCTTAGGGATACCGTAGAGTAGGGCATTATAACGTCAAAACAGGAATATAATTTTTGTTTAACTTGTTTTTTTTTCTCTTAAGGCCAAGTCCGTAACACCAGGAGGGCAATGTGACGTAAGACGAAAGCAAACAAAAAAAAACATTTCTCAATCCAATCATAAAAAGAATCCTCCTGGAAAATTTGTTTCATTATCACATTTCCATAACAACAAAATACTACTTCAGCCAGTTGTTATTTGATTGTGCTGTCGTCAGATCTCTTTTTAAGCCTAAGGCTTTGCTTTGCGATGTTGTTGGAGTTATGGATTTAACGGCTTCTCAGAACACGACGTCTATTTTTGTTCCAAATCAAAGCATAAAATCATAATATCATAAGACTATGGTTATTGTTACAAGGTTCACACTTAATTATATAATCAAACCTATACCACCTAGGTGTGTGTTTCCAGGGAGAGACACAGTATGTGTGGGTGTGTTTGTAATTAAATTTATATAATACGAAAGATAATTGGAAATATATTCCAGCTACATGATTAGAATAGAGGTTAGTAATGTATTCCAAGGTCGTAAAGTAATTGACATTTTGTGCGGATTACACTTTCCTCTATTATTTGTACGTACAGGTCTTGTTACATATAATTTCACTATTGAACAAAGGTAATTTATATGAACAAAAAAGAATATAGAGATAGTTTTTATTACGTGTTAAAGTTTTGAAGAAAAAGCTGTAGAAGAATACAACTTCTTTTCTACTTTTTAAGATATTGTTACGTGGGTAGTTTATCATGTACTTACTGTTATTATTTCTTTTAGTTTGTATTCATTCTGCTACCTTGTTTGCAGTAGTGTTGCTTGTGTATTTCATTGTGTAGTTCTGGAATTGTAGTAGATTTGTTCTCGATCCTTCCAGAAACTGTATATGAGGTACAATTTGTCGTGCTATTGTCACCTTGACAAGGATCTAGAACATTAATTATGTTCGTCTAGATGATCATAGAACATTCTCGATGAATGTCATATCATGATTCAGATATATAAAGCCGTGACGATCATGGGACATAGTTAGTTTATTGTATCAGTCAATTGGAGACATAACTCGAAAGTAGATGGAACGCGATAGTCAAAGTGACAAGTAGTGACAGTTGTACTACAACAGAAAGCCGTGTATAGTGTGTTTGAAAATAAATCATTGGAAGCAATCTGCGAACTTTTGAGTCTTACGCAAGTGAACTCACCCCACAACGTTTAGCACAGGGTTCAACGTTACAATATTTTGATTTCCGTGAAGATTTTTGCGAAAATATACATATAATAACGGAAATGATAAATATGGCTGCTGTAAATCTCGTTTTTTTTACGCATTATAAGGAAGTAAATGTTTACAATTAATATTAAACATACAGGGAGCTCTAAAAAAATCGAGCCAAACCTCAAAACATTCAACAAGAAAAAAGTCAATTATTTCAAATGGATTATAATGAATTTTATTTGGTCTTACCTACTATAAAGTGTTTTTTTTCTCTTTTTCCATCCATATTAGCATTCCCTATACCTAAATTTTCAGGTATTATAGTTAATTTGAGTTATTTGTGAATGTTGGAAAACCAGCAACACTAATTTCAAGTAATTTGAAAGTATTTTCTTTTACTAATCAAGTAGCTATGGCCTGTCATGATGACAAGCAAGCCTTAATGGTCATGAGAATAGAAGAAAAAACATTAATGGTGAGTTAGTTATTGCACTGTTAAAAAGTCGCTGCAAATATATATATATATATATATATATATATATATATATATATATATATATATATATATATTAATTGCATCAGACCCTACCAAAGAACTTTTAAGTGAATCAGATATGTTCCTACTAATACCGAAATTAAGAATGTTAAAATTTCACATTGCTACAAAATAATAATGAGCTCTGCTGGCGATTACAGCACATCCGTCATAATTAAGTAAATATCTCGGGAAATATACTTTGCAAAGTTGTCTCAACTAACTTTACATTATACTCTCTCCTCTCCCCTAAAGCTCTCTCTGTTATACAATTTACTCAACAAATTCAATTTCTCAACTTTTCTCACTTCCATTCTCAAAATACATAGATAGATAGATTGAGATATAGATACAACCTAAAATTCGAGATCGAGTCATGGAGATGAATAATTCCACAATGGATAAATTATATCATTTTCCAATTGGATGCAGAGAGTGGAGCTTCTTGGGGAAATATAATATTGTCTTAGTGGAATAGCTGAGATTCTACGAGAAACTGTTATTGATCCGATTTAGGCATCTATTTGTAAGCTTCGCAGGTTTATCGCCCAAATCATTTTCTAATTAAATCTTGTAAACGTCAGGAAGATCAGATAATAAACTTTCTACCAAAACATTATTAGATGTCTAGCTTACAATGGTTTTCAGTCTGAATTTAAATAATTGATGTGGCTTTTTCATAATTTTACACTATTCCAGTAACTTCTGTGATTTTTCTTTCATCATTTATTAGATTGTTTTATGAAATTTTTCTCAAAAATCAATCTTCTTGAGTGTACGTAGACATGGACGTGTTCACTCTCCAAAAAAATTGACAAATATCCAATAAAAATGTCAACATGTAACGACATGTTGTATTTTATTTGTTTGCTAGACGGAAAAACTGCTGCAGCAGAAACTGCACAAGAAAACAACATCGTCTCTGGCAACAATAATTTATGACAGCACAAAAGACAGAAAAGTCTTAAATCCGATTATTTCAGACACAAACTTCGAACTGGCAATTTCTTCTATATAGATATATAAGATATTATAGTGCTGGTGGCTAGAGTTGAGAGAAAGAGCACCAAAAGTAATAAATTTCAATACACTTTTTATGCTGCGAACGATTCTTCGTTCCCCCTTAAAGCATCTATACTTTGGCCATTACTCATTTTTCTGCATCCGGGGGTAGTAGCAGCAGCAACAGAAACAAAGCCAAAAGACAAAACAAAAAAAAAAACAACACCACAATTCACATTACGATCAATGTCGTTCGCATATCTCCTTGTTGGTAATCCTTTGATTTCTTGCAAAGATTATAAGAAGAATGTTTGCAAATATATGTGAAAGATTAGTGGAAAATCCAAGTTGGAGAAGTAACGAAAAATAAACACGACAAAAAGGTGAGAAAAAAGGAAAGGTATATATTTTGTCTAAATCCATTTGAGGGCCTTTGCAAACAGCAGAAGCATTGCATTAGTATAGATGATCCCTTTTGAAAATAGAATTGGGAAATGTTCGAATACTGTTTGTGTTGCTAGGGTACAATTCCCCTACGACGAGCTCAACACCAATAGGAAGCATGAATACTTAAGGAATAAATAAAAAAAGTGTTTTTTTTCTTCTTTCGAATAAATGTTTACGGGCTTATCACCTTGGACTCACACAGTGCTTCAAGAGAAAAAGAGAAAAACACCACAAATTAATTTAATGTATTTTTAACAAAAAAAATTTGGAAGGAATAGCTAAATGAATGGGACAACTGAAAATCTCTATAATTAAGAAATTATCGAAATTGAATTCACATGAAAAGTTTAAGTCTACCTATTTGGTTTTATCTACTTGTTTGTGCATATATTGCTTTGGGGCAATAATTGATCCGCATTTGTGGTGGAACAACTCATCTACAATAAGTTATCAGCGTAATATTCTCTCAAATTCATGAAACAATAAACTGCAAGAAAGTTACCACCAAAAGGCACAGTGTTCAATTGATAGCTTCAATTCGTTGTCACAAATTGCTTCATGTAAGTAGTTGTTTTTTTTTTTCGGGGATTTTTTCCATCCGGCAGTTCCTATCACACCCGTGATGGCCTCATTTTTTTCTTTCGTATGATCGATCGTCCCTTTTTTTACGTCGGGAATCAAGTTGTTGTTATTGTGAGAATACAGGGTGTAGTATTTTATTCTACACCTGCATTGATGTATGTTTTTCAAATGATATTCTACCGTCTATACGATTAACGTGAAAGCTTTGAGGAAAGACTGCCAAATTTCAGTTTATTTGAATCATTATCAGGAAGTTCCAAGGAATTATCTCATGTTTAAGCTTACAGAATTGAGCTAAGAACACTTTTGATCAAGTCATCTTTGAAATATACAAATCAAAACTTGTTAACTTTGAAATCTTTAGTTTAAATAACTTTGTCAAAAAATGACTATTTGGTAAATATAGTGCCCTCAGATGGTGTCATACTAATTTATAGGACTGAATCAATCAACTGTAAGCGATAAAGTAACTTTGGCATGAAATTCAAAGATAATTAGTTTTAGCAGGACGGTGCACCATATCATATTTTCTACAAGAATTAGGACTGGCTTTGTTAGTTGGTGCAGTGAAAAAATACAAAGTTATTTTAATCCTCTTAGTGCTGATAATTTTGATGGGCCGCATTAGTATTATCGAAAGATGTGTGAGAATGTAAGTCTTAAGATGGGACACCCTGTATACATCTGTCCTCTATCCCTTTGTCCATTTGTTATGACGTCAATGTTGGGATGTCTTGTTGACTCAAGAAATATGTTTTATGTTCAGTATATATATATATATATACATGTTGAGAATAGAATGGAGACAAGTTAGTGTTTTTGTGATGCGTCTTGAGAAAATTTTCCCATTTTATATGACAAACAAATAAAAGTTGGAAAAGAATTCTGAAAAGGTTTTTCTTATTATTGATGTAAAAGTGGACGTGCTATCAAAGCCCCAACTATTACTTTTCAGGGCTTCATCAGAACTGCTTTTGCTCTGGATATGTAAGTCAAAAGTGTCTGCTTGTTTTAAATATAAACTCAATGATTAAATTAAATTGCCATCAGTCACATATTATCTTTCCAACCAAACCTTTAATGTTGTAGAAGATACGCAACATTTTGGTGTCATGGATACCAATCGTAATATTAAGAGATAAGAATCGAACAGCATCGAATATCGTCAGTCAACGTGATCTCCTCAGGCGGCAATTTTCATTCTCATCAGATCGAGTGTTTTTTTTCTCTCTCCCTTCTTCTTCCTTTGGGTCTTGATATGTTTATGGTTCGTAAATCAAGAGGCGCAAGCAAAGTAGGGAGAGCGAGGGGGAGGAGGTGTGCGTTTAAATAGAAGACGTTTCGACAGTTATTGGGTCATCTTCAGGCTCTGGAGATTTACTGGGGTTTTTCGCGCGCGTGTTTTTCTCATTTCGTCTCACTCTATCTTCCGAAAGGCAGCTGGTGGTATTTTCCAGGCAGTGTTTTTTACATACTTATATATATCTTTGTCATGAACAGTTTTTTTTCTGGCGAGAAAAGCCCTTTTTTTTCTGTTTTTGGAAGAGATATGGGTGGTTCTGGATTTGCCTTGGAAATTGGATATTTATTAGATTTTATTTGTGTTTCAGTTATTTACTTTAGACAAAATATATATAAAAAAGGCACGTGCTAACAATTTAATAAGCAACATACAAATAAACTTATTTTGAAAAATATTCTGAAGAAAGTTATGATATCTGATTAATTGATATATGAGATAAAAAATAATTTAACAGAAATTGTTATAGAATAATTCTTATGAATTATTTATTGAAAATTTATTGAAACGTTGACTGTCAGTGAATTTGAAATTGTGACGAGTCTGGGATATAGAGTCGCGGTGATCACGAGAAAGCGTGTTCGATTCCTCAGATGGCGTTGACTAGTGTGGACGTTAATGTGGCCATGAATGTAAGCCATACTGCTATTGGTCACTGATATACGCCAAGACTGTGATTGCAACCCGAAATGTCTAGTGAGTTTGCAGTATTTGTGGAATGTTTGCAGCAAATGGAAGAGGATCGTTGAAGCTTCTAGATGCAGATGGTTTGACTATTTATTGGATAGTTCAGTATACGGTACAATCAGCTGTAGTATCTATGGTGCAGTTTGGCGGGTCTGGTCCCAAGTATTGGACCATGGAAATAAATGATGCGACGTTTTAAACATATACATTTCTAGTTGTAAATATTGTGAATAGTGAATATAAATTGTATATGGTAGCTTGTAGTGAATATAGTGCTATAAAAATATATGGTAGTTTTGATGTGAATAAATAATGTAAAAATAAATAGCTCCTTACAATGTTGTAGAAGCTCCAGGTATTATCAACAGAAAGAAATTTATATATATTCTTAGACTTAATTCTAAAAGACCAAAATGATCAAGATAACCTTCAATAAATTACTTACTCAGTTATATCGGTGAAATTGAAGACAATTTAGATCACTTACCTGGAAAAGAAAAGAGAAATTAGTAATTTGTTCAAAATTGCCATCAAAGTTTTATGCCATTTTTTTTATTATTATTTTAATTTATTGATTGTTTCAGGTCATCTTATTATAAAAGTCTATGGAAATATTCATGATCTCTGCAATAGTATTTAGAAAAATATTCCATACTCTATTTGCAAAACTAACTAGAAGATCAGAAAATATTAATATTAATTCAACTGTTAATGGTAGTTTTAAGTTTGAGCATTTTCTATTTTTCAGTGCTTCAAAGTTGGTCGGAAAGTATTGTAATCGTGTGAAATTTTCGGTATCGACATTTTTACAAATGTTGACGTTTCAGAGTTATTTAAGTCTAATAAACATATTTTCAGCCATTGGTCTTTCTGTCGTCTGTCTGTCTGTCTGTAACAGCATTATCTCAGGAACGGATCGGTGTATTTTGTTGCATTATTTTTTATTTTGTTTGGTACCAATACCACGCGCCGGTGGAACCTTATGAGAATCCTGAATATACTGGGTGGTCAGCTATAGCAAAAAAATGTGATCTACTCAAGAATGTAGCGCGAAAACGGCTCTAAGGATTTTGATTGAACTTGCCTAAAGTATTCTTCTAAGAGCCCTTCACCACCCACATACAGCGCCATCTCTGAGAAAAAGCACAAACAAGTTATGCTTGAATAAAATTCCATATTTTCCACATGTTTCTTCAGATTCTGGCTAAACGTTTCATCTTGCGAAAAAATGTTACATAACCATTGTTGTTTGTCTTGAAATGGCAATGTTTATGTTTTCTACACAAAACTACAAAACTTTTATGTTGAAAAAACACGGTCAATTTTAGCTTTTGTTACTTATTCTAACGGTTACATAAATTTTATTGAATTAGTAATAAAAAAAATGTATTTCGAAAAATTTACCGTGTTTTGTCAACATAAAAATTGATTTTTCTCAAAAACGGCCGACTTTAGAGCCCACGACCAAGAGTACCTTTTTGGTGTGGAAAAAATTGGCGGTTCAAATGGGCGCCTCAAAACTGTACTTTTTCCATTGGCGTAGAAATTGGGCAGAAAAACAACCACTACTCTTTCAAAATCTTCACCAATTATGACTTAACAATTTTTTTTTTTATTATAAACTTAGCCTATTATGAGTGGAAAATGCTTACAAAATCCGTTTTCTGTACTATAAGGGATTCCTAAAATATTCACAAAAAACGAATATGTTTTTTCAGTTTCAACACCCTGTATCTCGAAAATGGTGAATTTTAGAGGGTAATTTAATAAGAACTTTTTTGCATATTTTTGGACGAGCTATCACATTATCAAGTCCTAAGCATATATTATGAAACAACCTGTATATAGATAAGTAATTAGAATTAATAGGCAACACTTAGAGTTAGTTAGGAATTCTAATTAAATTATTATTATTAAATATTTTAAAGATGATATACATAGCTTTAGAATTCTAAAATAGAAACGAGCTATACAATACCACTGTTAAATTGATTTGCTGATAAATTAATAAAACCAGCAATTTCTCATAGATTTCTATGCCATTTTCCCAGACCCAGGCGCAATGTCGATATTTGTATTGCCATTAGGGGTATATAATATAGTTTAAACGTTCTCGACTCGTATGTATTGACACATTAAAAGCTTGAATCGTGTGTTGTTGTCAATTCCCAAATCCCTAGCATGCTTATATAGGTATAGGATAAGCTGACATCCCTCTCCACACGAGAGTATCCTCTAATACCATATAATCCACAAATTTCCCGGTAGATCATGACCACAATAGACTTATCCCAAATAATCATTCTGGGGGGGGGGGGTCGCCTCTGTATCTTTGGTGTAAATAAATAATATTGAAGGAGCAATCAATAAACGCCATTTTGGTGAGAAGCAGTTTGACAGGACCATTTAAATTTCTATTATATCAGAAGAAGATTCTAGAATTATGGTAGGGTTAAAGGTTTAAGACTTTTTTTGAGGAAAAATAAAATGAGAGACAAAAATTTAAATTAAGTATATTTGCGCAAGTTACGCGTTAAAAGCTTTAAACTTTCTTCACTGTATTCTTGGATTTTCAGTCAAAATAAAAAAAATAAAATCTATTTTGCATCTTTCTCTTCTTCTGCTCATCCTAAACTATGGCTGCACATTTCCTGTTTGTCTCTCTCCATTTTTTGTATTCGGTCGAATTGGAGCCAGGTTGCTGCTCCTACTTGACGTTTGATATCATCCAGGTATCACATCTGCGGCCTTCCTTCACTTCCCTTTTAATTTCTCTAGGTCGTCAGCGCTTTTGATGCCCGTCTGCGGAACTATACCTTCCAAACGTGCTCATAGCCTTCTGTGTCTTTCTTAGCACATTGTTAGTGTCTTCATTAGTAGCTCGTTAACCAATTACATCAGGCTTAATTAATGAACGTTAATGTCATAGATGTATGAACTAACATTTCTGCATAAGGGTTGGTTATTGATCGAAAATCAAAACTGATGGCAAATTTAACGCTTATTGAATGGCAACCTTTATAACTCAACTACATTCTCCCTGTTTTACTTATTTCCTTGGTTCCACACCCCTTTCCATTAACGAGCTCACTTTACATATACAGCGCAACCACATTGACATAAACTTTTACAATGCCAAGACGGCCCTCTCCCCCCAACCTCCGGCACCTATCAAAGCGCGTTCCTAGACGGTTTTGTCGTCGGACTAAACGACGACGAAAATGCTTTATCATCACTTTTATTGCCCTTCAAGCATTTATATATATATATATATATATATATATATATATATATATATATATATATGTTCGATAAATGTATAAAAGCCAACCTTTAACTTTAAATGCATCGTATGTAAGTATACATCAAAAGACGCAAAGCGGCTTCAGTGATTTGAGTCGGATAATGGAACACGTGGATGCCCTCTTTGTCCTTGTAGTAAGAGAGGAAGATTGTCCAGGTTATAATATATTGTAACGGGAATTATAATTAAACTGGGTTCGATTTATTTTCACGTATTTATTTACACTAAAACTACACAACTATATACACATTTATATTCTCAGCATTACTTAGCGCTCTATTTATATTCACTGTTCTCTGCACTAGTGTAGACTCACGCTCAGCTGACTAACTAACTATTCTCTGATCGGCGCGGGTATTTATTATACCTTGATATTTCGTGTTGTTATCCGTCTCCTACTGCTGTATGCCATTTCCGAATATATTCTTTCGAGAATAATCCGGGTCCCCATATTCTCGGTGCTTCTAAAGTTCTCGTGTGTTCGATGTTCTGGTGTGTGTTTGTATTTAATTATTCGGGTGTCACGTTACAATATATATACAAATGGTGATTGCTACATGTGGGATAATGTTAATGTCAATAGCTGATTTTAGGATCAACCGGTTCTCAATGACGTAATCTTTCCCATGCTTCAGGATATTCCCTCAGCAAGAAAGTTAAAAAGAAGAATTTCTACAGGATCTATGAATGACAACATAAATTGTCACTAATATCGATAGCTTGTTGGCTTCTAAGCAAGTGGGATATTTTGTGAGGAGTTCCATCATGACTATCTAAAAGTGTTTGATTCGGCGGACTCTTAATGCAAACCCATACAATTCACACTACGATTCTTCTACCACCAAACAAACTTTAGATAATTAACAAAACATCCGATCAAATGAAACATAATTTTTTTCAGCGTGTCGAGATAAACAACACTGGACACATTACATTTAAGCAATGGACGAACCATTTAGGAGAGATTATATAATTATTATGTCCTTGTTGAAGCTTGCAATGCGTGTGCAATGTGCAACATCATTAATGCTTCTTTTGCGGCTAGAAAATGTGTGTTTATGGATTATATATGTGGCATTTGGAAAATTCTGCATTTGTGGTAATTTACGTATGGAGACCACATATATTATGCCACGTACTACCAACAGAACAATACAAAAGTGACCGGCTGCCCTGCATGCTGTTCTGCTTGGCTGCTGCATATCCGACCTAGAGACCGACAGACGGGCGGTCGGACAATTGCTGTCCGATTTTGTGGTCTGTTTTGTGTTTACACAAATATATATATATATGTTTGTCGAATGAATTGCCCACCCTCTACATACCACGCCTACATATTTAATTGACCATTAGCGTCCGATTCACTCAATGCTTTCCTCTGTCTCTCTAAAATTAACACGCGAGCGTTGCATATATATATATATACCTATATATATATAATTATTATTTGCTTTGATTGGATTTTGTCAAAAGCCCATAGCAAAAGCCTACCACTGCATAATCTATATATATATATATATATATATATATATATATATATATATATAGATCAAGTATTACATGATGTATATAGAGTCGTTAAATTTTGTTCCACTTGTGAGCACCCTATATAACAACAAGGTAATATGCACTTCGAGATTCTATGAACGCAAGTTTTTTTTTTTGATTATCGACACTAGCTATGGAATAGGCACTGCCAATGCCATACTGGTGCACCGAAAAGGCGATACAGGCAGACAGTAACTTGTGGAGAGATCTTTCTTGTACAAAAAGTGTACGTGTACTAAGATATCATGCGGCATAAGAGAAGGTAATTTGTTTTGACATCTCTGAATATATCAATGTCCAAACTTGTTGGTTAATTCTATTATCCAGCTCCCACTTCTGATTCAGCGTATAAATTTCAATCCCGACTCCGGCCATCCATCATTAAATCCAGTTAAAATTTACAATTGAGAATGTTTCATATATGCCAGGTGTGTCACGTTGAGTTTTTCACAAACATTATTCCATCAAAAGATCCAAAAAAAGGGGCTACCTTCCAAATACAATCTACGACTCACAGTCTCGCTTGAGCAATGGAGTGTGATTAAAAATGTAAACAAATACACACACACACATACATACTGATTTTTATTCGAGTACGATACATTTAGAGAGGAACACAGAGGAAGAAAGGGACAAATGGAACGAACGCGTATACATATGTCATTTGGTATCGAAAATTACTTTGTAGCACAGTGCAAAGCCGAGTTAGATGACACTGCTGCCTACCATATGTACATATATATAGGACGAGAGAATAATAAATGACAATTTAATCAGGGTAGCTGGTAGCTATTGTCGGATAGGTAGGTATTATAGTCTAAGGGCTGGCTGCTAAAAATCGGATCGATCCAGTAACATAAGTAAATCCTTTTGAAATCATTACAGATAATGTATATGCACGTAAAATTGAACGGTCTTCATCCAACAACGATAGGTATTAATGTACTTGGATCCCTAAAACGATACATGAACCGGCCAAAAAATAGGCCACCGAAAATTTACGAAAAATGCGATTGAACATATATTCAAAAGTAGGGGTCTAATTTATATGATTCTTTTTTTTTAACTAAAGTATGATTCATGAGAATGCTGTAGAGTTATTACTTTTTATATTTATTTAATTATTGATTTTTACGAAAACTTTGTAACACTCTGTACCAATTGTAACCAACAATAATAAGGAAATCTTGAAAAAGATCTGTGAAATTATATTTTCTTAACATTATCTTTTTTGACTTATGTCAATATCTCATTTTATACAGAAGATGTATAAACTTAACTAATAACGTGTCATTTTCTTAAAACTCCTTTATTTTTAAAATAATGTAATGGATTTATTTAAATGATTATTTCTTTGATATGATATCTCGTCAGGAATGCTGCTTCTATTAAATTTATGTTTTTATCATTATACGGGTGTTACAGTTACAAATTCCTTTTAAAGGACCAACCTGAGCTCTGAAAGTGTTTCCAGAATAACGACGTTTATGAATTCGCATTGTAATTGATCCCAAAGATGCTCTAGCAGGTTCAGATCTAGGCTGCAAGAAGGCAATATGATGTTTGAATTCCTAGCTCATTTAAATATTCCGTTACAATTCGAGCAACATGTGACTTTGCATTATTTAGTGCACCATTTCCAACAGATATTCAGTCAGTACATGTATTTCTAGAAATACCGGCCCATGCCATAACAGATCCTCCATTGAATGACAAACGTTCAGAAATAGTGCCACTCAATATACCTTTTGTTTGGTCTCCATACTCTTTCTCGGCCGTTAGGAGACCGGAGACAGAATCGTGATTCATCTTTAAATAGAATTTCACTTCACTGATTCAAATTCCAATTTTGGTGTTCAAGAGCAAATTGAAGACATGCTCTTCGATGTTTGTGTTGTAGCAGGCCTCTTTGAAATGTTTCAGAAGCATTGTATTCGTTCATTTGATCATCCAGGTTTGTTCTCTGCGGCCAGCTTCCGCCCTATAAAGGCCGAAGGTGACGTGTAGCTGCTTCTGCTGCTGGAGGGCATATGTCAGAGCGCATTCGCTGCCGTCGCTATTGCACGTGCCATGATTGGCACATGGGTGATTTCGAATTTAATTCCCCAACTGGATTCGCCACGCTTATACGATGATGAACGAATTACAGAGAACCCCGACAAACGGTGAATCATCATCATCATCATCATCATAATAATGATAATTGTGTTATATTGCCTAATATTATTTTGCAAACGAATTGCTTTATTATTGAACCATATTAACTCACCCTTTATTTGCATTGAGATTAATCCAAATAAATGATGTTTGGAAATTGTCTTGCATTTTCAAATTTCCTTTTGAGTTAGTTCAATTTTTATGTTATACAAGTGGATGCTCAGAGCCAAGACACTTGACAGAAGATGAAAAGATCTCACAGGATGAGTGGAAGATGTGGCTTGGGGAAAAGAGAATGTCTGACACCTTGAAGGGTATTAAAGTTAGAAAATCACTTGACACTTGATCGCTTATTGCACATTTTTATTTCTGAAGGTTCCTTGTACATGGATTTAGATGTTTCATCATTATTTTCTGTACATTTCAATATAGCCTGATGAGTTAGAGTTAATTGTAATCTACTTCAAATTTCTTTGCTTTATAAAAGCGAATTCTTCCATCATTTGGCAATAAAATTGCAATTTATCTATAGTGTGATTTATACAGGGTGTACCATGACATGACTGCCATAGTTTGGGACTGTGCTGCCGGGGTGATTTCAAGTCAAAATGAACATATACCCGGAACGCTATCATAACTGAATGTGAATTCAGAACGATGGAGCACCTCCAGACTTTGGTCGACAAGTGAGAGAATTTCTATATCAAAACTATACAAACCGGTGAATTGGAAGAGTTTCTGTAGTTCTTAGTCAGCAAGGTCACCAGACTTTAAGAAGAAACATGACAGAGGATATAAAAATAAGGCAAATGGCATGCAATTAACCGGAGGGTTCCTGAGGGTATGAAACGAGTCTTTCGCAAGACTCCCTGAACTATCTACAGTCACGTTTGTCCATCTATCGTTTTTAAAGTAGATCTCTTAACAATACCATTGCTTCGGTTGGCAATACCAACAATTAGGCTCCCAGCTCAGAAACTTATTCCTGGACTACAGTTTCATAAATAATTTTGTAGAGAATATCAGTAACTAGTTCAATTATTAAAACGGATGATAAAAGATGGCAATTACATGACGTCCCTATTTTTCTTGACGTGAAGTCTCAATTTTTCTCGTTGTAAGAAAATATTTGTTGATTTATTTTAGAATTTATTAAGTACGAGTATTCCCCGTAGCCAATTTGGCTCCATATTTTCCTGTTCATCCAATGAGAACTGCTAAAAGATGACCAATTGAAGTATCGTTTTACCAAAGTGTTGTCTATTGACAGTACATCAAGTCTTGTTGACAGGATGAGGACAAAATGGCTGACTTGAATGCCTACATATTCTAGAGCTCTATATACACTCTTTTATATCCATTTCCAAATATATTCATATTTCATTCGACATTCCTATGCCTTATCACTACACAACATTCATCGAAATTTTGGCATTTTCCAAAACGATATTCTCCTAATCATGCAGCGCGCTACAGCACATTGGACCTCGAATTTTTTTCCATCTGTGTAAATCGAATTTTGGAAAATAATAATTATTGAAAACTGATGGTCTGGTGTGTGATGGAATGTGTTGCAGGAGGTCATTCAATCGAATGGAATTCGCTAGTATAATTAATTTCTGTTTTTTTTATTTGCCGTCCATATTGCCCAACCCAGTTGGGCGCTGGACTGAGCGCTGTGCTAAACTGGGGTTTAAATTGAAATCGCTATCATGGATATGTATGGAAAGAGGTGAAATTCGCGAAACGCTACCTCATACTGGTTGTTTGAAATACGTATTAGATGCAGAGCTGGTAATGGATTTTGAGTTGTCATTTCAAAAGTCTTGAATTTTGTATATAGAGAAATGCAGCAAGCTGTGAAATAATAATTAGAATTGAGTCGATTCTGAAGAACGAGTTAGAGTATCTTAAATTGTAAAGCTTTAGTCATGGATTTTTGCGTTGAGCGATTTTTGGTAGAGCAAAAACGTATGGGTTCGCGACACCGATGACCTCGATGTACTTGTGATGTATTGTACATAGTATAGCGGCCAGTGTACATGTTTATACACATATATACACTAATACCATGTCTCTCTTCTCTACTAATACCAAAGTCCCTTAGGTAGACTTTGTTGTGCATTGTTTTAATTGTGTTTTCGATAATCATTATTTGAATTGATTAATTGTAGAATCATTGTACAGTGCAATAGTGAGAACTTGATATATTTATGTAGAAAAATATATGACGAAAAAAAGTAGTTATTGTCGAATATTTCCAACATTATTAGTTATATTTGCGTTGAAAATTTTGATATTATTTATTTTTCTAATATTTGGTATTTGAAATACATCGTGCAATAAATATTATATAGTGCGCTGGGATTTGTTAGTATTTAATAAGATTTTTTCATATTTAATATCGAAAATTTGATGATTTATAGGAAAGAAGATTCTGACTTACTATAGAAAAGATTTGCTGAAAAATTTGACGATAATTCCGATGATATTATGTGGGGACTTAGATATCAACTTTGCAGATGGTAAAAATCTGCCACTAATTGAATTTCTTAATGAACCATTTGGTTTGTCTATGTTTAATGATCGAAAATTCAATACTAACAAATATAAAACGACGATAGATGCAATTTTTAAACAATACTTAGATTATTTCCAATGTAACATATTTGTTTCTTATGTCAGTTACTATAAGCCTAGTATATCTTTTCAAGAAAAAAATTAAATGCTTGAAAGTACAAATGGACTAAGGATTATTGAACTTAACGATGATAATAGTGCTGGTAATGAAAATAAATTTCATTATAAACTATGTAAATACTAATACAATATTTATATTTTGTTTTGAGCTTGTGAAAACCAGATTAATGTTAATTATTTCATGTGAAAAATAAAAATAACAATAATTTCGTTTGGATTGTCAAGGTGACAAGTTGTGACAGTTATAATACTACTACTACAGAAGGAGGTGTACAAGGTGTTGAAAATGAACGGTTTGGAAGCAATCGGCGAATTTTGGAGTATTACGCAAGTGAAGTCACCACACAACGTTTATCACAGGATTAAACAACAATGTTATAAGTTGCTAAATTAAATATTTCAGTTCCAAAAACAGACGAGTGATTATTAGTCAATAATATGTGATTGAAGGTACCTAATTCAAGTAAATGCAAGACTTTAAATTCCATAGTATTCTAAGAATGTTTTTTTTGTATGGATCGTTCAAATAAACTGAATCTTTTTTCTTACTCTGTTTGGGTTAAAATTTGGCCCGAGACGAATGCCGGAACTGTGTTTTATTCTTCAGCAGGTATTCACAATGCAGTATAGGATATGATTTTTGAAATGACAACTCAAAATACAATGCTAGCTCCTTGTCTATATATATATATATATATATATATATATATATATATATATATATATATGTCGCGAATTGATACCGACAGGCATTCATCAAAACTAACAACGTTTGCATTGGAATGTACACATAAGTATAGGATAGGTCGGTGCCTATGAAGGTATATATTTTGTGTGTACGGAATGTTTTACCTAAAAACTCGTAAACGTAGGTCCGTCCAATATTTTGTGATAGCATGTTTAATTGATACCCAAAAAAAAAAACACAAAGAACTGGTGAACAAACTTGACACGTTACAGTAGAGATATAAACTATGGGATATTTGTTAGGCTACTAGAAAATGGCCGTATTGTTATAGGGCTTCTATAATTTGTAAGAATCCCAGCTCTGACTTCTTAGCAACAGATGTCGCTAGCGGTATTATTCCTTGAATTAAATTCCAGCAGTTGATTTTTAAGTCCTAGTGTAAGAACAATGTTCTGTTCCAGAATAAAACTTATCCTGAAGTTTACTAAGGATACAATCTGTAACTATGACCAGTTTCATTGAAATATATGAATTATAATTTACAAGCATTTCCATTTCGACTGTAGCTAATAGTGTCTCATTGGCTTTAGTTAGAGTCCATGTTTCCGAGCCATACATTAACATTGGTTCATTTAAGGTTTCGTATAGCCCAATTGATTTCTTGGATTTATTTAGGTTCCGAGATAAATCAATTCTTCCATGGCTTCGATGTTATAGTCGCCAATATTATGATATTTTGACATGCGTGCCTAGTTCTCCATGTTTTGTTTGTGGCTGTCATACATTTTGTTTTATTTACAAAGAAAATTAAATTTGCTTGAGATTAAATTTGTTTGATGTTGCCTTTTGATAATTATTGTTACAAAGGGTTTTTGATTTATACATATATTCAATTAAATAATGTTTGATATTTTGTTACTTTTTTGATGACGTCATAACTTTTAGAAAAAGGATTATACTAGATAAAACATAAGTAGTCCAGTAAGTAGAATCGCTCTATAACTCTGAGCCTTTTTTTTAATGTGATTGTCATAAAATTATTTTCTTACATATCATTTGGTAGTGGTTATCTCTTTCATTTATATTTTATTACACTTGATTTTAAACTCATATTGTTCATTACACAATCATTTTATAAATTTTCAATAAAAATCACCATTTGTTTAAGGTGTTAGTCTTCATAGTAATAATAATATTATAGACAGGTCATTCTTAGCTCGAATTTATAAAAATAATTCCCTTACGGTAGGACGTAGTCACGTCAAAAAATATTTCCATTCCAAATATCGCACAGTAGTTTATCATATACCTACGTAAGCTAATCATCAATTTCCGGCATGCCCTTGACGGCGAATATTCACGGAATAACCAAAAATGCAATCCAGCCATCCCATCTATCTATAAATGTATAGGTATGGCGGTAAGTTCACATAACTAATACACTTTTGACATGCGAATTTTATAGAAGGTAAATAACATATTATACAGTTCGTTCCTCAGTTCAATTCTCCCCCTCTTGTATTTCCAAAAAAGGGATAACAGTATTCAAAAAGGTATTTGAATAGATTATAGGTAAATATATCCGTATCCGGCATGTCATTGACATACGACATGGAAGGCCTAGGAGTATTATCCATTATTTGATTTTGAAGCTTTTATCAAAGACAATACGATTTTATTTAAAAAAAAAACGTGAAAATACAAATTCAAACTATCATATTCGATTTTTGATAACTACTTATATCGATCAGATTATCATAAAATAATTTAATTAATTAATTGTAGCTTTTTGCACTCCATCACCATTTAGAAAATATTTAAAAAGTATTTTCTCTTCTCGATTCGTAACTAAAAACAATCGAATAAATACAATTCAAGCCAACGCAATGCATGACAGTTTATTGCACAAAGGTGTATTAATATTTTCAAATGAATGTTGTAGAAATTTTGATTAAAATACCTAAAACTGTGCAACAGCAATCAGATTTCATTGCCTGGGAAAATTATCACAATTCCACAGCATGGAACTGATTCAAAATTTGACATTCCTACAAAATGACATACAAAATAACAATCATAATAATAATTCTAATACACCTGCAATTCTGGGAATCTCCCAATATATATATATATATATTATAGAGATATAGGTACATAAATATAATTACTCTGTTTGTTTCCCCAAATATGTCAAACCGAGGGTTCTGTATATAATTCAATTCAATATTTAATAACAACAATTAGTCCTATTATTATTTATTATGGATGTACGTATATATAGATGGTGAAAACGGGTTAATTTTTAGTGAATAATTCATTCTATGTATTTGTTCAATGATGATTACGTTAGCTTATGATAAGGCGGTGGGGGAGAGCAGGTCAAAGTGTGGGGGAAAGAGGGGCGCAACGGTTGCGTTTGTGTTTGAACATTGACTAATAAAATTTTGATTTCTGGCTTTTGTTGTATGATATATCTACCTACATGGATAGATAGAAATAGGGGGGGGAGGTGGAATAACAGCAGCAGTGCGACTGAAAACACTGAATTGTGATAATCATCAGTTTTATGTTGGTACAACACATGTATAAATGAGTAAATAGGTTGAGCTCTATCATGCTGCTTATCGCTTATAACATTTTGAATGTGTTTTTGTTAAGCGGCAGTTTGAAACGTTAACGTTGTAGGTACCTATATATTGTATAATCACAAAGATAATAATATGCGTTTGGTATTTTCGACAATTTTGTGGACCATTGTATTCATTTATAATCTATGTTCTGCTGCGTTGAACAACATCATTGCAGTAGCAAACACAATGGTATGGATTAATTTTTGTTTTCTATTCGATATACGAACGGAACACTATAGAATTTTGAGATATGGTTGTGGAAAATTGTTATTTTATTCTAGTTTTAGCTTGTGAAGGTTCAAAGGGGAATATACAACTGTCACAAAATAAAATTAGCTCCGTATTCTACTTTGGTGATTTTTCTGAAGCGGCATCTTTTTTGAAAGATAATATTTTGGAGTTTTAGAAATATTTGGGCCCCAGGCGATTATTGAATAAATGAGAAATATCAAGATTACATCATAAACCAGCGAGTAAGATCTCTTTGCACTTAAAGCTTTTTCAACTCCTGGCAATATTTTTACGATTTATAATATTTTTCACGAACGAAATTTAATAAACACCAGTGTGATTATCATTTTTATACATGGCTATTCCTATACGATTAATATTGAAATACATGAACTTCTATTACTTATGGACTCCGAACACCGAAATGTTCCCAAGACCAGATCAAAGGGTTATGTGGATATGTAAAAGGTAAGGGATTGCAACTATCCAGTTGTATTATTGACTCAGTAAAATCAATTTTCCTCACAAATTATAAGAATAATATCTCTTTATTATTTATTATCTTTCATGATTATCAGAGAATATTTGCAATGTCAATTGTCTGGGTCATTTTATTGGCATCATCTGTCATCGCCATTTGTCATAAATATAACCTAACATTGCAAAAATTTAAACAATCCATTATCAAATTTCTCGTGAACTTTATATACATTTTGGCAGCTCAAGAATAATATAAAATATATCCTCGATGACATATAAAGTATAAGTCTGATAATAAAAAATGTGCAGCAGAAAGAGAGTATCTTTGCCAAGTACTTGCTCCTACTTTTCTGCTGTATCGTGTACCTACTTGTACATTTCTGGCCAATTCTTTCAGATTGCAGGCCGTGCGCGTAGTACATTAATGTATTACCCTCCTATGCTGTAGTATCATCCAGTTTAGATCAATTTCCAGTCTAATATCGGGGGCCATTTTAAATCATTTTCTGGGATGTAAGACCGCAGCATTGGCTTCTTTATAAGTGGATCACATTTCTTTTTGCTGGATGTGTTTTTTTTGCAATCCCCTAACATGTAGTGTGCGAGGGCCTTACCATATTTTATGCAAAACGTTTCTCTATATGTATGCAGTTTAATATTACGTGAGCTTTTGGGGAATTCGGCGGTTTCCACCGATTTAATATCGGTAATGGACTTTGGGACGTATTTCTACGATTACTGTTATTGCTTATTTCGTTATACCTATTATTTATAAACAACATATTCTCTCGTATTTGTGTCTGTGTATTATTGGAAATTCCGTTTATATGTTAGTTTATCCAGTATATGTGGATTATAAAGTTTTGGGTGCTCTAATGAAATTAGAGAATCCGGATCAAGCAGGCATTAGCTAATTTAGCTTTATTGATAGATAGTTTGTATTTTGAATTGTAATATTGGCAATGTTGTAACCTGTATACATTTTGCCATCTTTTATGGTTGTCTTAGCAATGACATCCATAAGTGACATATAAGCAATTATGTCATATTGTTGAGAATTGTTGCCACAGAATATAAAAGCATAAAAACATATCTCAGACAGTATAGAGCACAAATGTGACCCAATAAAACGTCGCCTTGATTAGTTAAGAGTCGGCCTTGTGTGCAGATGATTCCATACTCATGGATCCCATATCAGTCTTTCTGAAATCTTGTATATATATTTAATTTTTATTTTACGATTAGAACTTTTAAAATAAAAGGACTGTAAATTTTTTTGTATATCTATCCATTAGAATTCTCTCCGAAAGCGTTCGAGAGTGTCCCAAGGGAAACATTATGGTTCAGTCTAAAAAACAGGAATAAAACCGTGCCTAATTTAATCGATTAAAGTCAATACAAGAAATTATGTGAGAGCAGGAAACCTAGATCTGAAGAATTCACTACCAATGAAGGTATAAGACAAGTAGGAGTCGGTAACAATTTTCAGCGTAGTAATGGATGACGTAATAAAGGGGGTGAACCAATACGTGAAGAAAATAACCATTGGATATAGAAATTCGGGGCAGATACAAATTTCGGAATGTGCCTTTGCTGATGATTTAGTTGTGTTTGCCAGATCCGAAGCTGACAAAATAACGTAAACATATGAGAAAATGCTCTGCAAAGTAGAAATCTAAGATTAAATTTATAGAAAACAAAACTAATGGTAAAAGGTCACGAAGACAAAAACCTAAATTTACAGCTAAACCATGAAAAGATACAAGTGTATACATTTAAATAATTGGAGGGTGAAACTTCATAAACATGGAAAACATGATGCAGAAATTAATGGAAGGATTGAAAATGCCCTCAAAATGTATCATTCACTGAATAAAACTTTTATCCGATAGCGAGTCAAAGAAAGAAAGAAAAATGTCAAAGTCGACAATAATGAATTATAAAAAAATATTTTTGAATTCTATATCATTTTCGTTTTTTACTTCAAATATTTATATATTTTAAGTGGGGCTTTTTCTGGATAGAATTACAATTATATAACAATTCAAAGATCACCTGTCAAAAAAGTATTTTAGCAAGAATTAATTTTCATTAGAAACAGAAACAGTTTTTCTGGATAAACTTATAAAGAAGCAGAATTTACATAGAAGTATTCCAGAGAAGTTGATGATTTTCTGATAATCACATCCTAAACAAAAGTCAGTAGAAGAAAAACCGGTAATTACGCAAATAAATATCACATATTATAAGAAAATATGATATCTGTTGAAGGAAGACTCAAAGGTTTAGGACAGGGTTGAGGTTATTTTTAGAAACAAAATTGCCGCAGTTCTCTGGAATTATAAATTGTTATTAAACAACTCCAAACAACTATAGATAAGTGTGTTCTGATGTAGCCGGAAAATCACTTTTCAAGGAAAAATAGTGCGCATAACTGTTCCAGCTAAACTTTATTGAGTCAAATGAGCGATACAGCTCAATATCCTGAAAATACTGTACCAAACAAAAAAATTCTTCCCCATATAAGAATCAAAAAAGAAATAAATGAGCTTCTAGGAGCTTACACTACATTTCAAATTTAATTGAAAGATATAAACGACTGAGATGAATAATCCATTTTCACTCTCAATGTCCATTTCTGAAACCTAGAGATTAGGTTAGTGCTGCTGCCGAAAAACGCTTCATTTATTTTTTCTCCACCCAGCTTTTTCCGCGTCCATTTCCTGTTCGTAGCAGGAGATAGACAGCATAGCAGGATCTTTCGTTCATTTCCCACTTCCGCTAAATAATAAATACAGATTATTTTTCATGGCTGTTACGGCGGTGGCGGTGGCGGTGACGTGGTATTTCGAATGGGAGAAAAAGGAGCGGCATTATATATCTCCAGCAAACTATCCATATTATACAAATATGTGAACACACCTACGTATTCTGGGTGATATTATCAGAAGTTTGAGTAATAATTTAAAAAATCCCGATGGCCTGTAGTCAGCGGAAAGGTAAATTTTTCAAAATTCATTGAATTGAAATTTTAACAACCTTTTCATTGGTATACCTACATGTTATTAAATAAAATTGTCATAGCCTTGCGGTTAGAGGTTTTTGTTTTGGCTGTTGAATATAAAGCAGACAGGGTTCGAGTCCACTTCAAGACAGATTTTTTTTTCGTCTATTTCTTTTCAATAAATATACTATATATTTTTTAAATCAGGGTCTATATTAAGATCTCCAGAAAATGTACAATTACATCAAATTTATATTGAGTGTTCATGTTTTATCAATATTTGTTATTTTTCTTTATTAATTTTTATTTTTTTACCTGTGTATTTTATGAAAAATTGTTCTGAAAAAAAGTTGTAGGTACTGATTATATCTATAACCTAAAATTATTTTTAATAATATTTACACTACTGCTCTTTTTTGATAATTTTTTTAAATGTTTGAATGGTCGCCATTTTGAAACTACTTACACGATATTGCCCAATAACGAACTCGACCGAGATATTTGAGAGATTGATTTTTGTAGCAAATTTGAACTTGATACCTTTAAAACTGCGACCTCTATCGTGTTAACAAATTTCGTAATATCCCATATATATATATATATATATATATATATATATATATATATATATATATATATATATATATATATATATATATATAAACTTTTGAACCAAATGTTTTTTTGGACTAACATATAGACATATAACAACATGCCGTTGAAATTTTTTCGAAATTCAAAAGTGTGAACGATCGCAATAGGTATATTTCTATAAGAAATTTATCTAAAAAAACTATGTATTATGTACACAAACATGAAAAAGATTTCATTTCTCAGAATTTTATAGATTTCTTCTACCTGACGGGATAAATTCAATTTATCCTGACTTTATCTTAGGCCCGTTACCAACAAACAAAAAAAGTTAAAACACGAATACAAACCTGCCGTGAGAGGGCAAAGTGAAAATGGCAACAACTCTACAAGGTCTAATTCTGGAAACGGGGAAAAGCCTCTGCGAAAATGTATACCGATTTATGCTTTGTATACGTTTAGATGTATTTACATTCCAAGAGTTTCGTGTGCGTAGGAGATATTTCTCTTTAGTTTTCTGTTTTTTTTTTCGAGGATATTTCGACGGAAACGAATGAAGCATTGCGTGTGCCAGGTGAATAATTTTTCTTCTTCCATTGCTTCCTTTCCATTCCGTCTCTTATCTTGAGATCGATTTGTGCTTCCCTCGCTAGACCTACTACGTACGCATACACGATCCATTTAACTACTAGGAGGTACGATGGATGAGTTTGACTTTTCCGGTTCTTGTTCTTGGCAATTTCGATGTTATCGACACATACACAGTCGAATCGATGCCGTTGAGAGTGAAATAGAATGTTTTTTTCTTCTATCCTTTGGCAAAGTTTTAATTGGAAAGGGGAGCTAACTACCTACTTATATTTTGTGAAGAATTTACGGAAAACAACAAAAAGTTATGCATCTATTCCTTCAGAAAATAGTTTTCTATTTGCTAGCAATATTCTTATACTGTGTTCTCCCTAATTTTTTTCATCGACGATATTCTACTGCTTTTAATTGGCCTCTGATTAAATTGAAAAAATCGTTTGCTTTGAATCATTACGGCTTCTTTATTTTCTTGTTTTTTGCCATCACTAGTCGCCTGGCATTTATATTTTAATTCAAATGAATCACTAGACTCTAGATAGTGAGCAAGCCATTCGTCAATGCAAATATGCTCTTACTAAATTACTTATAAGGAAGGTGACCCTTTTTTTTAAATTGACTTTGTTTACCGGAAAGCAACTCTTTGCCACGGATATTATTTATTATGAAAATTATGAGGTATTTACCAGAGTTACATTCTGCTTCAACCTCACGCTTTGAACAAAAACTAGACTTTGAGGAACACTCTAGATAGATTCATTCCAATGATCCATCGAGCAAATGGAGTTTAACATCCGTTTCAGTATATAGATACATACAAACGTTTACATAAGATGCTATCTAAGCTATGGCAAATTACATGGCTTCACTTTGTAGTTGGTATATGTACCTATCTCGGGGCATGAGGCTTAGCGCATCTAATTAGTTTGAGGATTTAAAGATCATTTGGCCAAGTAATCTGACCAACGTTAAGCAGCATGAATTTCGCGTCTTGGAAGTGTTATCATAGCAAAACTTGAGTAAAATTAGTTCTAAGACAGCACGGAGCAACGCAATAGTAGTAAGTGAAACCAGATTTTGGCAAAGAAACTAGAATTTTTGTCCAAAATAGCAGCGTGCAGCGAGGTATGTTCCGAAACTCAACACAATATGTCCAGTATAACTAAAGAGGAATATTTTTTGGCAGAAGAATCTTAAAAGAAGATGTGAATTATATGTATATTTTTCAAGAATCTTCACCCAAAACTATTTGGTAACAGAAATTACGACCAAACAAGTCAAATTCATTGGGCAATATTTGTCATACTTTCTTTATCATTTCTAGAATATCCGATCATGTAAGTCCACCATTCTGAAGCACATTATAGAAGAACCCTACAAGTACCTACAGAGGAAACTTCATTTGAGTAAAATGAAAAATACTAAGAGTTACCAAGGGCATAAGGCAGTGAAACTTTTTTACACAATATAGATACACAGTTTTGAGGTTTCGACATTCGATTTACGCCTCTAGAACAGAGATACATATTATACCTACTATATCGTGATGTTGGCCCACATTTTATTTTTTCTATTATTCCACTTCGTTTTCCGTTTGTTTCAAAATGGAACGAGTGAAATGTGTTGAACGCTTACTCACTTCTCAATCATTGTTGTCAAGTAGTCGTAGCCCGTTTATGGTATGGAAAAACTGCTTTTGGAAATGTCTGTAGTTGTTGTTTTATTTATTTACTGGCTGTGAGGGAAATAACTTTCGCAACTTGAACAATATTGACTCGTATATGATAACCAGAGAGCAAAAAGTCTTATATACCTATGTATGTTTTATACATTACTTAAGAAAAACTAGGATCAACTTCAGCTGTAGATTTATATTATAGTTTTTTCACTATTTTCATTGGTCGTGGTTAAACTCACAAATAATTTATTTGAAAGCCTTTCATGGAAGAACACATTACACAAATTCATAATTATTATTTTCTTACTAATTCTGTAAGTTATAAATAAACAAATAAGTGATTGCGATGAAAAAAAGGAGATATCCCCAACTCCGTAAAAATATGTATAAGTTAAAGCATAGCAAAAACTCAAGGACTTTATAGGATTTTTTTTATTTTCATTATATTCTCATATTGCCGTCATCTTAGTTTTTAACTTATTTGAAAAAGATTAAAGATTGGAAAAAGTGAGCTAGTACGGCTGATCTCTTACGGAGAAGAATTTGTATCACTAAAGAGAAATACAAAAGTATCTATGGAATAATTTAATAAATTTAAATTTGAACATGAAACCATAAAGACTCATGTACACTTGTGCAAAGAACAGTTGCTATGGGTTCGGTTATTGGAACTTTATGTAAAGTCAACCAATATGTCAAATATCAGTTATATTTTTTAAGTATGTCCTTGTTCATGTTTAAAAAATCGGTGGTAAAAAACAGTTGTATTCTTTTGCATCGTTTTCCTTAAAAGCTTAAATGCCTAATAAGGACTCCTTACTCTTTAAATTTCAGTTGTTTAGCCCTGCAAATCTTCGACTGAAATGACTGCAGGTCAAATATTTGATATATTTGAGACAGCTTTGCCAATAATAGATTCATAGATTTGCAAAACAGCTTCCTATTATAATTGAAACTGAAATAACACAATAGCAATGCATTTGTATTTGTAATGATGCCAATGATGATGACATAAAATAATAGGTCATCTCTCACTTTCGCATTACCATCAATGATAACAAATAATAATTAATATGATAAAACCTAGAATATGGCTGAATCTGTGAATATTTCATTATTGTTTATTATATTTTCCATAATTCATAACAACGTACTTGTTATGTATATGTGGATATATGTATCTATTTCTATATTATGTAGATATAATAAAGCTAGTCCAGTGAAGTTTTGTGATAATTTATTCATTTTGTCATAATGCTGTTTATTTATACAAGTAATTTATTCTAAGAAAATAAACAAATTTTCATCGGATTTGCTACTAAATCATATTATTGAATCAATTTAATGTTATATACCTAAATATGATAATTAGGGTATTTACGAAACTTCACAAACTGAATATTGCATAAATACAGGGTGTACTTTTGTTCTGTAATCGGAAGATTACGGCTTTATGGATAAAGATATCAAAAATATGTTTTCACTAACTATATCTGATTTTTTTAAGTTCTATACTCCAAAAATATTTTTGTACCATTGTACCAGGTGCGCTCAAATAGTCGGAATTGCACTCAACTTCATTTTTTCTTATGGAACAGGTATATTTTTATTGATTAGTTATATTCTCTATAAAATTTCAATGCAGGTTGTATAAAAAACTCTATGACTATTGGTAGATTTCGAGATATACATGTTTTTCTGAAAATTTTGACACATCAAAGGCACTTGAAGAATGAATGAAATTTTTATCAGAGTTACATATAATATTGGAGATTATTATAAAATGGTTAAATTCCCTTTATATTATACGAGGCATGAACAAAAAATATTTTTCTGAAAGGTTAAAAAAAGTTGAAAAATACAATTTTTTCAAATGGATTGATATATGTTTTATTATGTCCCTGGAAAGGAGAGAAAATTCTACATGTGATCTACCAAAAATATTTTGAAGTTTTACATGAAATATTTTATAACATTTTGGGATTTCTGTATAAAAAAAATATGAAACTACAAAATAGTTCTGGTAGATCACATGTCGAATTTTCTCTTCTTTCTAGTGAGACAATAAAAATTATATCAATCCTTTTGAAAATATTTACTTTTTTAACTTTTTTTAACCTTTGAGAATATTTCATAGTTCATGCCTCGTATAATATAAAGGGAATTTAAACAATTCAAAATAATCTCCAATAGTATGTTTAACTCTAATAAAAATGTAATTTTCTACTCTTTTACATGTTCTGAGATATTCATTTCTATAAACTATAAATCTATTAACATTTGTTGTAAAGTTTTGTTATACAACTGACATTAAAATTTCATGAAGAATTTAATTTATTATTAAAAATATAGATGTTCCATAAGAAAAAATGAAGTTGCGTGCAATTCAGACTATTTGTATAGCCAATTTAAAATCGTAAAATTGAGTCTGATTAGAATCAACTGATAATCTAAGTAACATTATACTGGCTGTTCCAAAATTCAAAGCATTAGCCTGGCCAAAGTTAAAATGGCCGTCGAAAATTGACAGATATATGGACTCAATATAGGAATATGACATTGACTGATGACATAATGTAAGCCTGGCCAGGCTTAAATGTTTTGTATTTAGGAACACAAGGATGATAATCATTTTTACAATTGGACGTTTTAAATAAATAAATTAATTTATTGATAATAGGGCATCCGATAAAATTTACCCGACCTTAATATTTCACAAAGGTAACTCTGGTACCATTATTGGATTCTGTCCAAAAATTTAACTTTGAAACCAGGAATTGCAATAGACAAATATTTTGTTACCCAGCTCTGCAATATTTGGGGTGGTTAGACCACAATCACTCGTCCCACCCAAACGCTACTACATAGGGTCATACAGACAGATTTATAGATATACATCTATATATATATATATATATATATATATATATATATATATATATATATATATATTTGCTGTACCTGTATAATCTGTGGTCATGTCTCGGATCACTGGTCAACACTAATTATCAATTCAATGTACAGATCGAATCACCGAAATAGCATAGTACTCCGTCTTAAGATTACTGATGAACTTGAACTTAGAACCATTTACATCTTTATACTATATGGACTGCTAATGCTCAAACATATAAGGCTAGAGTAAAGTCGGTGGTCAATATTTTTCAATTCATTACGTCCATTTATGTTCTATAAGACAATAGGGATTGTAACCAATTTTTGGATTTGAATACTGGCAAAGCTGCTTTACAAAGATAGTTTAGAGATATTGACACTTACAGTCGGTGAAACATCGGATTAACCTGTCCAAGTTATATAGTCAAAACGAATCATGGCCGATGGTAAAGTCGACCTTTTTCAAAGTTATGATCCCTTTCCGGTGATTCGCAGTGTATACGAGTGGACCAAGAGCAGACTTGTCTGGATGGTTGAGTGCGGGGTCCGGAGAAGGATTGGCATGGTCAGTTTCTACTGTGGGATAGTTAGTACACCGCCCGATTCAATTTGTTTGTCAAACAATATATCGTTATTGACAACGGAGGTGGTTCCTTGTCGCTGCTACTGGTAATAGCTGCCGCAGGAAATCACCCTGAGATAGTTAGCAAGTATTTTTTTGGGAATTTGGCACATAATGGATAGAGTAACTTATGAAATAATTCATATTCTTACACCTGCTAGTATTAGACCATTATTATAAATTCGTATATATAGTTCAGACAGTAAAAGGTGTTGAAAAGTGAGTCTCATCAATTGTCTCAATAATTTCACGATAATTGCATATAATTTTTCATCAAATTCTATAACAATCGATTTCAATTTCAGAGCCAGAGCTACAACAGCTGTTCATAAAATATGGCAACAATATATATATATATATATATATATATATATATATATATATATATATATATATATATATATATATATATATATATATATATATATAGATGTTTTTAAAGCACAGAAATAATTAATCACCGAGCTGGGCAACAACATAGACGATATAATTTATCAATGGCTGCTTGATAAAAGCTGTTTTTCATTAAAACAATCTATATCGGCCTCGTTTTTGTCGCGTCACACTCTATCTGTTGTGTTGTTGTGTAGCGCCCTCTATATATCGCTTTCTCTTTCTATTCGAGACCTTTTGTGCCGCCTGTGCCAACTGGGGGGGTTCGATTCCACTCGTCATTGATTGAAGTCAGTGACGAAAAAGAAACATCCCTAAATATATGCCTCAAGCTACTTTATGCAGTCACCCTTATCGGAAAAAGACATTGGATTAGATGATTGTTTCTCCTTAGGGCGCCCTTCTGGATATTGAGTGAGTTTGCGGGAAGGAAGACACTTCCTGCAAAATATAACGCATGTAAAACGGTAACATCGAGACAACAGTAAAATAAATTCATACAAACATAATAATTAATTGCTAATAAATTGATAATTATTTGCTATAGGTATTACCAATGCAATTGTTCTTACGGTTTTGCTAAAACCACGGTTGATGCTAACTAGTTTTTAAAAACGAAGTGACAAAAATAATGTTGTGTAGACGAAGGTTGTCATCTCCAATCAGCCTTCCGTCAATATCTTCAAAGGTTATAAATATATTCGAGCAATCATCCAATAAAAGTTCTCAGTAGTGGAGATCGTATTAGAGATCGGAAATCCAAGACATTGAGAACTCTGAAATTTTACCGCAGATAAATTCAAATCATATATTCGACTACTTAGATCTAGTGCTTAGGACAATGGGCCATGTCACAGGTTAATTTCTGGAGACGTTGAATGATCTACCAACTAAAAGTCAAATGAATAGTGGCAACAACAAAATTTTCAACAAAAAGACCATAGAAGGTCACACTTGACAATAATTTATGCATCTTATTGCAATGATAACCTTTATATCGAAATAGAGAGGTGAGTTAATTATTTTGGTGTGAGAAGTTTTGCCTGAAGATGGTTAAATATCAGACATTAGTCCAAAATGAGAATATGAATGATCTTTTCGAGATATCAAAGTCTGAATGAAACTATTGTTTAGACAGTGCATTAATTACAAATAAAAGCAAGCATTAGATAAAGAATTTATAATTGATATCGTAAATTTGGAGTAAGAATATATAATGCCTGTGGATATTAATAACATTTTTGGCAGTCAAATTGTAATACTGATAATTTCTTATATCCTCCAATACTTTATCTAATATATTAAATTCATTTAAAAGTATATTATAAGACTGAATACTGACAAATGATTTATTAAGTTAATAAATTGTTGGTTTCTCTATTCTAAGATTTAAATTTCACTGTCTTAATATTTACAGGAGCATATCGTAGATTTAGTTTATTTTCTTCTACATTGACTTACTTCTGGTCATAATATCAGAGGGATTAAAAGGCAATAATCATCCCCAATTAGGGTAATTAATAGTTTATAATTATTTTACGTCTGTGGAATGTACATCCAGACAAAATCTAAAAGGGTTGGGGACTGAAAGAGTTGAGCTAGCAGGTATGAATAAGTTCCAAGTTTTGGAAGAATATCGCAGTTATTCCACCACTTAATTCTCACAATTATATCATATTTTCATGTTACATTTTAATGGGAAAATAGCATTAAAGCAAAAAACAGCGACAAGTTGCATTTTTTCCAGAAATGATTTAAGTGGATTGCTTTGGCTGGATGATTTTCATTTTCTGGGGACAAAAAAAACACTCTGCAAATCAGCATCCTCTTTTTTACAGATAGGAAATTCAGTAATCTAACTGCTACCTAACGATGACTAAAAGCTGAGATAGAAAGAGAAGGAAAAAATAAAATCAAAAAAAATAAACTGACGATGATGATGAGGATGATGATGTTGCTGATGCGATGCGAGTGAAATTTTCCCGAAAAAATTGGATAATTTCCCATCAGAGGGGCACATACTATATATATATATCTGTATGTATGTGCTGTGTTCGGGAAAAGCGAATTAAAAATAATGAAATTTTCGAATAGCCGGGATTGGAAGTTGTCAGAGCGGGCCCGTTTGGCGTCTGTCATCGTACAGCTCCTGCTTATATATATATATATATATATATATATATATATATATATATATATATATATATATATATATATATATATATGTAGGTAGGTAGAAGGTGTGTGCACGGCCGGCCAGGGGTGAGCGGAGCGCATATTCTTTTTTTGGGGGGAATAGGGTGTGGTGGTGTTGGGTGCTACTGAAGGGAGTAGTGCTTTGGGGTGGATGACGTTGCATCGCAAGTGAACGTTGATTGATCGAGCTGGTGATATTAGGCCAATTACCGGAGCAATTTAAATGTATGGGATGTGTCTTGAAAAACCTTTACAAAATGCTACATCATGTTCCATTGATCGATATAAATATTTGTTTATATAAAATAGGACCGACGTTTAGTATATGGAAAAATTTAAAGATAATTCTATTGTTGCTGGTAATTTGGAAGTGATGCCGTTGTAGATAAATAGAATACTTTTGGCACTCAAATAACTTGGGAATTCAACACTGACATCGTCAATGATGCCGCATTTCCCAATCACTTGAATGGATTTCCTCATTTATTTTTATTGCATAGAGAGTGTTAAGCTTAGTATGATCCCAAATTTTTAAAGTTTTATCCTTATTAGTTACTGAGCTGCATTTTCAGTAGAATGTAGGTACTTGTCGGAAATACCCGAGAATATGAAAACTCCATTCCACAAGTAGGCCAGAATGATTTGATTTCAAAACTGCTTTGGATATTTTGACTATATTTTTTACGTTTCAGCTGCCTTTCGCATACCACCATCTAACATAACCTACCCTCACCTAACCTTTCCTATCCTAAACTATCCTAATCTATCATAACCTATCCTAACCAATCCTAATCTGTCCTAATCTATCCTAACCTATCCTTACATATCCTTAACTACCCTAACCTATCCTAACCTAACCTATCCTAACCTATACTAACCTATCCTAACCTATCCTAACCTATTCTTACCTATCCTAACCTATCCTAATCTAACTTAGCCTAAAATAATTTTGTAACCTTGACATCTAGACACATTATAAATTTGTTGTTTTTCTCTCTCTCGAGGATTGTTTTCATAGTAGGACTCAAAATCAAATAAAATCTGGTATTTTCACAACGGAAGCTAAAAATACAAGCAAAACAAATAAAGTTAAGTTTGATTGCAGAAAATCGAATACCTTGTGCCATATGAAGCTCAACCGAAGCAAGCATTTTTATATCACTCATTCCAGAGATAAGAGATATAAAAAATCGGGGAAGCATCAACGTGTCAAAATGCACCATTTCTTCATTGTCAAAGTCATAAATAAAAGCCACACAATCATAAGTAACTAAGCAACAACATTACGTGATTGAATATAAACCAACGACTCTAAATGAAGTTGTTTAATCTGTTACCACACACAACGTTGATGATTCAAAATCTCTTCTGCCCCATAACACACAAAATAAAAACAACAAAATATATTTCCCTGAATAGAGAGAGAGAGACAGCACGCGAAAGAGATTACACTCGAGCCCATTGTGTGGAACCTTCCTGAATTGATGGCCGATTGTGTGTATATGTACGGTTGCTTTGCCGATTAAATACCCCGCTATTTGCGGCCACTGGATAACCCCATCACTCTCGCTCTTCCTCTCTCCGAAAACCTGACCCTCGTTCAACGTGAATCGAGTATTAAAGCTTAATTTTGGACCCCAGATGTCCGTCGTTATCATCTGTCTTTGTCTCTCAGGCATTCATTCTTTCTCTATCCATCTCTCTCTCTCTCTCTCTAACTCCCGGTTCTTGCTGTGTATATCGCCGAGGTCCGACACGGGAATTTACCTAACGTATGGATGGTTGTTTCTACAGGATGTTACACACTATAAGGGGCCTCCAAAAACTACTCAAATGTTGCATCTGAAAATGGCACTGACGTTGACATTACATAGAAATGGTTGCTGTTGATTTTAAGCCAATTTGCTAAATCTCGAAAGTTAGTAGAGCAAGGTAAGCGGAATTTGTTGCTTGTAGAACATATTAAGTGCTAATTAAGTGCTATCTTTTAGAATTAATCACTTTTAGATTTTTCGGGATAATGTCTGCTTTACGAGCTTTAGGTAAAGTTATCAGCAACATTTAAAAATCAGTCCAATTGAAAAAGGTTTTTAAAATTTTCCAGATAAAGGTTGGCATTGTCAAATGTTAGCAGAGCAACTCTTATAGAAAGTCTAATTAATTCTGATTCAAATAAGCACCAAAAAGTTTGGTTTGGATTAATCTGTTTTTAGAAAAAACCGTAAAGAACAAAATTTCAATTAGACCGATTTCTTAAAGTTACTTTACCAACTTTACATAAAGCAGGCATAGCACTTAATTAGCACTTAATGTGCTCTACAAGCACCAAATATATTTTTAATATTCTGCTCACTTTGATCTGCCAGCTGTTGTAGGGATGTCAATGTGATTGATCGATTCCTGCAAGTCTAACAGTAGAAACACAATTTGAAAAATCTTATCTTATTGAAAACAAGAAAGTCACATTTGGATCTAGTAGACTGTTCACAGTGCAACACCCTGTATCTATATACCACAATTGCCAAAAACACAGTTGTCACAGATACATTGCGAGAGTCAGGATGTTCACTCTAGCTCTGCAGGATGTCTGCATCCACTAAAGGGACCTGTCTATCAAGTGAATAGAGCAGCCCAAATATCTCCTTTACTGGCAGATTAGATATATATATACTCCAAACAACACCGGTCTGTACTTGAGATGGTATTGTTGTTAACTCTCTGAAGTAGCTTCGAATTTCAGTCAATCACTTAGAAGATATATTATGGAGATCACATGATGAATAAAACATTTTCCAAATACGGTGAAGTTTGTAGGTGTATGGCTAAGACAATTAAGCTCAGTTAAATGCAGGTTAGGATATTGTTGGTTCAATCTTGAATACTGCAATTCATTTTCGACAAAATGATGAATGTTTTTAATCCTCGAAGCAAACTGTCACTAGTGTCATAAGTTTAACGTGTTTGATTGTATTTTGGATGAACCGATTCTGATTGATCTTGATACGTAGCTAGTTGTTCTATGGTTAAGTTCTACGTATGTATTAATCTGTCTGAGGAAGAGTCGCTCCCAAATGGATGAACAGTAGAAATGTAAGATTGAATTTTTATTCTCAGTATTCTTGCAAAGCACTGCACAACAATTTCTTCTGGGTTTCTGGATTAGATACCCTATGGAAGAGTTGAATTTACAGTAGATACATTTACTTTGCACAAATGAAAAATGGTACGTTTGAAATGCATGACGTCGACATCGAATGTCAAACAAATATCCAAATGAATTTGCAAGAGATTTGGCTTACAGCAGTGGAACAAATACTGCACCAAGTAAATTCTACTTTATGTGTCTATAGATATGTGGTTCCCGTGGTTTGCAAAGCGCAGGTAAGCACCACTAAATAGGAGGGTAAAATCAATAATGGTATAGTTCATACAAAACCATTATTATTATCATCCCCAGTCAATATCCACCCACATATCGATGCTATATGGACAAATTAAATTTTCCCAAAGCTTCGAAACTAGGCCAGGCAAGCTGGTGCAGGTAGGTATCTCGATTGTTGGACAGAGCTGATGCAATTCTCTAAGGTATTATATACCTGTAGGTATATATATATGTCACATAAACAACATTGGAACAAAACACATCTGACCACATACCAAATCAATTTATCCATCTATACATGTCTGCAGAATGGATAAGAATGTTTTATTAGGAGAAAAGTTGGTCGATGAATGTTTCAAATTCGGAAAACGTTGCAGTCTTTGCTCCTTTTTGGTTTTTGGGGGGAAGGATATGTCGATTTTTTTTATCTACCATTTCCCATCAATACTCTTTCAAATGGAAAAAAGAATTCATACGAGTCGCAGTAAGTTTACTATTTCAAAGGCACAAACGAATATGGAAGAGAAGAGCACGGACAGCCGAATTCTATAACTTCTCCGTTGGAAAGTCGGTCAAAAAAGACAGAAGCTGAATCGTTCGAAACAAATGTTCTAGGGTAGAGTAAAATCATCACATGAAACAAATCTTTGGAATAGGAATATTGATTCTAATCTAACTCAAATGAAACTAAGTGACGTACAAATTCTCAAATCGGAAGCGAAATTCGAGATGCGACGCCAAAGGCTGTTGTCTGATTTGCTTTCAATGATATTAAAGAGAATACTTGTAAATTTGTAAAGGAAGTTCTGGGCCTCGGTGACCAGATGAAAGCTATCCTTATTCAATATAAAAATGAGAATGAAAGCTTGAAAAATTTCCACAAAAAGCAATAGATATAACGCTTTTAAACTTCAAAGCAAATCATTTGTGTAAACTGGGTTAGTCTGCGTTTTTAATCAAGCATGTAGTTAATTTGTTTTGGAAAAGCAAACCACGATCATCAAAGCAAAGTTAAAACATTTATATAGACCTTACGTATGCTTAAATGTTTAAATCTAGTAAGCAAAATTTCACCAGATCCTCCAACAACTTTATCCCCAAATTCCAAACCAAGTATATATATATACACCTACAGATAACATCCCTTGAAATTATCAGACAATTAAAGCAATATATATGTACCTATATATTACCCTCATCGAAACTTGCTCCACCAAAATGTGGAGTCCAGTCCGTCGATCGGCTAAACCTCTCTTTGTATTAGCTGCTGAAGTAGAAATACTAGGTAGTATATATATGTATATTGAAATTGATCGGTATCAGACAGAGGGCAAACTCTACCATTGAATTTCAGCAAATCGTGCTCCTCTCCTTCCAAAAGCCAAAAGTTCATGGTGAGCTGTGTAGAGCAGCAAGCAGTAGGGCAAAGTTTCTCTTCAGCATCGCCATGAACCCCTTCCGCTGATAAGAGAGAAAGCGGATGAGAGTCCAGCAGTGCCGCCGCTTTTCAATCGAATGTGGGAATTATGGACCGGCAGCTGATTGGGAAAAATCTGCCTGATCGACTTACCGAATGAAATGCTTTGTAGATTTTATTTTCACATCGACCATAGAGAATTAGGTGCCTGAGTTTTTCTTATGACTCTCGTCGGGACGTTTTTTGCACAGCAAACATACTGGATCGGTCAGGTTTTCTGCATTCAGCTCCTGAACTATACTGATCCTTCACCCGTATCGCGAACGGGCATCTTGAGCTTGACCGGACCTATTGGAATACGGGATATATAGGTATATGCTATATGTATGTGTGAACTGGGAATCGGGAACTTTGAAAAGGTCGCACACATACTACATTCACACCCACACACACCCCAGAAATAATTTCGAAAAAGTTCAAACAGAACCGACGAACTCTGATGTGTGGTGTAGGTATTATAAATCAGCCCGCATGGGAGTTGTAAGGAACTCTCTCTTTGCTGCGTGATTGAAAATCTGGGAAGATAAGTGGCAACCTTTTTCTTTTTGGTAAACTTCTCCAGAACTTCAAGTCAAGACAGCGACCTTTTGTGTTTCAGTAATCTGGTTAAGTGATAAAATTATTTAATTTTAATTAATTTGATTGATATTATCAAAGACACTTCTTCTTAATAAAACATGGAGATAAAAGATCCGGAAATCAGGACCAAGGTTTCTTTTGGGTAACTATGCATTGGACGGATCTGAATATTTTTCTTGGACGTCCAAGACTTCTTCTACCATCAGGTGATTTGTCTCTTGCTAATTGCACAAGTCTATCAGTTGTCACTCTATTTATGTGCTGTTCCCATTCTTGTTTTCTGTAACGTACCCAATCATTGATGTTTTATATTTTGCATTCATTCCTTATGTCAGCACTTCGCTCTCTATGCAATAAGGTTTTCTCCTCCTAGGAATTCTCATTTCAGATGTTCTGATTTTGTTCAGCTGTATAAGTCATGAGTTATATGTTTGTTTCTGAAAATTTATAAAAAATATTAACATTTATTTCATTATTATTAGAAACAATATACAGAAAATGATTTTAAATTGACTCTAAGGTTAACTAAACGTAGCATACAAATATTTCTAAGAGAACATTATAGAAACTAGTATTCCCATGAATATAGTAAATTATGAATCTCATTTTCACAACGATAATTTTATTATTTCCTTCGAAATTCACTGGTCAGTTAAGCCGACCGACCATCTATTTATTCCTGTCGAGCCTATCCTTCAGGAGATTAAAATTCACATCGTGCCTCGTGATGGAATGAATCAATCTTCATTTCCTGGCGGCAAAATTCGAATATGCCGACCCTTTTTTTTATCAATTTAGGTGTTGGTTCAAGCCACAATATACAAAAATGAGGATAAATGAATAATCATCAGTCAGTTGAAAATGTTGATTTTAACAAATGGACAGTGTTGATTTCATTACAAAAAAATTGATGATGTAAAATACATGAATAGGCATGGACAATGGGAGTATTTCTATCAATTTAAATGCCAGCAGAAATAGATTTTAAAGTGAGGAATGGTCTATTGTTAATTTATTTACTTTGATTTTACCGCTACTAATAGTAGCTGCGAAAGGAACGTATTTTCAGTCGATTAAAAATGTTACGAAGTTTTAATATTGCTGCGAAATTAAATTACAGTAAATTATTGAACTGGGCTCGTCTTTCTGCCACATACTGATGAGACACAATGCCTTGAAATCATAACATATGAGTGGACAAGCATTGAATCGATTTTAATGAAATATGTGTAAAAAATTGAACGATATTATGCTAACGATGTTGACCTTATTTAATGGACGAAGTGGCAGTGATTTTGTCAGTACTATCATTAAGAGAATGAAATTTATCAGGAGAGAGTCGATGTTCTATAAAAAGTTAAATATTATCGAACTAAATTTACTGCAGATATAAACGCTTCTATCATAGCAATTTCGTATGGTTTTATTAATCATTTTGCTCCTTAACTTAAACCAAACTATATATTATGTACTGTTTCATAGAGTTCATTTAAGTATTTCCAAAGAACAAGAGAAGCTAGGGACTAGTGAAATACTCAGAGATCGAAAGTTCCTGGGCACCAAAAAGCCCTACCACTTATCAAAAAAAGACACCCTTGATCTCCTAATTCTAAACAAAATGGGAAGCAACCCCAATTTCCTTTGGCAGTACGGATGGTAATTCTACTGAATGGGCATATACATACTTTATACATATACTACACGTAAGTGAAATGAATTTTATATGTATCCAGGATCCTGGCATACGAATTGTCATGCATTGTGTGAACGTATCGTTTAAGGAATGTGGATTGGGGAGGGGTGGTGAAGAGAGTGAAGATGTAGGAAGATTGAGTGTCTCGTGACGACTTTTTTCTTCCTCTTTCTACTTTGGAGCGTGTGAAAGTTGCTGAAACTCGATGAGTTATGTATTCACCTACGCACTGAATGGGATGGGAGTACGAGAAACACATCGCGTTTCATTTTTATTTGATCGATAACTGGAAGGAAAAAACCTAGCTGCCAGACCCTTTATCAAAAGGAAGTTAGCTTCAACAGAAACAGAAAGGTATTGCGATATGATTTAAAATTTATTGACTATAAAACTTTGCATGAAATAATTCGTAGAATAAACATCAACATCATATCATTAATTAAGAAGGTTATTGGATCTAAATTCATTCCATTTTCAACTACATTTCAAATCTACTCTTATGATTCATTCCAAGCCATTTTCAGTAATGTTCTTCTTTCTCATCTTCTTCGATCGTTAGATCATGTACGTATGCCACTTTAACATTTACCAAGCACATTTTTTGTTTCCTAAGCTAACCATAAATTACAACACTTGGAGCTCTTACCCATGCCTTGAGTCTTGAGAGCTGTTTTCAAACTTCTAAGCCCGAAAAAAATATAATGTATAACAGAAAAAAAATTAAATCGCACGACCTAGACAGATCCAACTTTTGGAGTTTCTGTAATAAAAGAAATGGAGAGAGAAAAAAGTGACTGGGATCATAAACTAGATTGAAAAACATAAGACTTATACAGGGTATCTCTAAACGGGTCGTTGTAAATTGCGCCATTGTATTTGTTAAATAACAATAATAAACTTGCCTCTATTGGTTTTTTGGTCGCCATGCTTTAATTTCAATATCTTCTCTTTTTTCCTCATAAATTTCTGATAGCTTCTAAGATTCTGTTTCTAATTTTTATACTATTTTCATTATTAGTTATTCGGGAAGAAATACTTTTTGAAAAAATCAGTTTGTTTCTTTATATAATAAATCACTTGGAGATCTATGATCCCTTTTTGATATAATTTTCAAACAACTATTTTGTAAAATTGTAAAATAGGTTTTAAATGTGTTCTTGAAATCCCCCCCCGCCTATTAAACCATATTCTAGATGTGGTCTAAACTATTGTACAACATTTTCATATATTTTAAATCCAAAATATTTGAAAGAATTTTAAATTTATATACTATTTGCCTTAATTTTTTACTAAGGAAAGAGATACCTATGTCTACCCCTTTTATATTGCTATCTATAATAATACCTAGATATTTGATTTCAGATTTTTAAAACATAACTGTTTCTTAACATAAAGACATTTCTTTGAATTTGGGAATACCTTGTATGTAACAATTGTTTTCAACTACTATTTTCATAATAAACAACAATGTCATCAGTAAAACAAATAATTTGTCCTTTAGTTTTAGTTGAAAAAAAAAATCATTAATATATATATAATGAAAAGTAATGGACCCAAAACAGTTCCTTGAGGTACACCACATGATATGATTTTTGTTTCACTTATTGTTTTATTTATTTCAATTTGTTGTTTCCGATTTGATAAATAGGAACAGATAAGATCATGGGCCAATATTGAAAGATTGTATCAAATTGGAGTAAAGGTACTCCGATTTGATCCTATTTTTCAAGTACCCAATTATTTATGATTGACAGTAGGTATGCTTTTGCCAAATAAAAATTTACCAATTGATGGATTTTTATTGTCAATTGAACTATAAATGAGATCAGTTAGATCCTTTATTGCATCTTTAGTTGTTTTTTTTACTTCTAATACCATATTGCATATCAGATAATAATTTGTGTTTTTCCAAAAAAATATAGATTCTAATTTTTATTATTTTTTCAATAGCGCTTTGTAAGAAACTTTTATGACACCATGTAGAAAAACCAAGGAGAGAAACTGTGAACAACAGACTGTTACTGTTGCTATGTTGCGATTTTGCTTCAGCCCATAAATCGCCTGTGCCCTTTCAATGTATATATATAGACGTAAATATAAGCAGCGAGCTCCAACAAAGGAGGAAACTGTTTAGCACTTTAGAGGAGACAGAAGTGAATTAAGCCGGGGTAGAGTAGCAATATCTACACCACTCCCCCCATCCCATTGTTGTTATCTGTGTGTTGTTGTTCCTATGTAATGGATGCAAGAGTTTATCTCTATGTACCACTGGGCGAGCTTCCGAAACCCAACTCCCAACCGACCGACCGAACCCTTCATTGTTGGTTGGTTGGTGTACAACTACTGCTTCTTCTCGACTATCCACCACCAGCAGTAGCAGAAACCAGAAGCAGTATTTCATGCAGATATTGCCCTCATCACCCCATAATACGACAACTGTTAAAATTTTGGCGAATGCGCAAATCTGTGATACGTTGTGTATTAGTTATGTCACTATTATTTTCAGCTGAATGACTTTCAAGACATTGTAAGGCCAGTTTAGGTGACATATTTTCGTTTTATTATTTCAAGAAGATTATAATCCGAGAGCTGCTCTAGTTGGAGTAAGTTCAGAACATTTATGCTACCGGTGAGGCTATCTAACGATAGCGATGGTGAAGTTTGAAGGTTGTTCTTTCATCGGCTGTGATTATCGTCTTGTTTTATTGTGATGAAGATGGAGATATATCATTTGTGAAGCATTAAAGACATATTACTTTTCAAACAGCTTCAAATCAATTAGAATGTGGTCGCCTGCACCTAAAACAGTACATTGACTTCCAAAGTAACCAGTACTTTTTCTACTGATTCTAGAATTCACTAACTTTAATATTATTTTAAAGAAATAATGTCATGAGTTTCATGCAGGATGAAGCTCCTCCATATGTTTATTAACCAGAGACATTTTGTCGATTAATGGCATCCAAGATCACCTGAGCTTAACCCAGCAGATTACTGAATGTCTTTCCTAAAATCATCTGGAATTGCATAATATAGGTCTCATTTGACTCTGGCAAAGGCATCTTTCTTATTGGTTTACAATAGCCTACTTCATATGACTTTTTTTAGATCACTCGATATATAGAAATAGTCGAATTTTTCCAAGGTTTACATAGAAATGGGAAAAAATGGCTCATTTTATAAAACATAAAGTCATATCATTCCTAACATAAATAGTAATAGAAAACACAGTATTTATTCGATAAACATTGAAGCATTGTCTTCGGGATTTATTGTCAGATACAGCAAACACAATAAGTTATAATCCTAATACTTACACCATGGATGTTCGAAATTGCATTTCTTAGCTCGGAAAATCTTAAGCGACAGCTTTATATGCTTGTAGAAAGTAGTTCTCACAGAGATATTCTGCAATGTAAAGTCAATCAGAGTACTTTTGTGTAAAGGTAAACTTTTCATATCCTCTTAACGCAAAAGTTTGGTGTTTTGCAGCGCCTTCTTCTCTGGTGCAGATCGCAGTCTTTGCTCTTTATTATACATATATACTTTTAGTGAATTGACAAAAGCTTTTTACTGGTAAATCGTATTTCGAGAAGAAACAAAGCATCACAAACAATGGAAATAGATAGATATAGAGATGTCGGTTTCAATACACCTTACTTTATAGTTAGTTGTACATTTATTTAAACTTGAAACTTTTCCTCACTCAAACTTTAACAAAGATAAGGACAACGATATCCATTCATTCAATCTAACCGCATTCGATTGATCAATCAATATATATATATATATATAAGGTTTAATGCTGAGCAAAACAATAAATCTGGACAGAATCCGAAGCCCTGCTGGAATCAACTTGAGTTGTGCTATAAGTATATGACGTCTGGATTTTTTTGCTTGCCAGAAAACTCTATGGAACTTTAGAGCAGCAGTAGTAGCAGCATTGCATTTAGGTAATTGAGATAGGGGGGGTGGTGGGGGGTTGGGGATGGAGAATGTACGGGGTTTTTGGAGTTTGGGATATATCTAAGGCGCGGTATTTGAAGAGAGAGAAAAGTCAGGGGTTATGTGTCAGTGGGAAAGAAGTTTCTCGTGAGTCAGTGAATTTAGTTCGTGTCGTGTGTTTCTTTTCTTTTCTTCTATCTATATAAGCGAAACTAACTTCTTGAACTTCTTTGCGCTACGACTGTTTGAGATTTGTTTGTCTACTAGTTTTTTGATGGAATAAAAAATTGGATTTAGCGCAAATGGCATCTTTTCGGAAGGAAATTTTGTTACAGATCGGCAGATAATGTCGCAATTATTTCAATTTTTGTTTTTAACAGGTAAATCGCATTATTGTTAAATTATATTCAGTTACTAGAATAGTGTGACTAAGTGATCATAGATCACTACTTTTTTATGTTTTCCAATGAAAAATTATATCGAGTACTCACCTCTATGCCTATTTGTTTGTTTGTCAAACATCAGCATTGCATCTTCTATCTGTAAAAAGAGAAATATTCTATTAATTACCACATCGAACAATTTACAAAAATATTTTGATATTCTTGAGATTAATACAATTGGCACTTGAGAGTTAGATGCTTACAGATGTATGGAGGATGATATATTATACAGGGTGTTAATTATTCCCATGTAAAGCTTTATTTTATTTAGGTTTTTTTGAAATAATTCAAATACCGTTTGAGATAATAGATTAAATTCCTGGAAAAAATATTCCAGCAATTTTCATAAGCTTCATATAGCAATTGAAGAACTAAAATGCTTAAATGAGCTGGAGCGCCATCATGTTTAAACCATATTTGTTGGCGCGTTAGAAGCGAAAAGTTTTGAAGTAGCACAGGTTAATGATTTTGAAGAAAATCGAGGTAAAATTTTCCGTAATTACGTATCGGTAAATATTTTTTTTAATAAACGCCAAAGATACCGACACACAGGTTAAGTGAAAATTGTTCCTGAAAATTCGATTCCCTTATAGCGTGTGGGTTTTCTTCGGCTCACTGATGATTATTATGGAAATTTCTTATTTCTTCTCCAGAAAAAGTCGCTTTATCAGTAAAGAGAAGTTATCTATCAAATTGATGATTTTCAAAATTACCATCGAGAAAATTCCATGCAGGGTGGAAAATCTCGAGGTAGGAGTGACTGAATTCTTTGAATATGCTAAACATACAACAAATATATGGCATCTGAATCATTTTCTATCTCTTGTAAAACAGCCTCTTCAATCGCCGGTATTCTAACACTAAGAGGTCTTCCTTCGGACGAGCTGCGTTCAAAACTTCCATATTCAGACAGACGCTGGTGAATATTTGTAAACATTCTACTATCGGGAATGGAACGATCAGGATATCTTTCGTGGTAGATACGCTGGGCTCGTTTAGCATTACCATTAGCAAGACCGTAAACAAAGTGCATATCAACCTTCTCAGAATTCGAATAATTTACATAACTTTATAAGAACTTACCGACTCAAAATTAACCCAAGAATCACCCATTAAAATAAGTAATGACATTAATTAACACCCTGTATAAAAGGGCTAAGTTTGTAAAGTATAGTTTTGTTAATTATATCTAGGTAATAAAATTAACTTAAAAATTTTGAAAATGCTTTAAAACTCAAATTAACTACTTGGAACTTGATTCTGCAAAATTCTACTTTTGAACCAAGTCATTTCACATGAGAATCCATCAATAATAAATTTCAAAAATATCTGACTGATCACTTGGTCAGTTCCTATTCGATCCACCACAACCATTATCTCACTAGCGATTGTTATTTGTTTTCAAATCGAATTTGTTTAATTCAGAAGTCGATGTAGTAAAAGGTACGTCCCATAAACTCTCTTATGATGTTCTTCTAATTCACTAATTATAGATTCTCATGAAACACTGATGGGTCAGTTGTTTATTTTGAGAGAAACCCAGATATTTTTTTCAGTAGAATTGGGTCAATCGATAAATAATAAACAAACAATATGTTGATGTTCAACCTTACAGAAAAATTATCGACAATTATGACACGAGCGTTGTGACATTTAGCATGGACTTTTGAGTTACCGAACCCATTTGGTGATCAAAGATACCTTCTTCTAATTGATAAATATTGTCGTTTTTTTGCATTCTTGTCAACTTTAAGATGATTTACCCAAAAATCATTTGTACATGTGAAACAGGATTTGTCACTAAATTTGTATGCATATTTTAACTAAATAACAGATCCAAAATAATGAAGTCGAAATATAATTGTCCGAATCAAACCAACGAGGATTCATTGGTTCATCATATTGATTAAAATGATTTATTTAATCAATTGAATTTGTTCCGCAATGCACGTGGGTACCGTCGTCCGTACAGGTGAAATGAAATTCGGCGAAAATCCTTTTTCACGCACACATAAAATTTTCCACAGCACCTGTACTCTGTACCTGCATTTATATCGTCTACATATATATTTCTGTATCGAGTTAATCGAATTGATACGGTTGATTTAACTTAATTATAGGATTAGGGGATCAAAATAATTTATCTATGCGTAGTAGTGTGCGGTTGATGCACAGCGCCCTCTATGTGTGACTTTTTACGACAATAATTAACAATATTGGTAACGTTACTGACTTTCGACCGATCATTTATATAATTTGATATAAATTATTGTGCGCGCACTATGCCACCGTTATTTTGGCTATTTTGTGGCTGCTATCCATAATGCTCCCCGTATTTAAAGTGTCGGTTTTTTTTATGTAGATAGGTAAAAATGTGTCATATTTCGGTTTAGAGTTCAGATATAATGGTTTGCCATAACGATTTTTGGAATTCACAATTGAATAGTTAGTGAAACTATCTTAGAAAGAAAAAAACGTCAATGAAGTAGTATTGAAATTCATGTAAATATTCACAACTACTGTCTATTCCAGTATCTAACCAGATGTATTAAGTCACAAGTTGATTGGTGGGACAGCAAGATCGAGTCTAACCTAACCTAACTTAACCAAATGTATTGTGACAAGTGGATTGGTGAAACAACACGATCAAGTCGAGCTTTATGGCGCATGCAGTCAATTGGCCTTTGGGACTATGTGATTTGACACCAATGGATTTTTTTGTTGATAACAAATATTTGTTGACTTATGATCGAGATACTTTCTGAAATATGCAAAAAAGGGTTCGAAAGTTACCTCAAAAGAATTCATTGTCCCGAAACCCTCATGAAAATAATAATAAAAAAAATATTTGCCTTATATTAACAGGATTTGGATAAACCATCAGCTTATCCATTGGATATTTATAACCTCATTTCTAGAATTATGGCAATAAATTGGAATAAATCCATAAGAATGTAATAAGAATCGTGAGTGAAAACTAAATATAACTTTAAAGATAAGAAAACGTATTTTTTAAACATAGGAAGAAATACAAACAAATTGTCGCTCGAAATAGCCATAATTCACGAAATCTATGTATTTTGTGTGTCTGTGGCTCTATAAGCAGTTAAAATTAGTTGTCAGAGAGCATTATCAGTGGCGGCACCGAGTCTAACTGGCAAGGACAAGGAGTACTTTTATAATATTATTAATGTAGGTAATAAATCATCATTCTAAACAAGAAGATAACTCCAAAATATCAATATTAGATAGATTTTCTATGATTTTCTATCTTAATAGTGACAATTTGACAGAGAAAGTAAGGTATTATTGCAAGTACAAGCCAAAAAAAATGAAATGAAGCATATTAAGTACCTATAAGTGTCACCGCGTCCTGCCAACATTAATCTAGTGGGCCTTGGTGGTTTTTGAGACAGACAGGTGGAAAGAGAGATAGATAGAACGAGAGAGAGAGACACAGTTTGCTTTATGTTGTCATTCATAATGAGATAATTTCGATCAACACACACAAATATAAAGCCCAGTGAGTTGTGAGTTAATAATTGATGTGTGTAAAATGGAACGCGTTTGCCGCTGAACTGGGTTAGGCAATACTATAGAGTGATTTTGGGGACGAGGGCCGAACACGCTTTCGGAACCTGTATGGACGATTAACCTTGTCTTTGTATAATAGTATCATAAATATGAAAATCGCTTGGATATTTATATAGTTTGACTCAAATCAGAGATAATTTTACTGCGGAGTTAAACAGCAACTTCAATGGATCTAGTTGTTCGAAATTCAGAAAGAAAATCAATATTGTTCTCAAAAGAAATATATAGGTTCTTAGTAAAGTATATAAAAATGTTGATAGTAGCATTTATATATTTTACCTATAACAGGAGTTCATATTTTACGGATTCATGAATACTACAATTCTTGAAGCACTTTGTTAAGAAGTGTCCTAATGCGTACTGTCTCATTGTCTTTTTTGTTTTCTAATAACACCTTATGTCTGCAATTTTGTATTTTCTTTATGATAAATACTGCATCAAGAGATTTTTTTCTCAATTATGAAGAACAAGTTCACATTTATTTTTGTAAAAAGTCATTTAAAGATTTTCAAAGTAATTCGAGATATCAAAGCTTCTTGTAATGATAGTTATATCAACTTGGTTATTGTCTTTGTTATGTCATTAACACTCGATCAGGATGCTAACCAGAACAAATCTGCCCTTTATTTGCTGAAAGACTCACGACTAAAATTGTTCTTTTGAGAACTTGTATGATATTCTAGGCAATGGTATATTTTCCAGTATGTAAATTGAATCCATGATGGAATAGTATCTTTTTAAATTATATAATCACCAAATATATCTATGAGATAGCTCTGAGCGTTAAAATATAATCGGTGGCTTAAACTGCACCACGTAATTTAGACGAAAACTCATGACCATCATAAATTTCTATGTGTAGCTCGATCCATATCTCATATATATATATATATACCTATATATATATAGTAGAACCGACAGACATGTATATAGATATTTGCTACGATGTAATAATGTATATAAGCAGTAGAAAATGATATAGGGTACTATCCACCACATATCGGGATAATCGTTTTCAGATATAAAGTGCTGATGCATGCGGGGATATCTTACGGGAACGCAGTTATCTTTCTCTTAGCTCTATAGACACAGGGGCTGTGTATTAGAGAATATATCTGTTGAAATAGGATTTCCGGGTTAGGGCCTCTCAAGTATATAATACAGTTGCTTCATAAATTATATGGAAACACTTCAATAACCTCTGGAATATTATTAATATATGAAGAAAGAGCTACAACACATCATTTTTATCTTATTTTTTTTTATGTGAACAATAAAAAGTTATCCCCTCCAATGTTCATCTAATCATGTCATGGTTACCTTTTTCAATTGGAAAATATTTTGATTTTCTGAATTCAAGAATACCAAATACATGGGGATTAAGATTTATAAATATATAGCTTTAAAAGGCGAGTAAAAAATGACTGGATCAAATTGCACAAAATCTTTGCTGCAATTTCTTTTCGAATTTATTACCTAAGATCTGGATGGGAACTTAGTATACATTATAACTCTTGGTATTTAGGAACTGTATCTGGTAACTGGATATTTTGATCTTTATGAAGGAGACGGAATGCGACAAGTACCTAATTTTTTTTTAAATATCTGGAATACAATCCCGAAGAGGTATACAGGATACCTGTGCAAGGATCCAGTTTACAATCAACCATGGCTCTGGCGGGATTCGAACCCGCGCTCACGATGAGCTTTAGCAAGCTACGAACGCTCTTCCAGCGCCTTAGCCCAGTCAGCCATCGTGACCTCATAAATAGTAACGTTATATAAATACCGACAAAATGCTTATTTTATTAAATTCAAATGTACCTTTTCTAGCTAAAAGCAATTTTTGACATTTACATACATTTTGTAACATCTTTGCAGAAATTAGAGATCTTAAAAATAAATTATTAGTCCGTCCTAGTATTCATAAAAGTAGATATGTTTTTAAATTTAAAATAAGCATATACATCCTTTCAAAATGCTATCTTTGGAGTGGCCTGTAATTCGGAAACGAAGCCAAGTTTATCGAAATTTATAATACTATTTTTCTGCACTGTATAAGCTCCAGACTTTTTTGCCATTAGTTCCTACTGTATACCGTGGAAACTGCGGCTTCGATGTTTGCTCATCTGAACGACTTACATTTTTTTTGTTGTCGGTCTACTTTGCTTCTTATACCTTATATATAAAAATGGTGGTAATCTGAGGAAAATTGCTCTGAACTTTCAGGTCACTCCAATACAACAAACGTACCTACGCCCGATTTAGTCTCCTCCATTTGCGGAATACACACAGTACCTGCGATGCTGCGCTTTTTCTTCGTCTTTTCCGGGAGAATGGAAAAAGACGACTTCGTCCTCTTCAACATTGTAGTCGAATGGCGAGAAGTTTTATTCCATTATGGTTTTTCCTTTCCCGCCAATTTATACTTGGGACGCCCCCAATATATATAGCATTACCATTTGTCCATGCTTTCGCCGGTCTTTTCTTGACTTTTATTTCAAGTTTATATTACCTTTCTTGAATTGTTGAGAATGCATTTTTTCACATGTTTATTCTAGGTAAATTTGAAATAATTGCGAATATTATATTTAATTGATCGTCAAATGAAATAGGCGAATTATAAGGTCACCGAGTTATGGACTTCAAGCGAGATGTTGGTGGCTTTCCTGTGGTATGGATTTGGAGGTTCTTTTTTCTTGAATTCAGAAACTACGAAATTAATTTGTAATGAGTGTAAAGATTAGAAATGCTACTTCCCAATATGATTTTACGAGAAAGGGAAACGTTGCTTGTTGGGATTTGGTGAGATAAGCTGTCGTAACTTTTTGGTCATATCGTTCAAAATTAGGAGATCTCTTCCCGTGGCTGTTAGAAAGAAACATCTTCTTATATCACATCTAAGGCATCAAACCTACTTTAGGCATGATCTAGATAGATGAAGGTTGTTTCAATATTGAAGAAGCAGAATTACCAAAAGAATAGATGCTCCCTCATTTTTTCTTCGATTTATTATGGTTCTGATAACCATCCCAGTATTAAGGTGTCTTGAATCTTTTTTGTCAATGGAGCCTTCGAGATTCTTCTATATTCTATAGCATCGCATCTCGAATTATCCAATAGTTTTTAATTAATTCATCGTTATTTACGATTCAAACCTCTGATACTGATTTCTTTGGAGCAGTAATAAGAATTGAAAAAAAATCCTGCTAACATCTACACCTAACTTTTTCTTCATATAAATAGCTATGAAGTCTTTTCTGTTTGTAGTTAATTTCTTCTAAATTCACGAAGAATTTCGCCCTGACGAAGAAAAGGAACATTCTCGAAAGCTCGGCTTAACTGAATAGAATTGTATTTATTAAATGACTGCATCCTCTGCAAAAATCTCTTTTATCAAATAATAGTGAACCAGTCAAGAATTCAAGATGAATTCGTGCATAACAATGCACTTGTAAAGGACAATTAGCAGTGTGCAGAACACACACATCCTGGCTGCCAGGACCTTCTCCTTCACACCGCCCCCCTCCCATCACCCATCTCCAGTTGGATTGTAATATATACATAATGTAGCTATGTGCGGTGCCATTGGAAACCTCGACGTCAATGTAGTTATATAATAGCTCATTATATAGTGTTGCATCTGCTGGAACATACAACTAGGTATCTATATGTATATATATATATATATATAGCTTACCGGGAATGTATCAATTATATTATACATCGAGGTAACTCGGTCCAATTGTCTCTGCACACCTGAGTTACTACCACTACTCTTGTATGTATCACCTATATCACAACAACAAGCAAAATGGCGCTGCGATTATATCCGCCATAGACAAAAGCAAGGCACAAGGTGGTTGGTTCATCATAGATCATCCGACAAATTGGCGAAGCGCCCTCGTCGCTCCATGCTCTCATCAGTGTCGTATGTAATTGTTTAATGAGTATTGTGTTTCTATCGTATTTATTCTTTATTTGTTGTTTTTTTTTTGTTGTTATAGATGTAGAATTTTAGGTCGATAACAAACTAGGAGTTTGAAAGGATCATTAACAGTGTCCTTTATGTAACGTTGTCACTAAAATTTGATCTTATTGATCCATATCTCTAGTGATACAATAAATATTTTTTACAAAAAATCGCATCGACGTTATCAGTAGTTGATGCATTGAAAAGTACAAAATAATAGATATTAATTTTATTGGTGCTGGTACTTTTGAAGTTGCAGTTAGATTGAAAACTTTTAGTACCAACTTCACAAGTACCAGCACCAATAGAATTAATGTTATTTTGTACTTTTCAGTGCACCAACTGATAACGTCGGTCCAATTGTTTGTAAAAAAATATTTATTTCACACTTTTGAGTGTTACATTTGTCACGAAAATCGTTGAACCTTCACCATTATCCATGTAGGCTTTGCTTGTATTTGCTATTATTCAGAAATCTAAGAACATCGTCTCGCAAATACGCATATTATAAACATTACGACTATTTTAACTCGAAAACCGTAACTGTATAGAAAAAATGTTCAATATAAATGTTGCTACAAATAATCTGGTCATTAATTTTCCATTCTCAGATTTTCAATTTTCGAAAGAAATCGCCTCTTACACTTAGCGAAAATACACATATTTCAAATTTTAACATCGTAGAAACTCGAAAACCGTAGGTCTTTTGAAAAAATGTTCAATTTAAACCTTTTCGGACATTCTGCTATCTTTAATTCTGCCATTTCGGATTTTCGATTTCGAGAAAATTTGCCCGTCTATCCACTTTGAGCAGTTTTCGGAGGGAAAGTGATTTCAATCAACAATCATCAAAATCGGAGTATGTATACAATATAAAAAGCGGGCGCGAACCAAAAAAAAAAACAGACACTTGAATTGTGTACCTCCTCCGTTCGTGATTCGTCGGTCAAAAAAATACCTAATAATAACCCCAACATGCTATGGAAATCACTATCATGTTTCACTTCATTCAGATATCCCAATGATTACTTTCATTTCATAGATAAATTTAACAAATATTGGATGCGTTCAGACAACTGAGACAAAATTGGTTGCATTCAGCCAACTAAAATGACATTCGGCAATAATGAACGGAAATGTTTCTTATCTATACCACATATTTTAATCAGTTATGTCAACAGTACCCAGGTAATTTTGTGGCTTATTTTTCATAATTAATGCTGTTCAGATTAGAACTTGTATATTAAAAAGTGAATTCATTTATTTATAAAATAATTTTGCGGACATTTCGACTAACAGATTCAAATATGAGATTGCCTGTTCAAATTGAAACTGTTTGGCTAATGAACTAAAAAGGATTCAAATTATTGACGACGTCGCTTGTCCTGTTTGTAGCTTATATTTTGCATTTAATTTTGATGATACCAGTCACAATACAAGCTGGTTTATTCATATATATTTTGACCGTTGAATGTGACAGAAGATTACCATAACCTTTTAAACAGGCACTCAGCTGATTCTGCACAGTTTCGATTTAATAGTGTTGGAAAATTCCTGCATACCAATTCACCTGTGACGTAATACAAAAGTATTACTTAAATGCATTATATGTGTATAACGTTTTTGTCGAAGTTTCTTACGCCTATCTCTCCCTGCTTCGGTTTAACAGAAACTAATTCCAAACAAATCCGGAGCAGTAAGTAATTTACTCCTACTCTGAATGTACCCAGTATACTGTCTTTCTCTATTCCACTTTCTATTCTCTTGTGACTCGACAATTATTAATATTTTGGCGGCTTTGACTTTATATTAATAATTATTTTCCAAATGAACCCAGAATGGAGATGGAGGTCGGGAAACAGAGTGAGACGAGGAGAGCGCTTTTGCGTGAAATAGTTTTCCATTTGAATTGTAAATACACAAAATACAAATCAGTTTTGTACAAGAAAGAGTGACGCAGAATGAGAAAGATATATATCTCTATAGAGTGAGAAAGGGATAACTAACTTCTTATTTAACTATGTAAATTGATGTCATCGCTGGGTAGCAGAGATGGTAGTGGGTATTATTGTCGCCCGCGTATTGTCAATTCGTTGGTAGTAGTGGGTACATACAAGAAATATGCGTTGATGAAAGTTTGAGCGCTTGAAGTTTTAGGTTTTTGTCTTGTCGCTTGGAAAGTGAATTTTCCAATGTGAAGCTAACGGCTTGGGATCTTGTATGCACCCCCCCCCCCTTCCCCCAACATTTGGACACGATGATTATTTCTCGCTGAGTGAAATAACTTTTATCTCTTTTGTATTGTAATGGATTTTAAGAGCAGGCAACGACAACAACAACGAGGTAATGTTTGTTATACGAAAGAAGCTCTTCTTCGAGCAATGGGCGCTAGTTTAGATTGAAATTCCAGTTTATTTCGGTGTACTACCTACTTCTTGCAAGGAAGATATAGGTATTCTAGCTTATCTCTTCTGACACGATTAAACTTTTTCAATTAGAATTTGTTGTTTTTGTTACAATAACAGACTTGGTCAAGGAGACCTATAGCCATAACATAATTCAAATAAACACAAACGAGTCTTTTAAGATTATTCTCAATGTCCTCTTAGGAAATTATTGTAATTATTCTCAATTTTCAAAGCTCAGTTATTGAAAAAGTTAACTTCTCAAGATCCTTAGGATCACGCATTGTGATTTTCAAGAGGATTGAACGGAGATCGGTCTAGTTAAATTCCTACCGCTATCCCAAAATGTTCATTGTCCATTCTAACATCTGTCTCCTTCTCAAAATCACAAAACTTGGAATATCTTAATACAGATTATATATAGTACTTTTCAAAGCGAAAATCCTAAGTCTGAAACGCTTTTCGCTCAAGTTCTAATCTCACCTGAGAATTAAATACATTTTTAAGCATCTTCTAAAACCAGTGAAATAACGTCTTTAAGGAGAACATTTTTACTAAATATTATATACAATAGATCCGGGATATGTGGACCAGTTTTTGGAGTTTACAATATAAAAATCGATTACATTTGAAGCCTCCCTTTGATTGGGTAGTAATATCGACCGTTCACAAAAAGCGTTACATTTTTTTTTATGAATTAATACTTGCGCCATCTTAGCTAAAAAAAACTATTATTATAGTAATACAGGTACTTGGCAACAGATGACTGACTTTTGTATTATTCTTCAGAAACAGAGTACATAGTATATGAAGTAATATCAGTATTTCTTTTTTCAAGGTCACTCCAGCTAGTGGGGGTTTGATAAGCCCATTTGATCTTTGACTGCTGATTTTAAACAGGTCCCGAACAGATTCTAACAGAACATTTTTTATTTTATCGAAAATAAAATAGCGACAAAAAAGTTTCTTCTTTCTAAGAATTTGATCAACGGAAATAACTTTGCAATTCCAACAATAATCTCAGAATTGGATAAATATTTGATATTTTAGCATCCCCATTCCCTTGTAGTATATCCACATCACAGATGTGTGGTGTCATAAACCTCAGAAAAGCCTACATTCAAGTTCACCAACCAACAACAAATAAGTTATTATATTTTGACGACGCGCCTGAGACTAGCCTGTGCGTACAACATAGCTGAAACCTGAAACGAGATACATCAGCTTCAGCCGAGATCCAGGATGGGCCTTGTGTGTGTCATAAATAACCCAGCAGCAGAGATCCATCCGAAAAGAAGGCCACCGCTCGCCCGATACCTCCTCATCCTACTGGAACATATAGGCAGGGAGAACAGACGACCCCTCGATAAATTGCCTTTGGGTCGTCGGGAAAGCTGCTCTCTTCGCGCGGCGCGTATATATGTGTGTGGTGTTCTTTCTTATTCTCGAAGCGGGCCACATCGAAAGAATTCGAATAAAACTTTTAATAGTTTCTATATCCCGGCCTCCTCTCGGCTATCTCCAAGGTGCTGTTACGGAGACGCGGACGTCTTTTCTTCTATGCACACGGCTTTCTATCTTTTTCCATTGCTCGCTCTCGCTAGGAGAAGAACAGGCTGGAACGGCCACTCTGGGAGCAGTCGATCCGTTTTTCCGCCATCCAGAGAGAAGAGAAAAGAGAACTAACCAACCACCACCACACCACCACCCGCTCTGTGCCCTTTGGCCCTTCGTTCGCGGATCCAGCGGATCAATTACCTCGACACACGCGGAGAAGGTGAACTGACCCGAATAATGGGATGGGAGTCCGCAAGTACTTCCGGGCAAAGTGGGATATTGCAAAACGGAAAATCTGACAGCGGTGGTAATACCCATAGTAGTGAAAAGTAGTATTATATTTTATACAAGCTAAAAATGAACCGTCTTTGATCAACAGTTTCTTGATAACTATGACTGATCTTAGCTTAAAAGTTTATATTTTAGGAAATTCACAAATTGATTGTGTGAAGAGAAAATATATTTCCAAAGTATGTATGTTTCTTAAATATAATATATTATAGAAAGAAAAAAACAGAGAGAAGAAACAAAAATAAAAGAGATGATCTCTGCCATAGCACATTAAATAACAGAACATCAAGTTAGACGGGTATGAAATTTCAATTTTCAAATTATTAGTATCCTGTGATCTCAATGTAAAGGTGCCATAGAGCATGAAACTACGACTTCAGTAACTATATAGGTTATGATATTATATCAGTAGGTTATGTTTATGACGTACCATCAACATATTAACTGAAAATACGTGACTCATTACCATTTCTATGTCTCATTTGTAATATTGAACAGAATAATATATAAATAAATACAAAAAAATGAAGATACTAAGTTTAAGCATAGGTACACATATAATTAAATTGTAACAAGTCGATGTCTGTACATTATACATATTTAAGAAAAACTAATATGAGTGGTCTTTACTAGAGCAACAGAAACCAAAAAAAAAACAGTTTTTAGAATGTTTGTCTGTCTGTCTGTATGTTTGTACGCGCTCTAACTAATACATGGAATTGAATGCAATTTTCACCTCTGTATGATTTGAGGCCCAACTTAAAATACCGGCTGCATTTCACCGCGTCTGTCTGTCTTTCTGTATGTCGGTACACTTATCATACATAAACTACCAAATGGAATTCAATGCAATTATCACCGATTTATTTCAATAGCTCTAAATTAAAATATAGGTTAGGTTAGGTAATACAAAAACTACTAAATGGAATTCAATGCAATTATCACCGATTTATTTCTATAGCTCTAACTTAAAATATAGGTTACAGTTCACCGCGTCTGTCTGTCGTTATGTATGCTTGTACACGCATCAGGCAAAAGCTACCGAATGGAATTGAATGGAGTTTCTCACGCGCATGAAGTCGCGGGCAAAAGCTAATACAACGATATGCATGGCTTGATGATACAGTCAACTACTTTTTGCAAAGATATGTGGACTATGTAGAACACAAAACAGGAGTGTTTATAAAAACTAGCATTAGATACAAATTTGCACTTTGTTAGGTTAGGTTAGCTCATGATTACCTTCAATGTGGAAATAGTGAAACTTTTTGAATTGCAAAAGTGACAAATGAATATTGTGCAAAGACAGGATCTCACATGTCATGGCACACAAGAGATGCTCCATTTAATTTACGCAATACGCAATTTTATTGATTAAATATAATGGGGATCATTCAGAGTTTTAAAGTTACATGAAATGTAGCATTCAAAAGCGCTTACAATGCCAAAATTATTATTATTATTATTATTGGTGAATGGGTTCCCGAATGAAAATCCGCAAGTCAGCAACGATAATCTGCACGCATCGATGATATAGTATCTATTCCATACTCGACTAGAAATCCTGGATCATGGATTTTATTTAATCAGGGCTGAAATCAATCATTTGGGTCAAAATTGGTTATATATATCTATAGAAATAATTACATAAAACGCTTACCTAGGATAAATTGTTATAAATTTTTTTGGCAGGGATGGAAAGCCGTGTTAAATATTCGCCACTCATTATATATTAGAGCTTAAACTATATATATATATATATATATATATATATATATATATATATATATATATATATATATATATATATATTCACATATAAAACATCATGGCGAATGGTGGTTGAACATATCCCTGGCACTACTGTGTGATGAATATCCCATGGGAATATATATGGTGAGAGAGAAATAGATAGATGGAATAGAGGGAAATAGAGGGCGCTTGCAAGGGTATTAAAATGACACATATACGAATTATATGGTATAAAACTGTTACAAATTTCCAGAGAATGATTAAATTTGTGTTTAGTGAGATGAAGCTCATGATGATGAACGCAGTGGCGATAATTGATGTCAGAGAACATTTGCTGGGAAACTGAACACGTTCGGGAAAAAATGAATAAATATAGACCAAAGTCCACCGGAATGTTTCGAGTTGTCATTTTAAAAATCGCCAGAACTAAATATTCGTTTGACAAATTACATTTTTTTCAAATTGCTTTGTTAAACGAAATGCTTTAAGATTTTGTAATCAAGATCGTCTCTTAACACAAAAAAAAATCTATAGGATACTATTTCAAAACGAAATTCAAACGAATTTAAAACTTCTCTTTTAAGTAAAAGAAGAAATCTTACAGGTTTTTTTAACATTCATGATATTCCTCTTCAACCAAACTGATTGCCAGATGGAATTTGACCGAATTGAAGCTCTTGATTTGTCAATTTTCTTAGTTGAAATCATGAGATCATACTTTTTGACACAGTACAGCATGTTGAATATAGTGGTTGTATGTGATTCTATTATCTGGCAATATCTGGCGTTCCTCAGGGTTTCAGTTTGGGACTCTTACTTTTTTTTGAACATTTATCAATTATAACTTATCAGCGAGGTTAATGGGTTTATAAATTGCCAGCATCTGTTCTTTGCTGCTGATGACTTGCATATATTCATCCAAATTCCCAATATTGCAGAATGTGACAGTTTCTTAATTACTTTATGCCTTTTATAACATGAGATCTCAAACAATATCATTCAAAGTGGTATGAAAATTAAACTTGATAATGAAAATTGTAATTGACAAATTATAAATGTACTAGCTTTAGCCCGCTTTCTCGGCAGTGGTGAATCAGATAAGAGAAACGCATGCCCAAAATTGCTTTTATATGGTAAACGTATCGAATCAATTAAAGTGTTGGCTGTTCTTTGACACAAACATTACGTATCCGTACATCAGAGAGAGAGAGCGATAGTATGTATTGTTGCAGGTACATGCCACCGATGATGAAATTAACTTTGACTGTAAAATAAAGTTTCAACGTATTGCACTGAACAATATAATAATTTTCCCACTAGAATACACGTTCATTAATAATAATTCAAAACTCATGAAGTGTGTCCAAAACACATGTTTAAATGGGCTTATAAACTGTTATTTTATATTTCGAATATTACGAAATACGAATTTTAACATAGGTTATGTACAATTCATTTGCAAATTTATTCATTGAAAATTTTTCATTCATGTCTAGCAATTATTATTTTTCACAATAATTCAAAATTGAGAATAATAGCAATTCAAATGGAATACAATTTATTATTTATCATACAATAATAAAAACAACACCTCAAAGGTGATTTAAATCCTAAAATTGAATTAGAATTCTCACAAAATAGCAAATATATTTTATAAAAATTGTTTTGAATCGGAATGTTTAATTTCGAGTATGTTCGACAGTGAGAGGTTTTGAAAATACATGGATTCATCTTTAAATATAAAAAAGTCAAATTTTAGGTTTCCAACGTCTGCACGAAGCTGTTAAAATGCGGAAAATGTTATTTTACAACATAAATATATTTTTTTACCAAAAATTATTAGTTGGTGCACTCTAAAATACAAGATGATATTAATTCTATTGGTGCTGATACTTTTGAAGTTGTGCAATTGTAATTAGCTTGATGACTTTTGGCACCGAAATTGAATAGTACCAGCACCAATAGAATTAATATTATTTTGTTTTTCCAGTGCACCAACTAATAAAGTAGGTTCAATTTATGGTAAAAAATAACTATTTCACAATGATTGAGTGTAACAATAGTCATGAAATATTATATTTTTAAATTTTTAAAAAAAATTGCCTCTCCACATAGCGAAAATACTCATATCATTCAGACTTTACCATTGCTGTAAAACAAAAACTGTAAATCTTTAGAAAAAATATTCAACGTAAACTTTTCCGCATATGGTCTCATCTTTAATTCTGCCGTCTCAGATTCATGAATTTCGAGAAAAATTGCCCCTTCCACCCCCTTTGAAAGAAGTTTTTTGGGGAAGGACATGTTATATTATTTTTTTTTGAATGAAAAAATAATCTTTAAAATTGGAGCATGTTAATTTGAGGGCGAACATCTATAAAAAAAATATGCAGACAATTAATCGAATTATATTTATTATTTAACGACCCATTTTCGGCAGTGGGGGCTAGTTTTCCAGCAAGCTCCATCTTTCACAAATGACCTTTTTTTGCATGAAAATTAGTCTTGTGCCCGATTCTAGCATACGTACACACTCACAGTTGAAAATCCCGACCATCAAATGATTTCCCAAGACAAGCCTTTTTAAGGATAATCAGGAGTTGGTAACTTGTTTGGAGTTCTCCCAAGAGAGAGAGAGAGTCGCCCAATACCAGCTGGGAGAAGAACAGAGGGGGAAATCGGATAGCGCGCGGGTGAAACGGGGAAAAGCTGCTGCTGCTTTTTCTCCACTTTTGCTGCTCGAATGTCGGCTGTTAGAGGAACATGTAGAGAGAGGAATAAAGAGAGCGCGCCCGGCACCCGGCAACTGGAGACTTCTCTAATTGTGTAACCCTTGCGAATATTCCTGGAATACGGTAGGTATATACGTAGCTAGGTACGTACCTACCTATATAGCGAAACAAAACCGCCAACATTAGGTTGATTATTTTATAATGAAGGTAAAGCTTTCGCAATTTTTTTCTGCTACTTTCTTTTTCCATCGGTTGTTTTTGTCTCTTTTTTGAGAATCTCCCACCACAAAAACAACCCCACCTTCTGCTTCTGGAGAATCTATCGGCTGGGTTTCATTAAATTTCAAGAACGTTAATTATTTTTAACAAAGCGTAAGGGCACGGGAATTAAGGATATATCTCTTAATTTGAAAAGAGACTTGAATAAGGTTTGAGGAAGCAGATATAAAGTTTCACCATGGTGTTGTTTCAACCTCCTGTATTTCGTCTTTTCATCAGCTTTCACGGCAAAATAACAATAAAGAACAGGAAGTATTAAGTGACAATTAAGAATAAAATTTGAGAATAACGTTATAAGAGTTAAATAGCTGGAGATAAAGCAGTGATATTTAGTTGAGTAATGGATGAAATCTTTTGACAATTCGATTGTTTGCTTGTTTTATGTTCGTACTCACGTTTTCCATAGTAATTCAATGGCTTTTTTCATTTGAAAGAATATGCTCCCTTATTAAAAATAGCTCAATTCAATATTACCATCCCCCCAAAAAAACTGTTCAGAAAGGAGTAGGGGGAGGGAGGCATTTTTTCAAAAATCAAAAAAATGAGATGGTCTAACTATAGAAAAGACCGTATCCGGCAACATTTGAATTGAGCTTTTTAAAAAAAACTGTTTCCAAGTTGAAGCTGTAGTGAAGTCCGCAAAAATATGTGTGACTGCCGTTATTTTCTGCAAAGAAAAGGATAGAATTTGGATTTCGAAAATGGTAGCCATAGCAGAAATCAATAGATTCCCGCTTGTAAGTAGTTCGAGAACTGTTAAACAATTTCCTGAGAAATGCAAACAGCAGTTTTCTGGCCTCCGCGATTTCCAGATCTAATACCTCCAGATTTTAATTTTTAATCCAAGAGAGTCATTAACTATGTGTACCAAAGTAACTTAAAAAAAAGAAGATACATTTTCACATAAAATGACGTTCCAGGAGAAAATTTAAAATTTGCAAATATAAAGCAACATTGAAACGTTGATTTGCTTGTCAAAATTTTGAAAATTCCGGAAAAAAAAATAAATTAATGGAGAGGTAAGTAAACAGAGTCTATAATTATTCTATAGAGGGATTTTTGAGCTCTCTATTAAAATAATTAATAATTTTAAATTTATTTCAGAGTGAAAAATGAGTTGAATATATTTGGTAATTAGAATAAATTAAATTAGTTTTGGTCAGTGAATATAATTTTATAGCCAATAAAGGTTTCATAATTGTATCTTAATGATAACTGGCACTGACTTTTCCATTCAAAATAATTTCCCATTCCTTTTTGTTACGTTATAATTAATGAGTACATAGCGTAGGGTAAAAAAATATCAAAGATGTATTGTGATAGTGAAAAATTGGATGATTATTTGCAGCTTTTATTTATTGATTTCAAAACTGTGCAAAAACTTACAGCTGTATTCATAAACACTAGCTTAGTTTGATACTAGAAATGTCACGTATTTAAAGTAACGTATAAATAGTAATATCGAACTTTTTTTTGTAATAGTCACCGCATAAAAAAATTGCAGAAAAATAGCCATGAAGACAAATATTATTTGAAAGCAAAGGCCTTTCTTGTGATTATTTGAAAAAGATTAATTTGCTGAATTATTTTGAATAATTCAATTATATCACCAAAATAACTCTGTCCCGTCTGGTAGATCCCAAAACTTATTTAAAGGATATCAACTTGAGTCAATGAAAAATATTCAGAACAAAATATTTCACTTTTAATTAAGTATCGCATACAAAGAAAATGTTTACGCTTGCTGCTAGAAAAAAAAACACAAAACGAACAGTTTTTGTGAAACTACATAAAACATCAAAATCGTAGATATGATATAACTGATATAATTTCAGTGTTTCTAGTCCAAAGTTATTCAATCTTAGAATCAAGATAATGGCTAAAATCAATAATCAAGGCACAGTCACAGATTCACATATAGCAACTTTTATTGATATTATATTTCATAAAATCAGGTCATTTCTCTTTAATATAAAATATTATATGGACCATGCTATTAAATGCAAGTTTTATGTGACTCAGGCGACCATAAATGTCATTATAAATTCCGAATATATTATCCGGCATTTTTCCTATATATATATATATATATATATATATATAGTTATATCACGTATTATGGTCTTTTTTAATATTTATTCAATTGCCCCGTTTAGGTAAGTATATATATAGGGTGCGGCACCGAAAACGAAACAAATCGAATATATATCGAAAAAATTAAAAAAATATCTCGATTTTTCTTCCAAGGGTGATATTTTTCTATCATGACTTGAACAGTCATAACTACTTCCCCGACCCTTGGTCACTATCACCGATACAATTCAAATAGCGAAGTAAATAAAGGGTGACACTTTATTGAAAATATAATTTGATTAAGGGCCAATTTCATAATCAAATTTAATCTCCAATTAATTTTAATCCAACATTAAAAATTTCATAAATTTTTTGATTGGACGTTGTAATATTTAGTAAGAAATGCTCTTTTTTATTCCGTCATCAAGATAATTACCTAATCTCCTATTAGGGATTCATTATGTCTGTCTGCCCTAAGAGTTCAGCCATGTGACTGCTACTTAACTTTTTATTTTGGTGCCCTCTTGCGGGAGAACTAACTGTTCCGTATTCAAAACTATGATACTCCATTTGAAAGCTACTGTAAACAATTCATAAAAAAGAACTTTTTTTTAAAGACCAAAAACAGATAAAAGTGGACATTGTGTGAACTTAAAAATTGGAAAACCTCAAGTTGAATACAATATCCATTTAAAAATTTTATTTTTAATTTTTTTATGAAATGTTTAAAGTAGCTTTCAAATGAAGTATCAACATTTTGAATACGGAACAGCTGTTTTTCCCACAAGAGAGCTCCAAGATAAAAAGTCACTTATCAAAAAGTCACTTGGCTGAATTCCTAATCTAGTAACCTTTTCAAGGTTATGTCACACTTAGTATTTTCCTTATTTAAATTGTATTGGTAATAGTGGCCAAGGGGCGTGGAGGAAGGTATATACCTATGACAGTTGAGGTCATGATAGAAAGATGTTCCCCGTGGAATAAAAATCGACGTGTTTTTTCATTTTTTCCATAACTCATTTGTCATGAATATATTGTTTTGTTTTCGGTACTGCACCCCGTATACAATATACATATATCTATAAATAGGCAAAAATTTCCTCCGTTACCCCAAAATGCAAATGATCGTGCTTAGCGGCGAAAAGGGGAGGTTATAAAAGTCTGCCCCATCGTCATCATTGGTTTTATTCATTTTTTATTATTATCGGTAGTGGAAATGACATGAAATGTGGTGATTTTGCATTTCAAGTGGCAATTCGGTATATAGTAGGTACTTGCTCGTAAAAGGAAAGATTTCTATATGGCTTGTTATCAAATTGTCATATTTTTATTCTCAACACCATAATAATACTAAAATTTAAATACATAATAAATTAACGAAGCATTGTCAGATATTTTAGTATTTTAAGTACAGATTTTTTCAAGGAAATGATCAGTTGGCGTATCAAAACAATACCAACAATGATGGATTTATAAAATAACATGATGTTGATTTATTTCAATGGCACCAAACAGATCCAATAGATTTAGATTGATGTCAGAATAAAATGGAAAGAGTCCAGCTTATGAGAAAATGATAAAATGGAGTCTTCTGTTATTGCTTCCAAATTCAATTGTATACTTCCGAAGTAAATTAGATTGCATTCTGAGACCCAGTACTTCGTATAAATTTTATACGTTCCTAATATGTTAACAATACATATAAGCCGAAGTTTAAGCCGAAACTTAGATAAAATCATTACGTTATGTCATGTTTACTGATGATGAGACTTGTTTAGGAAAGCACAGGCGTATTACCCCCCCCAATTTTCATATATATCACTTGGAATACCACAAATTCCTGCTTGAGCATATGTAGCATAACTCAGGACTGTGTTGCATCGATCATTATTATAGTGGTGGAGTGTCCCTGTCTGCTAATGCCGACTTGATTGCAGACTAGATTTCAAACAGTGGCGTAACCGTAGACAGACTAAACTAAAGGGTTTTCCAGTAGGAATGATATGAATTTATAATGGAATAGTAACAATGGTAATAAAGTTACACCTATCTCTATAGTTATCATTTATGTTCTGTAAACTCTCAAAAATTTATTATGGCTAAATACTCTCTCCAAGAATGTTTGGTTTTTGTCCAACTGTCGTACTTTTGTGAACACTTCTGGCGCACTTCATGCCTTAGTTTGGTGGCTGAAAACAGAGCGAGTTCAATTCAACATGAGCTTAAAAAAATTAAAGGACTAGCATGCATTGGAATCCAATGTGCAATGCGTACAACTCCAACTGCAGCAATGGAAGTTATCCTGAACTTGACTCCACTGTATTTGCATATTCAGAGGAGTGCATTAAACGAAGCTCTAAGAATTCATAGAACAAGTAAAACAAGATATGCGAAAGTGACGGGACAATGAAGTATTCTAAATAAAATACCCTATTCTAGTCGATGATATGGAAACATAACTCTGTTTTTATATTAACTAAGACATAAGAATACCAAAATTGGAAAAGAAAAGGGGTACTTTAATCTGGTACACGAATGATTCAATGAGAGATGGCAAAGCTGGCCTGGGGGTCTCGGGACCTTCCAAAGAAATACATATGTGGATATGCAAAACAACATGTCAAAATAGAACCAAGAAAATGGGAATCAAGGCTGAAATTTGGATACAGACACGTCTTAGAGCAAGCCATTCGGGCCAAACGCTTGCTAGACTGGCAATACTTAAAGGACAATAGCCTACTTCTCCTCAGAAGAAATGATCTAATGAACTTGGTTGGAATCACCATAGGTCATTATCCCATCAAGAAATATTTTAAAAAGATGGGTTTTGTTGAAGATAATTTCTGCAGATTTTGTACACAAGCAACAGAATCTGTGAATTACTGACTGAATGCGAAAATTTTGCGCATAAAAGACTAATGCTTCTAGGAGGGGCGTTCCACACCTATGAGAACCTTAAGACTTGTGGTGCAAGAGCACTAATTAACTATTTCAAGGAGCTGGCTTTAAACCCAGAAATAACAGTACAATAGTACACCATTACGGGAGGGTACAAAAGACCTTAAGGTCGAGATGTCACAAAAAGGGAAATATTCCTGTTGCCAGTCACAAAAATAATAAAATGTTGAAAACGTCACAGTTTTATCTAATTTCTTACAATAGGCTAAAATATTTATGGACAAGTACGTAAGATAAATTTTACTCCCAGCCTCTTCATTTTTTGAAATAAATATATTTATATAATAAATATAAATATCGACATATCAAAAACCTGTACAAACACTTTAACTATAAAACAAATTTTTCAATGACCTACAATCATGTTCGATTAATATATCATTAAAATTTTAATAACGATTTACAATAACATTTCCAACTCTATTAATTCTATTGACATTTTTGAATAATAAAAACGTTAACATGCGTTTATTATATAATATTTGACAAAAAACACCAATAATGGCGGCTCTTTTATATTGAATTCATCTCATAATAGCTTCGGAAATATGATTAATAAATCTAAAATAAATACATTTTGAATATTATATACAAATGCATTATTATACCTTTTAGTATATTTAATATTATCATTGTGGAGAAAGTGAATAAAAATTGTTACATTTGATTTGAAAATTATGCCATTGCGTGTTGGAATATATTTTACCTATTACAAAAATAATTGCACAATTATTAGGAATGTTGAAAAATATTAGTATAGGTATTCATCAAATTTATTTCCAATGTATATTTAATTTATTATTACTTTTTATCGGAAATGATTAATTTTCCATAGTTTAAGTGATATTTTTGAGATTAAGAATTTCTATAAATATTCCTAAACTTAGAATTCATTCCCGATTTCAACATTGGTAGATTTTCAATATTCAGTGAACTTGCAACTTGAAAAAAGCTCATTCTGTTCCCCATGTCATATTTGTAGGTTATGATTCATACACGCAATGCAAGAAACGCATAACCCAAATTTAGGGCGATTTTCAATAGACAATACCTTTTGAACGGTGTATCGATTCTCATAATTGTTTTTACTTTCCCACGCCACTATAGCAGCTGTATAAGGAAAGTATTGTGATCCGTTATCAGGCCCAACACCCTACGACCGTGTTGATGATATTGTAGAGAACCAACTTTTCATGGCTGTAAAGCTAATTTATATTAATCAAATTTCTTCATGAAGTAGTCCATGCAAATATGATTACTCAGCTTTTTTAATTACAGAAACAAAGTGTTGAATCTTCTTGTAGTAGAAAAGATAATTGGTAAGGTAAGAAACAACCCAAAGACATAGAATAAATGGCCGACTGGCCGGGAATACGAAATCAATCCTATACGTACCCTAACGATAAAGGACTTTACTGCTAGAAGGGGGCGATATATCTACAGGTATATTGAACCTTGCACGCTAGCTATGTTCCTGGGAAGGTGTAAGGCATACATGGGATAGAAGGCTTATAGCTGCCGTTACCGAAGAAGACCGCCAAAGATTTACACCTTGACACTGTCTAGATTACCTCTCTCTGTCTCTCTCCTTCTATACAGAGAATATCGCGAAGCGGAGAAGAGCTTTCGGTGTGTCGGATGGAATGGCAAGGGAAGTAAGAAAAAAGAAACAAAAAGAACCGACAGAAAGAATTAGAGGTTAGCTTTCAAATTGAAATTTACTATCATCGCATGTTAGATGTAGGTACGTACGTAATATACGCTGCTGGCGAAAAGAAGAAAGAAGAGAATTACATCTCGTAAATTTCTATTCGAGTGCAGAAAGCGTAGAAATCAACCAAGATAAGCTGGTGTAAATTTACATTTATATACAAGGAGGGCTATAAGTCGTTGGACGATTTGTTTTTCAAATACTTTATTGGAACGTTTAGAGGGACTTTTCTAGCATAAAATCTTCAGTTGTTACTGCTACAAACCTTAAGATTAAGAGCGCCTTGTTGGCATACTCTTTGTCCCTATCTCCAAATAATAAAAATTAGGGGTAGTCAAATCTGGTATTCTCGAGGGCTAGACGATATGATTGACACACGCTTGAACAATATTGGAAACAGGTGTCTTAATATTGTTGCCCTTGAAACGTGACACGTGGCCCCATTTTGTTGTTCAGTTATTTTACTTACCAGCATTCATGTGATGATGTTTTGTAAGATAGCCGTAGATCTTCTGTTTTGATGGCAAAAATATAATGTTTATATTTTTAATTTGGATAAATAATTAATTTAAATAAAAAAGATTCTGTTAAAAAAATACGTATTAACATCACCATATTTTATACAGGAATTTAATTTATTATCGCAAACGGTTTTGGAATTATTAAAAAAAATTACAACCCAGTATATCGCAAACCAAGCTTCCGAGAACATACCTTTATATAAACTTTTCGACTCCAAATCAGCTCAAGAATCACCCATTAAAATAAGTACATGACATTAATTAACACCCTGTATACGGGCTACGTACTAACTGCGAATTTGATTTTACTGGTCAGCTGTTTTGTTCGAATTTCTTCCTTCTTTCCAACAACTTAAAAGTTGTGCTGCTGTTTTGTTAAATAAATTGAGCGTAGTGCCATGTTTTGAATAAGTTTGGAACAATAATAATTATTCTTTTCAATATGTAACAAGCTCATTTAGTTTTTGGAGTTTTCAATTGAAAAAATCTGATTGATGAATGACAGCAAAACAAAAAGGCGGAAAATATAAATGAATCACCTATATACCACCCTACCTGGAGAGTTCGTGTTCAAGTAACATTATGTATTTATGTACATTTTTGGATATAAAAAGGTAAATACCTATATATATATATGTAGGTACATACATATATTTACAAAGCCCATAATAATGAATTGGAACAGAATGTTAATCCGCTGAACAGCTTTTGTTCTGTGCTATATTGTCCAGTTGAAGGTATTGTTTGTCACAAAACAAGACTATTTTTTTCGAAAAAAAAAAAGTATTAATCATGATTGATACAGTAATCTGGACATGTGCACAAAACACGTGAATATAATTTATTTTTGGAAATGTTATATCGTAAAGGTTTAATAAAATGCAAATTATTGAGAAAAATAAAGTTGTTCGGAAATCCAGAGTAAATTAGAATTAAACACCATCTCCAATAGCTAAAAAAAACATCCTGAACCATCTGGTGGTGTATAATATTATAATATTCGCGAGAATAAATGAAGAATTGGGAAATGTTAACGCTGCCCGGGATAATCCCGTGCAAATATACCATGTGTAAAAGTTCCCATTTCTCTAGCGCCCTGGCTTCTCTAACAATACAAGTTCTCATGTAAATGCCACCCCTTCCCCCTTTCGAGCACCCACCCCTCAAACACACTGAATTAACAATCCAAGACAAACAGAAGAAGGAAGACACACTTTCTAATTTCATCGTCGTCTCACTGGAAAGTCTCTTTATGGATGAGAATGGAGGAGGAGTAGCACCTAACTATATCTACAGTAGTTTGGCAAACGATTCGAAACAATATTTTAAAGTAATCAGAGTGTTTAAGCTTTTGCCTGAAAGCTCCTTTATAGACATATACAGGGTATTCATGGTGAAAATTTGCAAGGTTTAATTCAGTTTTCTCACATTTAGGGAAATCTAAGGCAAGGAAACGAGATCCCACTACTAAAAAATTAGAGGAACTGGTAAATGTTGTCGCACACCTCAATTTGAAGCACATTGAAAGATAAACTTAGTCTTTTTGTAGTTATTCTTCAGCTTGGTGAATTTTCTGGAAGAATAAAATGCATAAATTCACTACATTGTAAGATTTGCATTCTGGAGAAATAGAACTTTTTTTAAACAGCTCTGGATTATGTTGACCAAGATATAAATAATATAATATAAATATAATAATATAAATAAATTATGTGTAGTGAATCCAAACTGAACTGAAAATCGTTGGATTTACGAATACCAAAGAACTATCAAGTTGTATAAGAGGTTAATAAAGATATATTGACACAATGCTTAAATAAAATAAAAAATAACCCGTTTGATCAAATCGACTTTTCATTCCTATGGCCCACTTTAATTAATACAATTTGTGCAAATAACACAAAAAGTTTACAATTTAAATATAGTGAAAAATGTGAATAAAATGGATACACAAAATACAGCGTGTTTCGTTTGAAAGTGAGAATTCGTTTCATCTTAAAAGTACCCTAGTTTGACCCAATTTTTTGAACACCTTGTATATTCAAGCAAATATAATACTTATACTGTTTTAGAACGTGTCAGAAATTATCTATAAGTTACTGATTTTATTAACTGATCCTGTTAATTTACACAAGTTTTTACTTGCATTAAAATATCTCACAAATTATAGAATTTTGAGATAGGGAATTCCGATAAAAGTGCTAGAATTACAATTTAAATAAAAAATATTTGTATTATCTACTTCCAGTATATCCGGAAATTACAATGGCAATTATTTTTCTGTTACACTATGTGACTAATTTTCTCAAAAGCCTATTAATCCACTCACAGTGAATGATCCTGTATATGTATCTGTAGGGGCGATAGGAACTGCTAGATGTAAATGTACCTTTGTAATTCGTACATTTTCCCTCTCTTTTCTTTCATGTCTCACGTTGTTTGGTAATTATTGTAAACGGGCTCTCCTTTTCTCAAAAGGATTCGTCGATGCTCCTCGCTATATACATATACATATATACCTTAAGGAGATTTTCCCGGTTTAATGTTTATTCGCGAAATCCATCCAATATTATTGGACGAATAAAATGTAGAACGCGCGCAAAAGAGTTTGTACCTACTCATTTCTTTCTTCGCAGTTTCTTTTGATATGGAATGCCGCCGAGTGTCAGTTTAATTGGATTTCATCGAATATTATTTTCATCTTATTATATCGAAAAAGAAGGTAAAGTGAAAAATACGAGCGAGTATTGGGAATTGAATATTTCATGTTGCAATAGGTACATACAATCTTTTTTGTTTAAGATTGAATGGAAGCAAATTTAGAAGACTGTAATTACGAATATTAAAATATAAAAAAATATAAAAAATGCAGTGCAGGTATTTTGGTGTAGCCTAGTTCCAGAAAATAAAATAAGGGGCTCAGTTGTTTTTAAGAACTTAAATACTCGATTTAATAAAACTAAAGTAGTTCTATTCAACTACTCATTCCACAACAAATATAGTTACATTAAAATATACTAACATTCCAAATTTGCCTATATTTATTCAATTTTAATTCATATATACCATAGGACGAATGCTTTTTAATATATTTTCTTCCATTCTAATATTTCTCATGATAAATAGCTTATTGCTTTCACAGTTCAGTCTTGGTATTAAAATTGATCAATATTGTAATTAAAATTGATTATTATATGGTTTTACTCACGAACTAAATGGGTTAATATTAAAGATGACAGGGTGAATGATGGAATTGGGTAACTTACCTGGAACAAATAAAAAAATATAAGAAATGTACAGCAATGATGTATAGCTGAATAATTTAATAAATAAGTGGATCTTCTTATTGAGCCACTAATTAATGCGTTTATGTTTATATTTAACCCATTTTTTACCACTGTTCCATAAATTGTATAGTTGACTTAAAATACCAAACAATAGTATAACTCGCATCATCTTTATCCTTCAAGGCTCACAGATTATTTAGAAACTACTGTATATAATTTATCATTTTTTTTTAATTATCACCAAAATGGGTAGAGCTTTGCTCAAACTACATGAAGATTCCACATACCTATGAATTTTGAAAGAAATTTTGCATTATTGGTAAATGTTATTAACAAATTTATCAAAAACATAGTCTTGTTCTGGTTTTGCTGACAATCCGAAAATATTAGTGCTTGAAAGTTCATAGCAAAGTAAATATTAAAAAATCGAGTCTCCAAAAAACCAAACACTTTCTTATTACGCCCTACATAATTAAATGTTTCTTTTCCATAAAAAATATTAGTGAATTTTAAATTGAGGGATATGTCAACATTCTAAATTGCAGGAAATAGAGTAAAGAAAATCCGAATGAATTAATAGAGAAAAGAGTGGCGTGCAGTCTGGTGCAGGAAAATGCCAAAAAAACGGTAACGTCTAGCAAGAGCTGAAGTAGTTGAGGCAATATTTGGATATAAAGGCATGGAGATTGAAGATTTCACAATCAAGTTACATTCAAGTTCAAGATTTTACAATCAACGTGATACCAATATCGATGCCATTTTTATAGTAAAAGGTTGGCCTTGTCCATAGCAGTAACCACTAATCATACTCTTGTGGAATCACTGATGCATCGCCGTGACTAGTTTAGTTTATCTATTAGTTACAATGGTAATGCCACTAACAAACGTGACGGCTCTAGTACCAAATAGTTCCAAACTGAGATTGATTTTGAATAGGGCTAAATGTTTTTGCTTCACTCTCGTACGTTTTTATTTTCAGAAAATTCTGCACTACTATCAATTTTATTACAGTAAACACAATATAATATCGTTGTATTATTTTAACTGGTGACGCCACTGTTTTTGGGAGTCGCTCGTTAGAATCAAGTTGGAGATGTTGAAATCCCATTCAAATTTATTCAAGTGGGCTGTCCAATTCAGCAGTTGTTTTGTATTATTTTCAGCATCGTAGGTATAAATTCCCTTCACCCTCTGTTGAGTAGGTATCCTATGAGGGAGATAGAAATGATTTCAGCAGTCATTTAAATGTATTAGGATCACCATTATTACGTGAAATTATTGTTACAGGAACAAGTTGGCTTGCTGATTGATGGAATAAATTTTAATATTATGGTTCAAATGAAAATTACATTTAAGTTTCCAGTGATGATCATTCTTGTGCTTTTATTTCAATGAAAATGAAGAAGATTTTCTGAAGAAAACTTTAGGTACGTTGTTGTATGCTATTTGAAATAGAGATTATATTCCTAAATTCGATCTGGTATACTGGCCAATACAGTATGGGTCATCAGATGTTCTATATTCATTTTTGATAGTTAAAACAGAGACAGAAGTTTTAGGAACTTGTATTTAACGAAATGAGCTTAGTTATTTGGCAGCAATGACTTTGAATAACGAAGAAAACAGAGTTATGAAAAGAAGAGACTAAGTTTAAAAACTCGAAAAGATGATTTTTGAGATTCATTTCGAAAACTAAATAATAGATGTCGTCCTTTTATTGAAACTGTTAGACAATGCAATGAAAAGTGAAAATTAAACAAACAGCAGAAATTTATTTATTTTCAGGAGATACTGTAACAAGAATTAGCAAATGATTCAAATGAATTGAACTGAGAATTGTTGAATAATGGGGAACATCAAGCCAGTCATTTCCAAATGATATAAAGGTATGCAAAAAGTATTTCAAAAATATTTGGATAACCTTATAGACATTTTAAATATTTTTAAAGATCACGGTAGTATATTTCTTTCAATTTTGTTCAAACAAATATTTCTGCTCCAAAAAATCAATATTCTACAATTTGAGTTGATTCAAGTAAAGATAGTCTCTCGTACAAAATGGCACAGGGCCTATCTAAGTCTTTTTTGGATTGCTAGGTAAATGAGAAAGCAAGAACGACATACTATGAACTGAAATAGCCTGATGGAGCATGAGTCAGAATAACAGTGTGCAAGTAGCACAGCATTTCCACCCTATTAACTGTGTTCGATTTATGACAGGCCAAATCTGGCCTTTACGACCTGTCCTACGCTTGCCGGTTGGTGTACGTTAAATTTTTTCAACTGGATTTTGACTCTCTCTTTCTTTCTCCCTCTGTCGCAACATTGAATCAACCTTTCTCTATCCGAATCCTGACAAAAACAAAACTCCTCTACGACCCCCGCCCCCCAGATCCGAGCTACCCTTTTCCAGTCGGCCATCTCAAATGATATACGGGTTGCGTGCCAGTGTCATTAACGATTTCACTCATGGTAGTTGGGGAGGAAAAAATTCGGCCCACAAATCTATATAGACGCTTGCTTACATAGAGATATGTTCTACACATATTAATCATAATATACAGGGTGCTGAAGAGTGAGTGAGCTCTTTTATTTTCATTATATGATATTACAGCGGCTATAGCATTCTTACATTTTCAAAATTTTATATAACGGTTCATGTGATACAGACCTGTTGGCATTGTTTTGGTACAGAACCCTAAAAACGGGTGAAGGATTTCAAAGAATTTGACAGAATACATAATAACGGAGAATTAAAAATAGTAAGAAAATACTAATTCATACAAATTAATGTACAGAATCTAGATGGGTATCAAAAAATTAGGCTCAATTATAGCATCTTTAAATAAGAAGTATCGCTAAGACGCTCATCTCAAAAAAAAGGACAAGAAACAAAATTATATATAACTAGCTGTTTTACCCGGCATTTTCCGGGCAAACACTTTGGTAGATTATGATACGAAAACATAGTCATATAAAGTCTTGAGTATGAAACCCTTCTACCTCAGAGTCCTACACGAACGTAGAACCAGTCCAAACACTTCTCCGGTATGGAGCCCTTCACCTTTATGTCCCAACATACTGAAAGACTCTCATAAAATAGTCCAATGACATACTACACACAAATATTGTGAAAAATCGACGAAAATTCAGCCATACTGAAAGTACGAAAGTACTTTTACTTAAAGTATAATAAACACGTGTCAAGAATTTGATACATCGAATATTGTGAGAGTCAATACGGCACATACATACAGACGTTTAGTTTTATTTATAAAAATATAGATAATACGGTATTTGATACGTTATTCAATATGAAACGTTATAATAACCTGTGCGTTGCTATTGATTTTAGTTCTTACAAATCTCTGCACATTTTCCAACGTACCACTCAACATGAATCACCCTGTATATACGGGTATATAGTGTTATGGGCTCGTATAACATTCGGAAGTACCTTGTACAGCCTGCCTCTGACATGCTACAACCGGCCACACTAATTAGTCGATTGCGTTTTCGCCAACAACACGGCTATACCACCGCCTCTTCTCTGGCTGGAGGCCACCAGTACATAGGCCTCCATATGAGAATAATGACTTTTGCCCCTCTCACCCCAATAGCTATAACGGGTAATTGCCCAAATATTTTTTTATACTCCTATATATATATATATATATATATATATATATATATTGCTAGTTTTATTTATGTCACAGCTTACGCAGGAATCTATCCCTTCAGAAATATTGAGTCTTCAGTAATTTTATGATTCCAAAAAAAAACATCTTTTACAATATTGGTCCGTCTTTGACCGGTTTTGATGGTTTCTTTTTTGTTTTGTAGGATATCGATAAGACACAAATTGGGCATGATAACTGAAACATCGAAAATGGCTCTTCCGATTTAATTTATTAACATTCTACTTAAAGCCTATTATCCCTTGCTAAACCGTTACAGAGCAATTGAAATAATTATATATTCACAAGAATCACTCGGACATTATAATTGTAATTAGGCTAGATTTTTTGTCAGAAACGGCACGTGATTCTTGTTTTACAGAAAGCGCATGTTCCTATTTTTTTTATTTCTAGTAATTTTCAAGACTGGGTCACCCACGTACATACTTTAACCGCAAGCTATTAAATTGCCCTATATAAGTATCTAGGGTTGCCTTTCAAATTCACAAAAACGAATCTACGAGAAATCTTTAAATGGACGTCTCATTTTTAGTTGATTTTATAAAATAAAAATATAATAGTTTAAAAAAACTAAGAAACACGCTTGATTATCGAACCAAACTAAAACTTAGAAAAAAAACTCCCAACTCACATATAGAGAGAAAGTTCCAGGAAAATTCATCTAGAAATCAAAAACACCCATAGGTGTGGAACCCTTCATCAAAGAGTTCCACTCGCACTTACACACTATCACATATCCTCAGAGAACTCAGAAATATAAGCATGGACCCCCTTCATCAAGGAGTCCCACTCGCACATACACACCATGAAATTATTATATTGTCATAGGTCCTTTAGAAGTATACAAAGTTTCAAGACAATTCGATCTTTTTAAGTGGGTGAAAATTGTGTCCAAAGATTCCGTCACATACATACATTCATACCAAGCTAATAAAAGCGTGTTTAAAAGAAAGGGTTGAGCCTCATTGACGGGGACATCACCCTACTGTCTGATAACTCTGACTTGGTAAATGCATTGTGTGATCTAATGTAGGAAGGTACTGAAGACGCGGAGCTCAGTCCACAGCTTTAATCGGATATGATCATTTCACTAAATTTGAGTTTGGCCTGGCAGGCTCCGCACCTGTACACTGCAAGCTTAAAACAAACATTTTCTCTTTTAAATCCAAAGTAAAACATCGTAATAAACGTGATTACCAAGTACATACCTTCACTTCTGAAGGCATTTATTGCTGGCGTTCAGTTATTCGCCAGTAATTAGCTGCAAACCACATTTTTTGTTGTTGTTATTCTTCCAAATCCCATGTCTCTATCTCGTCTTTTTTATACATTGCTTGCACTCACACTCTCCAACATGCAGTTGTCTGTTGTAGCATTTAGTAATATGGCGTCCTATGGACATGTTTGTGTTTTGTGTGAGTCTACGTTTGTTTTTTAATTAAAAGCCTGTTATAACGACGGGCTGGTTGGTTGATTGGTTAGCTGGTGCAGTATGTGCGCACAATTTAAATTCTACGAACAAACGGGGTCAACACATTGTCCATTCATTGTCCACTTATACTCGCAGAGAACGAAATTACGCCACGATATCACGAGAAATTTTTCATGTCACGTTGCCGAAGAGTTTGTTGTAGCGCCTCAAATTCTAAATGACTAGTTGTTTCAAACACTATAGATGGAAAAGTACTAGAATCATACCCCCTATAGCGGATGATTGTATTTTGAGGGTTCCTTATATCCAATAAATATAAAGAAGCCGTAGGACATGATCGTAGTGTCTGTCTGTTCGTCTGTCACAGATGACTGCATCAATGACGTAGAATGGAATAGAATAGAATTTTCAAATGTAATTACAACATATTAGCGAGATGGATAGTTAAAAAAATGAATAGGTAGTATAGTTTGAATAACCATCGAGTGGTGATTCGTCACGATTCCTGACGTCATCTGCCATTTTACGCATGTCGTAAATAATCTAAAATAAATTTTAATTCCTAACACCAAAACACTGACGCGGACTATTTGTAAAGGGGCTAAATCACTTTTAAAAAGAAATGTTTGACATTAAACGTCAAAGGGAACAAGAACAAACGTCAAAATAACAATCAGCCGATCTGTTCGAAAACATATGTTTATGAAGTTAAAATTTTATTTCACCTAGTTTACAAGGTATAACGAAACCCCATTCGATGGGTATTCAAACTATAATTAAGTAGCAAAAATAAAGAAAGATAGTAAAAGCTAGAATGAGACACTATCCTACAAAATGTACATTTTTTTGCTAGAACACTTGTCATTTCTTGGTCTAAGATATTTGTTAATGTTCGAAATAACTGTGTAATAGTTGGGTTACGAAGGCTTTGGTAAACTGGACACTCGAACAGCACATGACTGATTGTTTCTAGTCTTTGCAGATTGCAAATTGTGCAGATCAGCTTCTGGTCTAGCATGTACGAAATTATTTTAATATAAAAGCTTATTGTATGTGTAGATGCTAGGCGCAGATGCTATAAGGTTCTAGTGCATTGAATTGGCATTTTTAGGAAAAGATAGGATTGTGGGTGGGCCCCTACGCTGAAGAGATTGTAGAATTTTGTATAACGAGAGTTATGAAGAGATTCAAGGTTTATACTACGAAGGTAATGCTCAAACTCAGATAAAATTGCATTTTTTCACCTTGTTGGTTTTTGCAAGGTTAGGTAAGTTATTCCACAATTCTTCTTGATTGATTATTTGAAAGGTGTGGTTTATGTTCCAGAGACAGTTATACTTGGAGTTTTCGTTACAGGACAGCAGGAGTTTTTCATAGCAAATTCTAGGAAATCGCGTATTTGGCATAGCTAAAAGCTTTACCAGCCAATTAAAACAGACATGCCTTGGAGATTGTGAACTGTACTGAGGGTCGACCAATCGCGATTCTAATTAGTCAAGATGGAGTTGACCTAGGAAGGTAGAATAGATTTTTTAAAAAAGAAGTTTGCACTTGCTCCACAATATCATAATAACAGAGGTCCCAGATTGGAATACAGTGATTATTGACATAATTATAGCATAAATAAACAAGCTCTAATTTAAGGGGCTGATTTTGTAAATCAAATTAGAAGAAATATTTTCGTCAAGTGCATCACATGATATATCTAATGAAGGGGTTGGTCTAGGTATATATACAAAATTTTACTATTCCTCCCATTGAAATGTATGAATAAATAAGGAAAAATCTAGAACCTATTGAATTTTTCCCACGCGAGCCTGACTCGCATTAGACCAATTCTTTCAAGGTAATTGACAAAATTAAATACTACTAGCTAACTTTCATTAAAATATAGCTTCAGTATAGTTTTGACCGACTTCCCATAAAAAGGAGGTCTACGATTCGACTCTATGCTTTTTTACAAATTTACAAAAACGCAACTCTAGTTTTTTTCCATCCGGAATGTCTCTTCTTGGGATAGTCTTATAATTCTAATGTTTACTACTCGAAAATACTCCAAGAAATTCTAGAGAAGCTTGGAGGCTATATTTTCACTTTAAAATAATTATTCTGTATTTTCACTTTTAATAGGATATTTTCTGCATTTAAAATGGTAATTATCTGCTCTAGCAAACGAGAAAATAATTTGAAAGTCAATTTTGTCCATGGAATACATTTGTGAGATTTATTCGGTAATATTCAAAAACATGAGACGGCGAAAAATAATATTCCTTCAAGAACTTTTGTGAGCATTTTCTGTTTGTCTCCACCCGCATCATTCAAGCAAGTATCGTCGAACAGTTTTCCAACAAAACAGACTTAACGAAGCAATAAATTCCTGCCCTTTTGTGAAGGTTTATTTAGCAAGGTCTTGTTGAGAAGAAATCTATGGATACATTTTCGCAAAGATATGCTCGGACATCAAATATAAATATGCTCCAAATAACAACAGAAGCATACAAAATGCTTTATCTAGCATAGAAGAAAATTAAAGAACATTCAGTATATCGAATTCATAAGTATAACGATATAACAGACTTGACAGAATTTTTTCAAAATGTTTGTTGTAACATTATAAACTAAGCAATAGATTCTAGAAAATCAACTAGCATCATTGAATCGAGAAGTATGCTGGAAAAGAGTATATTTCCAGAAGAATAGCTAGATGGAAAATTCACCTAATCGTAAGGGGGATATAGTTCCAAGAGAATAACTTTCATACAGACTGAAAAGTTGTCACACAAATTTTTTTTTAAACGGACAAAATATTTAATTCATTTTGCGCATTCGCCATAATTGAAACCTGATCTTTCTGTTAGTTTTCCAGTGATGATTCGCGTAAAACTATTTCTTCAATATTATAGTAATATATATTCACTGATTATACAAAAATGGGTGTAGAAAATATACGCAGACTATATAAACATTTTTCTAGGTATGCTGGCTAGAAGGTTTTTGAGTAAGTCTTTGTTCACTTTTGATAACGGAAAATTTACTCTAAGTTAAGGAACCATTGACTCAAGACTCATAATATTCTTGCATTGAACTCTTTTCAGATGACCTTTATTGAAAAAATTAATTAGTAGGTAGTTCATAAACAAAAATTGTTTTAAATTTACATCCACTTATCCAAATTCTTTTCATCATATCTAAAAAAATCGGAAAACAGTTAGGTACAAGTGACTCCATATTTCAATAGTTTACTATTTTCAAGGCACGTGTAATATATAAAAAATAAAATAAAATTAGTTTTTTTTTATTAAACATTAAACTTTTAAAAGAAAAAAGCAGCAAAAGGTACAACTGCTCACTTCTACTACTTATTTAACGCTCATCTTCGAATACTTACATTAGACAAATTTATCGAACAAAGACATAATCAAATGTCATTGACGTTTGACATAAGTAGGTATAAGTTGACTTGACATAACGAATCAAAATATCCTGTTTGAATCGTATACATTCGGGGGATACTGTTCCAGTTCCAGTGATACAGTGAACAGAACTGTTCCTTGCATAAATTTAGGTGCATATGAGTCTTGATGGTTCCATGCTCTAATTATGATTTGGTATGATGAAGATAATATTGTATTCTTTATTGGACTCAAAATCAGAATGAGATAGCATTAGTTTTGTCAGAATAATCTAGAACTAAAAATAGTGTCAGAATCAGTTTTCCTGAAAATCGCGAAAACCAAAAGAAACAATAAATTTTCGTGAATGAAGTATAAAATATCATTTAATTGATCTATTTTTTTCTCACATAACCGAACCCGTATCTATTACTGTTTAAGAGATTCTAACGCTAACCCATCCTTATCTTGAATAAATACATTGTCGTCTTTTATTTTCCTTTTTCCCAACTTTTTTTTTTGGTTATTTCATTATCCCTTATTAGAGATCCAGCACGAATTGTACAAATTCACGATAAACTGATAAAATGGAAACGACGACATTTAAAAGGAAAGCTAAAAACCTTTTTTGCGTGACCTCAAAGTCCAGCAGTTTCATTACCAACGTAATCGTGAAAAAATGTTTTTTTATTATTGCATGACGTAGGTACTCAGTTATTACGATTTACTTTTTAAACAAGAATAATATATATAAACCTCTGATACTGTGTTCATAATAGGTGCGTTAAAATGTGAGCAAAAAATAAACCGACTAGAGTTAGGTAGGTACCTTTATCCATAATCGTTCTTGTTTTTTTGTACTTCACATAGCTGTTGTGAATAGCTACGCGTAATATGCCGGCTGCTGGGATGGATTTAATTTGTAATAAAAAAGGAAATTTGCATCCCTTAAACCCACCACAAATGATGAGTCATTAAATATTGGATTGCTTTCACGACATTTTTTATGGTTATATATATATATATAAGTAGAATAAAAGTAGAGTGCAAGAGTTACGCGTAACCTTATCGAGAGAATGGAAGCTTTATGACTGAATTTATTTTTATATAGGAAAAAGAGTTTAAGACTTGTTATCTCAAATCCATAACAAGTTAAACGTCCATTATATCGTCATGTGACTGTACGGTGACTCAATGATTCATTAATTACTAAACTGTATTTCACAAAAAAATAATCTTTTGCTCGGTTTCGAGTTCTACTCAAATATTTTTTCATATAGAGCTCTGCTTCAATAAGGATCACAAACTCAAGTCGACTCAACATGTCACTTGAGCTGGAATCTTGCTAAAATAAAAAATCTGACATCTTATGCCATTACTTTACAAGAACTTCAAACCTAGAAGCATTCGTACAATGATACTAAGGTAAAAAATTGTAAATAAACAAAGAGTTCTTTGAAATAAATTATTGGGTATGACTACATATTTTCTGTCATGTCCATGTCATTCTAAAGGTACTATAGACTCAATCTTTCTTTGAGTGCCATACTCGTATTCTGCTTTGAAAATGTTACCACAGACAAAGTGACCAACAGTTTAACGTGGATTCCGAACCACCAATATGTCTCAAAAGAAATCTCAGAGCACACCATTCCAGAGAGCTGTGTTCTGAGGATATATACTCTCGTTGGTTTTCCGTTGCCTTGCGAGAGGAGGAGAATCCAATACAACAGTCAGAGATTCGAACGCGCCCTCGGATCAACGGTCACTCGTCCAAACCGTTCCCAACGTATTGTGCTGCTTAACTTCGATGATAGAAGCTCCCCATCGGTTCGATACCAAGCTACATAAATCCAATTTTAAAACGGGATATTATTAAACTGGACCACCAATAATTTTACAAGTCAATTATTTTTTGTTTTAGTTTCAAAAGCAGGCCACATTCAACTGACTCTTACAAAAGATATACTTCGAGCATAAATAAACTTCCACCATCTGCCACGATAATAAAATCCATCCATAGCAACAAAGAAGACGTGGTTATAATATATACCTACCTACTTTAGAGAAAAGACTTTTGCGCTGCTCAGTTTCAACTTTTAATTCACAACGGGGAGGTTTTAATATATATTTAACATTCAGTAAATTTGAATTTTCCACTCTGGAAAACCGCGGATAAATCTTCAGCAGGCAGGTTATGGGAAGGAGAAGGAAGAGCGCTGTGGGTCGAGAGAGAGAGAAAGAGAGAGAGTGAGTATTGTTGAGTTTCAGTAAGCAAGAACAAAAGAAAGTGTTTGGCATAAGTCGCTGAAATGGGAATTAATGTGCTTCGAGAAGAAGGAAACTCTCAAAAATGTTTGTTTATTTCCGAGGAGGAGAGTTGTATTTTTCTTTTCACAGTTTTTCGTTTAGAAAAATTTCTGTTGTTCTGGCTGAATTAATTGGTTGACATAATCAAATTATTATATATTATATATACAATTATTTGGTAGTTAATTATACAATGTTTGGATGTCACTTATGTCATTAGCTTTTGCCTTCTGTTTAAGACATGAAACCTTGTTCGCTTTTTATTTAATACATTTATGACTATATTTTATTTATTTGACAAGCAGTCGAATATTTATTTTGACATTCATTAATCCAGTGGCGTAGACAAATTCAAAACTCTTTGTTGACATAAAGTGAACCTATAAATCGCTCAAAGGATGTTTGGTTAATTTATCTCAATTTGATTTCCAATATTTAACAGTATTTCTTTTTTAAAAAATATGGAAAATGTTTAGTGATGAATTTGATGAACAGACTACTGAAAGGACTGATATAAAAATTATGTACTCTGAAAATACTATCTTGGTTCTAGTGCTAGTTGAATACGAAATTAGATGCTGCATTAATAATGAGTTTATACCCATGACATAGCATTTTTTATTTACAGGCAAAGGTATTAATTAGCTAACGTAATTATTGGGAACCAATCATTTGTAAGTATCTCATAAATTTATTGCAGATGACGTCAAGGGCACCAGCTAAGTATTTATACAGTTATAAATCAATTTCAAATAAATTTCGCAAAATACTGCTTTCAGGGTAGCCAAATTCAGATGTAACACCTCCACAAAGACTATGTTGGTTATTATTAGAAATAGAAAAAAAAAACTTTTTGATTTTTTTTTTGACAGACAGGAAAAGAGGATAAAAATTAGCTTATGCCTGGTTCGTTTTTATTTAAATAATACACATATGACTAGGTATATCTTATTTATTTGAGAAGCAATCCCATATCTAATTTGATATACATTAATCCAGTGGCGTTGATAAATTCAAAATATGTTCTTTCTTGTCATAAAGTTAACCTATAAATGGCTGAAATTTGCCCATCCTCTACGTCTATGGCAATACAATGCTGTCGATGCCACGAAACTGACAGAGAAACGAAGGACGCCTCTGTCACACTCGCTTCCGCATTTTCTATCTGCCTGACTCATTAACGGAGTTTTTTAATTAAAACATAACTGCGAAAGAGAGTGGAGCGAGCACAAGAGATTAGATTCTCGGTAAAGTACTTAAATTTTGGGTGCTGGCTGATACTTCGTTTTCGGCAGATTATCATCATAATATCTGTATATAAGGTTATTTTGCCCTTAAAAGTAAACCGGAAGTTTGTTTGGCGTTCGTTGCTATGCGGTTATAAGCTTGATGATGATGATGATGATTATATGAAATATATTTTCGTTTTTATCCTCGATAACAGAGGGCGCATAAACTTTTAAGCTAAACAGCTGCTGGGGGTAATAATGGCATAATAAAAATAATACCCACCAAAGTGTATGAAAAGTAAAGGTTTAAATTAATTAACTTGAGCATTCAAACATTGCTTTGCCAAATATTTGTTTTCTTCAAGTCCGTTGTGTTTTTCCAAAGTATTGTGAGAATGATCAAACAGTAAGGTGTCAGTCTTTTCCAAGGATAAAAGAAACCAAGTTCAAGCTAAATTCGAAAATAGAATAATCCCACCCTAAAATCAGTCAGAGAAGGTATCAGACACGGATGCTGTTTAAGTCTACTTGATTTCAAATATCGTCAAAAACGAAATTACAAAGGACAAAATTACATTAACATTGAAGTTATAGAACAAACAAACAAAGCCACAGGAGTCATTCATCCAAATACAATCAAAGTCCAGATCTATAAGGTAACAATTAACAATTGGACCAATAATAAACCGCTAAATTAAAGACTTAACGGGTAACAGAAACAAAGTACTGAGGAAAATGGCTGGAAGAATCTGCCATATGGAAGACACAAATGAATGGACACTAAAGAGGAAGGTTTCATGGAATCAACACAGTAATAGAATCCCCCTGGGTCGCTGGAATGTCTAAAGTCACAGAAGAAGATGAAGTTACAACTTGACAGAAACATATTTTCAGAAGCACCTGCAAGATAGATGAAACAAGAATCTGGATAATAAAAAAGAAAAGCTTAATGAAATCAATACATTTACAGAAAAAAAATGACAATCATGTCTTAATTGGAGATTGAATAAGAAGAAGAGAACATGCCAGTTTGATTTCTCGGGTCATATTATGCGTACAAATATGAAATTCAGCAATAGAATTATGAAAAGCAAGAGATGTCCCAGGTAATGAAGAACATTTCGTCGAAAGTTACATAGGGCAGTAGGGTCTTTACTCAGAGTAGCAGTAATAAAGACCATGATAGCTAACAATTCTAGTCTGGAATAAACAAGATGATGAATTGAAATGAAGGAGGAAATAGAGAAGCTTGTACGTGACCACGTCAACCAATTTTTCATGACTGATCGACACTGCTAAACAAAGAATCCGTGACATAACAAGCTTACACGGCTGGGGAAGGGGATGCATGCCTATTATTGTCGGAGGGGACGAAGGGGTACCTACTCGATGATGTGACTAATTTTCCAGTCGTCTCTCAAGCATGGGAAGAATGTGAAAAATCCCGCATAGACATACAATAATAATTGGACGCCATATAACCTCTTCTACATGTGCTGGATAGAAAAGAAGAAGAGAAAAAAGCACTCTCAAGTGGGTTATGTGTGTGTAGAGCTTTTGTGCCTAGTCACGCTTCGTCCAGAGCAGTGCACGGGGCACTTGAAAGCTGCACACACAAGAGGTTCCTGCTCCTCCTCCTCGGCGTACAGTGTACGTGTATATTCTTTTATATTTTTGGGGGCAATGCAAAGCACCAGGAACACACTACTTCAGTACTTGTCTCTGCTGCAAACCTCTCTGCACAACAATACCCTATTATGGTATTGTCTCTCTTCTTGTGCATCGTGTCACCGCTTCCTTTTGTATGTATATGGATGCGGTGGTATCTGTGGAGGACCTCTCCAAAGGATAAAGCGCGAGGGCCATGGTCATATCATACACTTGTTTTTTTTTTGTTGTTGCTGCAAAATGCACTACCACATACCCACTGTGCTTTTTAATTATTCATCGTCTCAAGGAGCGTAGTATATGGGCTTGCTTTATACTGGGTAATGATAAAAAAACAGCGTCAGCGATTCAAGGACACGTTGCAGCTCTGATCCATACGTACAGACCAAGTCAATGTGATTGATAAATTCAGTTTGTCCTTAACAGAATGTTTTTGTTTTCAAATTCGGACTGGATTTTTTTAACAGTTTTACCCCACACTAATCTTTAGCTTTTTCAAGTCGCCTGATACCATGATATGCAAGTCACAAAGGTTTTTACTCTTCCAGAGTATGATGGTGTCATTTGCAAAGAGGGTAAATTTTCCATAAATATTAATATTGGTGATGTCATTCATATATAGTAGAAAAAGTATAGGGCCTAACACAGGTCCTTGTGGAACTCCTGAGTTAATTTCCCTAGTTTCTAAAAATTCATTGTTTTTACCATTTGCTTCCGTCTTGTTAGATAAGATACAAATCGTTTGAAGCTCCATCCACTACATCCACGATGTTGGATCTTTCTTAGCAGTATGTTGTGATCGACACAGTCAAATGCCTTTGACAGGTCACAAAACACTGCAGCTGGTATTTTACAGGCATTTATCTGGAAATAAACTTTATCCAGGAATGAGAATATTGCATTGTGTGTATTTTTATTATTCTGAAAACCGAACTGGCTGTCACTGATGATATTGTGCTTATTTAATAAGTCAATTAGACGTTTTTTTTAAATAATTTTTCAATGATTTTTGCAATAGTTGTAATGAGAAAGATCGGGCGGAGTTTAGACGGATTTTCTAAATATCCACTCTTGTGTAGAGGAATGACAACTCAAGTTTTGAGAAAAGAGGGAAATGTGCCTATTTGGAAGATAAATTTATTAGTAAAACCAATACATTTAGGGCACTTAGTGGAAAGTTTTCTAGTATTCTACTAGATTTTTCATCGTAGTCAATAGTATTTTAATTTCCTTAACGATTTCAATCAATTCATGAATGTTGGTTTCATAGGTTTCATATAGAATCAGTTCCTCTTCTACTTCCCAATTTTCAAGGTGGATTAAAGCATCATATGGGCCAACAATGTTTTTAATCAAATTTTGTGCAATGTAGCAGTAAAATTCATTTACAGTGTCATGATTTACGGTTTCGGTTTAAACATGAAAGGTACTTTCTTTACGCCAATGGCATTTATTTATATATTGAAAATCAGTATAATTTATTATCAGCAAGGGTAGGTAAGAATTAAGTTTGTCAAGTATGTCGTAAGTTTTGAGATGACAGCGCGCTCCAAAATGATGGAAGAAAACGTATACGATTTATATATAGTGCTCTCGTTGGACCACTTTTGGTTGGTACATTTAATTTTGAGACAATTATGGCACCGAACGATACAAAGACAGATATAATAACATAATGACGCACGCTAATTTCTGGAAATATGTATTTTTTTTGATTCAGAAATCTTTGAAACGTAACCTAAAGTGAGAAATGTGAAATATTATAGTTTTCTCCTACTTTGTGTTCAAATAAAAGTATTCCGTTATTTTTCTAACTTAACCCGCTTTTATGCTTCGTCCAACATTTCATTAGCACACGACGGCAAAAGAATAGGGGAGATGGTTAAACGAATAAGCGTAGGTATATATGTAAATACAACATTTGAGCATCCTTTACCAAAATATCAAAAACATGCTGGTCGTCTAGAAAGAGGCAAATAAAAATAATATATAAAAGGGGCTCAGTTGAGCGAAATAGTGTTAAACGTTGAACACGGTAGGTACATACTACGTCGGAAGGTACGTAGGTGGGTATAGGGTTTTTTCACTTCACTCTATCTCATCATAACGTTTAAAGGTGTTTGTGTGTGTCCCTTTGAAATGGCAGAAAGTCAAAGAGCAACCAGCAGTATAGAGGTACGTACTGTGTGTAGTTGCAAACGCGCGGCTCTTCAAAAGCGGTAGATATCGCTTGAGAGAATTATCTTCTATCCTCCTTGTATTTGGGTTCACTCGGTTCTTCTGACTCTCATGGATACATAAATATATATATATATATATATATATATATATATATATATATATATATATATATATATATATATATATATATAAGTGATAACCTGAGGGCTGAAGCTGAAATTTTCTTGTAGAACATAATAAAATATCGCATCGTTCTTCGATGTTACGATATTAAATATTCGAGACAAATCTAAAATGTTTCCTCTTCCTACTGTTGCATCCCGAGCGATATTACCAAACTTGTAAGAAGAGACTAACACAGATTTTACGCAACCCACGCGAATTTTGTCAAGATCGTCAATTGTACGTATTATCGGCTTGTGACTATGCTCTACAAACAAAGTGTTTGCTATGACTTAAGGAGAAATACTTGGAAGGGAAAATATTCCACAGTTGTATGGTTGAACACTTGATAATCTTATATATATATAATGTCCCACAAGTAATGGGAATAATAATTTTGGGGTCATGAAGTTAAAGGACTAGTCTGTCCCTGTTTATTCTATAATAGATCTGTTTATAATTCTAAAATATCAGATCAAATGGATCATTTTAAAAGTAGAAGAACATATACTTCGGAAACGTGGTCCTGTATAACAAAAAATTAAATGAAGTTTTCTCACATTCGTTCAGGGACTTCTTATGGTCTTTTTATATTTCTTTTTAATCTATATTAAGTGTGACCGGAATTGGTTATGGGTGGACAGCTTAAAAATTATAAGTGTAGAAAAACGGGTAAAATAACATTATTTTATTGTTGAATTGTATTTTTATAAAGTATACATTGCTAATTTTTTGCCCAGTCTCTTGACTAAAAGAGCTTCATGGAAATGCGCTGTGAGATGGAAAGACGAGCAGCACTTTCAGCTACCCGCTTAGCATCAACCGACTCGATAGAATATTTTAATCAAGATCTTTATATTTCGTCGCTAAATATATATACATTTTATAAAACATTTGCGAGGATCATTTTGCTAAATTTAGCGCTGGCGTTCATAATAATTTAAAACAGAAAGAGGGCTGCAAATTTCCTTTTCTCATGTTTCTTCTCCCCCTGAAATCTGACGGAAAATTGAGATTCTCGATAAATATTAGGTACTTTGTAAGTATAGAGACATCAAGCTAAATTTTAATCAGTCAGATGAGTGATTTTCATTTGCCTTATCTCGAAGATGAAATGGAAACCTGTGACACTTTGATCCTTTCAATATTTTCCTAACTTTATTTCTTGTCATTGCGAAAAGGAGAATATCGGTGAAATACTCGATTTTATCACATTTTTTTATATCTTTTGAGGGTTCCGTACGTCAAAAAAAAAAAAACAGAACACTTATAGGATCACTCGTGTCCGTTCGTCTTTCCGTCGTTCACAGTCAATTATCTCCGAATCTACTCGACCGATTGAATTGAAATTTTGTACAGATATCAATTTCTGTGACCCAAACGCAAAGGTGTGACATAAATAGATAAAATTTGCATGGGGGGGTATTTTGGGGCGGAAGATGGAAAATTAAAAAAAACTGCATCGTGTGACGTATCAAATGGAAGGTCTTGCTGTGAAGATCTTATATGAAATTTTTTGTAATTTTAAAATATATAGTTTCAAAATTATTCAAGAAAATAGACGAAAATTTACCATTCCCCCCCTTATCTCCGAAACTACTGAACGTAAAATGTTGAAAAAAATACAGAAAATAGTTTTCTACGTGTAGATTATAGGAAAACCTATCAGAAGTCCATAATATTAAAAGAACATGGTAGATCACTCAATATTGACAAATTTCGGTCAGTTTAAAAAAAAACATTAACGTACGGAACCCTCTGCACGCGAGTTCAACTCGCACTTGTCCAGGTTTTTTTGATAATGTGATTAATATTTCTGCAAAGCTGAATGTAGAAATGTCAGGGTTTCAAAAATAAAAAGCAAAATGTGTTCTCATATCCTATTACAAAAGTATTACTATTTTGACATATGACATCTAATTTATTGACTGCGTTCAATACCGTTTTAAGGAGAAGTAGAAAGAGACTTAAAATCTTACACGTTTTTGTTGAGAAAGAAAACTGCAAGAAAAGATTATCTCATATTTAAATTCGATTTAGTGTTTATTTATATTTATCCATAGCTGAATGTAGATATTTAGAAATATGAATCAATTTATTAATAATCAATATGTTTGATGCAGAGTTTCAGGTCCATCAGATACAAACAGGCCGATTTATTTCCAGAAAAATGGTCCTTCGGCCGGTTCAACTTTGCAAGCGAAAAGGATTTAATCAATATACTATCTCCAAATTCAACACTTATCGCTTACGCCTAACTTAATTTGAGTACATCACACAGATATGCTTTTTAATATAGTCCTGCTGTGACAGACGTAAGCGTTTCGAGATTTAAGATGGCAAAAGAAAAGCATTGGTAGTTGGAAAATTTAGAGGATAGAGAAAGTTGAAGTTTCAAAACATTAAAAAACAGACTTAAGATGGGGTTGTAGAGCATATTCAAACACATAGCTGACAGGAAATCCTGGACAAAATATCAAGAACGACCTTACCGAGATTTTTTTGACAAAATGAAAATTTGTCATAGTTTTAACTATATATATATATATATATGTCATTTTTATGAGATTTAGAGCTTCACCCTTAGCTGACAGAGAAATCCTCAATAAAAAACACTCTAAATCATACTCCACTGATTTTTTAGCACATAATATCAATATACCTATCAGTTACTTTAAGCGTTTATCTCTTTTTCTTTTTCATGAAACTCAGGCACAATTTAAGATCCACCAGACAAACAGGCCGGCAGTTTATTCCCTGAAACTTGGTCCTTCGACCGGATCAACTTTCCAACCGAAAAGCATTTTATCAATATACTATCTCTCATCCTCAACCCCTATCGCATAGAGGACATTACGCCTAACTTAATTTCAGGACGATCTTTTCCCTTTTGCTTGCTTTCCTATCACACTCACTATCTTTGCTTCTGTCTGTATATCTGTGCCCTACTGTGACAGACGGCGGCGTTTCAGTGACATTATCAAGATTACTTTTTGGGTCACCAAACACACCCACACTGTCCTGAAACTTGGGTGCTTGCTTCGTCTTCTCTCCTTCTACGTCTTATCAGACTGAAATTTCATCAAACCGGAAGAGAGTAAGTAATATTTTGAAATGGATCTTTGGTAAATTAAGGGATGGCGAGGCCAAACATCTTGGAAATGATAATGATAGCCAAAGTTAATGAGCAAATGGATAATGATGTCTAATGATGAGGACGAAGATGATTGAGGAGAAATTTGTGATACATAAATATATATATATGTATATAGGAGATGTTTTGATTATCGTTGATGGATGAAATCTGTTGGAGTAGATTATATAAATAAATAGCTAGTTATAAATTTAGCTTGAAGCATGAAGATGAGCTTTTAAAATAAACGGGAGTGGGATTTCTAAAGATTACCTATTTTTATCAAATAAATTTAATTATTAAAACAGAAGTGTTATTGACTCAAATCAAATGATATCGTTAGACGATTTGTTCAATTAAAACTACAAAACGACCCTGACAAAGGTTAGTCTGCTATTATTTAACACCCCTTAGATAATAATTTTATATATAGATTGATTTCAGAGTTATAAAATCAAAAATTGATAGCGATCTCCATACATTAAGCTTTTGTTTTTGGTCGACATAATACATTTTTGATTATAAAAACAGTAGTAAAAGTAACATCTTTCAACGTCTTGCTAGAAACATTTTACATATAACTTCCTCCAGAATATGGCAGCAGTGTACTCTTTTTTATCTTCTTTGCAAGACGACGACAAATACCTTTTGTAATTTCAGTCTTTCGTCAAAAACACAGTATTTCCGTATTTGACTGTAGTCTACATAAACAAGGTGTCTTTCTTTTTATTTCTGTGTCGCTCATTTTGAATATTTAACAGATATTAGCTGTACAAACATGTGACAAGTGTTCTACGAGAAAGCGATGTGTTTCGCCATCTACTTTTTCGCTGCAATGTACGTATATCTACAGCATTTTTTTCTCTCTCTGATGCAAATCTTTTGTGTACCTGCACAGTTTTTGCCGGTGCAGTTGTGTCAACTCGGATTTTTTCTCTCCCAAGCAGTCGACAGAGCAAGTAGGTACTAGATTAGTTCAGGAAGACTTGGATTTTCCAAAAAAAGTACTCATAGTCGGCTTTTTTATACAAAATTGACTTTAGCATTGTAATATAGTTAACATTTTGTTCCATGTCATAAACATCGTCAGATTGACGTCTATATGATTGCAAATAAACGCGCCAAGATTTCAAGGTTAGGCTTTTTATCGAACGCTAGCGACAGCGCGATTAATCAAGCGTTTTGGCTTCAATAATGTCATAACATTCAACGGAAGTTTCTAGATCTAGTGTATATATACCATAGTTGATCCTTAAAGTTGTTTGAACAGTAAATCAAATTAAACTGTTAAAAGCATGCGTATTTCAATGTTGGTTTTCAAAATAAATTGGGAAGCTCATGCTCACATCCACACAGCACAGTTGGAAACAGATCTAAACTGGTTCTAAGCATCCGTTTATGCTCTATGTTGTATGTCGAAAAATGCATTGTTCTATGTTACCACTGGCAGCTGTCAAGAAAGTCTTTAAAATAGCTACTAAACGGTAAAGGAAGAAATGATAGCCGGTACCATAGTACCATGGTACCCAGTACCATTTAGAAGGAATGACATCAAAAATATCCATATTAATAGTATTAATGTGAAAGTTTGTATGTTTGGATGTTTGTTAGGCAATAACGCAAAAATGGTTGAATGTATTTGAATGAAATTTGGTACACAGATAGTTTACTATCAGGATTAATATAGGTATAGGATATATTTATATCCCGAAAAAATGTTGGGTTCCTGCGAGATTATTAAGAAACGAGCTATAAGATGTATCCACGTAAAATTAGGTATAGATGCTTAGAATGACATAAAACAGTGTCAATGCTTAATATTTATTTATACGACAAGGGTTCCGAGGGAAATAGCTATAGATTTCACACAAAATCCATGATCAAACTAACAATACTTTTAAGTATCATTTGAATGTTGACTTAATAAAAACAGATCATATAATAAACCAAGTTATAACCTATTTAAAATTTCCTTTCCTTATAGGATTATACACTTTCAGTATTTCAAATATTTAAAGTTATGTTTACTACTTACGTAGATCCTCAAAGATATTTCTATTCAATAAACTTACCTGAAAATAAAAAGAAAATTATTAGCATGTGTTAGAAATATTTCAATCGTTATTATTATTCTGCTTTGAGAAAAACTTCAAATTGAAAATTGTATCATGAATAGGAAAAGATCTTTAAGAAATATCAACCCACCAATTTGATATCATTGAAAATTGAACTGAATCAAATTTTTGATAGTAATATTCAATCTGTACATACAGTGTGTTCCAAAAATAAGCTCTACACATTCAATTACACTTCAACTCAGATACGTCAATTTTTTATTTTGAATATGCTTTTTTCAATGGCAAATCCATATATATTTAAAGGTGTTTCAGCTGTTTTGAAATTTGTGAATATAAGTTAACAACGTTCAACGATTTTTATGACTAAAAAATAAAAAAAATAAACTAACTTTATTAGTTTGAGCATGGAAAATAAAAAATAACATTAATTCCTTTGGTGTTGGTATTATTGTGCCAAAGGTCTACTTATAACTGTACAACTTCAAAAATACCAGAACCAGTAGAATTAATATTGCTCCAAATCGAAAATTTGAGACAACAAAATTCAAGAAGAGATCATATCCGGTAAAATTGAAATTGAATAATTTAAAAAAAAAAGCATAGGTCAGCAAATATGTGTATTTCCGCGATGTTTTGAAATCTCTGAATAAGTATAAGCATCAGCAACGTATTATCTTCTTTGGTGAATGTTGAATGGTTTTGATGACTAATGTTTCGACTCAAAAGTGTGAAATAAATATATTTTACAAAAAAATTGCAACAACTTTATTTGTTGGTGCACTGAAAAGTACAAAATAAAAAAAATATTTTTTTTTGGTTCTGGTAATTTTGAAGTACCAATAAGTTTAATGTTATCTTCAGTGCATTTTATAAGAAAGAAATAGTTATTAGTCATGGCCCAATATTTGGAGCGATATTTCCTGGAGTAAAAGGATGTGTATATATGTATATGTGGGTGGCTGTAGATGAAAACTAGAAAATAAAACAAAAAGACCAAGAGAAAGTCACAGCAAAAGCAGGAAAGCAGGAGAGCAAAATATATGTAGGAAGGGAACACGAATCAGCTAGGCAGGCAGGCATAAAACGTTTTCAGGAGAGGAGTGGGTGGAAAAGTTGGCATTGCCATTTGCGTTTTTAATCCACATAATGTAGATGGTGTATATATATATATATATATATACACATATACCAGCCTATATAGTAGTAGCATTGAAATGATCCGAAGCGTCACTAATAATCCACACGAATGTTCATTTTTTTTCTCTGTCTTTCTACCTACATCTAGCTCTCTCTTTCTATCGATATTGTATTTGTATGAGCCAGGAGAAGAAATCAGCAGCCAGCCCCATTTTCAGATATTAGGTATAATAACAATTTAGTTGCCGAACTTTACAAACTTTCAATGTAATTTTCAGATTATTCTTCTTCATTCAAATGACCTTAAATCATAGCTCACCTCACAATTCAATTGCATCAAAAGAAAATTTGTCAGAATGATAGAAAAAAACGACATAACTGAAAGAAAATCACCACTCCAAAACACAAATACGTGCAGCATCCGTTCCAATGAATACCGAATACCCATCTAGCTAATATAATGATAATACTGGATGATACTTGGATGTGTTATCATAAACACGTGCCCAATTTCCACCATTTCCCCCAAGAGGCAGCTAATAGAATGTCATTCCCGAGCTTGGAGCAGTAGCACATATAATAAAGGTAGTAAGGAGTACCAGAGCAGCAGAGGTAAGTAGTAATACTCTCTCCATCTCTCGTATTCCATTGCACAGAACACAATAGTCACGCGCGCACACAGGCAAGAATACAACACACAACTTTCACTTTCCCTTCGGTAGGTAGGTAGGTACATTACATTACCCCGATAATGGAATTACTCTCTATTATAATACAAAACATAACAAAAACAACAATAATGGTGGCGGTAGAGCAAGAGGAAACGATTTTCTTCTCTCGTGTAAAATCACGACAAACAACACAACACTCGGCAGTAGTGGAGGCAAACAAAAAAAAAGAATACAGAAGAGAAATGAGGCAGACAAGATGATTATCCTTTTCAGTGTGCCATGCACACGAAGGAGATATTATAGTAGGTATAGAACTCTCAAGTGTCCTAGAAGCTGATTACACCCATGTCCTGGGGTCTAAGCTATTTAAGGGATTTCATTGAAACTAAAATTATACCTGCTATTAAGTTGATTGGAATATAAGTAAAATAGGTTGAAACGGCCGGGAGGTGTTGGGCGTGATAATGTCTTCGGTCTGGGGTACTTCTTCAAAAATAATCAATTTCTTCATATTATTCATTCTACATATAGGTATGCTATTACATCAAACAATAACATTGAAGTAACTTGTCAATAATTAGTGTAGGTTTTCAAATTTTGCTTAAGCTCAATCCAAATTGTTTCTAGATGACGAATTATTGTCTGCGACTCTGGCACAATTGCCATTTTATTAATTTTTAAATTGTCTAAGACTTTCACTATAAATAACCTACTCATTCCAATTAATGCAACATTCTTCATTTTTCGAGATGTTTGAATATCTATGTAGAACACCCTTTACATCTGAGCACCAGATGATTTTTAGGAGATTTGGGTTAAATCTTCATATTTTGACTCCAAGTTTCACATATTACTAATGAATCACCCTGTATATATGAATCGTGTTGAACGTTTACATTTCATGTCATTACGTTTACGTTAGGCAAATAACATCCATAGCTAATATTTCCAATTCATTCAACATTTTGGAACGCCACTGCCAAAAAGAGGTCCTTGTCCACCACTGAAACTATCAGCAGTCCCTTCCCCTCTACGTCAAAAAAAATCACAGACTCATTTATTCCAAAACCAAAACGAACGTCGGTAGGTAGGGACGGCATTTTGCTACATTTATCATCGCCATCGAAATCCATCAGGAAGAGTGACAAGGCATAGCACCGGAAGTCCTTTCCTTCCCTTCCCAGCTGTGATGCCACATTGCTTCCATTGTATACACAACACTTTCCCACACACTCACACACGAGAATCCACCGCGCTGCCATTCATTTTTCACTGCCAAGTCCATCGTTCGCTTCGAACAGCAGCACGAACCGTGTATCGGTTCGGTGGGACAACCTCCAAAAATTTTCCGACCACGATTACCTTTACTATCGAATGTAGTAGAGCTTACCTCCCAAATGTTGGGGCTCGGGTTTCTTGGGAGGGCAAGGTGCAGCGTTCTGGAAGATATTGGGGAGCCAACGAATGATGGGTCGATAATTAAGGATGGGTGTCAAGACGTATAAGGTGTGTCCGAAGAAGAGGAAATTGGAGAAGAGGCGAACAGATAGTGGGCGGTAAAAGGGGCAAAGCAGGGCTAGAGTAACTTCCGACCATGACGACTACGAAGATGACGACGGCGGCGAAGACTTGGAAAAGGCGCGGAATGGGGAAAGGGATGGTAAAGTCTCTATGGTTGGGGAATGGAATGGGTAAATCGAGAGAGAAACGTTTTTGGGATTAGGCCCGATTTTGGCTTAATTAGATTTGACTCACTTGATAAAGTTCGGATGACTTAAGGGTTTAATGACGAAAATGTATTAGGTAAGGGTGTGTTGTTCGGGAGGGTGGCGGTGAGATGGGAAAATAAAAGGTAGGTCTAGAACTTCTTGATAAAACAAACACTGTGTTTGTGAATTTCGACACATTGAAAATTCACTCAGTTGTATAAAATGTGAAGTTTGGTGTAAAGAGATGGGTGTTACGACACGATAAATTCATACTGTCAATGTTAGTTTTTATATAAATTGAAAATAAAGAAATGCCTTTTAATCTAGGCTTGGATTATAAATTGAATCAAAGCAGTAATAATAATATATTCAGCAAATTTTGAGGTTTATTATTGCGTGAGTACAAGCTGTATGACTTAAGTTAAGTTACTATTTTACGAGGCTATATATAAAGGTACTACCTATACAGGGTGGGGACTTTAAATGGAACGCTGCTTATAACGAACCTGGGAATAATATTTTTAAAAAATCCAAAAGTTCGCTTTCGTCATGTGAAAAAAATTTGGGGCCCCAAAGAGGGGGCGCAGCCCTAAACAACTATGTTTTTTCAAATTAGAAGACACCACTTGTGACACCTCTTTGGAAAGCTTATTAAAAAGGGAGTTTGATAATAAAAAAAAAATACATCTGTCAAACCATGTGTCAGAAATTTAATAAAACTGATTTTTACCTATATGATGAACAGCTACATTAATAATAACGTAAATTAAATCAATGCTTCTCATTTTATTTAGTTCATTTAGTGCCTTTTTATTACAAGGTCTGTTTCCTAACAATTTTTCGCAATCTAACAACTCCATCCTTCCAAACTCGACTCAGAGCCACATGATTAAGGGAATTAAGGGCCACATACTTCTTTCAGCTAACCAATACTTGAAATTTACTGAAAACTAAATGGGTATCACATAAAAGGGCTTGACTAGTCGAATGTAGCTCACTATGTGATAACTGAAATTGTATTGGCTCAGTTTCGTCGAACCCAAATGTACCAAACAATTCGGATCGATTTTGGAAGAGACGACGTACACCTTATTCATCCTAAATCGATCCGAATTGTTTGGTACATTTGGGTTCGACGAAACTGAGCCAATACAATTTCAGTTATCACATAGTGAGCTACATTCGACTAGTCAAGCCCTTTTATATGATACCCATATTGAAAAGGTTGTGCAACAACATATAATCCGCCATTTTGTAGCGGCGGCCATCTTGGATTTACATTGATACAGAATGTATTATTGTCATCAGAACTAAAGGTGTGTACTAAATTTCCGATGAATCTGTCAACAGGAAGGGTGTCAAATATCAATTAATAGATTTGACCAAAATAAATAAATAAGAAGCAGGGTAAGCTAAATGAAACCGTTTAATGTATGACAATGTGGATGTTGGGTAACTGATGATTCAGAAAAATCAACCAGTTTATTCATTCATAGAGTGGTAAATTGACAAAAATAATATCACGATTTTGTATTCTGGCTACTTCTGTTTTGACAAATAGCAACCATAACCTACAAACTAGGTAATTCTGTAAAACTTTGTTATAAAAACTGATAAATTGAGAAAGAAACTTAAAATGCGAAAAAGCTCTTTTACTCTTATGTCATTTACATTTTGTTGACATTTTTTCATTACTCAGGTAATGTTAATATTTATTTATTCATCTTAGTTTAAAGATGTAGCATAAGCGGCACGAGTTTGCTATTAGCATTCTATTACACAACATAAAGTAATTGAGTGCTGCTTCTGAGTCAATTTTCACAATCACAATGTCACTGACACCACAACTCGCCACTGCCACAGCATATTACTGGGGCTGGGGCGCAAAACTGGCCCGAAGGCACACTTTCATACCACCCGACAATATTCACCAAACATGTGTGAGCAAAAACTCTATGTAGGTATATAATATGGCCTGGACACTCGCATGAAAATGATTTATGACCCATTTAATAAATGACGACAACATCGTCATCTCTTCACTCTTTTTCTCTTTCTGCTTCATTAAATGCTCGACCAACAAATCGATTTAGTCTCATAATTTTCCTCTACAAACGTCCAACATTACACATGCATTCACCACCCTCAACTTTCATATGTATATAGTACAGTGGCCACACCGAAATGTTTTCTATATTTTCTCATCAAACCATACCAAAGAGATGCTCGGTAATCCGACAAATAATAATAATCTTTTCCTGAAACAGTTTGAAATGACTGGAAATACTTTTTTTATACAAAACCTTCTTCTTTTCACAGAAGGAACTTTTCTTTGAGTGCCGTATTCGAAACTAGGGTTTCATTGAGATGAAAAATCTCGTCTTGAAGGAAATTTCTCCTCTCATCTCGACCATCGAGACGAGAAATTAACAAACTCTCGTCTTGATGTTTTTTTTGAAGACAATTCTCGATCTCGATTCGAGATTCTCGTGAAACCCTAATCGAATCCAAATGCAGGCGACTTATCGGCCTTGAAAGTGTTGCTACAGTTTAGAGAGGACCTGGAACCACCGATATAAGATAAATTACAAGACACACCCTTCCACAGAAGATGTACTAGGGGGAAATATACTCTTTTTGATTTCCCGTTGCCTTGCCAGTCGAGGAGAATAAAGTGCGATAGTCAGGGATGCGAACACCCGCCAGTCACTCATCCAAATCTTTCACCAGGCACAGCGCTGCTCTACTTCGATGATCGAAGTCGAACACGCACTCCAAGATTAGTGCTTTTTCAACCATGGCTATCGTTTGAATGTTTTAAAACAACATAGCTAAGAAAAATTTATTTTCATAATAATTTCAAGTCAATCAAAGTAACCTCAGCATATATCAGTAGGTAGATATAATCAAATGACTCACTCAATAGAAAATTGAGAATTGAAAACAATAAAATAAAATGGGGGCTCAAAAATGCTCATCGGTCACCGTACTAAAAACGTGTGGCATGTGAAGCGTGGAAAGACCATGGAAAGAGATCGGGCAAAATAATTAATAACATTCAGCCTGCCCCTGTCTGCCGTGTGGTGTGCGGGTGTATTTCGTTCATTCCACATAACACAGACACATGATATATTTGCATTGATATACACAAAGTAATTTGATTATATATTCCACGACTAGCCCAAGCTTTTGATTATTAAATCATTTGATTTATATAAAACCACTCGACAGAATAATGGGTTGGAAGGGGCAAAGGTTCACTAGAAAGTATATACAGTGCGTCCATGAAATAACGTGTAAATTCATTATTAGCTAAGTAACCAATAATATTTGAAATTCCAGAAAAAATTACCATTTAATAAATTTAAAATCGCACATTCCCTTCCCCCACAAAAGACTGCCCTCAATGCGAATGAAAGGGGAATTTTTGTGTCAATTTTTGTGAATCAAATTTATTTATAGTTTTCTACTCGATTCAAAAATAATCAATTTAAATTAGGTTCAATATAGTCTTGATGAAATCTGGTATCTATTGAAAAAGCAAAAAACCGTTTAGTTAGTTATTTATTCATGCTTTTCTAATAATCGTTTCCTCTAAGCTAAAGCTCGTCCATACAGTCTCCTAAGTCATATAAATAGTTATTCAATGTAATTCAAAATAACGCAAAATGGTTGCGTTTTAAAAATTCTTACTATGTATATACCTACTTCCACCAAATCGATTCACTAATCTTGTTATTTATTCTTGTCTCTCTTGGGAAAAGAATGGGAAAAAATTGATTTTATTTTCATTTGAATATTTCAGCAGCTTGCGGGAATGTTATATTTAGAATGTGAACTAAATTGTGAAGTTTTCCCATCTTTATTTCATGAATGAAACATATAAAACATGAAAATGGATTCTTGTATAATACTGTGGAATACAGGCTACTTCGGCAATTTTCTATGAAACTTTGAAAAGCTCATTAGATAACTCTCTGAGTGAAGTAGATGATTCGAGTGGTGAACTTATCATTTTTATGCTTTCTACATGCACAAATAATTTATGTTCAATTCAGCGTCTCTCCATCTGTTTCTATAGGTATAGTTGAATGAGTAATGAGCATTGACTTATTTTCTTTCTGAACAATGTTCGGCAACAATTTTTGACATATAAAACAGGTCTCACTGGTATATATCTTGTCTTATTAGGTCATATGAATTTCATATATACAGGGTTTCCCAAAAGAAGCGGAACGGCCCAATATTTGAAGAACAGCTCGATATAAAGTTTTGAAATTTAGAATACGGAGGTTATTAGTAGCACCGGATCTAAAAATATTATTTGCAACATTGCCAGATTTAAAGTTTTTCCTGTGGAGCCCTCAACTTTATTTTTTAAGGTAATACTATGTTTACTTTTAGCGTATTCGATTTGTCGTATTCAAATTACTATGGCCCTATAATATCAAATTTTAATTTCACCAATTTTAGTTAATATGGCAATTCAACATTTCGTTAGAAAATATTACAAAATTTCTTTATCTCAAGAACTCGTATCAATACGACAATGACAATTAATTTATTTGAAATTTGTTGTGATCTTTAAATACTACTTACAACTTTGTCAAATTAACATATATTATCCACTAAATCTTCCAAAGTATTTATTTCAACTCCCTTTTTAAATTTTGCGCATTTTATTTGATACCGTCATTTTTTTTTGTGTAACAAATCAAACCCTATTGCTTATGTTCGAATCATGAGTCGAATTTTATCTCTGAAAATTCGTAAGTTATGTACCTACTTAACCAATGTTAACAGAATTCTAATGAAATTTTGTTAGAATCATAAAATCATAGATTTGACAACGTTGTAAATGTTTTTTTAGATCAGACTTGCCAACAAATTTCTAATAAATTAATTTTCATTTTCATATCGCGACGATATTTCCAGATATAGAAATTTTGTGATATTTTCTAACGAAATATTTAATTACTATATTAACAAAATTTAGGGGAGTTTAAATTTGATATTATAGGGTCATAGTATTTTGAACACTATAAATCAAATGCACTAAAAATAAACAAAGCATTACGTTTAAAAAAATTAAGTTAAGTCAAGCTTTTACTGAAATATTCCACCGTTCCGGTTCATTTGGGAAACCCTGTATATTCTTCTTAGTCTAGATTTGCATGTGTAAGGTTATTCTAGTTTAATTTTTAAAGACCTTACATCTCTGAAACTACTTCACATCTTCACATGCAAGTTTTGCTGAGATGTTATAAAAAAATAAGAACACAAAAATAGATGGTTTACTTATCTCTGAAACTACTGAGCATAATAATTTGAATAAAATGAAGAGTTCCACGCAAAATTTACAGGAAGATTTAATATTTGAAAATGTTCCTGTTTCCTTCATTTTAGAATTGGGAATTTAAATTATCTTCAACAACATGGTTCTTTAATAAATCATCGACAGTCCTCCAGTATAAAGTAATAATGGAAGGAGGAAGAATTAAATCCTTTAGAGAATAAAGGTACACAATAAATTGCACCTTTGTTCTGTCAGGGGTAGGTACTGTGCCATCCAAACCCTTTTTATCATTGATACACTGTTACCTAACAAAATCTATTTATAACGCCTTTGACAGAATACCTATTCCCTTTTAATAACTGTTCCATAATTTGATTTATACTTGTGCCCCATATTAAAGGATATCGATTTTTCTTTCAGTGATGTCTTTTATTAGAAAATTACATTCACAACAGCTGCGTAAGCAATCACAAACTCAAGTGCTCCATCTATTGTTTGAAAAGACAGGTAAGAATGTAGCGAAATATGCATTGTGTTGAAGGATGTCATTAATTAGGCGTAAAAGTACTTGTAACAAGTCTCTTAATTTTGCTTTGTTTTTAACAATAAGGTCTTGGAGCCTAATATCGATATCAAGTTGTGGTGTACGACAGGGGTGTGTACTGATACCACTACTATTTTTAATCTGATAAAGAAATGATGATGCAATATCAAAGTAATGTAGCAGCCTTCAAAGTAATAGTAAATAAAAGATCGCCTAGTTGAATTTTGAAAGCATGTGAACAAACAATCCTTTGTTTGCAGAAGCAGAGACAAATCCAAAATATTCGTTACACTACTGGGCGAGAATGTTTTAATCATGAGCTATGGTGACTTCTAAAGTCTTTTCAGCTCGCAAAACGGATCTAATTGAATCGTAGATAGTGTAGGAGGAGCAGAAAGGGACACTCATGCCGCCGCCGCCACCACCGCTACCCCATTCCCCAATCCTGCTGACGTTAAATATTCGCTTTAGTTTAAGGGAATAGGGTGTACACAGAAGAGCTAGCAGAGCGCGCGCAATATTTAAATGTCGCTTTGTTTTGTTTTTGGTGGGTTATTAATTATTTGACGGCAAAGGAAAAGTTGCGCGCTCCAACAACGACCGAGTGATTGTTTAACGTTTTTTGATGAAGAGAGGGGGGATGGGGATGGATGGGGTGGTTATGGGTCGTCTGCAGCAGATAGAATAGCGAGAAATGGAGATGGAAAATCAGCTTTGTATTCCAAGTAGCTAGCACACAGTTTATCTTTCTTCAATGTGTAATTAGTCAGTCAGTTGCATTCAAATTTGTGAAAGGGGGGAATGGAACATCTTTGCTTTGAACATTACTTAGACTGGATGACCGGGAGAAAGGATACATTTACAATAACTACGGATTAATTCAACGTTGTTGTATTTTTTTGCCTTCCAGAAATAATTGATTGTATTTATACAGTTGAATAATAGGTTTATGCTTCTTCGCCTATTTAATTGAAGGATTTCGCGTTTCAAAGGTTTGCTAGAAAGACTAAGAACTTGAAATAACATCTCAAAGAGTCAGTGTTACGAATCAGTATTTAATAATCTTGAAAAACAAGAACGATGTTTGTAGGACTTCCAAAGGTATTTCTATAAGTATTACTGAACTCATTCAAGAGACCCCACAAGAATTTAACTGAGTTTGAATGGTTTATTGAATTGTTTTTGTCTTGTGCTCTTTTCTAACAATACAATTTTGGACTTTATTATATGTGAAATATAACTGTACTAATTAATTTCTATATCAATTTTAACGTCTAGGAGACAATCTTATAGAATTTACTGGTGCCAATTTGCCTGTTATATTTTTTCGGGCATCATCTAACACATCGGCTCTAGATTTAGCAGAATGTTAATAATTTCAACTAAAAACGGAAGATAGACAGCTTCTCATACACAGAAACAAAATAATTAATTTTCATAGGGCTTTCAATCTCTCACTGCCACAACCGTTTGGTGAAGAGTTGTCTCTTTTACATTTTATTTTACAGTCATTGAATATTTCAGCGTGTTGAGTTACTCTTTTGTTTCGACGACGAACGAAAAAAAAAACAGAACACAGAGTTGCATGCATCCTATTTTTGTACACCTTCCAAAAATTTTGTGGTCAGCTTTCAGCTTTTCATATAGAGGTTTAAGCCATCCAAAACCCTATTGAATTTTGTTTTTATAATTTGCCCTGAAAATAATATATGTTTTAGCTAGATGGTATATTCTATGGCCAGTTTTGAGTCGAATTGACAATATTTATGTATATAAAAAAATGCGCCATTAAAAAGTTACAGCCCTTTAAAGTTGCATTGCATCGATTAAGTTTTTTGGCTGTAAAATCCAGACAGTACAGAATAATAGCTTGAGATTTTTTTATCAACCAATTCTTTCTTAGGTATAGAAATAGACAAAAAGGGAAAGAAGTTTCTTAAGGAAATATTATTTTCAAAATTTCTAAAAAAGTTTGCTAGATGTAAAGGAAACTAAAAATATGGGGGTTCATAAGGGGTGTAGCTAATTTCACCCCCTTGCATTCACTGGAACGTTTCAACTCTATTTGCAAACGATTTTTGAACCTAAAAAATGGTAGATAAAATTCCAAGCCAAAAAAACATTCTTTATGAAACACCCTTATATACACTGGTAATTGTGAAATTTTCAAAATATTCGCAGTGTGAATATTTTACATTTATTTCTAAGAAGTTTCTGTAAAAATTTCAAACAGCATTCGTCAGACAGAGCAAATACTGAATTAAAAAATGTCCTGCCTATAAAGGCAGTTTTACCTCTATATATATTAAATGGCTTGGAAATCCAATCAATACGGACACGACACGGACCCAATGGTGATGACTTGAAAGTAGAGGCAGGCACGACCCAAGTAAATAATACTTCACCTACTTCCAACAGAAAACTCCCAATCCCGCTAACCCTGGGTGTAAAACATTTATCTTGAGCACCTGCATGTAATGTGCCAGCAGTTCTCGGCTCTCCACCGCACCAGGATCCAGGAGTATCCTGTGCTTCTGCCCAGCCCAGCTGGCGTCGAATAGTTCACCCTCGCCACTTTATACAGAGTGAATTCTAAACTTTGGAAGGTCTAAGTAAAATGTTACCACTTATTACTGAAATTGATGATATCTCCGTTATACGGCCATACATCTTATAACATTGACACTTGAATTTATTTTAGTTAAATGAGGCCAATGAAGCTATCTAAAATTTTAGAGGTTTAAGTCCTAACATTTTATGTATACTTTAACGTTTAACCATGTGCTAAATGTTGTGGGGTGAGTTCACTTGCGTAATACTCAAAAGATCGCAAATTGCTTCCAAAAACGTTTATTTTCAACACTCTGTACACGATCTTCTGTTGTAGTACAACTGTCACCACTTGTCACTTTGACAATCTAAACTGCCATTGTCTTGACCGACTGATCTACTACTATTTGAAATTTGTGTATGAAGTTTCTTATGTTCTAGTCTAATTCTTGACCATTCCTCTTTTTCTTGCTGTCTTTTTCTTACCCATTCTTCTTTTTCTTGTTGTCTTTTTCGTGCCCATTCTTTTTTATCTTGTTGTCTTTTTCTTTCCTGATTTTCTACAATTTGTCTTATTTTTATTTGGTCTTCCTGTCTAATTCTTCCTGTTCTTTTTTATCCTTTTTCAGGAGCTCCAATATTTCAAATTGGCCATTTCGTCGTTGTCCTTCGATCTGGTATTCACCATATGTAATCAGCAAAATGCAAAGATCCCACTTCTGACACCAATTGTAAGGTTTTACCCTGTGCTAAACGTTGTGGAGTGAGTTCACTAGCGGAATATTCAAAATTTCGCAGATTACTTCCAATAACGTTTATTTCAAACACTCTATACACGACCTTCTGTTGTAGTAAAGCTGTCACAACTTGTCACTTTGACTATCGCGTTTCAACTATTATCGCCTTATGTCCCCAACTGACTGATGCAATAAACTACTATTAACATCTGATTCCACAGACTGTTATCAACTGACTGTATAAGACTCACTGTGACCCGTGATCGTACCTTACAAATAGTTTCTGGAAGTTCGAAAATAAATCTACTAATTCTTGAACAAATTAATGAATTATAGATGAAAGAAATATAGTAAACAAGCTAGTAGAAATAAATAGAGACTAAACGAATAATAACCCGAAGTACATGACTATCCACGTTTCAATACTATAAAAGAAGTACCCCTATTAAGGCCTGATATCATATTTTAGTTTTTGCAAAAAAATTATAGTAGGTATTCATAAAAAAGCTGAAAATAATCAAGATATGATTTAGATCAAAATATCCTCATTCCTTTTCACTTTTGAAATGTGAACCTTTGTTTTTTTTAAATTAAATTTTTTAATTTGTCTTAAAGATTATATTGAAAAAATGCAAAAATTATTAAGTAGTTAATTATTCCTGTCACCAGATTCCGAATTAAAATTCCTTTTCTTTCCATCTATTATCGCAAAAGTTACGCCTTTAAATATATGAGTCATTAATTAAAATGATATTTAAATTTTGACTCCATGCCTTAAAACAAAAAAATAGAGAAATGCTTAAAATCTCAGGAATATGAGGCGGGGGTTTCTAAAGAATTTTCCACCGGCATCCTGTACGCACATCTAGTATAAATTCTCTTTTTTCACCACGTCTATTCCCGAAAAAAACCGCCACCGTATTCGTCGTTTTTCTTCCACTGTGAGACATTCTCAAATCCGCAACTACTGAAAAAAAAAATACCCTCTCTTGTCGTTTTGATAATTGATTCATTGTTGTGAAGCAAATAATGTGAACTGAGTGTGTGCATGAAAAGAAATGGGGGGAAAGAGAACATTCTTCTTCTTCTTCCTCCTCCTCCTATTTTTTTGTGTGCGTTGAAAAGGTTTCCTATAAATTACGAGGACATAATAGAGATGTGTAACATGATTTGTTTGGATATTTCATGTATATTTTTTGCGAACAAGCTTGCAGTGAACTTTCTAGAAACTTCTTGACAATTATTCAAAGGATTTACAAATTATATTTTCCATCGAAAGAGAATATAAGATGTGCTCAAAGACTCTAAGGGTATTAAAGGGCTGATGTACTCGCCTTCGAGGGCCTGCTTTAGCTTTCATTAAGCAAAGTAAACGATTATCAAAGTATCATTATAATTATAAGCGAGGCATTTATTTATTTTTAAGAAGAACAAAAGCATTTATTAAAATTCATGTACATACTGTAGTACTGTGAGATTATTTGTAGAAAATGACGTTCACTTCGACTTTGATGGTCTTTTGAGAAAGTTTTGGCACTAAAAATTACAAATGACATTTGTAATTGATGGCTATGAAATCTTTCCTGTTTTTGGTTAATTTATTCTAAATTCACGATTTTTGCCCTGAAGAAGAGAATAAACATTCTCGAAAGCTCGGCTTCAGTCAAAGAATTTTATTGAATATATGACTGCATCCCCAAGAACATCTTTTTATTTATTATAAATCCAGTCAAGAATACAAAATCAATATATATATATATATATATATATATATATATAATATATATCACTCTAGGTATAATGTATACAGATGTACCCTCTAAACGTGACATTGGGCCTAAGTCAGAGAGGAGAGGATAGAGGGTGTGGTGGTAGTGGATGAAACCGAATTACCAAGCAAATCCAACCCAATATATACTGCGTCCCGTCACCACAAGGTTTTAGTCGGACCCACATATAATATGGGAGACAATTGGATATCGTGACATATACCTAGTAGTACTACTTCTCTCTGGTTTTATCGTATCGTCCGCTACTCTTCTTGTTCTATGCCTTTCTTTCTATAGTTTCTATGTTTGTTAAGCTTTTTGCCATTACTCTAGTGAAATTATATCGATAGGTAGGTAGATATATTTGAAAATGCAAATGAAACGAGAACTTCAAATAATTGTCGACAAAGACTTCCTATGAGCTTTCTCCGTCATGTCGAAAAAGGAGGGGAATATTGTTTTGCCATAACTCTCCTCTGCCAAAATATCATAGATTGAAATTGTTTATTTCAGTTTCTCCTTTCTCATAATTCATTAAAAAAATAGTGTATTATTAAATTTATACAGCATTTACACTTTAGTTTTTTCCTTGTTTTTTTTTTTAGACAAATCTTAGGACTTTTAGTCTACCATAAAACTGGCAGGTCCGCGATTTCTTAGGAAATTTATGTTGAATTTGAATGTGAATTTTCATCCAAATTCTTTCTAAAACAGGAAAAGTAAATCTATTTAATAACACGAAATAAAGCATAAAATTGTAGTTTTCTGTTTTCAAATACCTATCCAACTAAAAGAAACAAAAAACACGAGTGTTTCTTTGTAATAATTTTGTAAATATTATCCTGCACTTTGGTTGATCGTAGTACAAAAACAAAAGGTCAAATAAATGCTTGAGTATGGAACCCTTCTACTTCAGAGCCCTACTCGCAGGTAGAACTAGTGCGAACACTAGCCCAGATCCATCCACCAAGAGAGATTCAGCATGATAATTTCTCCTACATATGTCTTAGGGATTTTCCATTATGGAACCCTCCACCTTTAAGTCCTAGTCATACTGACATGCTCTCACAAAACACTCCAGTGATATACTACACACAAAAATATGGAAAAATCTACGAAAATTCAGCAATCGAGCTAGGATATATTTCTCTGGGTATTACAGGTATAGAACCCTCCATCTAGGAGGCCCAGTTACACTTACAGCCATTATCAGATTATTCCAATAAATTTTACAAATAGACATGGTAGAAAGACCATCAAAATCCATTCATAGAGTTCAAAAATATACAACTTTCCTATGCGGAACCCACCACATAGAGTCCCACGGAAAATGATAGCTAGCCTACGACTTTTCTCAAGGTCTAGTCTATCTCTGTACCTAATTCGATCAGAATCAGTTCACTGGCTTAGGCGTAAAAGCGTAACAAACAAACAAACTCACTTTCGCATTTATTATAATCGTCTAAAGAGAAAGAGAGAGAATTACGCTCAATTAAATTGTAAATACTTTTTTACTCATATTCTGGCTGAACGGCTTCTCCTACTTCAAAATTGCGTATGACCATTATTGTTTGTCTTGGTACGCTGAAGATGATGATGGTCATACCAGATGCGATGACAGTTTTTATATTCGATTGAGACCTGTAAGTGAACACGTCAGGTTTTACCGTATCTAACCGACTGGACTATATGCAACGATGCGACGACCGAAAAAACTTTGGCTCTAAAAGGAATGACTGATTGACCCACTATGGGTAGGTACCTCTTTTTCCTGCTCTATTGAGTATATGTATAAACATAAAATATATGTGGGATTTTGTTGGACGAAGGGTTTTGTGGAACTGAATGTCGAGAAGGTTTTTTTTGGGAAAAGAAAATAATATGATGGTCCATTGTAAGTGGTGGTGGTCTGACTACCACTTGAAGTCAGCTCTTTGGATGGAAGTCAGTGGAGAAAGGCTGATATATTGAAATTTTTATAAAAATGACGGTCGTCGCATTAAGTTTATGTATGTAAGGGGAAACACGTTTTACACGGTCAGATTCATTAATATGTCTAGCTATAACGGAGTAGAATATTAGGTAATACGAGTCGGACTTGCATTTTGACGGTTAACAAACTAACATTCTCATAAGTTAGGGGAAGTAGTGCTAAGACTTTTGGAAGTGACAATATTATAAATTAATGAAAGAAGAACATGTTTAGCCATTCTTAAATTTTCAATCCATCAAAATAAAAGTAGACCTTAGTATAATATATAAGCAATCGAATTTTACCGAGTGGTCCACTAAAATTTGATATGGACAAAATGTTATGGGGATTACACAAAACCCTAGAGGAAAAACCGAAATACAGACTCGCGGTTTTTTCTAGCCATAAAAATTTCCTTGAAACACCAACACGTTTTTAACTGCCTTAGAAAAATAATAGTTTCTATTTCTCAAACAACAGACAAATTTTACATAGAAAAAAAGTCCCAAAATATTATCTAATACATTTGAGGGAACTCTACAAAGTAGCAGGGCAAAAAAAATTGAACAAAGAAAACAGCTATATCATTTCTATTAATAAAGAAAACAACTTTTAGATGCTCTTTGCACGAAATTCTTGATTAGACTATTGATTGTGCTGCTGTTATTTAAGAAATAAAACCTAAATTACTTTGTTCGTACGCGTACTCCGTTTTCGTTAAAATATTATTGTTATTATCGAAATTCGCTTGCATCTCTGAAGAGTGCTTGCTGCTCTACGAATGAATCTATCAACAATAAAGAATCCATATTGTTTTTGTTAACAAATTTTAATCAATTCTTAAAGTACCTACGGACATCGTTATGATCATCAAATCTGTGTGCCATTTACAGAAATAGATTGTCTACTGAATAAAATCGATAAAACGTTGTGATTCCAATGATTTCCATAGCTAATAAAGGTAACTGTTACTTACAGAGGCCTCAGATCAGTTGGTTTTTGTTCTATTACGTCAGTTGTAAGCTTGTGCAAAGCGGCATTACCTTGTGTTGTTTTCCTAATTTCTTACAAAACATATGAAATGAAAAATTTGATGTTAGTGACAATTCAAAGAACACAATGACAGCTAGCTATTTATTTTATAGAATGCTTGAATGACAAGATGAAGAGAATGCAGTCCTTTCACAAAAGTGATTTCAGATTCGAAATGTTTTCCATTCCGAAACCAGCGTTGTAAATGCATTAATCCACTATCAAAACTTTTAACATTTCATGAAATGACATTAAATGTGCATTTAAATGTATCCCAGGATTGTCGTTCGCGAATAAAACAATCTGACAGCTCTGACTCGTTGACTTCATATTGCAATTGGGTTCGTTATGCAACACACACTACACGTCCACAACGTAAACGTATACCATATACCACTTTACCACACAAACTTTCATTATGCTAAATCTCATTCTCCTCCGTGCAAATTTTATGCCTTAAAAATCGTCTACAATCACGTACTATATATACATTCATGTTAGTCTTCTAAGAAAAGGAAAAGTCAAGGAAAATGTCAATCGAATTAGTTCACATTTTACAACAAGATATAAGTTTTAATTCACAGCGACACGTGTCAATGCTGCTGGCATATTTAAATGTTTCTCAAACTTTCAATAAAGCAGATTTCAAAATATGTAATTCACTTTAACAAACAACTGTTTGTAAATACGTCAACAATAATTTACTTTGAGTGAGTTTCCTTTCTCATTTTCAAAGTCATAAAACTCCTCTAGTTTTTCCCAGTGAGTATTTATTATTTGTGAATACCTCGAAGGCAAAAATAAAACTTCCACATCCCATTTTCTTAGTGTTCGTTCACGTAATTTTCACCTGACTTGAAAATGTGTCAAATAAAAAAAAGCAACCTTGCGTAAACAACGTGTACCTACCAGCGACTAATTTTTTTTTGTATACAAAAACAAACAAGTCACAGCATCGGGAAATTTATTTTCCATTTGAAACTTTTCTCCATCAGACATTTAAATAAATTGTTCAACGAACAATAAAATTAAATATCGAGAGTGAACGGTTTTATATTTATTATAGTCGTGGAAGTTGGAAGTTTTTGAATACCAACTTTTAAGTGTGCACCAATGGGAAATAATAGAATAGGAAAAATGCATAGTTCGGAAAATGTATTTTGTTTTATTTCTATGCGGTTCAAGGTGTTTGTAGGTACTATGCGCCACAGAAGCTTTACGATCAATCATTTTCTTTGAAGGGCTGACGGAGTAGTTCGATTCAAGGGAGATTAATTTCAGATTTGTACAGATTTCATGTATCGATTGAACGAACCTTTATTTCAGTAAGTTGATATAAATCAGTTGATGTTATTGAATTGATTTATTTCTGATTGATGGAGATGATTTTCAAGAGAATATAAAGAATTATGAGCGTTCTAGGAAAGTATTGTTTGTTTGCTAAGTACCAGGAGAACTAATATGCTAAGCTAAGCATCGTCCTATTGTTACTGTGTTAAGGATGTGACATCAAACGTGGCAGTTAGCACGACGTTATTATAGAAGTTTTGATTATGAGAATGGCTGAAAGATATTATAGAACGAATGCTAATATTAATTTTCAATAAATAAATGTGCAAAATCAACTTCCAGAAACCGGTTTACATTATGTTTTATTATAATTTGGTACACATATAGACAAGACCTTGGGAAAGGACATAGGCTACCTTTTATTGCCCGTGGGACTCTATGAGGGGTGGTTCCGTACCTGAAAGTTGTATGATTCTTCAACTCTATGGTTGAATGCTGACGGTCTTTTTGCCATGTGTGTTTGTAGAATTTATTGGAATGACCTGGTAGTGTGACTGTAAGAGTAACTGGGCCTCCTAGGTGGAGGGTTCTATATACCTGTAATACCCAAAGAAATATCTCTGAGCTCTATGACTGAACTTTCGTAGATTTTTCGATATATTTGTGTGTAAAATGTCACTGGACTATTTTGTCTATCGGAAAGACTGGGACTTGAAGGTGGAGGGTTCCATACCAGAAAATCCCTAAGACATATGTAGAAGAGATTTTCATGCGTTTCTCTCTTGGTGGATGGATCTGGGTTGGTGTTCGGACCGGTTGAGTTGGACTCTGAGGTAGAAGGGTTCCATACACTAGACTTTTTATGAATATATGTTTTTGTACAATCTGCCACTCTAAATTTAAAACTAGGTTAGGATTTGAAGTTCCGTTTAATTGTAACAAGTGATTGGTGGAATGTGATCGTAATTTATTAAATTTAGGTTCGAATATCTTTGAAGTTCATCTGTCAAAGAGAACTATAAAGGGCTGATCGACGTAAACTTAGTTTAATCTTCCAATTTAATATATTTGTAATACGTCCTATATATATATTAATTTTAGCATTCTGCAACTGTTATTCAAGTAAACTTTCTATGACACATCAAGTATCTGACTGTGAACGCAATATGCTTCGAAAGGGGTACAATGAATGTGTTTCACACATTTATTCATAGATTCGACTATCAGTGTAATATATACTATTTCTTAGGTGCTTTTCAGTTTATCAACATATTTTACTAATATCACATTTTTAGGTGGTTGGAAGTAATCAAGATCTTTTTTAATAATAAAAAATCACACAGAATTTTCAATAAATTCAGAGATTCTGACATTTTTGGAGACAAGTTTTTTATATTTGAATGGTCATTTGTCGAAAATCTGTATAAAAATATCAATCAGAAAAAACTGAGACAAACTCTCCAGATAATGATCAAAATTTTAATTTTATTTCCCTCATCTAAGGCTTTTACGTCCATAATTTTTTAAAAGAAATTCCAATTTAAAAATTCCTTGAACTGATCTATTTCCAAAGATTCTAACTGTAAAACCATTGAAGTTTTTGAGAAATGATCATTTTAAATTATGTATTTTACATTTAACTCTTGCCATGTTGAATTGTCATCTTTCAAAAACTAATTTCTTCTCCACTTTGCGAAAGCTCTAAATGGGAAATCTTTGAAAAAAACGTCAATGAAAGCCATACTGAAAACGGTGTTTTTTAAGTAGTTTTTGCCATATATACATTTTGATTTGCAATAAAATAAAATGACAAGGACTTTATGTAATAAAAGCATTCATACATATATACTATAAAAAATAGCAAAAAATCAAATTGTAGGTAGGTATACATCTTGCATTTCATAGAGTCGGTCAAGAACAGAACGAGAAAAAAAAACCGGACATCATACCAAACACCCTTTTATTATGTTTACCATAAGTAGTAGGTAAAACTCTTTTACAAATTATATAGAACAACGCATGTTTGCAAGTTGTAGAACAGTTTTATAAAATGGTACCTTTAGGACTCATTTAGATCTGAGATACGATATATGTATATATATGTGTATATATATATATATATATATATATATATATATATATATATATATATATATATATATATACAACTACACACTATGTACATATATATGTATGTAGAGAGCTTACAGCATGTGAGCAGCTTAGTTGAACCGTTGGGAATTTGGTCTGTTGATGTTCAAGCACACATAATATAATATGAGCTGGAAAATGGGCTGGAATCATAACATATAAAAACCGAGCCAGAGATGTCACGGGTATGTTACTAAATAACAAGAACATTGAAGGAATGGCAAGAAAATTGTGTTTAATATTTTTTTACAAGTTTGATTATTATATTATGATGTAACAACTTCACTTTTATAAGAGATATGTTAGATACAGTAAATCTTTGAGTATAAGGCAAACTGTAAAATATAATAATGTTATTATAGCAGCTTTATGTAATGTACACTTTGTCACAGTATTGTCAGATTGACAAGAGTCTAGAACATTATTACTAGCGTCTAGAATAATCATAGCACAAATACGAACGTTCTCATGTTAAATGCAGCTATGTAAAGCCGTGGCGATCACAAGATACAGTCAGTCCGTGAAGTCAGTCAGTGTCTAGGAAAAACAGGCAAGTCAACTTGTTCAATCAGTGACGACGGTGGCAGCTTAGATTGTGACAAAACATATAGCGTAGGATTAAACGTTACATGTGGTGTCAGAAGTGGGATCCCTCAAATTTTTCTAAGAATAAATGAGGACACCAGATCAAAAGATTACGGCGAAATGGTTTCTGAAATATGAAAAAGAAGGACAAGAAAGAATTGGACAGGAAGACCAATCAAGAATAAGACACATCCTAAAAGATCAAGAAAAGGTAAGAATATGACAAATCTTAGAAGAACAGGCAAGATTCAGACTACAAGAAAAAGATGATCGGGCAAGAGTGAGACCGCAAGATAAGGACGAATAGGAAGGAATCCTCAGAAAGATAAAGAATAGGTTGATCATAAACTACAGAAAGTTCAAGAAAGCCGAAGAAGAAGTTCATCTAGAAGACGCAGTATGTCCAGATGTCGAAGAAGTACCATGCAATCAGCTCTTATATTATTACTAAACTTAAGGTAGTTAAAAACTCATAAACGTAAGAGGATAATTTCACATCGTTCTCTATCTAATGAGTCCAGAAAATAATTTATTAAATATGTATGTAATGTACATGCAAATTTATGATAGCAAAGTATGCACAATTTTGTGACTGTCGATTACCTTCACCAGTTAGTACTGTGTATGGTATGGTAGGTACATAATGTTTCACTGAAAATTAATCAAATTTTGATGTGCTCCACCACTCTAAGATGAGCTAAAAGGAGTGAACTGAGCGAGAATACTGGAAGATACCTACAGACAAAAGGAGTGATATGTGAGACGAGTATAATTTCCCGAGGATGTTTATGGACATAAAACGTACATTATGACTGTTTCGGGATTTTTATGGTCGAGCTCTTTTGCCCTAATGGCCTAGCTTCTAATCAAATGGCTAGAACAGTGAAATAGGGATAGATATATATTTAGAACGAGCAACAGCAACACATTGGGATGTAAATTGTAAAGTTACAACAATATTAAGTGCCTCTCTGAAAAATAGATATTTTTAAACTATTGTAACGTGGATAGTTTTTCATGTTCTTAAAGTTATTATTCGTTTTAGTATGTATTTGTTCTAATTCTTTATTTGCTATAGTTGTTTCATGCATAGTTTATTAATTATTTCTAGAATTAGTAGATTTATTCCCGAACTTTCCAGAAACTATATATGAGGTGCACTTTCTCACAGTATTGTCAGTTTGACAAGCTTCGAGAACATTATTACGAGCATCTAGATAATCATAGAACATTCTCGATGAATGTCATATCATGATTCAGATATATAAATCACAGTATTATTGGGTCAGTTTGTGGAATCAGATGTTAATAGTAGTTCAGTCAGTAAAGACAGTGACAGTTTAGATTGTCAAGGAGACAAGTGGTGACAGTTGTATTATAACAGAAGGTCGTGTACCAGGTTTAGAAAACGTTTTTGGAAGCATTCTGCGAATTTTGGAGTATTACGCAATTGAACTCACCCCACAACGTTTAACACATGGTTAGACGTTACAATTGGTATCAGAAGTGGGATTCCTCGCATTTTGCTGAGAATATATAGTGAATATCAGATCGAAAGCTCAATCTTATTTTCCCTAAACTTCTTTAGTCTTCTATAGCCCTTCTCAAAAAATTATTCTGCATTACATAAAGTGTTCCAAATGTTTTGTGATAAGATAAGATGATAAGACTTTTTTAATGATGGTCACCTTCATGGCTATAAATTTACAGTAAAATTGGAATTCACCGAAAATATAAATTAATAAAACGTAATTAGTACCTCGCTGACTTTTCTTATTTTAAATTGTACCCCCTGTATGTTAGGCTTTTAAGTGCAAAAATATCAAATCCAAGAAGTGTACTTATGTCTCGGTCTTATCTTGAAATTCATACCCAGTACAGACAATACGGATGAATTAACTTTTTATTCGCCACTTTTTCTTTCACAGCCATCGTCTTAAAATCTTTCCATGTATCTACTATTCCATAAAAACCAATCCAAAATTAGCAATCTATGTCTTGAAAGACGATGGTAATTTCTCTAAGAGGACATTTGCGAATTAAAATTTACTTTATCCACTTTCTCGATCCAACTAATTGAAATTAATAGCCGTCGACTTTTTTTTATATCGAAACTCTCTCTTTAAACCAACACCAGAGGAAAGAGATGGAGACTGGCCAATTTCGAACCGAGTAGCATCGTTTGGAATTTAATGATATGGTAAAACGGGCATATCGCTGGAAAACCACCCATCGAAACCCTTATTTATGTACCTATCGTCTAATATAGCCCCACCTCCATCTACAAAAGCTGTTCTTCGATCGGACTTAATTTAGTTATTACATCGTACAATGTTGTAATAGGTTTTGTAATATATATGTATATAACACTGTCTGGCCAGCTTCGATATCTTCACCAGAACACCAGACAACGATACTCTACTTCTGCTACTTAACCTCCCTCATGGATGGCTGCCGTGATAAATGAACGGTTCCTGCAGCAACCTGTCGGAGGAGAAGAGGGGAACCGGCAGATGATTTTTATGTCCCGCCATTCTCCCTTCCCTTCAACGCCCTTTGAGGTTTAATTGATATTTTATCTTGCAATGCATGCCACTGCTAGCTGGTGGCTATAAAAATATAATTTACAACAGCTCGGGTGATGCACATGTCTATATTTTGTGAATGAGACTTAATTTTTATTACATAATATTTTTAGCATGGCGATCCCCCATTCCCAAATATCTGAAGATAACACATTTAAAGATCTGAGAAAAATTGAGGTGGTATACTTTGATGTTTAGGATGTAGGAAAAATATAATGAATACGGAATCTTCTTGTGCGAGTCGCACTTAGCCGCATTTCTTAGATCCATACAACTAGCATATCCCACCTATTCAGCCATCTCCATCTCAAGCTCTGCATAATTATTATTTTTTTAAATTCCTTTTACAAAATGTCAAAATGGTCAACAAGGATATTTTTCCAGTTCCAGTCCCGCCTCGAAAACTTTTTAATTTACCGAAACAATTCCACTGCCAGCACATGCCACAGAAAAAGCAAGAGACTGGGGGGAAGGGGAGAGGATGATGTATCAGTTTATATAATGTATAATTTGGCACATTACTTCAACATGACCACCTGAGGCATGGGAGAAGGAGCACTCCTCCAAAAACGCGCTCAGGTGATATTTTGCCCGACTCCTCAAACTTGCTACGTTAATAAAAACAGAAGGATCGACAGAAGTGCGTTAGTGGAAAGAGATGGAGCGAGGAGGAGTACGGAGTATTGAAGTAAAGCTTGTAGTAAATGACAAAAAGTGGTCAAAGTTTTTCAAACAGCGAAATGAGTCACTTCGAATTGAATTTTGATTTAAATTAAAGCTGAGTTGGCATAAAACGATCAAACCTTGCCCATCTCTGGAAATGCATTTGATAATATTCAGCTGATAAGCTGAACGTTTCAAACAAGATTCGTCTAATAGGTCTTATGGACTAAATAAGATATTACATGCTTCAGTAATTGAAATGTTTTGACAATAAATTGTTGTCAAAAAATTTGTGAACTCTTCATAGTTATTGAAAGTTTTATTTGATCCTGCTGATAATCAAAAATGTTAAATGAATACATTTTTACAAACTTCACGACCATCTTCATAAAATAAGTCTCTGAAAAATACAAAATAATATTGATTCTATTGGTACTCGAACTTCTGAAGTTGGTGAAACTGCGTCCATCTGTCTACGTATAACTGATACATTATCTCATAGCCTTTCAGAGTTGATGCTCGTGTGTAGGCAGCCTAAGTGAGCAATTAAGATGTGTCAGCTCTTTCAACAACTTAATAACAACTGAACAACAAAAAGGGTGGACGAAGGCAGGCAATAGATGGTGAAGGGGGGTGGTGTGTGGGGGGTAGTAAGAAAACTTTAAATGCTTGTGTATTTGACGTTGAACGAGGCACTCAAACGCTCCCCTGCCATCAAGCTGAGGCCTATATAAATTCTATAATATCATGCGGCAGCTAGTTATTTTGGTACCACCAGTAAAGAGGAAGAGATAGCAGCATTTACGACACCAGCAGCACTATATCCATACCCATCAAACCACCATTTTATGACGAAGATTAAAACTAGTACAAGTTTGTTTTATATAGCCAAGACTTACCAAAGGCAAAGGCTGTAATGTTAACAGCACGAAAAAAAAAAATGTTATGGAAGAGAAGTGTAGTTGATAGCGGTAATATTAAGAAAGTTATTTTATTAAACCATTTTTTAGGATTAATCTGATTATGGTAGCTTCTGGATTAAATAAATCTTCATAGTATAAGCCGAAGCCATTTTTGATTTTAAAATGTTTGTATTTTCTACTTTTTGTTTTCTCACAATTATCGTAGATACTTACTTCAAGATATAAAAGAGATATATTTTTGTATCGCTGTTCATAAGAAGTAGGTAGATGCCATATTACTGTTTCAGTTACTTTGGTTCTTATGTCAATCTATTTATCAAACAGTGGGCTATGAAATTTCATATTAATTACTATTAATCGTAAATTGATAGGGAGGATGAGACAACCTTTCGATGAAAGAGTTCTGAATTCTTATATTTACAACAACTAATATTCAGCGATTAAGTCTTAGCTGAAACTTCATATCAAAACTGAAGAAACTCTAGATTGAAAATGTAAAGCTCTGAGACTTATTTCAATAGTTGTTGTCAGATTAACAGCAGTTGTCATTGCAATGTATTTTTCTAGTAGTGAGGTGATAGGGTAAGATAAGTGTTTGTAAATTATTTATTGGCGAGAAATTATTAATGCACAATCTAATAAAAGGGTTTTTCTATGTATGAATGGCAAGCTCATCACTAATGTGTTTTTAGCTTTTGTTTTTACGATGCTCAATAACTGCAGTGTGTCTTTTCTAGGGTAAAAATATAAGGCGACATAATCACCCTGCACTTTATAATTCGTGGTAATTATGAGAGCAGATCGAAACATCCATGATATATAGCTCAAAGCTGGTTGTGCGACACAAACAAAAAATGAACTTCACTTGAACCTGACACCACCCCGTCACCATCAAATATCTAACCCCATACGGACCGTGCAGATACACTTTATGACCCCCTCGAAAGCTCGTATAATTATCTGCAGGAGCCTTAAGCGTGGCGGGTCTTACATACACTAGACTAAGGGTATATCTGTCGGTCGGGTAACGTTTACATCGTTAAACGCTCCTCCGCAAATCTGCATCGTCTGCACATAGAATATATATATATATATATATTTATATACGCAGCTATATATCTTTATCAACGATATCTGTTACTTTGATGAGTATGATAGAACGTCCAATGTAAGGTTAAAAGGCATATGGAAGAAAATCATTTAAGAGAAAATTTTAACTAGTTAGAACTAGCTCATTAGAATGAGCTAAAATATACTCAAATTATCTAATCCTAAGAATCTTAAGAATAGGTTTTCTTCAACTTGGAGTAAAAATTTATAGCACTGTATTGACCTATCAAAATACTGTAACGTGGATAGTTTATCACGTAGTAACAGTTGTTCTTCGTTTCAGTATGTATTTTTTTCTAATTCCTTATTTACTTCAGTTGTTTCATGTATAGTTCATTAATTAGTTCTAGAAATGGTAGAATTATTTATACTCGTACCTTCCAGAAACTATATATGAGGTACAGTTTGACAAGCTTCTAGAACATTGTTACAAGTTTCAAGATAATCATAGAACATTCTGGATGAATGTCTTCATTCAAATATATAAAGCCGTGTCGATCACAGATCACCGTCAGTTCATCATCAGTCAATTAGAATCATAAGTTGATAGCAGTTGAAATGCGATAGTCAAAGTGACAGTGACGGTTGTACTGCTATAGAAAGTCGTGTACAAGGTGTCGGAAATAAACGTTTTGGAAGAAAATCTGCGAATTTTGTGAAGTCACCCCCACAACGTTAAGCACAGGGTTAAACTTTTCAATTGGTGTCAGAAGTGGGATTCCTTGCATTTTTCTGAGAATATATTGTGAATACTATATCGAAAGCCTACGACGAAATGGAAAATTTTGCAAAAGTGATGAATTTCTTAGAGAACCAAGAGAAATGTAGACAGGAAGACCAAAAAAAAATAATACAAATCTTAGAAAATCAAGAAAGAATTAGACAACAAGAGAAAAAGTAGAACATGAAAGAATTAGACCAGAATACCAAGCAAAAAATATGACAAATCTGAAAAAATACGTGCTAAAACGAAGAATAACTGTAAGTACATAATAAACCATCCACGTTACAATATCTTTATTAGATGCCACTTTTGGAAATACTGTTTCCTAAAAAAATGGAAATCCAAAAGCAAATGGTGTATTCGTTCAGCTGTATCCTGTTTAGGAGAATAAGAACATTTCCATTCAAATTAAAATCTAAATATTTAACAACAACGTAATGTTATCTATGCAAATGAATTGTGGAATGTCAGAAAGCAAATCATCCATTAGGTGTTCATAAAGAGATATTTGTATCCGTCGTATTATTGGTTAAAGCTGGCTTGGACACCACAGTTGGCACCAGAACTGGGTTACCCAAAAAAACCTGAAGAATATATGGAAGAAAGACAAAGAATCTTTGAAATAACAGGAGATCTTTTTCAGTCCTTTGTTCGCCTTGGGAATCAAAGCAGTTGATTCATATAAGAGGTTTCTGCCTATACAATCCATTATCTAGTTATACTAGGACATTCTCCTAGTGAAACTTGTCAGTTTAAAATTTGAACCTGGCAGGTGGACTCAATTACCTTGTTAATTTTTAAATACTAGAATTTTTAAGATTCAAGATCTTCAATAGTTTTCAGTCATATTTTGTTTTTGATAACAGATACCGAAAAAACACCACAGCTCTGATGATTTTGAGAGAAGTTTCTCTAAAAAGGTGTCCTGGATTATTTCTAAGGATTTCGTTTACAATCATTCTTATTATAGAGCATAAGCATAAGAATGATTCTCAGCAGAATTTTTCACTATGATTTTAATTAATAAATTAACAAGAAAATATTCAAACACGTTGACTATTCATATTGCAAAGTATTTCATAAATAGATTCAAAGTCGAAAGTGTGTCCACTAAGGGTCGTTCAACTCTACAGAAAATATCACAATGACTGTCGCTTTTCTCTCCCTATTTCAAAGCATTTCTCGAATATAGTAGCTAAGGTTTCTTTAACCAAGACAGCGCGAGGATCAGCTCGTCCAAGTATATAGTAGGTGTTGTCCGTCTTTCGGTCTCCTTTCAGCTTTTTTTCTTCACTTTTTTTATTGTTCCAGACACTTATTTTTCAATGTCGTATATATGCGATACGAGAAACCAGTGAAGGAATAGGAATCCATAAAAACGTGTCATAAAAAAAGAAATTGTCTTCTTATATCCTATGCTCGGCCGGGGGAGAATATGAATTTTTCTCTTCTTCTTGGGTTATTATTTTTGCTCTATGATTTATTCTCGGAATGGAATCTTTCTCATTGTTTTATGGGGCTCGAATGGGCTCCGACCCTTTTAAGTAATAAAATTACTGCTAAATTATTACAATTCACTGAAGTGCGACTTCTGCTGTCAACGCATGCTACTAAATTTATAAATTAACACACAGTGAAAACATAAGATTGGTACCTAAAGCCTTCAAAATTACCAGCAAGATTGAAACTAATAAGATTTTATATTTTCCAGTGCAACTGTGGATTTCAATAAAACTGTTTTTAACATAGAAGGCTTTGGAAAGGAGATTATTGATAAGTACAGTACTCACTACAATTGATACGATTAATAATGAGAATAAATGATAAATAATGTTCAAAAATTATTATTTGAATTCAGAAGATCGTGGATGATAAATATTATCTATCAAATAAATGATTCTCAAAAATGTTGTTTTAAAGATAGTAGAAATAAAAAAAAATGAACTCTCCAGCTCTGGAAATATATCACTCATATAAGCGCTCTTATAAATAAGTAAGTAATGCGAGTGTTTAAACTTGTAAAAATCTTCTCTTTATCATGAAGAGCAAACATTACAAAAATTAATGACGTGCCGCAATAATATCAACTTGTTTCAATTATTTAACAATATTCGACAACACCAAAAGCAATTTGGATTTTGTTGGCAAATTTACGATATAGCCACACAATTTGGCAACGTTTAAACGATAAAAGTGTCTATATATATATAGATACGACATATATTGGGTGTCTGATTCGATAGCGCAATAATTGGTCCGAACGTAATTCTGGATGAATATATATATATATATATATATATATAGCGCATTCGAGAGCCAGAATATATTTTATATACACAGCGAAAAAACCCCACCCCCATATCCTGATAGTTTCGCGGTTTTTGAGAGAGAATTAAACCGTTTTATTTATTTACTTATTTGTCTGTTTTCATTTGGAAATGCGCGCGCTAGAAATTAAACTGTTTGGTGGTTTTATTTTCTGGACGACTGATTTATGCGACTTTTTTGAAATGTGATGTCTGTCCTTTGCAAATGCCAGCCATATGTGTGCCATTTTGGTTTTTAAATTAATCTTATATCAGACGATTTACTTCAGTTGTCTATTAGTAATTAGCGACAAACTTATAGGAGATTGGGTTTCTTACAACTTTAGTGTTTGTATTTATTTTTTGAGATTGATATGTTCCGAAATAAGTCCTGAAAAAGTCATGTATAACCACTTAAAGGAGTTCTATCGAAAATCAAAGTAGCTTTATCGGATCGCGTGACAGTTCAATTTTTTCAGCGTGTCAAGACAATCAACAATGGAAACATTAAATTTTGATATTGGAGGAACCATTTAACCTGAATAGTATTAAACAGAAAATTAGGTAAACATTACTTATTTCTAGTTTTTTCTTCAGAGATGTACGTTAAAACAGATGGTACTGAGTTCTAAGCAGAATGCTTTGGACAAGTTTCATCAAAATCGATAGAGCCGTTTTTTGACCTTACATTATCTTCCTCACATAGTTACTTATGGTAGCAGAAGGAAAGTGATAGTTTAAATTCTTATATATCGCTAAAAAGTTCAAACAACTGTAGATGTTTGTAAAAAAGAATGGAAAACATATGAAAATACATCGTTCGGATTCTTTAAACTTGCAAGAGAAGAACCGAACCGAACCGAACCAAAAATAATTTCTTAAAGCGAAGCAAACTTGAAACTAAAAAATGGTGAACAGGAAAGTTCTCCAAAGTTTCATTCCTATGTGTTCTATACGTCCTAAAGCTGAAAATTAAAGAAATAATCCAAGGGTTTTATTTCAGAGCTTTTTTAGATTTAAACCGAAGAAATATACAATTGGATTTTCTGCAAGTTCTGCTTCTACGACTAAGATATAATTGAAAATGACCTTGATACAGAATTTAACATAGAAATCAAAATGTTGTTCTTCTTCCTACATCCTTAATAGGCTCGCCCCTGTTTCATATTCGGGTGCCTCTTCAGCAGTATAAGTCATAATTGGCCTCACTACTGTCTTATAGATTTTGGCTTTTGTTTCTGTCCGTAAATGCTTATTGCGCCATATCGTGTATTTGAGGCATCCTGCTATTCTGTTGGCTTAGCTTACCTATCAGTTGGGCAACTTCTGCTTCTGTATTCTTAAGTAGCTAATACTATTTTTCTGCTGGATAATTTTGCTGTTCACTTCCAGTTTGCATCTTATCGGATCTTTGGCGATGACCATACTTTTTGTTTTATTTGCTGATGTTATCATGATAAATTTCCTCGCTGTTATATTGAGTTGAAGTACGAGTCTTAGCAAGTCAACTTTATTTTCTGCAACAAGTATGGCGCTCCATCTGTATAGCATATAATGGATATGGTTTCTTCACCCATTTTATATCCTGTACCCATATTATATATATAATAAGTAAGCTACATCATTTAGAGCTACACTGTCAAATGCCTTTTGTAGATCTATAAAGCAACAGTATGCCGTCCGTTGTACTCCAGTGACTTTTCCATGACTTGCCTGACAACAAAAACTGCGTCATTACAAGATCATCCAGATCTGAAGTTTTCTTGTTCGTTTGGTATGACTTTTGTTGTCAGTTTCAGAGCCGTGCTGAGTAAATTTATTCCTGTGTAGATGGTGAACATACGGAGAAGAATTCGTTTGCCATTTTGAAGTGAAGTGAAGTGAAAACACTTGAAAAAAAAAAGTGTCAAAACTGGCGACTGGACTGGAATAATTGGATAGAGAATAAAGTCATGAGAGAGCATATTGCCCGAAAATAGAATACAAAATGAAATTTCACACCTATATATATATTTTATTGAATTTCTGCGCCTTATGAGGTTAATACACGGCGGGCTGTGCGAACGAAATTATTGAAATGTGACCCAAAATAGCAGAGCAGACTCATCAAAAATTTATGCACATTAAATTTGCAGCTTTTCACGTTAATTGCAGAATAAGTGAACAGCAGCACTCGTGTGTGTCCATTCTAATACTACCTTTTTTGGCTTTTATACCTATACTCTGTTTAGAGTGAAATTGTTTAATTGCCAGAAATAAAGATCAACCTTACCATAATATATGTATGGTTTATTTCATATTTCTATTGATATCAATAATACATAAAGCTTGTGAATATATACAGTGTGACTCATTATGACTGATAGATGTAGAGCTGATTCCATTTAATCCAAAATTAGATTCTTTGACAATTTCTTTTAAATCCCAAATGAGAAGTTTCTAAATTCTTCTAAATCCACCAGAATCTAATAAGGCTTCCATATGGAAAAACTAAGAAAATGATGAGTCCTTCTAGGAACCGGAACTTAAAAATAATGATTGCAAGTGTATTTCTTCTAGTTTTTGCCCAATTGCCCAAAAACGCGCTATATTAATTGCCTATACAGAAACTGCTACAAAATCAAAACATGTAGTAACACCGAGTCTTGTTCATGGTGCAATACCTTTTTACTAATTCTAACAAACCGTTGCTAATTTTCTTATTATATATTATAGATAGTTAGCTAAGTTATTCAAAATTAGATGATTTCGTTGAGGGCTAAGTACTAATTCTTAAAAAAATATTGAAACTTCGAAAGTAACAGCTATAATTAAGGTAATGCTTATTGTGAACTAAAATATTTCTTATGGTGTCTAAGGTCCAGTATAAGGATAATTATAAGAATTTGAAAAGCATTTTATTTTATTTTATTGATAGAGTACAACAGTGGATACAACAAATATGAAAGCGAACTAGACTTTAGAACCAATAAATTTTATATTTGTAGAATGTAGTGAATGAAATAACTGCAAAAGATAAATATGAAAACGTGTTCATCATTTCTGAAGTCGGAAATGAACAACAGATACAAAGCCTTGAAAGCCGCCGCATCTTATATCTAAATTATATCAAGTTAATTTACCATAAAAAATTAAGCTATGCAAGTTTTGCAGGAGATTATTTCTTGTAACGATATCTGAATCACGAATATTCAGTATGTAGTACATAATATGAAGGAACGTACATAGTATTTTGTGAGGAAAATCGAAATGAAATGCTTTCCTCCCCCACATGCATATATATTGTAAAACTTTATGAAATCCTCAGCAGCTTAAAGCCGAATGTGGACCAACACAACAAACATACGACTAGGAATTGTTGGTGGTAATCGGTATACAGCAGGAATCATGTACGTACTACACACAAGCAGGATATTCAATGTTACTATATATACCTATACAGGGCCAGCAGGAATCGCATATTGCAACTACTATACGTACTTGTTCCACATATATCTGTTGGGCATGGTTGTTATTTGTTTGGTCCAATAACACAGGAATTTGTGAGATAATGCTATTCAAAAACCGGCTACACGCTACAATACTTCAACATTAAGAATTTTCTGTTTTAGAAAATATAATATTGCAAGAAGAGAAGCTCATATAAACAAAATAAATGTCAATTGGGTATTTTTCACAAAATCTGACTATATCTTTGAAATTTTAATAACAATTTATTGTTCATTAGATATACAAATCCAGAATAAAATTTTAAGGAAATACGTTTCATATTTACATAGAAAGACCAATAGAAAATAAAATAGACTTTACTCGATGGATTGTTAAATAGTCAACGGAACTACCGTAGAATGTTTTCCATTCCTACTGTTGCACGTCGAGCGTTAGCACATACTTTATTCGTAATGCTGTCAAAAACTATAGACAAAGTGTGTACTAGGAAAAATATTTATCGTATTCCTAATATCTGTCACATTTTGTCTGGTCCGGGTACTTCTCCAAAATTTTATTTTAAATTTGTTGTAGTATTTTATTATATATTATTATATATATTATTATATTATTATATCTTTGTTTTTTCTTATTTATTTATTCTTCTGTATTTGCTTAGCAAAAAAAGAATAGCCGATGCAAAAGATAGGAATATAAATAAGAAACTAGTGTATTAGTTAGTTGATATTCAAGATATTTGAGAAAAAGTTTGAAGGATCTACTAGATATACCTACCGCAAAGTAATTTATAATCTATGGTAGTGAAGAGTTTTACCCTTTTTATCAGTTATTATTGGGTTTGGTCGATTTTGGGATACATCCAACGAAATGTCACAATCTATTTTTCCGGTATAGATCCTTCAAATTTTTATTTCAAATATCTTGAATACCACTATATCTCACAGCTCAACACGATCATCAGCTTTTCAAAAGAGTACATTCTACAATCATTGATTTTTAGAAGAGAAAAAACTTGCTCGAAGATTATAAGCTTACGTTTTTGTTATCGCGAAGGCAAAAAAAGCACTACAATGTTTTTTGTCATACTAAATGAAAAAAACACCACCACCCCTACAAGTATTTCATCCTTTTGCTACAAGTAATTGGGGTAGAAACATGTTGTGTATATTCCTACTAAAACTTATGCAATGTTATATCAAAAGTTCAGGTGGTATAATATGATATACAGTGTGTAACAGCAAAATGGGAAATAAAGTCGGCCCAATATTTAGCTTTTTAATATTTATTTCCAAATTTTGAGTGTTTCATAAGTAATCAAATTTGTTGAACGTGAATTTGTATTCAGTGACCCTTGTTTATCTTTTTTTGAAAAATCTACAAATTTGAAAAATGAAAATGATCTTTCCTTGTATGATGTCAATGGAAATTTAAATTTTTTTAAAAATTCTGCCTCCTCATCTTCATTCGGAGACGGTTTTTCAGGGTAGAGGAAAAGTTGGATTATTTTTTCTTACAGTACAGCACGCCTCTTTCATAGGAAAAAAAGAATCATTAAAATGAGTGCACGTTTGTTATAAGAAAGACGCATACATACAGAAGAAAAGCAAACAACAAAGTCGGTAAAAAAAGTTCTACACACAGAAATTCTATTAGTTTTAAATTTAATGTTTTAATCATTTAATTGTTGTGTTTGGACGGTTCCAGCAAGATGGAGCACCAACACATTACAGAATGTCTGGCTGTAACTCCACCTGATGTTCCAAAACTGCGAGACCAGGTGCAACAGAATGGTCAGCATGATTACCTGATCTTACCCTAATAGACTTTTACTTCGTTTAGCTGACTACGAAGAAGAACACCATTAGTTCGGCTCTAACTATCTCCTTTAATAAGATTATTTTCTAATATATTGGACCAAATTATTTCGTTACTGAAATAATTTAATTATTTTGAAGACACTTTCACGTTGTAGTTTGTCATCTCATTATTGAGAATTAATTTGTTTAAAAATGTTTGCACAATGTTTGAAAGTGTGTTGATATGGTTCAATTCCATTTCGCTGATCCACACTGTATAAAATACTCTTGTTGTTGGGTCCTATCCTGAATAGCACCGGCTGTGCCTAACGAGGTAATCTCCATCTCCCGCTCTAACTTTACCTTTCTCTCTCTCTCACATACACTCTTTGGAGTCGACCAGTATCAGTTCCGGAGCGCGACTTTGTGACATTTCAGAGCCGGGCCGGCCGGCCGATGGTTGAGGGCGCCCAATTTTGCAGCGAAATTCGCCGTTGGGGGGTAGAGGAGTTGGTTTCGAAGTTTGTAAAATTAGGATCACACACACACAGGGTGTTCGGTATATGGGGTACCTACTTGCAGGAAGAGGGAATTGAAATGGTTAACATAAATTCACATTGTAAGAGGTAAAGGTAAAGTTTGAGGCTTCTAGCCTTTAACTACCACACTTGATTTGAATTTAGATTTGGATGTAGATGTAGTTAGGCATTTCCATACAACACTAATAATAGTAGAAACTGCTGCAACTTACAGGGCACGTTTTGTATGTTATGTTCGTTTTCAGTTATGTTCAAACAGTGTTGACTTTAAAATTGCGTATCTAGGTATGTTCGCTTTTTGACCCACATCGAATATGTATCGATTTTGATCAAAATCAAATTTCCAGGGTTTGATCCAAAGAAAAAAACATCGAATGTTATGACATTCTTGCAGAACATATAATTTCTTGAAACGCTCCTACTTTAAAATAGAAAATTATTCTTACACTAAAATCAGAATCATCAATTGTCAAGAAATTAGAAATCTATTTGAATCAACAGTTGAGACTATCTTATTCTCAATGTTATAAGAAATAAGAAACTCGGCAAAGATACTGCAGTTATAAGTGGAATCTCCGAAAAATAATTCAAGTTTATTAAATTGATGAAGATTCAATCATCTTTTCAATTAGATAAAAACATCTCCCTAACCAATTTTGAACTTGTTTTTTATGTTGAAAAAAGACTTATTCATTTTCTCAATGGCCTTTTTTTGGTGATGTTTACTTTTCATCGAAGAGAAAAACATCGTTATGCAACGCTTGTTACGCAAACCAAGAGAAAATCAATACAAGAACAAAAATATAAACGGATTTTAATAGTTTATTCTAGTAGCCACAAAGGTCAAATATATTTTGTATTTGTTATCATAATCCTAGTTTGATAAACATTTATCAGACTGAAAAGAAATTATTGTTTAATTCACTTGCCCCATATGGATTTTATTTTAAAATTTTGGCGGATGCGCTCAACGTGTTAAATGCTTGAATTGAAAATTGTAATCTATTATAATGAATCCTGCCCGAGTTTAGAATAACTCAACCACCTATTTCTGGTCACTAGAGCTAATCAATGATCCCAATTTGCTCTCAGGGCTATAGAAATGGACTTCGGGATCGCCTGCTGACCAAAATTCCCATAACAGAGAAGGGTAATACCTATCGTCAAGCTGGTGACGTATTAGAGAACTTTATGATAAATTTCCCAATACACGTGCTGCTTGTATTATGAACGCTTATTATAGAGGGTGGTAGGTAATTAGTGAGTGTCCATCACATTTTACCTTTGGTAGCTCAGAGGGAATTTTGTTGTCAGATTAATTGTGAGCTGATTGTAACAAGAATCAGGTAAAATTTTCCATTCGTCAAACAACAAAGCTCAAAATAAACTTCATTGTTAGTCCAGTCCCATACAAAAAAAAAGATGAATTGTCATACGAGTTAACCTTGGTGCTTTCTGTATTACTGCAAACTGTTGCAAAACAACGGCTCTAATAATTTTGCTCATACGCAAACAGGAACGTCGTTCGAGTGGAAGCACTAGATTTTTCCTGGGAATTACAAAGATCAAGAATGAATTATCCGAGGTATCCGATAAAATTAGTTCATTTTGATATTCATGGACTAGTTGAGTTTTGTTAGGAAGCACGAGTGTTGTGAACTAAATTTTATAGATTTGATTTACCTACTTCATATTCTTGTTTATCGATGAGATTATTATTTTATGGGTGCTTTCTTAGAACGTGAACGATTTCTAGAGGAAATAAGCCACCTCTAAAGTTATATCCCAATTATATCGAAAGTAAATATTCAAAAAAGTATTATGAATCATGATAATGGCTTAGTTTGAAAACTCAATTATTCCAGCATAACTTCAATCCTAACGAAAACACAACGACTGCCTATATAAGTTCCTATTGTTACAGGAGATGCACTCACTACTAACAACCTGCTATCTCACACGAGTCGCATTCAAATACGATAAATAATTCATGGTTCTAATGACGCTGCTCTGTACCTTTCTCAGAAATATACACATTATGCTCTATCCCACTTCTGATGCGCTGAAGTTCTCCTTTACGATTGTCAGGAGGTCAGTCTTTTACACCTTAAATTGTGCAACAATAATGTATGTTTCACCACATAAAAATTCACTTGGCTATTTAGGTAAATCTGAATCTGAAATAATATGTAGCACTGAAAATGCAAAAGCTTAAGGAAACTTTGGCGACTCATGTAAATTCTGATAAAAAATTGCTTCCATTTTTGAGAAATTAGAAGGGTGTTTAATGCATGTTACTTTGAAACAAATAAAAGTGTATATAATAGTTTTGGGATTTTTACTTCAAAGAAAGTGTTGGTACTATGGGAACATAACGATATGGGACACTTTGTATATTCAATGTAAGTTACCAGACAAGAATTCTCATTTTAAAGAATATTTTTTTTGGAAAAATGAGTTTTAATATGAAGATGTTTTATTCAGAAGGTATTTGAAAAAATTCGAATCGAATTTTACCTGATCTTTATTCAATAGGATGATAAATCAAAGAAACATTATATATTCAATTCATGAATTTGAGATTATATTTTTTTTCGATTTCGATTTAAGCGATGCCAACCAAACACCATTACTGCAGAAAAGAAAATTGTCAATTTAGGGGGACATTTAGAAAAGAAAAGAGAAATCAAAGCGCTTTGTGATGACATCCATTAAATGGTAATGAAGACCGTAATCAATATCTAACGAGTTCTCGCAGGAGACAGAGATGGAAAGAAAGAAAAAAATCTAGGGAGACAAAAATCTCTCTAACCACCACTCACCAAAAGACAATTAACTCGCCAAGATTTCAATCAGTTGACAAAACTCTTCGATCTCTCGGAGGGTTAAATTGTTTTTAAATCTTTTCATCTATCTCTCCTTTTTTTTGGCGACTATATGGGATATTCATTCTCATTGTGAATTGAAAGGACGCTGTTCTAATATGACAACGCCGAAAAAAAAGGAATTGTTTGATATACCTTGTCTTCTGAGCGAGAGGAATATAGGGAAAATTACTAATTTGAAATGGGAGATGAGAATTTTTCCTCTTTTTGATCTTAGGCAATGACTTATTGGATCCAAATAAGGTTAGCGAAGAAGATATGTCTATATATATTCCGATATAATGAGAGACTAATAAAAGTGATGATTTTTGGAAAAAAATAGCAATAAGAAGAAGAATACTCTCTCAATGACTTCGATAATGATCCTTTCTGTTATCCTGTTATCCAGTGATTTAAGTCATATTTATCTCTCAAAGGCAGCTTATCGCACTTACTAGAAGTTATGTGGGGAGTACCTCAGGGATATATCCTAGGACCAACACTTTTCCTAAGTAATTTACATTAACGATCTAGACTCCATTATTATTTCAGGAGTGTTTACATAACTGGCTGATGAAAAAACAAATGGTTCTAAATTGTATCAAATGTTTGAGTATGGTATTGGCAAACTGAAAGGTGTAATGTGTAATTCAAAGGTAGGTAATCTACAAGAACAAGTTATCAACTATAAGTCAATAACAGCATTTTCGGGCTTACATAATATTAACGATAAATTGAAATTTGAAGATCATATTGAAAAACTAGCATAGAATTTTTTGCAGTGCAACGAACCACGTCATGGGAGCTTGGTGAGGATATGGCAAAATGTGTATAATATGTTTTCGTTGATTCTCATCTAAGATACAGAAATTGTTTTTGGGGCTCATGCAGTTGATATTTATTCAATATTGTTTTTATCTTGCAAAAAAAGACCATGTGCAAGGCTAGATTTCGGGATTCTTGCAAGTCACTCTTTATCACGCTTAAAATTGTAGCCCAAACATGCATTTTTATTTTAGAAGCAGTATGTCTTATGTGAGTGAGATTAAAATCATAGACGATAAAAAATAAAAAATGCCGCGAAAAATGTTGCGAATGCCTTTTATTTATGAGGTGAGTCTTATTCAAAGAATTTTACAGTAGAATTCAACCTCGCTCTCCTAACCTAAGGTTTTATGTTTTATAGAAATGACCTGTGCTATACTTTTTATTGTAATAGTTTTAGTTTTTATTATTCTTTTGTACTTAATATATTTTGACAAAACTGTAAAAATATATCAAAATTTGTTTACTTGGACTGTTGTGTTCTATTTCTATGTATTATTTATTTTGTCACCATTTATATATAATACCTAAAAATGTATAATTTTTTTTTACTTTTTTGTGGACTTGTCAACGAGAAATGTCTCTTCAGACAATAGAGCCTATTTTGATTTGATTTGATATGATTTCTAAAGCATGCATTGTTACTTACTTCATTTAAAGAAAATTCTATTTGCTAAAATTTTCATGATCAGTTTTGTCCGTTAGAAAATAAGAATATTTGAGTTGATTTTATGCCGTAAATAAAATAAAATAAGAAACAATTAAGATAAAATAAAAAAAATTAAACATGCACATTTCCATGAAAACGTTTATACACGCAACAAGCTAAATTGAGAAATAAGAATAAGAACCGAACACCAGAGAACACTTAAATTGCACAAAACACAACAGTTTGTGTCAAAAAAGATGTCATTTCATTCCCATTTCTTATTTCATTTATGTCATCTTTATAAACCAATAATTTTTGCCCTTGTTCTTATTTCAGTTTTAGTTTGTTTCTTAATTTATTTTATTTACTATTTAAACTCACCATAAATTTTCATAAACAGAATATAACAGAACTATGTTTATCTTGGAGGAACTGTATATGACGAAATGTTTTCGATAAGGCTATAAAATATTCAAACGAAGATTAATGATAGAATCGAATAGATGAAATTATGCTTTAGCCAGGCTTCTGTTTGGGTTCTGCTAAGACTCTCTCTCTCTCTCTCTCTCTCTCTCTCTCTCTTTATCTTTCTCCATAATATACAGAACAGAAAATATTCATTAGCAATACCGACCATTAACGTGATTAACACTGTAAACGGTAGAAGTACCTAACTACAACATAATTCTTCTTCGTTATGGGGATTTTTTTTCCCTATCCCTTTGCCGGAATTACTTTGGGGTGCCTGTGAGTTTTTTTTATTATTCTATTTTCTTTCTCTTTTTCACTCTCTGACAAGCTTTTTGTAATTAATTCCATCTAACCTAAGTTGCCGCCACGGGCAAGGTATATATATATATATATATATAGCTAACATGAGTAGGTATACCTGGCTATACCTTCCGAAGGCCTCTGAGGCAGCAGTAAGGTGGAAATAAATCGTGTGAAATTTGGAAGAAAAAGGCATTAAAAAGTTAATGATCTATTAAGTTCTAGTGGCGTTGCAATTTATGGTAGTGGCGAGCAGGTAGTGGAAATGCCTGTTTTTTTTTGTTTCGTGCTTTAACAGTTCAATTATCGTGGACTTTATTTAGGCCCGTTTTACAGGCTCTCTGCAATGTATGTTGCTCGCCAAAAGAGTTGAATTTTAGTCAGTCAAAGGGATGTTTAGGTCAGATAAATCAAACTTTAGCTGTTTGGCAAAGATAAAGGATTCTTTTTTTCAAATGGAATATGTAGATTATATCTGGATGCACCGAAAAATAGCGTAATTACTGAAAAATATATTATAGCATTCCACTTTCATCAGTAAGCTTGAAGAAACTTCTCCAGCGGCATTTAAATTGCCTTTAAAACTGTTTTCACTACCAAGACTCATTGACCGATGAACCAAACGGAGGAAGTACAATTCGACTGTTTGTGTGCATGTTTTTTTACGGATGTTCGCGCCTTTTATATAGTAAACGTGTTCATGATTCTTTTCATTTTGCCTTTGATAAAGGACTATTGAGAATTGATCCCATTAAAATAATAATAATAATAATAAAAAAGGTCTTTTATTTTTCGTTAAGTAAACAGGTAGAAATAAAGACATTATAAGGAAATGGGCGAGGTTACCCTATCAATAAAAGTAAATATAATTAAACATAATTAGACAGCTGCGTTTAAGATTAAGAGCTATTTAAAAGCTGCTACAACATAAAACAGAACAACACATAGAGAAAACTGCATTTTGGCATCAGAATTTGTATTACTGTTTCATGAATTTTGTTTTTCAAGCTATAGGAATGACATTCAACATGTCCTTTCCCTAAGACACTTCTCCGAAAGCGGGTGGAGAGGGATTTTTTTTTTCGAAAATCGAAAATTTGATACGGCAAAATTGAAGAAGAGGCCATATCCGGCAACGTTTAAATAGGAAATTTTTCAAATAATCATTGGTTTTTGAGTTATAGCAGTGGTAAAGACTGAAATATGTTTGTTTCCGCTATGTGCTAGGGGCATTTTTTTGAACATTGAAAATATCAGACGCCCAAATTAAAGAGAAAATTACATGTAGCAATGTTTAACTTAGACATTTAAGAAAAATGGTTTCCCAGTTTTTTTACTCGGAAAAATGTGAAATATGTGAATTTCTGCAATGTTTTGAATTAGTATAAGCAAAGTATTATCGTCTTTGGTGAACGTTTAATGATTTTGATGACTAATGTTACATTCAAAAGTGTGAAATAAATATTAAAAAAAAAAATTGGACCGACTTTATTAGTTGGTGCAGTGAAAAATACAAACTAGTATTGTTTCTATTGGTTCTTGTACTACTGAAGTTGGTGTTTATATCTAAAGATACAGAACAATAAATGTTGCAATTAGCAAATAAATAGTGATAAGTGTGATAACATTTGGAGTACTCTACGTATCTTTGAATACGTAGAGTACTCCATATACTGTTCACTCGTACGATTTCACGCACACGACTGCATCTCGATTACAATCATAGATAACGTAAGCGTAGCTAAAGCTCTGTTTATATAGTATACGGAAGTAACACAACAAATGTAGCCGAGCATTGTACATGGTGGCTCATTAATAAAGAACGCCGGGTATAACTCAGGATCCGTTAATCGGATGACGCCGAGAAAAAAAAATTGAGGTGAATCGGCTAAACGAAAATGTTAGAAAATATTAATAAGTTGCTAAGTCTGCCACTAAAAGGCGTCGCTCACAGCGCGAAGTGGAAAACACTGTTTTAATCAAAATTATCGCTAGTTAACTTATACTAAAAATATTTTTTTGCAACCTACTGAAAATAAGGCAGCGTATTTGTACAAAAGTTTTTTCCCTTTCATGTCAAGTAACGTGGGTGGGGGGAGGGGCAGATGTTGGTTTTATGATTTTTTCGAAAATTTCAAATTTAAGTTTAAGTTATTTAAGTTAAGGTTCTAATTTATTCAGCTCTATGTTTCTAGTTTTTTTTTTAAATTCGGTTCTGTTAAAGACAACCGACATTATCTAGAAAAAAAATCGTAGAATAACCGACTAAGGAAAATAATATGCCAAAGTTTTTGTTAATGTAAAGAAAGAAATATTTTATTTTCGTTTCTTTTGTTTTGTTTCCGTCTTGTCAATGGTCTACCGAGAGTCCTACTAATTATAATTTTCTTGTAAAGTATCTATCAGGTTGTTGTTACAGTTATTTATGTTTTATTCTCATTTAATTACACTAAACTTAAATAACCTCATCTAAAGCGACATGGGAAATAGAAAAGTTTTGTTATTGTTAAAGTAGTTTATATAAAATATAGGTAAGTTTATTAAAAAATACTGATATTCCTCTCTAATTTTGTTACGTAAATAAATAAAAAAAAATGAAGGTTTAAATATATTTTTAAATAAGTCTATAATAATCGCACCATTGCATTTGAAATTTTCGAGAAAATCCTAAAAATCTGCGACTTAGTCATAAAGCGCCATCTACCGACTTGGAGAATAATTGTACTGAACATGTTACTATTCCAGTAGAAGCGCTCAAAAAAGCACTTTGAAATGAAATAAAGTTTTTCAAAATATGACGTATCTACCAACAAAAAAAGTTATTCAGGCTTTTTCAACATTTTTCCCTCCCCGACCCGTAATTTGACAAGATAGAGGAAACAGTTGAACTCAAAGAAATTGTCTTAATTTCAGTTGGTTAGAAAAATTATATTTTCAATACAGGTTATAACTTGGGATAATTTTGTGTGAGTTACGCCCTCCAACGGTAGACTTAGCAACTTCCAAATTTTCTCCAGCTTTTTCTTTTTGCTGATTTACCCCTAGGAAGTTGTTTTCTCAAGGTCGTCCGATTAACGGATCCTGAGATATGGCCGGCGTCCTTTATTAATGGGCCACCCAGTATATACCTACCTACTGACACACGTCGTTTTAACAGCTGCATCAGCAGCAGAAGCAGACTATTTTCCAAACTAAACACATTACCAATCTACCAATACTAATTGCCATGACCGAGCGTATTAGGCAAATGTTCTGCCTTTGTGTATGTCCGTTGATCCCAGTATCCCCCACCTCTCTCCAACCCCCTTCAGTTGTCTCGTGTCACCCATTTTATCGTTAATTCATGCCTTGGTGGCCTCTCTAATTCCATCCACACACACATACAACACAACTCATGATGTCGTCAGTCAATAGGTCCGATCGCAGCAATGTAGTATGTGTTGTATTAAGCAATTAGAGAGGGCTTATTCGACGAGAGCAAGTTTCCCCAACCAACCAACTAGGTATATATATATATATATAGTAGATAGAAACTTCCAAATTTCGCGCAGGTGGTATGTGATCTGATTGAGTAAAATGAATGTTGAATGCGCTGTTTATACTATATACACTCTGAGAGAGAGAGAGACGGTCACACCAGTCTCTGCGGTCTAATTATGCTCCCCTACCTACATGTGTGAGTTTGTTTTGTTGGCAATGTGCTGATTTTGTGAACTGTTTATCTAACTACTGAATCAGCACAATAACAACTACTAGGTACTGTACTGTAGGTATATGTATGTAGGCCGCCTTCAATTTATATATTACATAGCTCTACCTACCTGAGATTCATCACAACTATGTCAGCAACATGGGGAAAGCAAGCGTAGCTTATTTCAAGTAAAGTTTACCTACAGAATTGTGGCTAAGTCACTTCCTTGCGGCACAGACTCATTAATTTAATTAAATAAACCAGATCGATAATTAGATACTTTTGTACATAAATGCATAAATTGTGTATTGATCTTAAGAAATAAAGGCATTGGTTGAATCCAGCCTTTAACATTATTATAGTAGATGGAATTACAAATAAGTCGATTAGTCGTTACAGAATGGGCATTCAAGGATTTACCATCCTCTGTTACGACGATGATGTAATATTTGCGGAAAATGATAACAGCATGCAACGACATCTGCAACTCACAACACCAAAAATGTTGTGAGGAACCTAATGAAGAATAAGAGTTCAAACCTCCATTTTCAAAATGATTAACTGAGTTCTCCTTGTTAGAATATATTTTGCAATATATGTGTAAATTTTGATGTTCGTCCATCTAATTTTCTAATTTCCAAAGGTTGGCAAATCAAAGTGATACCGACAAGAATATAATAATTGCAAAAAGCTATGAATATTGCAAATCAAAATTGCCAATTTTGACTCAATGACAAGGGACATTTAGATTAAAACATCTTCTTCAACTTTTTCGGCTGAGTTGTCTATAGGATTTCATTATAAACTCGATCAGAAATAAAATCTTTCTTCTCAGGTTTGGATTATCACATGTAGGATGACTTACCGGTCCAAATTGTTCGAAGTAACTTTTAACATCTTCTAGTGTTGTGGGAGCTGACAGTCCTCCGACGAATATTTTTTTCGTCCTGGTAACCATCTGAAAATAAAAAAAAAAATATTATCATATTATCTGAAATATTTGTTCCTATGAAATGTGATACTTAATCCAACTATAACTTACGATATGAAAAATAATACAATAATTTTCATATCCAATGTGATAACATTTAGATGCTATAAGAAAATTTGGACAGAACAAGTTATCTATCATTTTCCTGCCTTTTTAAATTTGCATGCATATGCTACAGCTTATTTTATTGAAGAGATTTTATATAATAAGATTATATTGAACGTAATCTGAAAAGAATGAAACACTTTAATCCCAAGATGTTTACATTTTTCTATAGTTACCAACTCATTTTAACTAGCGTAGAATTTATGAATGCATTCAAAAAAAATTGATGATAGCTGAGCACCGGAACGGAAGTTTCAGAAACCAGGGAAATTAACTCTGGAGTTCCACAGGGTTCCGTGTTGGGACCTATCCTTTATCTACTACTACTGACATTACCAATATTAATATTTCTGGGAATTTCACTCTCTTTGCTGATGACACCTTTGGAAGAGTAAAAGCCTTTATGACTTGCATAACATACAATACTGTAGACCAATATCTGGTAATTTGAAAAAAGATGAAGATTGGTGTGATGCAAACAGGTTGTCTTTCAACTTAACAAAAACAAACTTAATTTCATTTAGATTCTTGCTTAATGATTTTTTTGTTAGAAGATAAATCCTTGGTAAATAGACATAACACTAAATTTCTAGGAGTCTTCATTGACCAAAGTTTAAAATCCCACGATAATGTGAAGCAACTCACTGGGTAAAATCTCCTCAGGATGTTATGCTGTTAGAGTCATTTCTAAGAAATTGGGGTTCAGCACAGCCAGAATAGCTTATTATGCACTCATTGACTCTCAGTTACGTTATGGAATACCGTTTTGGGGAGCATGCAGTTCAACGCTTTTCAAAACATTGGTCGTCCTTCAAAAAAGGACTTTACAATATACAAACCAAGAGAATCTTGTAGAACGTCCTTTATAAATAATAATATTTTTACTGTTTCGGCACTATTTATTTGGAAATCTAGTTGCCTTTTTTACATAAGTATATATTATAATTTGAGGCGTCTTCTAATCATTACAATACCCAGAACAGCAGCCACACTCCAAAACTCCCAATACCAAACAAAAATGTCACCAAAGACTCCATATTTTACAAAGGTACAAAAATGTATAATCATATACCATCTGCAAATCTGAATGACTCCCAATTTTGAAAATCAGTCAAACAATTTCTATCTGACAGATCCTATTAAAGTATGAAATAATATTTGAACGAAAGCTTTTAGCTTACCCAGTCGGATTTTAGTATATTTAATAACATATTCTATGTTATATATATTTTTTATGCATATTATCAACTGTTTTTTTAAATCTTATACTATTATTATTATTTGTGTCTCTAACCTTAATTCAACAAAGCATTCAATTTTATACACTAAGTACTGAAGCTTTGTCAATAAGTTATATCGAACCAACAACAAATAATGTAGTAACATCATAGGATGCTGAGTAAATCTTTGGTAAGTACAACGGGATAAATTTATAGCAATTATCACTTTTTTGAAGAGACAGTATCTATCTAAATCTCAACTCTAAGCAGTGAAGTAATTATTAAAACTTTCTTTTATTTTATAGAAATCAAAACACCATCACAACTTTCATTAAAACAAAGTCCATGCAGACATTCAAATTCAAATGTCTCATTCTCACTGAATAACAAGAACTTGAACTATTTCCATCCTATAGCAGGACTTGAGACACTGAGTAGAAAGGCAAGATAAATATCACAATATCATTACTCACTTGAAGCTTCGATCAATTCAACTTCAACTCCTCCGAATGACGTAGTTGGTGCTAGAATTGCCCCAAAAATATAGTGCATATAGTTTATGGAGACCCTTTAGTTGTTATTACTCAATCAACTGTAATAACATTATCGCGCATAACTACTAACTAACTCTATTATTCAATGCTTCTAGAACAATTAATACGATATCAGAACTATACGACGTCACTCGACATACATTCAAAATTCCGATTAGGTACTATCCAGAATATGTGGAATGTGTTTGCGTATTTTTTTCCTTTTATCCAGCATGGTTGAGATATCCTTCACTTCGAATCCCTCCCGAAGATAAATACGAACAGACGCCCTCCATGCGGAGGATGTGGAAGAGAATATAGCAAATCAAGCGTACAGCCCACTGATAAGGACAAGTTCTTATCGCACACAGAGGAGGAGTATGGAGTATGGATGGAGTGTGTGCGGAGAAAAGGACCCTAATGCAAATTGCACGATGCGGGATAGAGGAGGAGCGGGGAGGGGGATAAGAGCTTATCTTCGCAATGCCACCACCGCTATTGTGGAAAGCGATGATGCGCTTGGAATTGTATTATAATAATATAATATATGTTTGTGTAGTTATAATATGGGATTCACTGGCATCGGATGAGCAGGATAAATGATGTAGATGACTGATTTAGGTGAATTGATGAGTTTTCGACGGCCATTTTGGAACTATCAAGTCGATCATATTCATTATACAAATTTTTCTTAGGTTTGGCAACCTAGAACATTCGCCCTTTTTTTTGTAACAAAAGAAAATTTCAGATAGATTTCTGGCCAAAGCTAATCAACTTATGTCGCTAACGCATTTTCCTAAAAACCATTTTGCCTAAATGACTCTGGGTTGGTACCATAAAACGAGGATTTCTCAAATTTAAAATCAGAATAGCTTTTCTACTGTCAAGTTAATGAATATTGAGTAGTTCTTGAAGCCATTAGTAAATATTTCATAATGAAGAGATATGTATTGTAAGAACCTGTACATGCTGTCAAAATTTCATATGAAAATGAGTGTTTTCGAAGAGATTTACACAGAAAGGTCATCATTTATCTTTCGCGTATAATCATCCATCTGACAGCGAGGACCATTAACATAATGATGCAAAAAAAAATTAAGGAAACAGCCGGTCAGAGACATAAAAACAATTATTGTTCTTGCTTTCTGAATCCGTTCAAATTAGCAGAATTCAAAAAAGTGTAATAAAAGTCTGAAAATGTCAAATGCCAACGAGATTCTGCGCTTGATAAGTGCTTACCTGTGCATAGATGTAATAAAAAATTACAGAAAAAAATATTTGTTAACGAAGCAGATAGGGGTCATTTGGCCGAACATTATTTTTCAACTGTACAGCTTAGGGAGATATTTTTTATGACAAATTCGCATAAGAGAAAGTGCTGGAAATTATTTTCCAGTTTCTTTCTCTACCGCACAGGGTGCAATATACAAAGTAACACAAAAAAAAAACATATTCTCTAAAAGGTGCTCAATAATAGTACCAGAAAATTTGAATATTTGTAATTCACAGATCAATTCACGTAAGTTTGCTCCAATAATTTTCCCCTTATCTTGTAAAATAACAGGTAGGGGCGAGTGGGAAAGCGAACTCAATAAAATCGTTGTAACTTTTGTACAGCTTTATGGATTTTGACAAACATTATATTGTTTGAAAGGGAATCCATTGCTCTATCATCTATTTCATTTTCGTTTCATGCAAGTTGTTTTAACGAGCGCTAGACGACCTGCAAATGCTCGATAAATTTTGAAAATAAGATTTGATAATTTCACATAAAGCTAACAAAGCTGTTTATTTATGTTTCACTGAAAAAAAGCCTTTCATTCAAAAGAGGCAACAAATGGCATATTCCTGCTTTATTCTATTAACTTTAGCTTTACGACTACATTTTCCTTCTAGTTTTACCTACTGTCACAAGTTTTACCTACATGATACAAACCTGCTACAAAACATGCCCAAACTGGAAACAATATAGTGTATATATATTCTATATATTTGCTGGAAGCAAATTAAAACATTTCCATGTCCTTCCATCATACATTTTTTTGCATGCATATATCTAGATGCAAACAGTCAACAGAATAATAGTCGCAGAATGTCAGGCAGAACGCGATGAAAGCGTTTAAAATGTCAATTTATTTATTGCGTCAACACAATTTAACAAACAAAAAGTGGATTGCTAAAATGTTGTGCGCACTTTCTGGACATTTATATATTATTTTGGACATACATGGCGATAGTTGGTTTAGCTAGAATGTATTTTTTTTATTATGATGGAGAAACTGTATGACACTCTAGAAGCTTACTAATACTCAACCATGTTGGCATATGGATATTTTATGCCCTCATTTGGGTACGAGTCTATTTTTTATTGATAATAAAATCTTTAACAAAGGGATTTTCGAATGTCGGAAAAATTCGTTGAAAGAAAATCCTGCAAAATCAAAACTTATAGCTAGAACTAATAATCCAGTAGCAAGAGTAAAGTTCTTTATCGGAATTATTGCAAATGGGATTCAATGCGGTTTCAAAATTTTTATGCCAAATCCTAATCAAATGGTTCTGCTGCATGAATTTAAAGATGCGGATTTTTTATCAGGTAGTATTTCACTTTATTAAGAATATTGGTTCAGATGCATCCAAAATGAACCCAAATGTTGTTTTATGGATTCGAAACCCCTATTTGGTAAACATACCTTAAGATATTAAGATATTAATATGATTTAGAAAGGTCTTTTTGTCATAATTTGTAACAAAGATAGTAAATGAAATTCAGCAATGTAACAAATACATTCGATTTTCCGTTGTCAGTGATATATGGCTAATGTAAGGTATTTCCGTTTATTGAAAATAGTAAAGACATCAAAACAGCAGTTTTTGATCTCTATGTCCCTCTGTAAGAAGATATCTAAATGAAAATCTGGAATACATTATTTCACAATCATTTACCTGTGAATCTTTTTGTGCCAATGTTCAATCCATTAAGTTAGCTTTAAAAAAGTTTGAGAAATGCGAGTTTTAATCCATTAGTGAAAGATTTTAAATTAGATGATTTCGTATGTTGTTTTCGTTATTTTAAATCAAAAAGAAGCCCTAAGACCCTAAAAGAAATGACTGATTAATCAAAAATGGCCGTTATTGGAGAATGATGAGAATGATATAGCCATTGACTTACCTATGGCTGATCAACGGTCCTTAATGGTTGATTTTGACGAGATCAAATTAGCAAGGACTGCATTTTTAATGAGACTGAACGATATTCTTACCCGATCATGCATTTAATATATTGCTAAAATTAATTTATATTTTGGGTGACAATGTTCAGAAAGCATGTTAGCGGTCTGTAGTAACCTTTAAAGTAAGAGGAATCCCTAATCTGCGTAGAAATGAGTCTTCGATGGCGCATTTATTTGTCTTTGATACCTTCGTCTGACTGCCATGAATGAGATTACGTTTTATTTTCAGCAAAGTGTTTTTCACAAAGCTGTAGCCACCTAGGGGAAACTACTTGCAAGCTATCAGATTCCGTAAATTTTTCACATGACCAGCATTTCTTGTTCAAGAAAAGCCTTCAGTTGGGATGAAATTTCCCTTGCAACAAATACAAAAGCGTGCGCTTTTAATGAGTTTTCCACTAATCTTACGCTGGCGCGTGAGCCAAAAGGGCCAGGCAACCCGAGCAACATCCACTTCTACTTATAATATTAATTTGACAAGTTTTCCATGTGGCAGGTAGACATGATACATATTATTATTTGTAAATTTTCCATGCTCCCCAGCTCGAGAGAAAAGCTACATAGCTTAAATACAGGGTGATGCCAAATACAGGTAAGAAGAAATGAAAGGTGTGTGGCTGGTTCTTCAAAAGCTTTGTGGACGAAAAGTTCTTCGGAATGCGAGGGATAAGATTGAAATTTTATCGAATCTCGGACAATAGCTGGATTTTTTAAGGTTCCGTGAAAGATGACAGAAAGCCTTAGTCTCGGAAGATAGTAAAGTGAGAGCTCTGAAGAAAATTGTGATGGTATAGTTTGTTGTGAAGGTTGCAAGAAAGATAATATAATATGGCTAATAAATGCAGTTGAAAATAATTAAAATACTACTTTGACAAATATGTTATCCTTGTGTCAAAGCGACCTTAAGTTATGTCATATAGCTCAAACAAAGAAAACAAAATCACATTAATAATGATAATATGAGAGAATATAACAATATTGACGAACATAAAGTAAGTAAGTAAGTAAGTTATTCTGTGTATAGATTTTATACTATGTATGTATTAACTCAATAATTATGTCGTATTGTAAGTCTTTGTGAGTCTCTAAAAAGGTGAAGCAAATAATACTAGAAACTTATTGTTAGAATGGAAAAAAACAAGTGTAAATACACATGTGCGGGTATAGTTAGTTACCTTCCTCTGATATAAATGAATGGATTAACATCAGAGATATGGGTTAACAAGATTACATAAAGCTGTAATTGCATCAGAATCAGCAGTGTTGGCCAATTTGAATTATATAAGTGGTTTAGCAGGTTACAGCTTAAACGAGAATAAACAAGCAGATACCAGTTTTGATGCGGGGGATTTATTCTTTAAATTAGCTAGTAAAAAAATCATTGGTAATTTCAGTAATCTATCTAATGTTATAATAATATAAGGATACTCCGAACGAAGTAAACCAGTTCATATAGAGAACGCTGCAACTTCTAAACCAAGAACTCTTCTTCAAGGGTATATTTGGAAGTATCGATTAGTAGAATCCTACTAGGTTTTAAGAGTAAATTCAGGATGTTACTTTGAATTGGTTTGGTTTTCAATGATTTCGACAATTTTTGTTCAAGCTCCTCCTCCTGTTTTATGATCGTTGTGACATCCAACATTTCCAAAGCACTTTATACTGCTACTCCACCGGTTAGGTTTTTTGCTAGACTCTTAGACTATTCCACTTCTGCGGAAAAGCAAAATTTTGATGAGAGCTGAGTGAATGACGAGATGAAGATGGAGGAATTTCTTTGCCAAAATAAAGCAGGGCAGAGTACTTATAGGGCATGTCCAGGCAGGTTTTTATTATACTAAGGTTATAAACATGTGAAGAATGACTTGTCCCATTTTTCTAACATCAGTTTCGGAATCTCACCCTGTAGATAACAACTCGGAACACGAACAGAGAAAGATGCAACGCAGGGATAGATAGAGAAAGAAAAAGAAAAGTCTTGAGAGATTTTAAAGTATTACAAGAACAACAACAACATCAGCAACAACATCTTGAAAGTTATCTAAAAGTTCGTCGTCTTTGCCTGCCACAGTTTGTATCTACGTAAGTAATATGGCTCTTGCAAAATCGTATGCCACACACACAAAATTGCACTTTATTAAAGCAACCATGGCAATGTTTTCGAAACTCACTCGCTCCTATACCTCCTCCTATCCTGCTTACCTAGTGCTCTGTTTCTCATGGCAGGGCAAAGTCGTTTATTAATTTTGCCTGCCAAAGGAATTATGTTGGGAGTTTACTCCGTGTTCTTCACATCGTTGAATGCCTACCTCCTACCTACTACGTGTTTATTTAGAAATGATATTTAATACTCTCTTAAGCCAACAGAAATACAGTAAATGCTATAGTAGTAGAATGGAGGGCTCAGTATAATGGATAATATTTCCTTTTTGAATACATATATGAGACTAAGAAGATTTGGGGTATTACCCCTTCGTGTTTATATAGTTATATAGTTTGAGAGAATAATTGAGAGCGTTTTTATTATGATAGAAAATGGTACCCGATTATCCGGACATCAGCTTTACCGACTCGCGATTATCCGGATTGTCAATTATTTAAGAACTGGACTGTACTGAACTCTATGCTGCTTCTTTGATAAAAAAACATTCAAAAACGACGAGCAATCTGAGCCATAAGTGAAATACTTTAGGGCAGCTTCTTCCAACCTTTGAGCAGAGCGTATTTTCCCAATTTAATGGAAATACACTCAATGCCGTGACCATATCCGAAATTTTAATCTTTCTAACAAAATTCTCTCACCTTATGCTATTTTCCATAAATAGAATAAACTATTTGATAAATGTATTACCATTGTGACAGAAAATGATTCAACAATGAAAAACAAAAAACCGTGAAAGCTTTATTTCATATTAAACCATAATATACAGAAAAGTCACATTATATACTTATGAAATTTCATATCCCATGAAACTAGGACAGATTCAAAGAAGCCAAAACATCAAATAATGTAAACAGAAATAAAAGGATCAATAGTAGTAGGCCTAACATTTCGAAGGCAGACAAATGTCTCCATTAAAGAGAGAGATGCGGGCTCCAAAAATGTAGTCACCAAATGGACAAGAAAAAATAAAGGAAAGAAAGAATAGTGGAAGGAGCTTGTTAAATGGATGGAAGGATAGAAGATTGCCTCCATTTTGTGTGACGTAACGATCATGAAGAAGATCTCTCCTGGACGACTACCGCAAAGATGGGCACAGATAGGGTTCACCCTTTGTGGATATAGTAGAAGAAAAATACGTTTCCATACGTTTTTTGTAATGTTAAAACGTTCGATTTTCATTGCTTATATCCAGGAAACTATAAATGCGACAACGATGGTTGAATTGGTAATAAATAAGCTCTTCTGAATTTACAAATCTGTTTCTGATTCTCATCTCTCCTATCTTATCTTATTTTTTCCACACATGCATGTGATTGTTCGATCTAAAAAAATAATGCAATCAGAGGAAAACCCATTCACGAATCTACTTTAACAACAAGTTACAATTTCGATAGACTTTGTTGAACTGGTTCAGGATAGTGTTGATTATAGAATTTCTGTAAAAATACCTGGTATTAGTGTTGGAATTATAAAAATTTCACTAAATCATGATATTTCTACAAATATTTATATGAACGTTGAAAAGAAACACTAAGTCATCTCCACATTGTAACTTTGAGCATAAAGATGATCTAGGTTCAATTTTTGGCAATCACATCTGTTTTTTAAAACGGCTACTTAAAATTAAAAAAAATAATGACTTACGGTCCAATTTTAACTCCTGGGCTATCAATAGATCAAGATATAAGGGCATTTACAAGTGGAGGTGTTCTACTTTTTCTGTTGTGAATAAATTACAACTTTTTATGTTCAAACAAGAATATATTCAACCTGAAAATACTCAGGCTTGGAGAATATATTAATTGTTTACCAAAAAAAAACGAATAAAGAGTTATTAATTACTTTCAAACTATAAAGTCATAAAGTGTATTGATTTTCATTCTACATAATGACATGGAGAATATTTTAGGTAAATTTATTTAGCATATAGGCCCCATTAAAGGTGGTATACTATATATTTTCCTTTGGAATATGATAGTGTTATGAGTATATTATATTATAGGTAGGTGCAATTTAGATTGTATATTGTATATAGCATCAAATAAAGGGGACTGCCTATAATATATATATAGAATATCCCATGAATAATTACCTTCCAAATATTTGACGAGCTTTACCGACTAATTATCCTAACAGGTAAGCCGAGTTCATTCCATTCTATGAATTGTAAGTTTGAAAATATTTTCACCATGGAAAAGGAGAAACAGTAGCTGACCGACATTTTTAAACGTTACTCGAATATCATGAAAATTTAATTTTCTCAATTGAGGACTCTGTTAGTAAGAGGTTCAGAGCTTTATTTTGAAGAGTTTTCCAGTTTTGATCCATTTCTCAGAGAACGAGGTATATTTCATTGTTTAACTGCTTTTTTTTATCACTTCTAGATACCCAAGGACGCTCCAATTTGAATGAATTTTATTTGATCCTTGAAAAGTTAAACATATCTTCTTCCTCAAAAACGTCTCCCAAAAGGGATGGGCAGATATTTCAGTTTTCGATTGTTGATAATTATATGGAAAATGGAAAATATAATTTCCAATAACATCTAAACCGGAAATTTTCCAAATAATTCAAGAAATACCGAGATAAAGCTCTGGGATAGTGCTAGATCGTTGGGGCTATACTTTTGAATCAATGAATACTGAAATAAATTAAACGTTGAATGATTTTAATGTCTATGACTCCAAACAAAAACGGTACTTGTACTTCTAAAATTGGTACCAATTTTATTCTGCTAAGTTTACAATATCTCAAAATCTCTATAGCCAATGGCTAATAGATTATAATTATTTCAATCCTTGTCTAGCTTTTGTCACTTAACGAATAAGATTTGAAATGTTAAAAATACATTTTTGGTCATGAAATTCACACCAATATAGTTAATTATTTTGAATTTGATTCGGTTATCATCAGTTGTATGCAGTTCAATTTTAATATCTACGCTTTTATTCAGAGTTAAATAATAAAGTTCAAATAACAGACAGTGAACGCAATGAGAATGAAAGAGAGAATATAAAACTGGGTCGACGTTAGCACAATTTACTTAAAATTATTTTCTTGCTTAGCTGCAGAGAATATAATACACTCGACTTTTAACAAGCACTGCGCTTTCTTTTATTTGTAAAGTATTAAAGTGAGAAGAGGGTTAAATGAAAGCTTTGTTTTTTGTGAAGAATTATTTCATAAGTAGATATTACTATATTTATTCAATTATTGACAAAGTTTGAATGGTTCCTTATCTCTTATTATTTTTGGTATTTCAGCGACGAAACATTCTTTTCTAGCAATGAGCAGGATTGAAATTTCATATTGAAAACTTTGCTTCTTAGTTTGGTATTATTTAATTAGATCTTGGTGGCATGGATAGTCAATCGAAAATGAAACAGAGCCATTTTCAGGAAGTGTTTCATTATTTTAGGAAAAAGCAGGGATCTGTCGCTTTTTGATTCAAGGAGGACGCTTTTTTTGGGTATTTTAACTATAGACTAAATTTAAAGTAACATTCGTATGGTGTGCTTTAGATCAATTTGATATTTTATTTTCGTAATAGATAAAAAATATCCTATTGTAAATTGCTTTATTACTTTTGCTCACATTTTGGATAGAGTATAATAAATCACAGCCACTATACGATTAATAATTTAATTATAATATCATATCATAAATTACGATTACGATACACAAATTTCAACGTCACCTACAGATAGACCCCGGTTGTTTTGTATCGAGAAACAAAACCATAATTATAATGTATTATGTTTTGGGCTGAAAAAAATTGACCAGGCATATTCTATCTAATATAACAAGGCATCAGGATAACTCAAAACAATCTCCAAGACCCATGTTATTGTGAATAAATATGTAGAATATATAATCCAACCCTCATATTTGAGGGTTCAACCAAATTCCTAGAGATCGCATTAATTTCGCACCGCCCAAATTACTTGTAAACTTTCTGTCTTGGTAGTTGCGTAATAATCAAACAATCATTATTCATTTTGTGCTCGTTAATTAAATCTGTAAATTAATATAGGTATTATTTATCCAAACTAAACGTTCTACAAGATTTGTAGGTATATTTACACAACAATTTACATTAACCACCCAAAGTAAACGGAAAATGTAATCCGTAATGTATTCATTATTAATTATGACTTTAGATTCATAATACAAACTTAATAATAAAAGAAGCCACCTGAAATCTAGATAAGAAGACTTTGAATCAAATCAAAAATTAATCAAAATAGTTAGATTTAATATAAAAAAAGAATTCAAGAACACTGTCAAACTTGACAATCAAAATCGAAATTGGTTCATCCATTTAGAAGCTACTAATATTTACCATAAATTTAATTCATACTATGCGCTACACCTCAATGATCACAACCACACGTTTAATGGCTATTTCAAAATCTTACATACCGAAAAGAGATAAATATTCTTGAATTTACCTGTCATTAGAAATTAATAAACGTGATGTGAGAAAAAGTCGCGTAACGTTTTTCCTTAGGTGACGATTGTGCAGGTAAAATCTTAACGCAAGCCACGTTAAAGAACTTTTTAATATCAAACATGAACTCTCTCTGTTAGGAGCCAACTGTTTAAATTCTACTAGAAAAAAAAATGGGAGTGGACCCACCAGATATTTTATTGACCGACGAACCCAAACGGAGAAGGTATACTGTCTACTTTTTTTGGTTACTGCGCGCGATGTATATAGTAAACGTACTCTGATTTTGATGATTTTTGATTAATTTGAGACAGGAGACTTGAGAAATGGTCCCATATTCGTAGAAAACTCAAATTCGAATTCTCCTTCCCTCCAAAAAACGCCCCAGAAAAGGGTGGAGAGGGCATTTTTTTTTCGAAAATCACAAATCTGAGACGGCAGCATTAAAGATAGGACAATATCCGGAAACGTTTGAATTGAACATTTTTTCAAAAGAGTTACGGTTTTCGAGTTACAGCAATGCTAAAATCTCAAATACGTGTATTTTTGCTATGTAAAGGGGGCAATTTAATTCTAAAACTGAAAATCTGAGTCAACCAAATTAAAGACCAGATTATTTGTAGCAACATGTATGTAGAACATTTATTCCATAGAGCTACTGTTTTCGAGTTACAGCAGTGGTAAAGTCTAAGATATGCTTATTTCGGCGACGATATTTTTAGATTTCTGAATAGAATTAATATAATTTTGCGTCGGTCCAATGTTTTCCAAAAAACATTTTATTCTTTTGATATTCGTATCATCAAGACGAGAAAATCTCTATCCATGTAAATACCCATATCACATAGAGAAATCTCAAGTAATTCAGGCCGAAACGCAATTTCATCCGCCTTCCTCCCTTTCCCTCTTCTCTGGATCGGGAGTATAGCTACAGTAGTAGTAGTAGCGGCCAACCATTTGGAAACTTACCCAAATCCCAAGGATTATATAAGCGTTATGATCAATTACCTAGCAACGTAATTGCGAATTTGGTGTTGGTAGTAGTATTTTCCTCTCTCTCTCTCCCTATTTCACTAGAGAAACTCGGGGGGTTAATACTTAATTTACGCGATGGTGAACCGTCCAGGGTATCTTCTACTCCGTACCTACGTACGATCCGGGATAAAACGCATGGATATGCCTCTCGTCCTTTGCGACTATTACTAAAGCATCGTTGGTGGCAATAAAGAAAATGAATGTTTTAAAATAAAAAGAAAGAAAAGGAAAGAAAAGTAGCTCCGAACGCGCGCTATCCGCTAAGACCAGCTCAACGACAGTAAATTTTCGGCGTTACTACGGCCACCGCTTTTCGCCTTTTTCTTCTTCTTTCGTCCTCCATGCATCTGCTGTTATATAATATATATATATGTATATATATCTAAGTAGAGTAGTACCCACCGACACCACCATGTGGCGTACGGGTGGCAAAGTCTTCTATATCGCGCGTGGGGATTTGAGGAGTTTTTCTCGCCCGTGTGTCAGCGAAAAATCTGCGAACTTTGCAGTGAATTAATCAATTGAGCTCTCCCAAAAAGTATATCACAGAGTTAAACGTTAAAATAGATTTCTTACTACATCTGGAGGACATGACATTTCTTGTATCGTCCTCCTCCTAGATGTCCAGAATACTGGATTAAATTCAGGAAATGACGTTTGCTTCGCTAGCCTACTGCACTCAATATTTTTTAGAACCTTTCCTATATTCTTAGAGGTTGTATTCATGACTAGATAGCGGCATCTTGCTGTCTATCAATTTTAATATAGAAATCAAATAAAGATTAAGTAAAATTATCAATAGAGTAACATAAGAAATCACTCATTGAGGCATGGAACAGTAGAGATTCATGTAAATTTATGCAAAGAATAGTTATATAACTAATATGTCAAATGTCAGTATTATTTTTTGATTATGTCCTTGTGCGTATTTTATAAATAAGTCGTTCCCTGTTGTATTAGAAGTATAGTATAGGTTCATATCACGTGAAATATTAAAAAGCTGTTGTACTCATTAACAGCTTTTTCTTTAAAAACTTTAATTCCAAGCAAACACTATTTTAGAGTTTTTTTCTTAAAAATTATACTTGTTATTATCCATCTGAAAATCAAGAGAGAACGTGATGTAATATTTGTTGACAAGTCTACTCGTCTGTTATATATATAGAAAAGGAAAAAAAGAGACATTCGACTACTCGACATTCACATTCTCGAATTTTAAATTAACTTCCCGCAAAACATCTCTCCATCCATTTCCATGCCGCAGTTCCCATCCCCCACCAACTTGAAATTAAGTCTTGTTGAGTTGTCGGGCATTTTTCAATTTTACCATCAAAAAGATAAGACTTGTGAACACTATATATATATATATATATATATATATATATATATATATATATATATATATACATATATATATATATATATATATATATATATATATATATATATATATTCCATTTTTGAGGTGTTCCTTAAAAGTTAAATATATTATCACGGGAACGGGAAAAGTGGGAAAGGTACAACACCAGACCAAAGTAGGTATATATATATATATATATATATATATATATATATATATATATATATATATATATACCAACACCAGATATATATATATATATATATACCTGAGGTTTCGAATAGAATAAGGAGACACAAAAAAAGAAAAAAACCGAGAGAGTATTATAAGAATGAGAAATGTTGTTCTCTTGTGCTGGTATGAAGATTTGTTGAAAGAAATTATCTTCAAACTTAATCGACCGTGTTGAAAAGTCGATAAAACCACTTTTTTTATTCAGTTTTATTCTATAATGAGAAATTCATTGTTGTGGGTGAATAAATGAGTTTGAGGCAGAATGCAGGTAGCAAATGAAATGAAATAACTAGGTACTCCTGGCATTTAGAATATCGACCTTTTAGGAAGCATCTTAAGATATAATTTCAAGTGGCACCTATAGAATGGACAGTTTGTCATATGCCAATATGAATTCATCTTCTTTAATTGCCGTATTCAAACTTGTATAAAGACGAGCGACTTATCTGCCTTGAAAGTGTTACGCACAGACATGGGGGCCTACAGTTTAACATTGATTCCTAACCAGAAAAGCTGTACTAAGGAAATATAATCTCGTATGATATCATAGAAATCATTCTTAATTATAATATGTACCATGTAATATTTGGAGCTTTCATTCAGCCCCTCAAAACAGGCGTCCGGAATTTCAATTACCAACAGATAGAGGGAGATAAATACCTAATAATATATACAAGATATTATCAATTTAGAGGGTACACCTACCTACATATACAAATGCAGATTTCCGCACAACATTGTAGATTAGGTAAAGTTTGAAGTATGCTCGAAAGTTTGGGTACGCGATACCTAATCAAACAATATATTGGATCTTCGAAGTTTAGGCGAGGGCGTAAGGTCACTCGTTGAGTTGAAGTTTGAGATTTGAGGGTAGGTTGAACATTTTCAATCTTCATCTGTCACAACTGATGAATGGAGAAAAATGTATTAGGTTCATTTCAACGATTTTTGCATCTGTCAGTACAAATATTCTGTTAATAATAAATATGTTCAGAATAGATTATTGGTATTGAGATTGTGGATACTGTAGCGTGACTCGGTGCGACAATTGAGAAGCAAACAATACGAGATTTTTAAAATAATTTGATTAAACAATTTAGCCAACTAACTTGTGCGTATTAGATGCTTCACTACAAGTGGTGAAATAAAGGAAGATATTGTAACGCTATTGCACGAAAATCGTATATCTAATTTCTACCAAGCAGTAAGCTAACATCGCTGAAGCACCACTTGACGTGGATTTTCTCGTAAGCAAAAAAAAATGAATATTACGAACTCAACGAAGGGAAAAAATCAAACAATAAAAAATGAGCAAGATTTGCAAAATTGTGCCTCGCCACCTCCGCGCTCTACCCTCTACGGGAGTTGGAAATGAATGTATCCAGTCATGCGTTACGTTGTTAAGTCAAGATGTGCTTTGTTTTGGAACAAACGATGCATGTATACACAAAGCAGTGACGTAGATAGAAATCGGAGGGTTGTTCAGAAGAATTATATTTACAGTAATACCAAATTATTATTTTGAGCTTTCACTGACATTCAAAGGCTTGTAGAAGAAATAATTAAACCTTATTTTTATAGCTCTGATAAGTTCAAAATTTATACACAATTTTTTGTGTGTTCGTAAATATCTTTTCTTAATTTAAATTTTCATTGGAAAAGCTCTCACTTTTCACAGGAGATCGTGAATGAAATTCATTATTTTCATCACTGACAGACTTATAATCGTCTTTACTTCAGAAAATCTCCCAAATTGACCGCAATACCTTTTTTACCAATATCATCTCCAATAGTAATAAAAAAAGAACCGAGCGAAAAATAAAAACACATCAAATCCATCCGACGATGATATGACACTGAGCGAATTGATCGAAAAAGAAAAAAAACTGGGTTTTCATTTTCTATTTTTATACCTGGGCAGGCAATGGATGAAAAATACAAAGAATAGAAAAAAAAACGAAATCCTTGATGTCACGCCGCTGATCGACGGGCGGGCTAGCGTCGTCCGGGGCCTGTTTTTTTTTGTTCTCGATTTTATCCAGGAACTATCCGATGAGATACGCGCGATATAGAAAACTGGAAGCGGGCGAAGGCAATGGAAAATACATATATATCTGTTAGTCTGAAGTTGTTCAATTTAATAAATAACAAGCATGTAACAATTTGGACCTACCCATATTGGTGATCTGTGAGTCGCAGAACTGTAAATTATCATAGAACAAGATACTTGTTCATTTTTAAGATTCTATATATCCGATGAAGAAAAGGAATTTTTGTAAAAGAAACACTCTGGTATATCTGTCTCAGGCTGTTTTTGTTGGAACTTGGTACTTATGCAGAATTTTGATCACAGGCGGTAACTTTGTGGATCCAGTTTGGAAATTAAAAGAAATATTTTTTCAAGGGTGTCAGGCCATCAAATGCTATGGCTACTTATGAGTATTTTACTTTTATCCAGAAAACTATATTGAGGTGATATTTCCAAAAATGTAGAAAACTTTAGTCAGTTCACCCTCTCCTCCTGTTTCATCTAAGAAGGACGAAATACTTTTTGACATTAGGTAGGTGTATTCAATTATCTTTTTAATCCTTTCATTTTTCATCAATGGCTGGTAAAATCATCGACTGCTCGGCTGATAAAAGAAGACCCAAATAACACAGGAAGTAGTGGTTTTCTACTTTGTCAAATGACGGATATTCTTCGCCCAAATATTTTTTATCCATGTTATTTTTGACAAATCGTGTAATCACCTCACTTTCACATTACGGACTCGTATTTATAACCAGTGAATTGTTAAAATACATCAAATTATTGAAATTAGTGCCTAAAGCGCAAGCATGAGGAGTATATTTGAATTGTTTGTTCGAATAACCAGATGACCCGTCAAATGATACAGTGATCAAGTAAATGAGAAAATGGACAACAACCTTTCAAATTTCATCAATCGTTTATTAACATCAGTAGCAGTGTGCCTTTTCAGCACGCTGCGCCCTTATGTATGTATGTATAAAGATAATCTTCCACCCACGTCGCATCGCAGGAGTGAAATTCCTGCAACGTAATCATCAACCAACTCTGCTACCAGCTACCTGCTAACCCTTGCTTCTACTCCCAAGTTCCCCCCAAAAGCTTCTGGTCGTGTAAATATGGAAAAGGGATATTATATGTATGTAATAACGGAAATGCAGACTCAGAGCAAACTATTCTCATCTAGGGAAAGATATACAGGGGATCATGTATCTACTCACCCCTTGTCTTCTATGACTCTGTTATTAGTTTGAGCTAGGAGATTTATGTTTTGATGAAAAGTTTATCTGTAATCTTAGGTACATATTGGGAAATTATTTTTGATTATAGAGAGTATCCCAGAGCAATTAATCAAGTTGGAATGACAGACTGTTGAAAATTTAGTGAAAAAATTCTCAAACGTCAAAGCTTTTTATTAAATCTAAATTGGTTAATATCCATAGGAATTTCATCTAACCTAAGCTAACCTAACCTAACTTTCTACTAAAAGTATCATGATTGATATTACCACTAAGTTTAATAATTATTTAGAAGCAGCGATGCAAAATGGGTTCTTGTTTTAGTTCCAATTTCTTCTTGTACCTTAATATTATAAAACCAATTTCAGTAAAAGAATAGGAGCATGTAAGTTATCATAAGTGTTACCAAAATAAGCTAGAAAATGGATGATATACACACTCAGGTGCAAAGAAACAAAAGGAAAAATGTTTTCGACAAATTTAAAGAATTATTTTTAGCCAAATATTGATGATTTCTTTAGCAAACTGTATATAAATATACCCTGTGCTATAATTTCCTATATCAAATAATTTCAAAAAAGTAGATGACAAACTTATTACTAACAACTGAGCCATAGAAGATGGTGAGAGGTGAGAGAACCCGGTATATAATCATATATAGGAAGAACGCGAGAATAATTCGAGGACGGTTGTGTTCTATGCCACCCCTGAACCCCCTGCGGCGATCCCCTACATCACCCACCACCCCCAAATGATGTCTATAAATTCTTAATTGCTCAGCCCCTAGCAAAACCTAGCTCTACATTTACCCACGTATGAGTACAGCAAGGCGAGTCGCCATGTTCAGCTTAGGCCTCGCTCGTTGTCGTCCTCCGACCAATATCCTTTTGGATTAGACCACCCACATGAGGAGGGTATGGTGGTGTCCTTAAATTAACCAAATGGAAGAATTTTTCTCCAACACGACATGTAACGTGATGTTGGTAAGCAGGCGATTGCTGTGTGTGTTTCCGATTGGATTTTGTGATTGAGTGTTGCATAATTAAAAGCTAGTGTTTTACAACATACGAAATTATTGAATTCCCACTGATTGATTGGATAATGGGAATATTTTCAAAAAATAATTTCATTGAAACTAATAAAAGCTGTTTTGACGTGAAGTAGCTCAATAACTTGAACTAAATCATGGACTAGTGAAGGAATACAGACCAATTTCAATGGAAAACATCTATGACCTTGACAATGCCTGCGATGCCAGTATATTTCGATCTTCCGAGACTTCGTTTATCGCTTCATTTTGTTGAGTACGACACTTTTCTTTATTTGCGCAAATTCTGGGTAATGCAACTTTTCCCTTGACTTGACTTGGTCAAAGATCATTTTTATACTGTAAGAAATTAATTCCGTCTTTTTTAATGTATCTGAGAATACGATCAAGTGCAATTTCAATAAGAAATCTACTTTGGAATAGGAAGAGACATAGAGTAAGTGATGGAGAGAGCCATATAGAACGTACAGTTCAATCAACGAGAAGACGACGTCGAAGAGGAAAAGCCGAACAATCAAAGAGCCTTTTTCCTTCCTTCAGCCACAGTATGAAAAGTTACTGGAAGATATAGCATCTCTCGCAGAGCGATAATATCGATTCCATCAAAGCCAAAACCAAAAGCAGGATTCTGTTGCCTGCGCTTCTCTGCTCGCGAACTTCTCGGCGGAGGCAGAATGTGTGTGTGAGTGGTGGTGCACTTTCCAGGTTTTCACGATTGAATAAACTTTTAGAGGTTGAGAATGGCAGTAGAACGAGACCACCAGTGCTCTGGATGCACAAAAGATTTAATTGTAAGTTTTGCTGATAAAACAACAGAAAGGCTAGATAGAAGGAAAGAGCTTCCATCGCGGCGGCTTGATAGATAAATCTATCCTATTTCTGGGGGAACGGGGAGGGGGATTGGAGAAAAGTCTAACCGAGTGTAAATTTATCGTCATCATCATCATCATCTCGAAATTGATAATTGAGTGAATGATATTCCAGCCAACAGGAATATATTTGCGAATGGAATGGGGGTCGCAGAGACAAATCTGCCCCCCCCGATTTCCTTTATATGTGCAATCAGATGAAAATCGTTTCCTTATATATATATTAAGAAGATACATAGACGAGTGAAAGGCAGTTGTGTCTTCGGGTTTATATAAGCAGTTTGTATCATATAATATAGTTTCCGCAAGATTAACTTCAACTTCATTATGTCATTAATTACTTTATGAAGCTGGCATTCATAAAATATAGAAGACATACGACATAGAATCAGTACTTTAATGCAATCTGTAGAAAATGTACCCGATTATAATTAGGGCATATTTCCTTTATCAAGTTTTCCACAAATAATTTACGTTTCAGGACCACCAGAGTTAAAAATACGTATTTTTATTCAGCGATAAGTGTCATCTGACAGTACGGATTTCTGTATAACGATGCTAAGTTTATCTCGAAAATAGATGAACCAACTTTGATGCTTTCTCTTTGTTTTGTAGGTTACTGAGAAGAGTAGTTTAAGACATAAGACGGGCAAAATGTGCTTTATAAAATTCAAATCATTAAGTTGTTCAACCTGAAACGGTAGTAGTATATTGTCAAAACCTGTAGTCTTAAGTACGAGAACGAGCTAACGTTTCATGTAATAGATCGAAGGCTTTGATTTAATTTAAAGTCTATTTTCCTATTTTTAGAGCATTTTAATAAAACCTTAGTTTAAAAAACTACTATTAGTTTATTTGTATATCCATAGTTGAGAGACAGATCTAATAAACAATTATCATTTGGCATATTTGTTCTATTGCCGAATTAAATTATCTTTCAGTTCTTCTGATAACGTTACCAACATAATACTAATTCGGTAATTGCACATATTTTTTTATTGATGATTCCGAAACTTTATTGAAAAAAATTAAACCGTGTTATTTATTTTTTTCGAAATCATAATGAAACAAAATTTTAAAAAAGTTCAAAGACACTAAAAATTATATTGGTTCGAAACGTGTGCGTTTTAACGCCCTGTGCACAGTTCCCGTTCATCTGGCATTGGCTGATCTTATGTATTATGTCGGAAATCATTGTGACAGTGACAATTAGTTGTCAACACGTTGTGAGAATAAATCATCGTTTTATATTCGATTTCGTGAACACCAAGCGGGATTGTAAATTTTATATCTGGTGGTTATGGTGGACGCATATCAGATAATGAAATTTGCAAAGCAAGTGACTAAGTGACCATTATAATGTGTTGCGCACCCGAACAAACTGCTTGTTTATTATTGGTGCCGGGAAGTGTGACGTTTTAAGCGGGAATCTGAAATCGTTTTTAAATACGTCGACAAACTGAAATTAACATTTCGATAATTAAAATAAGTCTGTATACAATTTGAATGGTAAATTGTTTGTTTGTGTTATAGACTGTATTGTTTAAAAAAACAAATAAAACATAAGAAATCCAATGCATGCAGCAACCCCATTCCTAAGCAAAGTAAACTCTATTTAAGTATCCTTTAAAGTAAAAAATAAAATCTTCTCATCTCAAAGATATCGATGGTAAACTCCAAAGCTATATTAACGTTTTTTTTTCAATTTTGATACACACTTACGATATTTCAAATAAAACAAATAATATATCTAATAGATTGACATTCAATTGGATTTCAATTTGTTGTTATGGTTGTTTTCTCTTTCTCAAATAAAGCATTTTCAACTCAACTGTGACTGCGTTGGATTGCTGTATGAAAAATACATCAAGCTTTGTGGTGGAAAAAGTTTTTCTTTCATCTCGATGCTTGATCCTAATATTGTTTCTCTCTTTTTTTTCTTCCCACAATTTTCTATATACATATATAGACACGTAACACAAGTGTGTCTCCGGCAATAGTTTACTATTCCTCTGTTTTACCCCATATTTTTATTCATCCATTTTCCTTCCCCAAAAGAATGGTTGGTGGTGGTGGTTGGTGAAACATATTGTATTTAGTTCTTTTTAAAAGAGAATATCCGACATCTGCTATTCGGGGGTCTTTTATATATATATATATATATATATATATATATATATATATATATATATATATATATATATATATATATATATATATTTAATACAAAGTGTTTTCCTTTTTCTCGTGTTTTTTTTCAATACGACTGCTCTGATGTGCGATGATTATTATTTCATAGCTCTATAGCTCTCTAGATTTCTTTAGATAGAGCGACATGTGGTGGCTTAAATGTACTACCACATGTATTACTCTATGAAATCATATTATGATATTTCTGAATATGAATTCAAATTGCTATATAATGAAGATGATTATATAACTAGCTAACTGTTTCGACAACAACTACTGCTAGGGCAAAAACCTCTTCCGCCTTTGAATAACATCCACAACTGTTCGGACAATACCATTCTCACAATATGGCATAATACCACTTAAATGTCCTAGCATAATCTGGTTAATTACCAAAAGCCGGCTGATGTTACATAATCCAGCATGATTACAGAATTTGTAACAAAAAATAGTGAAATATATTGCTAACTGAATTTCCGAATCCGGCTGAAATACCGAAAAACATCATGGAAAATCCAAACACATCCCACATCTGCACAAAATTCCATGAAATAACTGAACTGAGATACTAACTCGTGCCGAATACAAATCAAATACCGGAAATAACTATACTGCTTAATTAGCCCTAATGATATCGAAACGGTGTTAATTAAATCCACCACTACAAGGTACTAATAAAATCAATAAATACGCTAATGATGATCACTATTAAAGCTGGTCTGACGTTTAGTTTCCCCTCTTCTAACTCCTCTTTTTCATTCCCTAATCGTACTAATCACCCAACAGGCTGGAAATAGATTTTGGCGAGTCTAAATCGAACTGTATACATATGTATCGACTGAGTCAGAAAAACTTGAAACTTGAAGTCTACCATGTAAATATGGGAAATATAATTTTTCATGTTATCTGAAATTGTATAATATTGAAATATTATTTTAGAGTAGAAATATTTTATTAATTAAGAAATACACAAACCCGAACCAATATAAGTAACATAAGAAACATTTAATATATCTAAATGTCCATATAAATATTTTGATCTTTATTTGGAAATAACTGAAGTGAATTGATAATTATTGCCGCACTGTTCAACAATTCTCAGTCTTAGTTCATTTGAATCGTTGAGTGATTCTTATTTTAAAAGCTTCTAAAAAGAGATAAATTGCTAAAGATGTAAGCAAAATTTGTCTAAATATTTTCTAATTTAAGTGAATCTTATTTGAAATAGTTTATTTGATTTTTTTTCTTTATCTCACAGTTTCAGTTAAATCAGGTAATCATTATTTGGCATTTAACTGAAATATTTACAAAATCTTTTAAGATATGAAAAGATTCAGTTAAATCTTCCGACATCTTCGCTCTTATGGTTAATATCACACAGAACACAATATTAAAGAATACAGTAATGACATCACAGAAACGATAATGAGAATATTATGAAACAATCACAGTTATTATCAATATACACATTTATATAGTGCAGTTATCTTATTTATGTTGAATTGATTGATTTTCTTATATTTAATTATTGGCTCATTTATTAGGTAAACCCGAAACTGGCTCATTATTTATAACATTTCCATCTCACATGCAAATAAATCATTTGCAATAGCAACTTCGAATAACTTTTGTTTTTTGATTGCTTGATACATAAGTATATATAGATAGGTACCTTTTATGTATTTGATGTCTAGCTGCTCTGGCGCTAGAGGGAGTGACGGCAATTAGCTGCGCAATGAGCGGAAAACGTCAACGAAGAGGAAGTGATTGAAATTGAAGAGCAAAAAAAAACCGTCTCGTCTATTCCATCAAGTAACTTACTTGTACAAGTAGCAACCATGTTTACATGTCGTGGTCCGATCACAGAACTGATTATAAGGTAACGTGGCCAAACCATGACATAGAATTATTACATTTCATAAAATAAGGAACTTATTGTTCTTAGTAAAAAATTAAAAACTATAAAATATAAGAGAAATCTTGTGATATTGGGACAAAATTCTAATTTTTAAATTTAACAGCCATATTCATAAGCCAATCTTAGTTCAGTACTCAAAAACAAACTAATCTTCCATCGAATCAAGATCTGTTTATGAATACGGCTGAATATCATTGAGCAAGGTTTACAGAATACTATAAGTTGGTCCACTCTCACCAAAACGCACATCTGAAATACGCGGACTCGCCAAGTTCGGCGAGTGTCTAGGGGCTTGCGTATATACAGTCTGTATCATTTCGCTATGAACTGTGATCGAGTTCAGAACATATAGTGTGTCCTGTGCGTTGTGAGTTTCAATGACTTTCGATAAATATTCTGAATTGGCTGCGTATTGTTTAGTGGATGGTTATTCCAATACTAGAAGATTTCGTTCTGTCATCCTTTTCAACAATTTCCTTTCAATTATTACGTATGTTTATTTAGAAGGCTTCGTATATATTTTACTTTAAACATTATAAATAAAGATATTAAGCATTTCATAGGTGGTGGTAAATTTATTGTTAAACTCAATATATATAAAAAAATTGTCAAGTTTGATTGAAGTCTACTAATAGATTTATAGATATTGTCCTCTATTATATACCAAATAAATAATTAAATTATGTAAGTATACTTGAATGTCCTTATTTTATGAGTAATTAATCTCTTTAATTTGTCTAATTTGTGTTATGTATACGAATAGGTTTTATAATAAAAAAATATATTTTCAAATACTAAAACGTGATTTCTCTGAATCTGATCAATTACACATTGATTAATTAACCTATATTGATAATAGATATACTAAGTATTATCAGAGATTGGGCAAATCTAAAAATGTGTTATTATTTCTCTTGCATAAATATACGTCGTCCCTTGTAATATATCTTTCACTGCGAGAACGATTTATGCAGAAAGCAAGAAATCGTAATTTCAAGATGCCGGCAAAGGAAATTTCAAGATTGATCCATCTTATAGTATTATGTAAAGTTTGCTTTGAGATAATTCATAAAAAGGAAAACGTAGGTATACAATTCGATTGTACGGCTGATTTTTTAAAAATGTTTTTTGCGTAGTAAACATGAATCAAAAAATCTTCTAATGCGGTTGATTTTGCGTGGAGAGGGTTTTGAACAATTCTAGTAGGTACTATCACCATATAATTCTAAGATCGGGCTACGATATATACACCTATATATAAATAATATCGTTTGCGTCGACACTAATATCACATCTGCGGTAAATTGGTATATCATTATAATTAGGTTTGTAACAGCCTGAACGATATGTTTACGGTATGATGGTCGCGTAATGCCCCCCCCCCCTCATCGAGAATCATTACTTTTTTGTTCGTATTTTTTCTATTAGATTTGCTAAAACATAACAAGTTCAGGTCTAATTACATCAAATATTAATGGCTTGTAGAAGTTAGTTTCATGCTAGTTATAAATTTTGTAGTAATAAATTCCTGCAAATGGTAAAAGCTTGGAAAACAAATGGGAAAAATAAGGTGATACTTATGTAAATAAAGTTTTTACAATTGAATTAAGGTCCATAAATCATTTTATTTATGGAATGATTTTAACGATAGTATGGAATCCCTCCTTTGCGTGTCCGAAACACACTTGATCGTTGTTTTCGTTTTAGAATTTTGAAAAAAGCAATACGTGGGAAAAATGTACTATTTTCTTTTTGGTCAACTTTTCTTCTCTTCAAATTGCTTTAGGAAGTGTCTATAAGTCTATATCTTCAGATAAAAAAAATCGCTACACAGATATTGTACATGTTTTGTTCTTTCAAGTTATTTATTTTACAATAACTACCAATTATATTTTATATGATTTCTTTGTTAGATTTTGCAATCATCTAATAAGAAACGATTTCAAAATAATATCATTAATCTAACACATTACCAATAGCTGTTTCTTTTTTTCGTTTTTCTCTACGATATTTCATGAAAGTTTTTACCAATAATCAATGAAGCGTAAAGTTTGTTATATCACTGAATTTCTCTTAGGTTAACACTTTTACGGTTACATCGAATGTTTACATTTTTTATTATTATTCCTTTGGTTTGTTATCACAGACAATGAAAGTAATCATAAAAAACGCATATTAAGATACTGGTGATAGAAATGTAACAATTCTAAAAGTTTGATAAAACATTCTAAGCTCCAAAAGCTACATTTTTTGTACCCATAGTTTTATTTTTAAACCTGTTCTGTTTTCAAACTATAGAAACTTGTCAAATTATTCGGGGTTTCTTCTCAATTGCAATTGTTGTCCATACCGCATAAAATTTCCATCCCTTATTTCAACATGACTATACTTTTCTTTGGCATTCATTTCGTACCTATATTTTTCCATTCAAATTTCCGTTTTGGTTTCCATCGAGCACAACAGAGTATTATAAATTATAAATATATAATATATATAGCTGTGTAGTATATAGGTACCTAGCTATAGATATAGAAACGGCCTAGTCATTAATTTTTTCATATTCCTCTTTAATTATTACAGCTGGATTAACATGCTAATGGTGGCCTTAATGATTTTCAATCATTATTCGACAGAAAGAAAGGAGAGAACCACGAAGGAAGGAAAGTAGTAGGGTCGGTCGAAGGGAGGTGTTTTTTTTACTTCATTAGATGACAAGTTATTAGTCCAGGAGACGAAGATGTTGTTAGTAACCGTCTATCAAATTATGTGTAGAGACTATTCATAACTTATAGCACTAATACGTACAAATGAAACTCTTTTAAGAACTTATAAGCAAATTAAAAACCTCAGTAAATAAATAATTTCATTCATCTATTTTGAAAAGTATACAAAGGGTTTAATTTCCACTTTCCATGCTATAATTTGGTAGATGTCACACTCAATACCTTTCGGCTGTGTCATTGATACAGTCAACCAATTTTTTGATAGTAAGAAGCCCGTCTTTACAGATCTCTGTTGTATCTTAACGATCATATATTACTAAGAAATTGTCATTATTGACGTTTATTTTTATTATTTTCTTAAATTGAACTTGCCTAGGCATCATTAAGAATTGTCTCTACATACAACTGAAATTGGGGTACTAAGCAAGCCCCTCGTCTCCCTTACTATATTTCAATCATAGTCATAAGGAGCTTTTTCACAAGACCAAACACACTGATGATCGATCGACAAAGCTAGAAAAGCTATATAACAAAAAAACACGGGGGTTGGAGGTTTTATTAGTAGTTCGTGCGTATTTTATAGTCGAATATTCATTCGAGGGACTACGAGTCTTGTAATTATTTCTGCTTTATGACTTTATTTTGCTAATCTCATTTTTATCCATAGAGATAATGTATAACATAGACTAGACAAGTTGATCGAAAATGCACACCTCCAATGAAACGGAAGAGGAAATAAAAAGCGTTTGGAATTTGTCATGAAAAACTATTCTAAGCGTTTATGAAACGGGCATACCTTGTCGCGATTCTTCCATCTCTTTTTATTCATGGATCATATAGCCACTTAGGTACTGTAGACAACATTCCATATCTCCAAAAAAATTAAACTCAAAGTATAAATTCTGGTAGTTTCCAATATCAAAACATCCGCCTTGAGTGTGGAAACATCTATAAATTAAATGTCGTATGTGAAATTACTAAGAATGGAACTAAGGAAATTAAGTAAGAATTATTTGTGGAGTAATTCCTGCTGGATAAATTACCTAGATTTCTGGGATTGCTATTGAAACTCTCCTCTCTAAAATTATTTGCTAAAACTGTAGATGGAACCTTCATTATGTAGAGATATAAATTTGATTTCCTCCCCCAAGTGTTTATATTCAAAGTATTGGGGAGCTGTTTTCCGATATTCTTTCCTATACGTAATAGCAAAAATAATTCGTTAATCACAAATAAGACATAAGTAAAAAATCTGATGTGTCCAATGATATGACTTTCCTCCCGCTCTAACAATGCCATCGATTATTAAAATCGTCTGATCACGGCGTGTTACCATTCATCTTTTTTGCCAAGACAAACAACGATAGTCTTCATATTTAATTTTGACCCAGAAGGAGGAGGTATACAATTCGATAACCTGCTTTTTTTTAGTTTTTTCGCGTGTTGTAGATATGTAAAGGTAATCCGATTTGGATGAATTTTGACTCATTTGAAAGAGGAGACTTGAGTCCCATATTCGAAAAAACTCAAATCTGATATCTCCTACTCTCTGAAAACGAGTACGAGTAGGATCTGAGTCGCCGGCGAGCCTTGTTAAGAATAGTTTTTTTTGACGTAAACATCCACTGAAAACTGGACACTGAACATTTTTCACGTTCAAAATACTTTCCCTACTTGGTAATAGAAATTAAAAAAATTAGTGATCTTATGCAACAGACTATGCGGTTAAAAAAAAAGTAGTAGATATCTTTCAATAGAACAATTTTTTACAATACTTCGTGTTGGTAAAGCAAGTTCTAAAATAAAAATAAAACTACAAAATCAACATTTTTGATGTAATCATACCCATTTACACTTGAATGATTTCACTCACTTCTGCTTTCCTTCTTTTCATATTTTTTTTATCAAATGTATTTCAGGCAAACGCTTTCCAGTTGATCACAATTGATATAGAGGCATTGTAGAAATCCATATATATATATATATATATAGAAAATATCTGCGCGCTACAAACATTTTCTCGCAAAGAAACACACACACAATAACTTTGGATGCTTCACGCGCGGCATTTTCTTACATTTTTCATGGCTTTGCCTCCCACTGTCGATGTAATCGTCTTCTTATACATATTATATCCAATAGCTTCGAGCTACGAATGTATTTTCGTTTAAAGTTACCTTTGATAAATTTTATATGACGAACCGCGGTGATATCAGCAGACACAATACTTGCTTGATTTATTTTTCTTATATATTTTTTTATAAGAACACTTCCAATAATAGAGCTTAGATAAAACAAAGTAGAACGATTTATTGGATACATAACCTAACTAACTATGTTTATTCTGACGCATATTAAAATACAACTATGAACAATCTATCATAAATATCGAAATGTCACTTGTCAAATGATATGCAGTTATCTTCTATTATGTTGAATTCATAATAAATTAAACAATACAAAACAATTATTTTCTGAAACCATTATTGTTGTCGTTGACCGTTCGCTTATTTATTCGATCATCCGAAATCCGAACACAACCATTATATCTGATATGACTGCTAATTCACATGTGACACTAGCAAAGGCATCTTTTCTCTCATTTTCAATAGCAGACTTCGGATGTTCTGTTTTCTGGATCGCTTGGATTGATCAAACGTTGTAAATATTGTATAGAATATACAGGGTGGCCAATAAATGCAACAAAGTAAAATAACTTCTCTATTTTCAGTTATTTTAAAATGATGTGAAATATAAAAGTTGTAGGGGAACACAAGCCCCACATTTTAAAATTAGTTGGGACTATACAGGGTTTCCAAAAAAAACTAGAAAAGCACAAAGTTGCGTTTTATAAATGAATAACTTTGTGCAGTTCTGGCTTTTTGGGACACCCTGTAGAGTCCCAATTAATTTTAAAATGTGGTGCTGGTGTTACCATACAACTTTTATCTTTAAACTATTTTAACATTGTTGCACTAATTGGCCACCCTCTATATCATCATTGAAATGATAAAAGTGATGTATTTCAAACTGAATCCAAAATATTTTCACAATATATCAATGCTCAGTATCAAGTACGAAAAGACGATTTTCCGACTGTTTTCCCATTCCTTTTTGTTGTCCGGCTCAAAACGTAGTACATATTCGTTCTTGTTTTTATTTTTGGCTCACTCGACTTTTGGATTCGTGCTCGTCGTAGTGGGCATATATATATTCATTTCCCTCTATGCTTTTTTATTTTCTTTTTTTCACTCGCTTTGCATACCAACCCTGACATTACCATAATTTTATAATTCCCTTTGATATTGAAATTATGCCTAAATATTGAAAAGCCGCGGAAAATTTATCATAAAATTTAATACAGCATTTATTCCGAGGGATTTGTAGGTGCGTAGGTGGAGTATATATATATTTTTTTTGTTTTCTCCGAGATCAAAACCCTGTGAATATATTCCACCCTTGCGGTTTTTTGTTTCTACATCAGTTTGTCGGTCGAGGCTGCCTTGTTATCATCTTTTGAATGATTAATATGGATTCAGAATATTTTATACTGTTTGAATTGTAGGCCGTATCATGGTGATCAGTAAAGCAGGTCAAATATAGGGTCATCGTAAAGTAAGCAGGGGAGTTCTATTTAATTTTTAATAATGAAGCTAGTTGCAAAAGGTAGCTAGAATCTAGTTGCATCATTCGATGGATTGAGTTGCATATATTGAAAACAAAAGAGTTGCCATTTCAACGGTTGTCAATTGTCAAATATGATTATCACGATTCAGCTATAATTGTTCTTGAACTAAGACTGTTGGATTACCAAGATTTCATACGAACATGGGTTTCAGAGAAAGGTGCTGTTGAATTTAAGAATACCTTTACCGTAAAAACGATGCAATAATGAAAAGATTAGGTGTTAATCGAGACCAAGAAGACAGAAGATGGCAGAAGTGCTTCAAGAAAATTTGAGCTTAGTAAGTACTATTCAGGTAGTATGCAGTTATGTGAATTTGTTATAAAAACTATTACAAAATGCCACAGAACAAGGCTCGAAGAATTTTAAGCGAAATCTATAAACTGGAACAGAAATAATGTTGATAAATACAGATAGAAACATAGACCAATGGTTGAAACGTGAACACCTGACCGGACCCTGAAAATTGTAAACTCTCCTTGCTAGGTTACTTAACAAAAGTAGCGGTAGGAAAGTAGAACCTGACAAATATGGTCAACACATGAAATTCTTTTGGAATGCTTTCTTGACAAAAACACAGACATTAGCGAACCTAATTCTTTGATGAGATATAGAATGGGTAAGGATTAGGCATCTGCAAATTTTACGAGATATTCACGAATACAGCACGAAATAATTGTAACGTAATGGCCCCCCAAGATCACCTGATCTTAATCCAGCAGAGAACTGGCTGATAGGAACTTAGAGATTCTATTAGAAGACAAACTCCTAAATGATATCGCATAGATACAATAATGAAGATGAATGATCTTGAAAGCTTCTAGATTGGGAAAAACTTGAAACATCTAAATCCTTGGGAGGTTAAACCAAACCACTCAAGTCGTTGGTAACATAAAAGAAGAAAAGTGCTATAATATTTTTAATTGATAAACGTGATTTAAGTAGGAAAAAACGATGATTTGACTATTATGTTCTCAAAGCAATATGAAGAAGAGAAGAGAAGTTTTTTTTGACCGATGAACCAAACAGACAGAGGTATAGGTGGAACTCGACTGTTTGCATGTTTTTTTTTTATGGATGTTCGTGCCCTATAAATAATAAAGAATCGATATTCAACGTGTGCTTCCATTCACAAACTTCTCCCAAACGGGGGCAATTTTTTTTAGGAAATCGAAAATTTGAGACGACAAAATCAAAGAAGCGACCATATCCGCAAACGATTAAAATGGATTTTTTACAAAGTTACAGCCGTGGTAAAGTATGAAATATGTGTGTTTTGAAATCTCTCAAAAAGTATAAGCAACATATTATCTTCTTTGGTAAACTTTATTTTAATTATTTTGATGAATAATGTCATACTCAAAAGTGTGAAATACATTTTTTTACAAAAAATTAGACCGACTGATACTAGGTACTGCACAACTTCATAATTACCAGTAACAGTATTAATATAATTTTGTATTTTTGAGTGCACCAACCAATAAAGTCGGTCCGATTTTTTTTTTACATCTATTTTAAATACGCTCAATACAGATTTTAGTTGTATGGTTCACGAATCCAAACAATGGATCCCCATCTCAGCACATGCAGTAATCACTGACTTCTGGGCACAAAAAAAACTACATACAACGAAATGACATGGTTGGTGGTTCGCGTGTCAGCTATCACTTAGGCATGAAAAAAAAACATAAAATTTTATTATTTCCCTGCCTTCGAGTCCAATATACTGTGTGTATGAATGCAAGGAGAGACCACGCCGCGAGAATCTGCTCCTCCTAACGCTCTTTGTTATTTTTCCCCAGAGACGCACAATATAATTCCGAAATGCCCATAAAAAAGAAGTTTTATATGCTTTGAGCGTCAAGTCATTTGCTGATATAATGGATATAATTTTTGAAATATAATATAATTTATATACCTATATAAGTATACAGGAACAGAAAGGGGGGACAACAACATTATTCAATGTTCTGAAAATTCTTCCTGACTTTCCATCAAAGATAATATATAACAAAAGTTTTCACAATGAAGAGTTTTTCCATTTTTTTTTATTGGGACCGATAAAAAGGAACATTTTTGAACTCACTTTTATATGTGAACTTTTATAAATAACTTCCTTTTGACCGACAATTTAGTCTTTTGATATTACTTTTGGAAATTAATGTTCAACAATAAAAACTTTACAGTACAATACAAGAAATGATGACAAACATGAATAAACTGATATTGATGTTTTTTCGTTTTCGTTTTGAACATTTTATGGCTTATTCAAATAGATATAAGATATTACCTTAATTGTTGTTCGTATTCTGATATCCAGTTTGTAATAATAAATTTAAATACGAACATAACCTATAAACATGAAAATGTCATTTAAACGTTCCGAAATTGATCGATTTGATTGATCTGTAAAAGTGTATTATTCAAACTGATAAATTTCATGAAAATCTCTCTGTAAAAAGTTATTTGTTTCAAAATAAAATATGTTCCTCAATAAATTATATAAAACTTTCAACATTTAACCCCTTTTTTACATCTTATATTCTCAGAGATCCCTATACATTCATCACCAATTTTATGATTCTAATTAATTGTGATTTAGTATCAATTTTTCATCTTCAGTTGTTGAATTCATGTCAAAAACAAACTTACGAGAATATTTATGAACTTTCTTTTGTCTAGAAGTCTAGACCTCCATCACTCTTTACGTTATTATTTTTTAACAGTGACAATTTCTTTCCTAGCCAATTTCTATATATGTATTATCGACTATCTGTCGATTCATGTAAATATGACAATAACAAAAAAGAAAAGGTCGATGGAAAAACACATCTGACTGGCAGACTGATTTAAGAGGAGAGTAGGGATCCGAGCCTGAAATTCGATATATGGATAATGTATTGACTGTATTTTTTCAGGAGATTACAAGAAAACATTCTCTCTCTCGTTTTTCGACTTACAACATTTTTATAGATAGCTACATATTTGTTCGAGTAAATAGAGCATCTCAATACAACGTGGAAAAAAGAATGAAAAAAAAAAATATATGGATTTGGAACCTATAATCGAATTGAAGCTTTTTCCATTTGATTGGAAATGGAAATAGAAAATTATACTGATATGAAGTAACGTTTTTAGTTATTTTAAGAAATCAAACCACAGTGGAACCTCTTTACTATGGAACTTTTAACAACAAGAGGGTGCCGGATTATTGAAATGTACGGATTACTGGATTGCATAGAAAAGTTAATAATATATAAAATAAAGCCTGTCGTAAAGAGAATATATTTGTATAAATCTTAGGAGGGAGGCACGTATGAATAGGGGGCCGGATTATTGGATGTGTCGAACTAGCGGAGTGCCGGATTACTGAGACTCCACTGTTGTAGCATAAAGCAATATGGGATCTAGTTGCTGCTATTGTTTGAATTACATCTTATACAAATTATTCTATATAAGTAATAAATTACTAGTTTAGATGTTCATTCTCGAACCTGTTTTTCTGCTATCGTATGCTATAGCGCAAATATCAGATTGTTCACAAAAAGTCGACCTCAGCTTTGCATACTACATCGATGACATATTCGTTCGTTCGTAATGCTCACATTCAGGGATAATCATAAATTTACAAAATAAAAAAAAAATATATATATATATATATATATACAGAAAACTTTTCCACTATATATATCGAAGTTGACAGAAGTTTTAAGCATCACTCGGTCCCCCAACTCTCAACAAAATTTCAAAGTTTGAATATGTCCAAGTTCCCCCATAACAGTATAAAAGGGAGAGACTTTCCAACCGCAATCATATTTCAGAAGGTTTGACATACATTTTTATACACATACATATATATTTTATTTCTATGGCAGGAAGTTTTATTGTGGCCATTTGTATATGGCGTTGATCAGCGCAGGATACTCTAGAAAGGGTCAGAAAAACTTCCGTTATAATTTCAGAACAGAACTAGAACTCCATCAAGATTTTTCTGGATAAGGAACTCACTCTATAGTTTAAAATTTATTAAATATGGAGCTAGCATGATATTGTCGATTTCATAGGCACAGGATTAGAATTAGCAGGAATTTCAATGAAGCAATTTCTTAGTTGCTATAGGTCAGCTTTTGCAGGACTTTGCAAGTTTACAATGTAACTGCTGTTGAGACTGACTTTTCTTGAAAACAAAATAAACAACTCACTGTATAGTTTCAAATCATTGAAGTATATCAAGTTCAGTACTAGCAGGTTATCGAAATGAATGAGCTGACAAGTTAGAATTTGCAGGAGTTATCAAGTTTACACTGTTCCATATTAATTCTGGGCCAAACTATTCTTGAAGAGTAAGTAACTCAGTTTATAGTTTAAAAATTCAAAAAATTACTAAATACAGAACTAGCAGGATATAGTCGATTTCAGAGGCACAGTATCAAAATTTGCAGGGATTATCAAGTTTCCAGTGTAGCACGAAAAGAACAGAAACTCACTTCTGTATGAATAAGTCTAGCAAGAAAATGATTATATCACTAATATTTTGTCATACTTTTGTTCAGAAGCTGTGACAAATTGTCTTTCTGCGATATTTACATGCTATCTAGAGGTTACTGAACCTTCTAGTAACACCGTTATAACAACATCAACCGTCATGTCCAATTATTTATACGACTTAACAACAACCACGTACCTTTATATGTATTTGCAAATTGTAAAAATAATTTATGACGACTTTAGCGTCTCTAACAATACAAGTTATTATGTATATGTTTATAATAAAAAATAAACAAATGACAATGTTGTCTTTCATTTAGATCCAAACGTTTCTTCCGCCTTGGGAAAAGAGATAAAAGTCATTCGAGCTGTGATCCCACCTTTGTTCAAGTATCCCAAATAAATTGAGTAACGCTAACATCCAAATTAGTTGAATTAAAGTATCTATGGGTTGGAGTTGTCTATGCTCGATACTTAAAATGATTTAGGGGATAAATTAAAATGCTCCAATCGTTCTTTTACTTGAAAATAAAATTTTAATTGTAATATTACAAGTACAAGTTCTTTTCCCGTTGTAAATATTTGTTGTGTTCAAATCAAACATCAAATATTAGGTATGGCTGCTTAATTAATTGAGGAACTGGAATAACAAAGGCAATTTGCGGCATATTTGCAAAGAGATTTTATCCAAAAAGTAAATACATTTCTTGAGTTAACATCCCAATACCCCAAACATAAACAAACATACACAAACCAACACAGATTTATATTAAATGTATAGAAGTTTCTTTGAAATATGTTTGTGTACAGACGGTTTTTGCTTTTATTAAATTCGTTTATCTATTCCATTCCAGGTATTTGTTGGTAAATGGCTGGCTCGTTAATTTTCTTGTTCGAGGGAAAATAGCAAAAAATAAAATTTTGCAGGCGATCAAAACCAACAAAATAGAAAAACGAAACATCAAATCAGAACAAATTTTCTAGAACATCACCCTTCACTTTGATTCACTTATTTGCAGGTTTTTCAGTGATAAGTCGTGATTTTTAATGAATGATGTCCGTGAAACAAATAAAAAACGGACTTAAATATTTGAGTTTATATTATGGCTTATTTGAAACAGTAAAGTAGAGGTAATCTACATAACAATCGTTGAAGGACAAAAACTTGATTCCGACTTTTAGCAGGAAGGTTAGCCTAATTAATACAATTCTTTGAAATTTAATAAAAAATGTGTATACAAAAATCGTTGTAGAAGTAATATGGGATCGCAACGATGAAAAAACATGGTTCACGATTCCAGCAGGAAGGTTTAAACCTTATATGTACTGAGCGCTTCGTTTGTTTTATTGCAATATTTGTTCAAGAGAAACTTATAGAAACATAAAGAATATAAGGACACAACCTTTGCAATTGAAGACGTCCATTGTAATAAAAAAATATAGAGTAAAGCCCGGTTTAGGATCTCAGCAGGAAGGTCAGACTGGATTGCATTCCTAGATCCTTGAAATGTTTATATTTCATACCGAAAATTTTAAAAGAGTGCATCGTTGTTTTGCATTGAGATATTTTAGATAGACTAATAGAAACAGAAAAATAATAGCACAACTTTGGCAATTGAAAAAGTTTAATTTCCGGATATAACTCCTGATCATGTTTTTTTTCTGAGTATTTTTTTAAATATATGCACAAGATTACAGTAAGCAGATTGTTTATATCATTATAACTGACTTGCTTTATTAGCTATCGTTTATATAATCACTTGAAATTTACTTCAACAAACTCAATGAAATTATTCAGTGACCGGTTTGATTTAATTTTTGGTTTCTCCAAATCAATGAAAAATAGTTGTTGTCTGCATAACAGCCGCCAAAATAATTAAGGACGACAACAGTCGCAAGATTTATTTCAGGATTTCAGCAGGAATGTTAGCTTACTTTAGTTTCCTGGAGAACATCGCTGTTTTTTCAGTGTATTATATGTAAAAGTGAAGCGAATAGAAACACAGAAAAATAAGAACACAACTTCTGCAGAATTGAAGACGTTTAATTCAATAAATATTTATGTACATTATAATTTTTTTATGGAATTTTTGAGATACATGCATAAGCTTTTACATCAAGCAGATTGTTAAAACTGACTTACTTTTAGAACCGTCGTTGATTTATTCACTTAAAGTTCACTCTAGCAAACTCAATCAAATTTAATCAGAGAGTGTTGAATCAAAACCGGCTCCGGTTTGATTTTGATTTTCTCCAAATCAATCAAAAAACGTAGCTATTCTATACAACAACCGTCGCAGGACAAAAATGAACGAAAAACTCGTTGCAGGATTTCAGCAGGAAGGCTGACGAGATGACCAGTGTGTATCTCCTGTTGTATGTAGTATCAAGTCCGTACGCCCGCCCGGTTTCTACCGAAATCAAAGAGGATCTACTACTAGCGCCGAGAGGACAATCACACATACACCCAGTGAACGTGAGAGCGAGACAGCAGATATATAGAGAGTGAGTTAGCAGGAATTCAGCAGGAGGAGATCGCACGCGCTCGCTCACTTTTCTCTCCTATATACCACGTGACGACTGAGCGCTATCATACAACATACAGCAGTAGTAGCGGTGCTGCTTCGCGTCGCTCTCGACTCGTTCTTGCTCGGAACTGGCGGGAATCGAAACTGACGCCGCGGCGAAGCGCCCGCTACCATTCGGCTGTACCCCGTGTCCCGATCGTGGCCGGCCCGTCGCCATGGCGACCGGCGCCATCGCCCCTGCTGCGTCTCCCCATGCGCGCCCGCGAGGAGCTTTCCCCCCGCCGCAGGGCACCACGAGTGAGCGAGATGATTGGGGAAAAGAGAGACAGATATATACAGACGATTCAGAGTGTGTGTAGGCCTATTTTCTAGCTGAAAAGATTCGCGGATATGTGTAGGTATACAGGGTGATTTTTTTAACGTGTCCCTTAGAAAATTTGAACCTGACTTTAATCAAAGTTGACCAATTTAATGAGAACATTTACAAAATGGTGTCACTTCCGGTTACACCGGAAATTGTACTAACTTTGTTTTTTCAAATGGAAAACCATGTTTTTTATTAGATATTTGAATTCCGCATATTTAATTAAGTTTGAAAAGCCCTAGTTGTTTTAACTTGTCTGTCATAGTTTTTGACGTGTGCCAATTTTAGTGCAAAAAGTTATCTTGACAGATGTCTATTTGAAAGTTCAAATCTCTCTTATTATCAACCGAAAAAGCTAAAAGTTGTTTTTGATCGGTAGCCCGAAGTTGGAGTTTCCTTCAGTATACCCATCATTCTGAAAATTGTCTTATTTAACACTCCAACAAAATATTGAAGACGTCAATGCCAAAAGTTAAAAAACTCAACTTTTCTTAACAGCACATACTTATTTTTTATGGTCATTAGGTAGAAAATTGAATTTTAACACTTTGTTATTTTTTCAAATGATAAAAAATATATTCGAGATTTTTTTAAATTTTTATCGCAAATGCCTTTTTTACGGATGACTAAGTTTAACCTTGGAGGTAAAACAATCGCTGTTAGTGACACCACGTTTTAGCTGTCAAAGTTGAAGTAAAAACGTCTGTTACAAAAATACAAATGAATCATGATCGAGTTCTTATAGTTAGTTTCATGAATAAACGATTTGTAGGTATTTATCAAACCTTGTTCAAGAAAATTGGCGGTAGTTCCAAATGTTTTATGTTTAATGGCCATAAGCATATTATTTGGGACATAAAATTCTCAAACATCTAAATACCTCCTTAAGAATCTCTTCTAATGGACACGTTAAAAAAATCACCCTGTATATGTGTGCCGAGCTTGCTTCAAGGCTTGAGTCGTCAGTCATCGTCGTCAGTAGTCTTGATACACCTGAGTGCACAAAAGAAAGTGTGTATGTAGAGAAATACTACTAGGGGTTATGGGAAAAGTTGAAGAAGGAAAAAGGCGCGGAAAGGAATCTTGGTCAAGCATTATTACATATTTCCCTTCAAATTCATATAAAGCTTTTGCACAAACAAAAACTGCCTGGAATGTTTTGATGAGACTTACACCGTACTTTGGTTCACTCTCTCTCTCTCTCTCCTTTTATCAAAATTCACTTGAATGCATAAAAATCAGCTCACTGCACACCTTAAAACTCACTACAGGGTGAATCTGTTTTATTTGCAAATATTACAAAGTATGTGAATGATTACTTATCTGAAGAAGTAAGGATGGATTTGTCAAAAAACAAACAAAACAAAACCGTGCAGTGTGACCTTATTTTGGCTTGATTTGACGAGTGCTTGAGAGTTAATTGGTCAAATAACGATAACTTTAGATCTACCATACTGTTCAGTAAATGTACCACTGCACTCTCTGCTCTAATGAATAGGTGGACACTATATAGTCCGTGTCCAAAATAGCGTGCAGCAAGACACGGGTGACAATGTGCGAGTGGGGAGAGTTCGATTTATAGGCTTTTATGGGTGGTGTCTCACCTTATACGATTGCATCAATGCAGGGTATTTTGTGTAAGGGGTTAACTGAGATGTTTCACAAATCAGATGCAGCTGTAAAATATCACTCTTATTTTAATATTTCATTATCTTACCTACAAAAATATCTAGAATGAATCAAGTTTGAGGCAAGAAGAAGTGCGGAAAAGAAATCTTGGTCAAGTAATATTTCTTCTTTTTCTTCGAATACCTGGTTTTTCTATAACCAAAAAGTGTGGCATAATGAGACCTACAGTATACTTACAGATTATGTCTTTTATCTAAACTCTCTTAACTTTAAATATCTTTTTTTCTAATAAATTATTTATCAGTTTAAATATGGCAAAAATTATGGAATGGAATCAATGAAAGAAATGATAATCCTGTCAAAATAAACTGGAAGTTTTTGTTTAAGAACCATCAAAGCTTATAGCAGGAACAAAATAAAAATAAGTTTGAGGCTGAGTTTCTTGTGGATTGTAGAACTAATTTTGTTTTTTAACAATAACAACGTCTGGGTCATACCATCGACTGCATCGAGTTCTAATCCGATCGAATTGGAATTGAAAACAATTGACAATCCATGCCAAAATCACGATGCTTGATTAAAAAAGAACTATTTAGGACCGAGAAAAAAGAGACAATAATTATTAATTTCACAGAATAGAGTTTTGAGCACAAAAAATAGATATGCGTTGAAAGAGAAAATACGCAAAATGGAATCTTGGTCAAGCATTATTACTTCTTTCCCGTCATATTCATGCAATTTTCCATGAAAACCCAGAATGTCTGAAATGTTTTGATGAAACCTGATCTATTTTGGTTCCGTTCTTCCATTACAATATACACTTGAATGCACTCTTGTAACCTCTAAATGTTATTTCATCAAATCAAACAGTCTATACATAGATCTATATAGTACTCAAGACTGTTAAATTAGAGAGTAAGTTTATTTGAATTACTTAATCATAAGTTAAGAAACTATTAAATAAATCAAAGCTACCAATTTTAATCAAAATTCTTCAAGCCATTCTTGAGATATTTAAGCATATATTAGATACTAGTGATTGCCCAGTGATCGAAATTCGACAGTAATTCATTAATCTGAACTTGTTCTGTCAAAGAGTAGGTGTACCTCTACAATTATTGGAAATATAGTTTTTTAGTCTGAGTTTTGTTTATCAACAAGAACAAGAAAGGCAAAGCATTTGAAAAAAATCACACATTCCTCCGTGAACGCAAGAATTGTTGCCATGCTGCTGGTCCTCTAGGAAATAAGTTATTTTATTAAACATTTTACATACAATTACATGATAATAAAACTATTACCTATATTTTTCATACCGTTTTGTGTATTATGATATTTTATTTATACGTTAGTTATGACTGGGATAAAAATATTAGATAGTTAAAAGTAACAAGAAAATAACTCATTTCTGGTATCGAACTTGTGTAGGAATTCGCGGAGTCATAACTTTTGGAAATATTTTTCATAAATTTCCTTAAGTGGAAATACCCGCTATACATCAAAGGGCTCCACAAATAGATAAAAATGCATAGTTTTCCGTATACTTATAATCAGCAAAGCGTGATTAATATATTATACTTTTCTATATCTTTCTCTCTTTCACAACCCCCAAAAGCTATACGTAAATCACTCGTAGTAGAGTTTTCCCTTATCAATAATAAATCCCCTTTTCTCTTCCTTTCTCTCCATATAATCGAGAGCTCGAGGATTTCCTCGATTCCGACTATTCTGCGAAAAAGAAAGAGATATACATATATATATATATACCTATATATAAAGGATTTTCCCTTCTTGTTTTCGTCGTCGTTGTCGATGTCGCCGTGGAAAAATGACCTGGAAAGTCGGCCTTCCCCTAGCGACGCGACCCGTTTTCCACCGGCAGCTTTTTCCTACTACTTCAACCGAAGAACTAATCGTGTGCTCCACGCCGCGTGCGCGCTCTACGCTTTCATACTTTTCCAAACGTGTAACTTTAAAGTTTCTAAAACTTCAAATGATTTTCGACAACGCGATGGAGAATTTACGCACCTTCCCATCCACCAACCCCCCAAAGTTCCACCAAATTATTTGTGGATACGTTGGACGAGTTTTGTTTCCCCCATCTCTCATTTCTGCTATAACACTTAGAGGTCTTTCTCCCTAATTCAGCTGCCTTGATTTGGTTTATTAAACTTTTAATCTTTCGACTAAAGCGGATCATGATACCACCAGAAGCTTTCCACCATTTCAGACTCTCCTGATCCCGGATTGGTGACCAAATAATGGCTAGTTCTGTTGTTGTGAGAAACTTCACATATGTGTCACACAATCACGTTGTCCTGTGACCTTTTAATTCCGAAAATGTGACAATGTTGTATACAAACTTTGTTGGAGAGACATCTAGGATAAGATTGCTTTAAATATTTCGACCATATGTTGTAGTAAATACTCCACATAGAAGATGATGAAAAACTTCTCTATCCCTACTCAAATATAGGGATGATGTAATAACATTATGCTACTATGTGTCTCATTGTATGTATTTAGGTATGTGATATGGATTAGAACTAGAAGTTGGCATAGGCATTAGGTATTTATATAACATTTCTATTGTTTGGATAAGAAGGTGACTTGATGAGAGTGGCTTCAGGACAGCTTTGATACTATGGTAACCGGGATATGTGATTGCGGAAATTCAGTTCAAGGAAGGATAAATTATGTCATACTTATTCAGTTCTTTACAATTTTGATTAGTTAGCATAGCAGTAAATCCCAAATTAGATTAAAATTAATTAAACAAAATATGGTTTTTAAAACAAAATTAAGTACAAATTTATATGTTTAGAAACAAAACTTCTGCTAAGGTTCAACTGTACTCTTTAGTTTAGTTTTTATTGTTGAACATATCCAACAGAACAACGAGAACAAAATTATCGATAATTAAGGAAATGAAAAATAATTACATGAAAGTGAGTTCAAAAACTTTTCTATGCTGAAACATTTCGATTGGTCGCAATAAAAAGTTCCAAAATTCAGCCACAAGAGACACTATAGCCTATCTAAAAATTTGATTACGTTGTCAGGTTGAAACTTTTTAGTTATTTTATAATGATTATTTTCAAAAACGTCCAATTTTCTGGATATGGAATTTTATTTAATTCTGCAGTTTTGAATTTTAAATTTTTGGGAAAAGTTTCCCCCATCACCCACTTTGAGGAAAGTTTTTGAGGGGATGAGTATGTCTAATATTGATTTCTATTCAATAGGCCCAATTCTCCTCTCTCAAATGAAAATAAGATCCTCAAAATCGGAGCACGTTTACTATGCAAAAGGCGCGAAAATTCAGAAGAAAAAAAATCATGCAGACATACAGTCGAATTGGTATACTTCCATCATTTGGGAAGTCAGTCAAAAAATAACGACTGTCTCTGCTTGTCAGCTCTGTTACTCAACACACCTCTTTATAATTTCTCTCATCATCAGCACCACGTTCACGTTCACGTTCATTCTCTTCCATATTAGTGTTAGGTGTGGTGTATACTGAAATTCAAAAGACAATATGTATGTGCACCTATCTACCTAGTTCTTTTGTTTGCGACCATGTTTAACCCTCCCTAATGCTGCACAATCTGTGCATGTGCACGTGTGTATTTATGGCTCTACACTTTTTGAAAGGGATTTTCAAGCACAATGAGCAAGAGCGACAGACAGAGAAATAGGTACTTCAAAACACGACGACAAGACCCCATATACCCCTACTCATTGCATTGCAAGGTGTGAATGGGACTGGGGGAGGATACGCCTCTATGCAGAAAAGCTTGAAAGTTTCATTTTCATTATTAGTATATTTCTACAATGTTAGATATGAGTAAGTTTTATAAATAACTAGCTTACCCGACAGACGTGTTGTCCTGCCTTAACAAAAGCAAAAACAATATCTTGGTTTTCTAAATGTTCACCCATGATAACAATAGCGACTTCATCAATTGTTGCCGTATTGTAGCATCTTGCGTGTTGTCCTCTAGGCGTCTTATCGGCTTTGCTGACAATTTTGTGGTATTCAGATGGCATGAGGTTTAATGCAGTCTTGAATAATACAACCAATTCGTTGTCTGATTGGAGTTGCTCCACACTTGGTATGTTCACCGATTTATTGTGTGCATAAGGCTGATCGAATTGTTTTGCTGAATCGCCCATGAAATAAATTTGCAAAAATTGTACCACCATTTGACTTTCAAGATATTTTGTCAGCACTGCCATTCCCCCATCAACTTTTGACTGGCTGCTTTTGGTTATTCTCCTAGCTACGAACCTACTGTACGCTACTCTAATTGATATATGATTTCAATTGAAAATTACCAACGTATTCAGGCACGAGGTGGTAAAAGTTTATTGTTTTACAATATAGTTACCTTGAAAGTTACTATAAAATTGTCTTGAATAACTTTTGTTGCGCCAAATGACTTCATTTGAAAACAATTATTGTATTCGCGTATATGAGTTAAAAATGTATAGAATCTGTCCCATTTCCGTAAACCAATGCATACAGAGGCTCTGGTGGCACTACCAATGGCGTCAATTTTACTTTACCGCTCCCACAACACAATCCAGAGGCTTCCTTCTTTCAATATTAGGTGTTATTGAATTTAACTTACCGAGATTAATAAACACTACTCAAAAACTCACTGTATAATAAATTGAAATGAAACTATTATTTATCAACCGATCCATCTATGTTAAACGATATTTGCAGCGCGCGTTCTGTCAATTGCTGACAGTTATTTCAAACAACTGACAGTTGTCAAACAATTGTATGTACTGCATGTAAAATTAATATTGCCTTTAAGTTTTCATAAATGTTCTTAAATTTTCTAATGTTCCGCTCAACTTTATTATTTTTTTCTTTCGTAAGAACCTTCTTCTGATAATAATAAAAAAATAACTAGCGAAATCGGTTCAGCTGCTCTCGAGATTTGCGCTTAGCAACACATTCAGCGATTCATTTTTATATTATAGAAGATTATTCAAAGATATCCATACTTACGAAAAAATGTTCATTTTCAGCGTTTCCAGATATGGTTTCATCTTTAATTCTGCCGAGCAACGGGAAGGAGATTTTGAATTTGAGTTCTTATAAATATGGGACCATGGGGCTTACTCACGAAACCAAAATATCAAAGTCTCCACTAGATCCAGAACACAATCGAGTTATTTGAAATTCGCTTTCTGTGTCAAGTGTCAAATTTGGAAGTTAACCGTAACTGTCATACACCACTGAATTTAAATCAGAGAATAGTGACCTTCATATTAGGTACCGATTGTCATTTATTTTGAGATCGAATTCGATTGATTCAGTACTCGATGCAGTCGAGAGTACGACACCATTTCTCAACTCTCTTCTTTCATATGATTCAAGAATCATCAAAATCGGAGCACGTTTACTATACAAAACGCGCAAACACTTATACATAAAAAAGCAAGCATAAAATCGGATTGTATACCTCCTTCTTTCTTTGAAGTCGGGGAAAAGTCTTGTCACTAAAGGCTTTCTGAATATCGACCAACAGTATCCCTTTAAATCATTGATTCTGGAACTCGAAAGAAATCTATAAATCAGAAAAATGGGTTCAGTGTATTTCTGAAAGTTTTCATTAAGCCAAAGCCTTCAAACTCTCTCAATAAAGTCCTCGATACAACATATTTATCGCGTTTTTATACCAGCATGGTTTTACCCACACGTTTCTCTTCTGATTATCTTTTTTGACGTGACAACAAACTACTGCAAGGATAGCATTTTCATGAAATCGAAATGACCCGTTGTATCATCACCTTTTTCTTGGAAACTATAATAATTGAGACACTCAAAATCGTAAATTAAATACACATTTCTCAACGAAAATGAATATTTTCAGAAAATTCATAAAATGAGTGTTTTAGGAAAAACTGAGACACCTGATACCAAAGGATAAGTTAGAAAAAATTTTGATGACATGAAATGTCAACTTAAATTCATAATTCCTATATACAGGGTGATTCATTAATAATAATTGAAAATATTTTAATTTGTTCAACTTAGACTGGAATTAAAAGACTAGATTATGATAACCTTGTATTTCGTACTGTTGATTTCATTGCCAATCTCATCCTGACCCTGTGGTGTGTAAACGCATCTTTGGAAATTCTCTTTTAGACCCCCCCCCCCACCCTACCTACTACTATAATAATTAGTGCCTATACTTCATACGAGACAAAGATAGAGTGACTACTGACGTTTGCAGCATCAGCAGGAGTCGAGAAACATATACAATACAACTCCTGCAAACAATATCTACTGCATGAAGGAGAAAACACAAAACAATAGAGGGAAAAGCAAGATCAACAAAAGTATGTATGATGGGTGCATATTATTTGTTGTAGGTATATGAGTAACTTGATGGACAGATTAGTAGTGGGCATTGATGCTTGCATGTTTTTGTTGTATCAGATGAGAAGAAGAATTCATAATAGGTACCTATGTATATCTACTTGCAGGGGTGCCGTGAACATCATCATGAAATATACAGGAGTGAAATGTTGGCGCGTTGTTAGATATGTCTGTCATTGAGATTTATTCATTCGTCAAAGATTCTTTGTTTTGAGTCTGATGGCAAGTAAAGTGGAGAGGTAGGTGTTAGAGCTTAAGGAGAGAGTTTTTAATTCATAATATTTTATAACACAATAACATTAAATATATAACTCAATAAACTATTGTTTGTTATACTAGTAATATTTTCCTTTCAAATAAATGCTAATATTGAATCCAGTAGACTTTTATGATTAAACTTATTAAGTAAAGTATTTGGAAGCTATGTCAAATAATTTCAATAGATAACTTAGGTAAAACACTACTTCAGCATCCGATTCAGACCAAGGTCAGCTGCTAGAATAGTTTCACTGTGCCATATTAGACCAAAATTTGCCAGACTTCTATCGCACTACTTGCCGTTATTGATGATTCAACTTCAGTGGCAATGGTGATGCATTTACCTAGATATGAGCTATGTGATATCGTATTAATATCCGTTGAATGTCAAGGGAACACCAATAGTGCGAGATAGCTATACTCTGAAAGAAATCTGGATTCTTTAGAAGTTTTACAGCTGCAGTTCAGCGATTACGTAACCATCATTCTCGAAAACTTTTAATAACAACTATAAAAATATCCGGATTGATTCACGTGACTTCTTTATAATAAATTCCTTTGGTAGATGAAAAACGTGTTTTTGACCAATTTGTTTTTTAATTTGAAGGTGTTAATTAAGTATTTAATTCATAATAAATAATAATGTTCAATATTTGCGACTATTTGAAACTTACCATGTATTTTCGAATTCATGTAGTCGAAAGATAGATAGATCAATCAAGTTGCAAAAATAATGATTTTGAAGAAATTGTTTGGGTTCGGGAAATCATTAAGACTATTAAATTATACAGCCTGATTTGTTAGTTGATAAATTTATTAGGCAGCACCTAGTGAGCTGGTGGGTAAGACGTTGGACTTCTAACCGCGAGGTAGTGAGTTCGAAGCTGGACTTTTTCCTTAAATACATTATTATAAGTAAAGATTCACGTTACGTGTATAAAAAATAAACGAATAGCTCCTGAAATAATCAGTATTCAGTTAGGTTCAGCGATTACGTAACCATGATTCTCGAAAACTTTTAATAACAACTATAAAAATATCCCGATTGATTCACGTGACTTCTTTATAATGAATTCCTTTGGTAGATGAAAAACGTGTTTTTGACCAATTTGTTTTTTAATTTGAAGGTGTTAATTAAGTTTTTAATTCATAATAAATAATAATGTTCAATATTTGCGACTATTTGAAACTTACCATGTATTTTCGAATTCATGTAGTCGAAAGATAGATAGATCAATCAAGTTGCAAAAATAATGATTTTGAAGAAATTGTTTGGATTCGAGAAATCGTTAAGACTATTAAATTATACAGCCTGATTTGTTAGTTGATAAATTTATTAGGCAGCACCTAGTGAGCTGATGGGTAAGACGTTGGACTTCTAACCGCAAGGTAGTGAGTTCGAAGCTGGACTTTTTCCTTAAATACATTATTATAAGTAAAGATTCACGTTACGTGTATAAAAAATAAATGAATAGCTCCTGAAATAATCAGTATTCAGTTAAGTTCAGCGATTACGTAACCATGATTCTCGAAAACTTTTAATAACAACTATAAAAATATCCGGATTGATTCACGTGACTTCTTTATAATGAATTCCTTTGGTAGATGAAAAACGTGTTTTTGACCAATTTGTTTTTTAATTTGAAGGTGTTAATTAAGTATTTAATTCATAATAAATAATAATGTTCAATATTTGCGACTATTTGAAACTTACCATGTATTTTCGAATTCATGTAGTCGAAAGATAGATAGATCAATCAAGTTGCAAAAATAATGATTTGAAGAAATTGTTTGGATTCGGGAAATCGTTAAGACTATTAAATTATACAGCCTGATTTGTTAGTTGATA